>JASAUF010000458.1:515000-1715000 GCA_030180095.1 Magnolia changhungtana
GCCTCTTATGATGTTAATGCATGGACCCAAATATGATAATATCAAATAAAGGCACCATTCTCTCCCTTGTTTACATGATCTTGGTTGGTCATCATCTTCATCCAATGGTGAAATTGGGCTGGGCTCAAACAGGCATGGCTGTTCAATCCGGCTTTTGGCTGAGGCAAAAGGTTGCAGACTGGGCTTGGAAATTAATATTGAGGCCCAATAACTACTGATGGTGGATCTCAGCTTGGATATTCACAAAGGCCCAACAAGACAGATAGACCTGACATCAACATTCTAATACCGTTTGAATGGGAACTTTCTTTATAAATGTCGATTAATCATCAAAGCTCCATGGGCCTTCCATGACTAGAAGAGGAGATAATCTTCTTCTAAAAATAGCTGATGGATGGACCATGAAGGAAGTTTGCTGCTCATTAGCTAATGTTGCTAATGGGGAGGCGTATCTAGCCGTTCAACTAGCCTAACCCTAGATGGCTCTTGGTAGGTAGTCACACTGGATGGACGATCCTCGTCACCAGTTTCTATCATCGAATCAGTTTCATCATGACCGTACATTTTGAGGCCCGGGCAAGTGAATAAGACCGTTCATTTAGCTGTGACTTTCAACTGAAAGCCGTCCATGGACAGGATCGACCATCCGGATCAGACGCGCCAAAGCTAAAACGTCCTCCTAGCAAACGGAATTGGATCTTGCCTCTCGACTGTCGGGACTAACCAACATGGGATCAAATCCCACTACCGACAAAGAGACACGTGATGGTAAGATTCCGACCGTCCATCCCGTAGGACCTATTAAATGGCCCACAATACGGGCTGTTAGTAGTTTTTCGTTTTGGGGAATGTTAAGATTGAGCGGTCTGTGGTTTTATGGTATAACCGCTTTCCACCGTATATGTGACATGGATATAGGCGATCGGGTCCACTTAGTCTACTCTGCCTTTGAATTTAGTGGTGGGCATCGAGACGAGTCGGACTGGACTGGGTACAAATCGATTCGGTTACCCATGTACCATACTCGATTCGATTGGGAACCGAGTCCAGGTCTTTTGACTCGACCCGATCCTTTGCAGTAATGGCCTGACCCGAACAAAGTCTGACTTGGTCAGGTAAACCGATTTGAATCGGATTAGGTACAATTCGGATCCATCTTCTAGAAATTTTTTAAAAATAAAAAATATAATTTTTACCATTAAAAAATTCGTAGGGCCCACTGTAATGTTTATCTTCCATCCAATCTGTTCATAAGGTCACAACTATATGGATGAAGAGGAAAAATAAATTTTATATTGATCCGAAACTTCTGTGACCCCTAAAAGAGTTTCAATGGTAGACGTTCAACCCCCTTTGCTTTTTGCAGTGTGGTCCACTTGATCTTTATATCTATCTTATTTTTTTGGCTCAAGCCTTGAGACCAGCCTGCCAAATGAATGGACGGTTGGATATAACACATATGGACCCACAGAACTTACTGATGTCAATACATCATAACTGGTGCGTGGTACACCTGCCGCTGCCAATCCGCCTCTACATCTTCTACCTCAAGAAATCCTGCCTCGGTGAATCGGATTGCTGCAGAAGGCTCCATCGTACTGAGAAAACTCAGATGGGCCCCCCTTGATTGCCTGTAGTTTTTTCATCTAATTTAATGGGTTGCCCAAACTTGAAGCATATACAAAGATCAAGCAGATTGACTACATACATTCACCGTTGAAACCTTGATAAGCCCCACAGTGATGTTTATTTGTCATACATGGATGAATTGATATATATAGATATATATATATGGATATATATATATATATATATATATATATATATATATATATATATATATATATATATATAAACTTGATCCAAAACTTCCCTAAGAATTTTTCAATGGTAAACGTTTAATTCAACTGTTTCCTTTGGTGTGGTCCATTTGAACACTGGATATTCCTCATTTTTGGGATCAACACCTAAATTTATCTATTAAAATGGATTGACGGAGTGGATAAAATAAATATATCATTGTGGGCGTTACAGAGTTTACCTAACATGGTAACCATAGTGAGTTACTCACTACCCAGTCCTCTTCCCCTTACGACAGGCTGTCAGAGCTGGGGGTGGATGCGCACCTAGAGCCATGTGATAAGAGGATGGGTTGGCTACTCCCCTACCAGCCAATGGCTTGTAGTCGGTGTTATGTGGACCCCACCATGGTGTATTTATTTCATCTATGTCGTCTATCTATTTTTTAAGATTATTTTATGGTATTAAACAAAAAAAAGAGGTATATATACTTATTAATAAACCTCATCCAGATCGAATCGGATCGAATCGGTTCGGATTGACATTGATCCGAACTTGATCTGACTAGGCCACGTCGATCCGGCCTGATCCTAGCCTTTGGTTTGAATCGGATCGGTTCGAATCCGTCAGATCGGGTCGAATCCATCGGATCGGTAGCCCAGCTCTACCTTTGATGGCAAATTGTCCAAGATCACATCAATTGAACAATCCTAGCCATCCTTTTCTCTCACATTTCCCCTTAACATCAATTGCTTGCATATACCATCCATTTGAAGGCCTCCAATTAAATTCTTCGAATCATGCTTTTTGAGCAATTTTATAATCGATCCATCCTGGGATCGACCTATTTGAAGGTCGAGATTGGGCGATTCTTTACCTTTCCACGTGGACGGTGGATTGGTAGCACTATCATACCATGGAGTCCATTCTACCATATAATTTCCTCATCTGAGGGCCACCCTGAAATCGAAAGGCTCCGATCCACCAATATTCAAAAACCGCACAGCCACGTTTACACTAGTAAGCTGTGAACAGATCATGGTTAGTGGCGGCAGACCATCAACGTTCCCTATGGTGTAGCCCTCTGCCATACATGTGTCACATACTTCAAATTAGAACCGAGCAATTAGTGGGACCCACTAATAAGTAGATTATAATCTCGACATTACACAGAAAGTATGATAAGAATTGGTTTGATTGGTCTACATGTAATGGACCATAAAAGTCGGAGGTATTAAACAGTCCAATTTGGATATAAAAATGTTCATTAATCAAGTGCATATATTGGCCTAATCAATCATTATTTCATACAAACAATCAATCTACTGTGTGTTCCAACATTCGGACGGTTTGGATTTGAGGTACATGCCAAGTGTAACTGAAGAAATGTAACCTGTATGCCTGCTACATTCATACAGTTGCGCTGTATGAAATACACTCGGAAAAGAGGACGTCGGACGTTCCCTCGCTTTCCGCCCTCTCCGTGTAACTACCTCCCATGTTTCTCTATCCCGCGCGGAACTTGTCCACGTTCTTTCTACGTTGTTTTTGCCTCTTTCGCAACTAACAAGCCAGCGTATGTTGCAGCCCATAAGGTCCACATGTTAAGTAGTTAGGTGATCGGAACCGTCCATTTTATGAAAACGTTTTTATATGAGCTACTATTTAGTAACTATCTGTAAATAAATTTAGAATAATGAAAAGAATTTTTTCTCTAGGCCTTAATTGGCTCTAAAAATCGAAAGCTAAGATGATCCATGAATCATCAATTTCGGCTAATATCTTATTTTTGATAATAAATGAAATATAAACGGTCTGAATTATCAGAAAATTTTCAACACGTGTGCCCCAGTGGGTGACGATGCATTTCGACCTTGAGTTGCAATGGAGGGAAAAGGAAATTCTTTCACTTTCTCTCTTAAGACATGCCTACTTTCTCTCTAACTAACTGAGACTTTCTGCCATCATTCCATTTCTGAAGTTCTTCAGATTCAATCAATCTTAACATAACGAACTTCTTTAAGCTTCTTCCACCATTTCAAACAACACCTCCACAGCCGCTATCTACAATAGTAAGATCTCTCTCTCTCTCTCTCTCTCTCTCTCTCTCTCTCTCTCTCTCTCTCTCTCTCTCTCTCTCTCTCTCTCTCCAATGGTCCTTTTATTTTTTTTTTTGGGGGGGGGGGGGGCGTCAATTGAGTAGATTTGTTATTGGTTGATATCACCCACACCGAAACTTTGTTGTGGGTGAATATTGCATCAAACGGTGGCATTGATCATCCACAATCAGTTTTGGATATAGATGTTTAACACCATATGTTTAACGCCGCGACTCGCGCACCGAACCGATACCTAGGTGGGAAGATGCCAGTCAGCCTTCGGTTCGAAGAAACGCCGCACGTTGCGAATCTCGAGGGAATCTCTACGAGATGTCCCATCAATCAAGTCAAGTACACCACCTTACCTCCATGCCACCTCACCCAACAACAAGTACAAGTGGCCTCTCTCCCTTTTCCCACAAGTCAAACCTCTCCCTCCCCTCACCATTCCTCCTTTTTCACATTTTCAAATTTAACCATACATTATTAATTACAACACCACTCCCTCCATCCCTTCTTTCTTTAATTTATTTCTTTCTCTCTCTCATTCTCTCATTCCCTCTCTCTCACACGTCCAAGCCTCTCTAAGCAACCCAATCTCCCAAAAACTTCTAAGTGTGGCCCACCTCCTCAACTTCCATCTCAACCGTCCGATCATCATCCGCATCGTTAAAACCCGATCGACGTCCATAAGAACCGTAGGTGAGGAGTTTTCAAGCCAAGGGAGCAAGGAGGATCACAACAAGGTGGGTGATCTACCGTCATTTCTCATATTTTTTTGGGCCACATGTGGTGGGACCCGTTTGGTGTATGCATGTATGAAATGGAGGGCCCATAGTGGCGGGGTCCCTCCTCTATCTCACCGTGTATCTCTCTCTCTCTCTCTCCCTCCCTCTCTCTCTCTCTCTCTCTCTCTCTCTCTCTCTCTCTCTCTCTCTCTCCTCTCCTTAGAATGAAGTGGGCCCCACCAAATCATGTTAAATTCATTCCGTTCATCAAATGGTGTGGCCCACCTCATTTTAGGCAAAATCCACCATCCGGTGGAAAGTCCATGTGCAATATAATATATGGTATTTATTTTATAATAATATATATATATATATGCGCACCTACATGGTGGGCCACGATCACACGGGCGTGAGCCACCTACGTGTGGGACCCAATCATGATGCTTGTGTAATACCCATGCCAGGGGTGCGTGTACGGACAGGGGTGTGTATTAACAGCTAACAAAAAAAAAGTTTTGTTTTAAGGTTTGGGGTGGGCCCCTCACATAGACACCACCTTAATGTATGTTTTTAATCCAGACCGTCCACCCCTTTCCTTAGATCATTTTAGGCGTTGAGCCAAAAAATGAGGCTGATCTGGTTTTCTGGCGGGCCGTGGGATCTAGAATGCTTGCATTTCTTGTTAAAACATGGGAAAAACGATTGGTGGGGTCCACCAGAAGCTTGGACCCACCTGAAATTTGGTATGGACCCCTCATTTTGCAGGACTTAGACAATGGACGGGGTGGATCTAGTCATTGTGGGTCCCATTTTAAAAAAAAAGAAACGACGGCATTTCTTCTTCTTTGTCGAGATCTTGTGAGCGGGCAGACGGCCATTTGGGCCCTCATGGCTCCAGCCGTGGGCCCCACCATGGTGCATTTTGACCATCAGAACCGTGCATTTGAAGGTTCCCCTTTAAATTATGGCGTATCCCAAAAATCAGCCGTATACGGAACTCAGGTGGGCCATACCGTCTAAAGTCATGTGAAGACATGCCTAAACATATAAAACCACTTGGTGGGGCCTACCTGGATTTTGGAAGCGGCTGAAACTTGATCTGGACCCTTATTCAGGTGGAACACATAGTGGGTGGACTGGATTTGTAAACCACATTTTGGTGGGCCCCATTGTAAGACCGTACCTAGTCGTGCCGTTTCACACGTTTCGTGAGCTTCAGCGATCCTCTGGGTCGGTCGGCAATCAATCCTTGACCCATTTCCATCATTGCGTGCGATCTGGCCGAGTCACCGCATACCAAAATCGGCTCGAACCGAAACTTGTATCTGGCGATCACGCGTCGTCGCCGCGGTTCCAACGCCGCGACTCGCGCACCGACCGATACCTAGGTGGGAAGATGTCAGTCAGCGTTCGGTTCGAAGAAACGCCGCACGTTGCTAATCTCGAGGGAATCTCTACGAGATGTCCCATCAATCAAGTCAAGTACACCACCATACCTCCATGCCACCTCACCCAACAACAAGTACACACAACCCATCCATCTTTTTTCAAAAGTCCACTCTCTCTTCCATCACCATATCTCCTTTACAAAAATTTCAAAGCAAATCATTCCTCCTTTTTACAAAAATTAAATAAACCCATGCCTCATTAACTACATCCATTCCCTCCACCCATTCCTTCCATTACTTCTCTCCCTCCCTCATTTTCTCAAACCTCTCCAAGCAACCAAAGAAAAAAAAATAAATAAAAAAAATCCATACGTTCCAAGCTCTCTTTTCCTCTCCCAAAACTCCAAGTGTGGCCCACCCTCTCATCTCTCATCCACACCATTAAAAGTCCATCATCCACCATTGAACGCGAAGGCAAGGAGCTTACAAGTTTAAGGGAGCAAGAAGGAGGCCAACAAGGTGGGTGTAATACCGTTGCTTTCAATTTTAAGGGCCCACTTGTTGTGGGACCCACATGATGTTTGTATTGTTTAAGGGAGGGCCCATTAGTGGCGGGGTCCCTCCCTCCTTCACCATCACTCTCTCTCTCTCTCTTCTTCTCTCTTTTACCCATTGGGTGTGGTGGGCCCCACCATTTAGAGTTCCATTTATACCATCCATCATGAATGGTGGGACCCACCATGAAACACCCTGATCCATAGCTCAACTGGTAGACTGTGTGGATATACCTCGTTTCCACACTTGAGGCCTTGGTATCTATCCCTAGTCGGGGTGGCTAATGTGGGTGGGACCCACCATGAGGTCTGTGTCCGTGGGACCCACCATGAGGTCCGTGTACGTGGGACCCACCATGAGTTATGTGTATATTGCGTCCGGCGTCCGAGAGACGGCCGGGACGTGAGGGACGTTCTGGCAAAAAAAAAAAAAAAAAAAAAATTACTTTTAGTGTAGGCTGCTCATGCGAGCCCCACCTGATGATGTATGATCTTGATCCACACCGTCCATTCGATCTTGGATCATTTTAGGCGTTGAGCCGAAGTTTCAAGATGATCCGATCACCAGGTGGGCCATACCTCTAAAACCATGTAAAGACACGCCAGAACATATAAAAGTACTTGGTGGGACCCACCTGAAGTTTGGATGCAGTTGAAACCCAGTCTGGATGGCCTGAAAAGCGGGACACACATAATGGGTGGGCTGGATCGTGAATCACATCTCGGTGGGCTCAAAAAAAAAAAAAAAAAAAAAAAAAAAAAATGGCATGTCCAGACGACGCGCATGACGAGCGCTGCTGCCTGGGCGGGCGGCCAATCCGGGCTGACCCACGGGTCCCAGTTGCGGGCCCCACTATGATGCATTTCGGACATCAACACCGTCCATTGTGGGTCCCCCTTCTAGAAAGGGGCCTGCCCCAAAAATCAGCCGTATACAGAACTCAGGTGGGCCATACCATCTAAATCATGTGAAGACATGCCTAAATCATATAAAAACACATGGTGGGGCCTACCTGAATTTTTAATGGGGCTGAAACTTGGTCTGGACCCTCAGACAGGTGGGACACACATAATGTATGGGTTGGATTTGTGAACCACCTCGCGGTGGGACCCCTGATCATGGGCCCAGGTCACGTGTGACCTTGTGAAAAGGTTTGATGGAAAATAAATACCACGGTGGGCCCTGGTCCGTGATCTTGTAAATAGGTTGGATTTCAAATAAACATTTCAGTGGGCCATTAGGGTGTGTGACCTCATCAACGGCGGATAGAAAATAAATATTTTGGTGGGCCCCTTGCCACAGGGCCTTATCAACCCAACGTGAGATAAAGAAATAAATATTTTGGTGGGCCCCTTGCCACATGGCCTTATCAATAGATTGGATAGTAAAATAAGCATTACGGTGGGCTTCACATGTGGCCCACTTAGATGCATATGGGCTCATGTACTTAGGCCCATCTTGATGTATATTTTTAGGCCCGTTATTAAGGCCCACTTTGATACAATGGGCCCATGTGTGTAGGCCATCTTGATGTGTTTTTGGGCCCGTTGTTGGGGCCTACTCTGATATATATTGGCCCACGTTATGAGGCCCATTTGAGGTATTTGTGGCCTATTGTTGAGGCCCACTTTGATATGTATATGGCCTATGTGATTAGGCCCATTTGATTCACATAAAGCTTATGCGATCAGGCTCATTTTAATACATTCTCAGGCCCATGGGTGATGGCCCATTGCAATGTACCTAAGGCCCATTGGTGAGGTTCATTGAGGTGGCCCACTTGATGAATATAAGGCCTATGAGATACGGCCCATTTGATGTATTTAAGGCCCAGTGGGATGTACCTAAGGCACATTGCAATGTGTGATTCCACCAGGATTTACTTAATGGTATTTGAGGTGAGCCGAGCTAGTCTTGGGGACAATGTTGGTTTGACGTCCACATTGTACGAGTAATGTTGGTTCGATGTCCACATTATAACTCTCCCTAAGGCCACTGATAGGCCCGTATCTGTTTCATGTAGACAATCTAGGCCCATCTTCATTGGGAGGATAGTTTATTGCTTTATAACATATTTAGCACAGCCCCATGATTCATGATCATACGCATCATATGTATGCTTGAGATGAGGAGTGTCTGATCATAGCATATGCCTTCGGACAGACTGTTTACGGGCTCCTTGATAGGCGGAGTTACCCTACATGAGTACGTGCTGGTTGCATGATTGGTAGTGTGATTCATGCACTTGCATCTGTATGATTGAGATATGCCCTAGTGACATCAGGGCCATAGCCTCCACAGGTATATCGTGGGTGGCTGGTTGGATACCGAAAAATCTTGTTCCAAGCAATTGGGGCACCATAGATGTCTCTGGATGAGAGTCCCTGAACCCGATGGTACCAGAGGATGACTCCAACGTCGAGACCGAGTGGATATATGAGCGCACGAGGGCCGAATACCATGAGGCCGCGTCTCCCACTGTGTCGTGGTCGGTTGGAAAGGAGTGGTGGCCTTACTCGCCCGAGAGCAGGGGGCATTACTAGGCTGAGTTTGACCAGCTCAGAAATGGGTTCGCTATCGACGTGCCGCATAGGTATTGGCTGACTATTGGCCAGGCGGATAGTGAGGTTTCTTACGCTCACTTGGACTATGCTGCTTGGAGAGAGACAGTGCCATTTGGAGTGTACTAAACCCCGGTGATTATCCATACTGAGAACCATACTGATTTGATGCTCTAGTGAGGAATTTCATTGGTATGAGGATTGACATGCTTGACTTACATATTGCATCGCATGGCCTTGGTATGGCCGATAGCATTCACATCTTGTACTGCATAGCCTTGGTACGGCTAGTTGCATTTCGTACTCATCAGTATGATTTCGCATTACTCCGGCATTGCATTCTGAGCACGTTCACACACACTTACACCGCCCTCTAAGCTTTCTATAAGCTTATGCACGATTGATGCGTGCAGGTGACGCTAGGACGCAGTTGTAGTCTCGCCGCAGTTGGAGCGTGCCGCCGAGCTTTTGGAGTTTTTGTTATTTGCACTACCTTGTATTTCCCTTTCTCACACTGTATTCAAAGTTTTTGTTCATAGTGGATTTTGTGATGGTGTTCTTGTGGTTATTGTTCGTGGGTTATGCTTGGTTATGCTCATTACGAATCAAATGGATTATTAGAAATCCTCCTTGTAGCATCCCGGGATCGGAACTGGCGTATGGGCGCCGGGAGGCCGAGAATGGGGTTCTACGGAGGTCATGGTGCCGGATTCGGCGATCGGGAATTTTGTGAGCCGGTCTCGAGTTCGGGGCATGACAGAAGTTGGTATCAGAGTATAACTTGGGAATAACCGAGAACGGCATCACATGTTTGCTATGAGTTGAAGGCGGTTAGGTTCCAAGTGCGAAACCTTCCGTTTGACTTCCCTAACGCGCGATTCTCAAAATTTATTGGCGCCTTATCTTTTCCATAGGACATGCCGCCTAGGAGAGCGACCCGAGCGCGCCCCGATCCACCACCTGAGGCTCCAGCCTTACCACCCGCGCCTCCCGTTCCACCCCCAGAGATTCCTGCTCCTCTGCCTGAGGATGACTTTCCTTCGACTGATGCCGATGTGGACCCGACCATGCCTGTGAGCGCCTCGCTTGACAGATGTTGCGAGCAGCATGACCGCTACGCTTCGGGGCGGGCGTACACCCGATTGTTTTGCGGCTCGGGCGAGTAGGAGTGCGCGAGTGCCCTTCTTCGCGAGTTCAGACGGATGGATCCTCCACGATTTCAGGGCGAGCCAGATCTGTCAGCAGCTGAGAGATGGCGCTCCGATGTGGAGAAGATTTTTGATATTATGTCATGTACGACCGAGCAGCGAGTCCGATTGGCCACATTCCTTTTTCAGGGCGAGGCAGAGCACTGGTGGACCTCTGTTACCCGTGTCGCAGGACCTGATCATGTCTGGACATGGGAGGATTTCATCAGCCGATTCGAGGAGCAGTACTTCCCTGACCACATTCGTCGTCAGAGGGCACGAGAGTTTGAGACTCTAGTACATGGAGATATGTCCGTGGCGCAGTACGCAGCTCGCTTCGTGGCGCTGTCACGGTATGCGCCATATATGGTTGATGATGAGGGGCGGAAGGTCCGCCGTTTCGAGAGCGGCTTATGTTTCGGTCTTCGAGGCCATGTTATTGGGCACGAGCTCCCGACCTTTCAGGCGGTAGTACGGAGGGCCCAGATCTACGAGACTGAGTGGGCTGACTCTCAGAGCGGTCGAGATCAGAGGAGAGGCCGGAAGAGGCCAGCCCAGTCCAGTTGCTTTCAGCAGCATCGACGACCACAAATGTATAGGGGTCATCCACTGCTAGAGTACCCGCAACACCGGTGACACCAAGCGGCACCGGCGGCGGCGTCGGCACACCTTCCGCGCCACCCCGAAATGTTTCCGGGGACGTGTTTTGGATGTGGCGGTTCTGGACACTGCATATCTGAGTGCCCCCGTCCTCATCTGCAGCAGTCTAGAGGGCCACAATAGCCTCCAGCACAGCAGCAGCGGCCCCATCAGCAGCGGCCGCAGCCACCTTAGCCACCGAGGCCCCAGCAGCAGCAAAGACAGCAGCATAGGCCGCCGCGAGAGGCAAGAAGAAGCACGGGGACCTCGAGGGGACGAGGCACCTCCCGGCCGGCTCGGGCCGGGTTCTATGCAACTCGGCGAGACATGCGAGACTTAGGAGGAGTCATAGAGGGTATACTTCCAGTCTCCTCATGCATCGCATGAGTACTATTTGATTCCGGTGCTTCACACTCATTCATGTCTGAGGGTTTTTGTCGATCGACTGGATTGCCGACCGAGTTTTCTAGTTAGGGATTGACCGTATCGACGCCATTGGGGAAGACCACAGTGTTGGGCCGTTCCTGTTCGTCTTGCCCTGTTTTGGTCGGTGATATCTTCTTACCTGCTGACTTGTTTGTGTTACCGATGACAGACTTCGATGTCATCTTGGGCATGGATTGGCTTCTTGAAGTACCACGCCATCATGGACATTCGCGAGGATAGTCACGTTACGCATACCCACTTGTGCGATTTCGGTTGTTCTTTGAGCCCCGAGGAGAGTCGCTGTCATGCTTGATGTCCTGCACCGATGTGGAGCCCGTTGTCGATTATATCGATCATATTCTGATTGTCTGCGACTTTCCCGACGTGTTTCAGGAGATTCCGGGATTGCCGCCTTGACGCCATATTGAATTCGGGATTGATCTTGTGCTTGGTACCGCGCCTATCTCGAAGGCCCCGTCCGTATGGCACCGATGGAGCTGCATGAGTTGCAGCGGCGATTGACGCAGTTGCGAGAGCTTGGATTTATTCGTCCGAGCAGTTCGCCTTGGGGAGCGCCGGTACTCTTCGTCAGGAAGAAGGATGGCTCGTTGAGGCTCTGCGTCGACTACCGCGAGCTCAACCGGGTCACGATTAAGAACAAGTACCCACTCCCGAGGATAAATAATTTATTTGATCAGCTGCAGGGTGCACATTTCTTTTCGAAGATTGACTTGCATTCTGGTTATCATCAGATTCGTGTCCGAGAGGAGGACATCCCGAAGACAGCTTTCAGGACGCGTTATGGTCATTTTGAGTTTCAGGTCATGTCCTTCGGACTGACCAATGCACCCGTGGTCTTCATGCAGTTGATGAACGAAGTCTTCCGTCCATATCTCGATCAGTTTGTTGTGGTCTTCATCGACGACATTCTGATTTATTCGAGGACCCGTGAGGATCATATGCGACATCTGGAGATCGCTGCGGACCCTCCGTGCCCACCATTTGTATGCGGCTGGAGAAGTGCGGTTCTGCGGGAGAGAAGTGAAGTTCCTCGGTCACGTGGTGACGAGGGAGGGTGTCGCAGTGGACCCCTCGAAGGTTGAGGCGATGCGTCAGTGGAACAGCCCACGATGCGTCGTCGAGATCCGATTTCCTTGGTTTGGCGGGCTATTATCGACGTTTCATAGAGGGCTTCTCCCGTATCGCGGCCCCGATGACCAGGTTGACTCGGAAGGGCGCAGATTTTGTTTGGACTGATGCATGCGAGCGAGCATTTATGGAGTTGAAGGACCGTCTAACGTCCGCTCCTGTCCTCACTCTTCCCTCTGGGAGTAATGAATTCGTTGTATTTACTGATGCTTCGCGTATTGGATTGGGTGCTGTCCTGATGCAGCACGGCAGGCCTGTAGCCTTCGCGTCTCGTTAGCTCAAGGTCCATGAGCTGAACTACCCTACGCATAATCTGGAGCTGGTAGCAGTCGTCTTCGCACTGAAGGTGTGGAGACACTATCTTTATGGGGTCAGGTTCGAGCTCTTTTCTGACCACAAGAGCTTGAAGTATCTATTCTTCCAGTCTGAGCTGAACATGAGACAGAGACGCTGGATGGAGCTTTTGAAGGACTATGATTTTGACCTCCAGTACTACCCAGGCAAGGCAAACGTGGTGGCGGATGCCCTCAGCCGTCAGCCGCGAGGCCTGGTAGCACACATGATGATTCAGGAGTGGAGGATGCTCGAGGATATAGTAGAGTACGACTTTGATTTTGGTCTGCAGTCTACTATCGTTCAGCTATCGAGCCTGTCGATTCAACCCTCTCTTATCGCAAGGGTGATCGAGGCTCAGCAGACAGATGAGTCGTTACTGGGATTATCGAAAGAGAGGCAACATCTGAGAGTCGAGACAGATTGGCAGATGGGTGCTGATGGTGGACTTCGTTTCAGAGGCCGATTATGTGTCCCGGATATTCCAGAGTTGCGCAGAGATCTTATGACCGAGGCACATCGATCGCGGTTTTCTATCCACCCTAGCTCGACGAAGATGTATCGTGATATGAGGAGACAGTATTTCTGGGCGGGGATGAAGCGCCAGATTGCCAGTTTTGTGGCCGAGTGTGACACATGCCAGCGTGTCAAGGCCGATCATCAGAGACCTCCTAGTCTATTGCAGCTTTGAGCGTCCCGATGTGGAAGTGGGAGCATGTGTCGACAGATTTCATTATGGGTTTGTCGAGTACTCAGCGCGGTCATGACGTCATTTGGGTTGTTGTGGATCATCTGACGAAGTCGGCACATTTTCTCGCGATGCGTGCGACCTTGTCTATGGACCGGCTTGCGAGGTTATTTATGGAGGAGATTGTGAGGCTGCATGGCGTTCCAGTCTCGATCATTTCTGACCGAGATTTGAGGTTTACATCTCAGTTTTGGAGGAGCTTCCAGAGAGCGATGGGGACTGATTTGCAGCTCAGTACCGCGTATCATCCGCAGACCGATGGCCAGACCGAGAGGGTCAACCAGATCTTTGAGGATATGCTTTGGGCTTGTGCGATTGACTTCGGTGGTTGCTGGGATGAGCATCTACGATTGGCTGAGTTCGCGTATAACAACAGCTATCAGGCGACCATTGGCATGGCTCCTTTTGAGGACTGTATGACAGACCGTGCAGATCTCCAAGTTGTTGGACCGAGGTTGGAGAGCGGCGTCTCCTAGGTCCCGAGCTTGTGCAGGAGACTTCTGAGGCTATTGATATCATCAGGCAGAGGATGCGCATAGCTCAGAGTCGGTAGAAGAGTTTTGCTGATCGCCAGCGTCGTCCCTTGGAGTTTGACGTAGGGGACCATGTGTATCTCAAGGTCTCGCCCATGAAGGGCGTAGTTCGATTTGGAGCGAAGGGCAAGCTTGCCCCGAGATTTATAGGACCTTTCGAGATCACTGAGCGCATTGGCGCTGTGGCCTATCGGTTTGCCTTGCCACCTCAGTTGTCTGGCGTCCACAACGTTTTCCACATCTCTATTTTGAGGAAGTGTGGGTCAAACATCGTCCCTGTTATTGATTGGCAGCCGTTAGAGGTTCGTGAGGACGCTTCTTACATTGAGCAGCCAGTTCGTATCCTTGATCGGAAGGAGCAGGTCCTCCGGACCAAGGTCATTCCCTTGGTGAAGGTTCAGTGGGGTCACCATTCTGCTGATGAGGCATCTTGGGAGCGCGAGGCTGAGATTCGGGAACGCTATCCCCATCTCTTTGATGATTGATCTTATGCTGTATCTTGTATATTGTCTTCGATTTTATATGACGATGTCTTGTTTCCTCTTCTATTATGAGTTATGACTAGCTGCGATGATTGTGCAAATTTTGAGGATGAAATTTTTATTTGGAGGGGAGAGTTGTAAGACCCGTACCCTAGTCTGTACCGTTTCGTAGGCTTCCGCGATCCTACCGGTCGAATTCCGGCAATCCTTGACCCATTTCCATTATTGCGTGCGATCCTAAGCCGAGTCCTGCATACCAAAGTCAGCTCGAACCGAAACTTGTATCCTAGCGATCGCGGCGTCGCCGCGGTTCCAACGCCGCGACTCGCGCACCGAACCGATACCTAGGTGGGAAGATGTCAGTCAGCGTTCGGTTCGAAGAAACGCCGCACGTTGCTAATCTCGAGGGAATCTCTACGAGATGTCCCATCAATCAAGTCAAGTACACCACCATACCTCCATGCCACCTCACCCAACAACAAGTACACACAACCCATCCATCTTTTTTCAAAAGTCCACTCTCTCTTCCATCACCATATCTCCTTTACAAAAATTTCAAAGCAAATCATTCCTCCTTTTTACAAAAATCAAATAAACTCATGCCTCATTAACTACATCCATTCCCTCCACCCATTCCTTCCATTACTTCTCTCCCTCCCTCATTTTCTCAAACCTCTCCAAGCAACCAAAGAAAAAAAAAAAATAAATAAAAAAAATCCATACGTTCCAAGCTCTCTTTTCCTCTCCCAAAACTCCAAGTGTGGCCCACCCTCTCATCTCTCATCCACACCATTAAAAGTCCATCATCCACCATTGAACACGAAGGCAAGGAGCTTACAAGTTTAAGGGAGCAAGAAGGAGGCCAACAAGGTGGGTGTAATACCGTTGCTTTCAATTTTAAGGGCCCACTTGTTGTGGGACCCACATGATGTTTGTATTGTTTAAGGGAGGGCCCATTAGTGGCGGGGTCCCTCCCTCCTTCACTGTCACTCTCTCTCTCTCTCTCTCTACTTCTCTCTTTTACCCATTGGGTGTGGTGGGCCCCACCATTTAGAGTTCCATTTATACCATCCATCATGAATGGTGGGACCCACCATGAAACACCCTGATCCATAGCTCAACTGGTAGACTGTGTGGATATACCTCGTTTCCACACTTGAGGCCTTGGTATCTATCCCTAGTCGGGGTGGCTAATGTGGGTGGGACCCACCATGAGGTCTGTGTCCGTGGGACCCACCATGAGGTCCGTGTACGTGGGACCCACCATGAGTTATGTGTATACCGTCCAGCGTCCAGAGACGCTGGACGTGAGGGACGTTTACAGGCAAAAAAAAAAAAAATTTACTTTTAGTGTAGGCTGCTCATGCAGGCCCCACCTTGATGTATGATACTGATCCACACCGTCCATTCTGATCTTCAGATCATTTTAGGCGTTGAGCCGAAGTTTCAAGATGATCCGATCACCAGGTGGGCCATACCCTCTAAAACCATGTAAAGACACGCCAGAACATATAAAAGTACTTGGTGGGACCCACCTGAAGTTTAGATGCAGTTGAAACCCGGTCTGGACGGCCTGAAAAGCGGGACACACATAATGGGTGGGCTGGATCGTGAATCACATCTCGGTGGGCTCCAAAAAAAAAAAAAAAAAAAATGCGCGTCATTGTCAGAAACTGCTGCTATGCAGATGAGGCAGGCGTCTGCGCCAAGCAAGGCGACAATCCGGGGCTGACCCACGGGTCCCTATTGCGGGCCCCACTATGATGCGTTTCGGACATCAACACCGTCCATTGTGGGTCCCCCTTCTAGAAAGGGGCCTGCCCCAAAAATCAGCCGTATACAGAACTCAGGTGGGCCATACCATCTAAATCATGTGAAGACATGCCTAAATCATATAAAAACACATGGTGGGGCCTACCTGAATTTTTAATGGGGCTGAAACTTGGTCTGGACCCTCAGACAGGTGGGACACACATAATGTATGGGTTGGATTTGTGAACCACCTCGCGGTGGGACCCCTGATCATGGGCCCAGGTCACGTGTGACCTTGTGAACAGGTTTGATGGAAAATAAATACCACGGTGGGCCCTGGTCCGTGATCTTGTAAATAGGTTGGATTTCAAATAAACATTTCAGTGGGCCATTAGGTCTGTGTGACCTCATCAACAGGCGGATAGAAAATAAATATTTTGGTGGGCCCCTTGCCACAGGGCCTTATCAACCGGCAGATAAAGAAATAAATATTTTGGTGGGCCCCTTGCCACATGGCCTTATCAATAGATTGGATAGTAAAATAAGCATTACGGTGGGCTTCACATGTGGCCCACTTAGATGCATATGGGCTCATGTACTTAAGCCCATCTTGATGTATATTTTTAGGCCCGTTATTAAGGCCCACTTTGATACAATGGGCCCATGTGTGTAGGCCATCTTGATGTGTTTTTGGGCCCGTTGTTGGGGCCTACTCTGATATATATTGGCCCACGTTATGAGGCCCATTTGAGGTATTTGTGGCCTATTGTTGAGGCCTACTTTGATATGTATATGGCCTATGTGATTAGGCCCATTTGATTCACATAAAGCTTATGCGATCAGGCTCATTTTAATACATTCTCAGGCCCATGGGTGATGGCCCATTGCAATGTACCTAAGGCCCATTGGTGAGGTTCATTGAGGTGGCCCACTTGATGAATATAAGACCTATGAGATACGGCCCATTTGATGTATTTAAGGCCCAGTGGGATGTACCTAAGGCACATTGCAATGTGTGATTCCATCAGGATTTACTTAATGGTATTTGAGGTGAGCCGAGTCTTGGGGACAATGTTGGTTTGACGTCCACATTGTACGAGTAATGTTGGTTCGATGTCCACATTATAACTCTCCTAAGGCCACTGATAGGCCGTATACTGTTTCATGTAGGCAATCTAGGCCCATCTTCATTGAGAAGATAGTTTATTGCTTTATAACATATTTAGCACAGCCCCATGATTCATGATCATACGCATCATATGTATGCTTGAGATGAGGAGTGTCTGATCATAGCATATGCCTTCGGGCAGACTATTTACGGGCTCCCTGATAGGCGGAATTACCCTACATGAGTACGTGCTGGTTGCATGATTGGTAGTGTGATTCATGCACTTGCATCTGTATGATTGAGATATGCCCTAGCGACATCAGGGCCATAGCCTCCACAGGTATATCGTGGGTGGCTGGTTGGATACCGGAAAATCTTGTTCCAAGCAATTGAGGCGCCATAGATGTCCCTGGGTGAGAGTCCCTGAACCCGATGGTACCAGAGGATGACTCCAATGTCGAGACCGAGTGGATATATGAGCGCACGAGGACCGAATACCATGAGGCCGCGTCTCCCACTGTGTCGTGGTCGGTTGGAAAGGAGTGGTGGCCTTACTCGCCCGAGAGCAGGGGGCATTACTAGGCTGAGTTTGACCAGCTCAGAAATGGGTTCGCTATCGACGTGCCGCATAGGTATTGGCTGACTATTGGCCAGGCGGATAGTGAGGTTTCTTACGCTCACTTGGACTGTGCTGCTTGGAGAGAGACAGTGCCATTTGGAGTGTACTGAACCCCGGTGATTATCCATACTGAGAACCGTACTAGTGAGGAGTTGCATTGGTATGAGGATTGACATGCTTGACTTACATATTGCATCGCATGGCCTTGGTATGGCCGATAGCATTCACATCTTGTACTGCATAGCCTTGGTACGGCTAGTTGCATTTCGTACTCATCGGCATGATTTCGCATTACTCGGCATTGCATTCTCGAGCACGTTCGCACACACTTACACCGCCCTCTAAGCTTTCTATAAGCTTATGCACGATTGATGCGTGCAGGTGACGCCAGGACGTAGTTGTAGTCTCGCCGCAGTTGGAGCGTGCCGCCGAGCTTTTGGAGTTTTTGTTATTTGCACTACCTTGTATTTCTCTTTCTACGCACTGTATTCAAAGTTTTTGTTCATAGTGGATTTTGTGATGGTGTTCTTGTGGTTATTGTTCGTGTGTTATGCTTGGTTATGCTCATTACGAATCAAATGGATTATTAGAAATCCTCCTTGTAGCATCCCAGGATCGGAACCTGGCATGTGGGCGCTGGGAGCCGAGAATGTGGTTCTACTGAGGTCGGCCATTTTGCGTCTGGATTCGGCGATGGAAAATTTTGTGAGCCCGGTCTCCGAGTTCGGGGCGTGACACCCATGCTCACCCCCAGGTCCAGGTGACCTTATAAACAGTTTGGCTAGCAAATAAACATTACCGTGGGCTAGGCCCACGTGACCCTATCAACGGGTTGCATGGCAAATAAACATTCTGGTGGGCCCCCTGGTCCCATGACCTTATGAATAGGTTGGATTTCAAATAAACATTACAGTGGGCCTTACCCAAGGTCCAAGTGACCTTATGAATAGGTTGGATTTCAAATAAATATTATGGTGGGCCCTAGGCCCATGTGATGGAGCCATATTGATGTATTACTGGCCGTTGTTGAGGCCCACCTTGGTATATATATATAAGGCCCATGAGATTAGGTCCATTCGACGTATTGGTGGCCCGTTGTCGAGGCTCACTCTGATATATATGAGGCCCATGTTACGAGACCCATTGTGATGTTTTCAAAGGCCCATGGAGTATGACCCATCGTGAATGTACATGAGGCCATTGATGCGGCCCACTTGACTTATATAAGGCCCATATGAGGCAGCCCACTTAATGAACCTAAGGCCGTTGGGACGAGGCCCAATAAGATGTATATAGGTCCATTGCAATGTGTGATTCCCTATGGTTTGTAATGATGTTTTATGGCGGGCTGTGCCTTGGGAACAATGTTGGTTTGACGTCCACATTGTAAAGATAATGTTGGTTGAATGTCCGCATTGTCATTCTTCCTAAGGTTCACTGATAGGCCCATACTTGTACTCTGCAGTCCGTTTAGGCCCATCTTCACTTTGAGCAACGCCCATTATCATACCATAAGTATAGTGCTGCCCCATGATTCATGATCATACGAATCATATGCATGCTTGTGATGAGGGGTGACTGATCATAGCATGTGCCTTTGGGCAGACTGTTACGGGTTCCCTGATAGGCGGAGTTGCCCTACATGAGTGCGTACTTCATGCAGGATGATTGCATGACTGGTAGTGTGATACATGCATTTGCATTTGTGTTATTGTGATATGCCCTAACGACATCAGGGCCTTAGCCTCCACAGACACACCGTGGGTGGCTGGATTGGATACCGAAAAATCTTGTCCCAAGCAATTGGGGCGCCATAGATGTCCCTGGGTGAGAGTCCCTGAACCCGATGGTACCAGAGGATGATTCCAACGTCGAGACCAAGTGGATATATGAGCGCACGAGGGCCGAATACCATGAGGCCACATCTCCCACTGTGTTGTGGTCGGTTGGAAAGGAGTGGTGGCCTTACTCGCCCGAGAGCAGGGGGCATTACTAGGCTGAGTTTGACCAGCTCGGAAATGGGTTGGCTATCGACGTGCCAGATAGGTATTAACTGACTATTGGCCAGGCGGATAGTGAGGTTTCTTACGCTCACTTGGACTGTGCTGCTTGGAGAGAGATAGTGTCACTTGGAGTGTATTGAACCCCGGTGATTATCCATACTGAGAACCGTACTGATTTGATGCTCTAGTGAGGAGTTGCATTAGTATGAGGAGTAATATGCTTGACTTACATATTGCATCGCATGGCCTTGGTATGGTCGATAGCATTCACATCTTGTACTGCATAGCCTTGGTACGGCTAGTTGCATTTCGTACTCATCAGCATGATTCCGCATTACTCCGGCATTGCATTCTAAGCACGTTCACACACACTTACACCGCCGTCTAAGCTTTCTATAAACTTATGCACGATTGATGCGTGCAGGTGACGCCAGGACGCAGTTGTAGTCTCGCCGCAGTTGGAGCATGCCGCCGAGCTTTTGGAATTTTTGTTATTTGCATTATCTTGTATTTCCCTTTCTATGCACTGTATTCAAAGTTTTTGTTCATAGTGGATTTTGTGATGGTATTCTTATGGTTATTGTTCGTCGGTTATGCTTGGTTATGCTCATTACGAATCAAATGGATTATCAGAAATCCTCCTTGTAGCATCCCAGGATCGGAACCTGGTATATGGGTGCCGAGAGCCGAGAATGGGGTACTACGGAGGCTGTCGGCGCCGGATTCGGCGATCGGGAATCTTGTGAGCCCGGTCTCCTAATTCGGGGCGTGACAGGTTAGCCAAAGGTATTTAGGTCGGCCGAACTAGATGTTGGGCTGGCCTAACTTGTAACGCCCCGTGTTTCCAAGACCCGAGTATATGACTCGTTTTCCAAAAACACAAGTGTTAACCTATAGAGAACCAAATTCCACATATATATATATATATATAATCTTTCAGAGATACCAATTTAGCATAGAATGGACATATCAACATAAAGGAAAAGTTGAAATTTATATTTAGAATATAGAAGAGGCTGCCCATAATGACTTATACAAACCAATGTCTCCATATTAACAAATACAAGGTTTACAAATTTTAGTACATGAGAAATACTAAAATGTCTTTAAATGTAAGCCGTAAGATCGCGCAGCTTCTCTAGGCAGGTATAACCATGCATCATTGACAATTACACCCGGCTCCTCATCAGTCTGAACTTGCATATCACTTAAGCCACCTATGCTACCTGTACGGTTATATATTTGATGGATGAGTGACCAACTCAGTGTGAATTTTTCTCAAGATTACACACCGCCGCCTTAACTAAGCATAGTTAGAAACAACAAGGCAATTAAAATAATACATGATGCAGTATTTTTAAATGCATGGATGCGTGAATGCACATCGACCTGGGGATGCTCATCTAGTCAGACTTGGGCTTGTCACCCATGTAAAGGACTGGTCACCAACGTAGCATATCTCATACAACATAGTGATCAAGTCATCGTACATATTTCATACGTAGGCCGATAGTCGATGGTCTGGGAACTAGCGAAACGATACCCCACTAAATTAAGGGCACGTGCTACAACATCTAGAATTAGCCACCTTTCATCGTTAATATACTATGAATGCATGATTAGCCAAATCATTATTATTCCAATTACAATAAGCCAGTTTGAGTAACTCAATGGTCACTATGAGGGGCTCGTCACCCAGCGTAGGCAGACAACTCGGGCATAGTGTCCCATGACCACCATACTCGGCTCATGAGGTTTTTCCATCTTAGAATGTTTAATAGATGTCTGTCGACTAATGGCTAATCAAATTTAATAAATAGGGATTACCATCGCATAGTATAGGCCATCGAAGACACACAAGGCAATCATCAAAACATGAGACAAATGTTAAATCGCAGCGGTAAAAGAATGCTCAGAATATTAAATCGAGACGGCAAAGGGTCAGGTAAGTTTAAATCAGAGAGGTTAAAGAGGTCATTTTAAGCCATTCAAGCCATATGACGTATGGATGGTAAATCTCACATTAATGTTCCATGTCTCATATAACCTCCAAATCGAGGGCCCATTTATCATACTCAATCTTGTTACACCCTAAGTATGGGTTCACATACACAAGAGGGATTATCCACTAGTAAGTGTAGTAAATAAAGATCCATAAGCGATTCACAACAAAGCATGAGAAAGCATATAGTTATGGCATGCCAGACATAAGTTGATTCATAATAATCGCAATAAGTCATGAAAAGAACTATCAATTTAAGTTTAAATGAAAATAATCATGTAAGTAGTTATTGTATGGAGTCACGGTTTATAACTGTCAGCTATAACTTAAGTATAAGCCATGCCTTAAGAATTGATAAAAGATCGCATGCTATGAGATAACAATTGAAATTTAAATAAAGACTATTACTTAAACTAATTTGGAAATGGAAAGCTTAAGGGGAAAAGTCATTACCTTATGTTTGAACCGCCCGTACCCTTGTTAAGAAATGCGTGTTTCCTTATAATCAAGTCCTACCATAAATTGTAAAGTTGTATGGTTAGCTCCAAGCTTTACACACTATTTAGGGTTAAGGTCTTAACCTAAGGTCTACATTACTTAGATTTAGAGTTTCATCCTTAGAGTTTATATCTAGGTTTAGATTTTTGGATTCAATCTCTAATGGGTGTAATAACAATATTAATAACGTTATTAAAAATAGCAATCCAATAATAGTTGATGATGTATAGTTGATCGTAATGCTAATAACACTAATAACTTCAAAACAACCATTAATATTAACAATATACTTAATATTAGCTAATGTGACACTAATAATCAATGATGAAAATAAATAGTGTTCTCTAACAACAATGATATTATTTAAGGATAACCAAATAAAACACTAACAATTAATAATTATGATTTTTGTATGTAATAACTAATATTAGTATAGATAATTTACTAATGGTTATTCATATATAATATTATTAATCTTACTAATGATAGTAATGGTAACAATGATAATTGTAATCGAAAGGATTTTGATCTGAAAGGAGGATATATGTGGACTCACCTTAGCCAACCCAACTCGACCTTGGTTCGAACCGTCAATATTATCGCTAGGAAGGGAGTGCCCATAGAATTATCGCTAGGAAGGGAGTGCCCATAGAATTAAATTCTCCCGAGTGAGACTTGATCCAAACTCGAGCCCAATCACTCCAACTAGGCTCAATCCAAACCAGATTGATCCAATCCAATTCAAGCCCCATATATACCATACTAAGCTTAGTAGGTGGTAACCATTGGGGTGTTTTGGGGGGAATTCCAACCTGATTTGAATTCAAATTTGAACCATCATAGTCCATCTTTACACATGAAAAATCCTACACATGGAAAATTTACTTTATTTTAATCAGTTACACCTGATTAACGGGTTTGATAAAAGATACACCCCAAGCTGACCCACACAAACCAATGGTTGACATCCAATACTCATGTTCTCCTTGGCATGGCCCACCTTGGTTGTTGATCCAGCATATTTCTCTCCAAAGCCCAGATTCGGATAAAGAACCTGATGAACGGAGTGGATCTTAAAATACAATTCATTGGGCTCACATAGCTAGTGTGTTTTAGGGCACCAAAGGGAAGAACGGAGATGGTCGCCGACAATAGGTTCGTCGGGCTTCTATGAGGGTTTTATTTATTTTTAATTTTTTTATTTGGGTCTGAATCATATCTTCTTTCGTACGGTTAATACGAGGGTCATCACCACTGTATGAGGAAAAATAAAAAATAAAAACAAAAACAAATGTCAGCTTCGTTCTAGACGGCCGTGGCCCTGGTAAGTTTCCAACGGTAGGTATTCAATCCCCACTGTATGATCCACTTGAGCCTTGGATGTTCTTTATTTTTGGGCTTGTGGTGTAAAATGGCATGGAAAAATGGATGGACGTTGTGGATAAAACCCCTACCCTATCCGTGTCCAAGATGATTCGGGTCCATATTTCCCTGCGTGGTTTTGGTGGATCGTGTATTCCTCACTGTAGGGCCCATATCAACATATATGTCATATATCTATGCAGTCCATCCATTTCTCTAGCTTATTTTAGGACATGGGACCAAAAATGTAGCAGATCCAAATCTCATTTTGACCACGCCACAAGAAAAAGTGGTGATTGAATTACCGTCATTAAAAGTTACTTGGGGACCATTGGAATGTTTATTCTCCATCTAACCTGTTGATAAGGTCACAAAAACCTGGATGAAGTGACCACAGAAATCTAAGCTTGGTACAAAACTTTTGTCGCCCCCAAGAAGTTTTTAATAGCTAACATCACTGTTTTCTGTGGTGTGGTCGACCTGAGATTTGGATATGCTGTTTTTGTGCTCTTAGGCTCTAAAATGATCCGGCGAAATAGATGGACGGCATGGATGTAAGACAAACGCATCAACTTAGCCCCACAGTCAGGGATCCATCGAAACCGCGTCCTGTTTAAGTGGTTTGATCCAGGGGAGGTGATTTCCATCGTGGGACACGTGAACGAGCGGCTTTGGTCTTGCACGATTCTTTCATGCCATGTTGTGTGTGTAGCATGACTCCTGTGATGGTTTACCTGCCACGTTGTGTGTCCAGCATGACTCCTATGATAGTTTACCACCATTCCAGAGATGTCCGTTCCTCTTCCACACTAGGCATGTCATGGATACACTTAGAATCCAAACCGTCCAAACAGTTTATCAAATTGTAGATCGACCATAAATCCAAAATTAATCTGATCTTACCACCTGATTTTTTGCTTAGAATTTCGACAACTCGACATTTTGATTTTACCGATCCATCTGATAACTATCTATTGGATGGTTAGGATTTCTTGGTCAGTGTTATTTTTTAGATAACTCTCCATCCACAGATTACCCCTCGATTTGGATGGCCTTGATAGCCGTACGCTTGCGCCACATAGGAGGATGAGTCACCACCATATTCGTGGTGATTATCAACTATCACGAGAATCTGACGTGGAGACTGGTCATGGAAGAAACGTGACGCGGTTTGGCTGGTGACCACCAGCCAGCTCGCTGGTTTCAAAGCTATGTGGGCCCCACTATGATGCGTGTGTTTTATCCACGCCGTCCATCCGTTTTCCAGCTCAATTTAGGGTAATCATATCCAATGATCAAGTGGACCACTCCATAGAGAACAGTAGATATTGAACGCTTACCATTGAAAACTTCTTGGGAACCACTGAAGTTTTGGATCGATCTTATATTTGTGTTTTCCCTTCATTCAGGTCTGTATGACCTTATGAACAGGTTGGATGACCCAAAAAAAATTACCGTGGGTCCTAGTAAGGTTTCAACGGTGGACATCGTTACCCCCATTGTTTTATGTGGCGTGGTCCACTTATCTTTACATATGCCTCAACTTTGAAATCATTCCTAAAATAATCTGAAAAAAATGGATGGACGGCATGGATAAAACATCTTCATCATTGCCGGTCCACAGAGCTTTGACATCAGCTAGCTGGCTACGTTGGGGTCACCAGCCAAACCGCGTCCCACCTTTTCCTATAAAAGAGGACCCATTCCTCTCCTTTATTATTATACGAGAGAGAGAGAGAGAGAGAGAGAGAGAGAGTATGGAGAAGGGTTTTGTGGTGGTGATGGTAATGATGTTAGGTTTCATTTCGGCGGTGACTGCGGTTCGAGGAACTGCCGGTTACTATTCACGTCCTTATACTCGTGAGTACGAATCTCTATATGGTAGGGGAGCACATTGAACCAGTAGAACCGTTTAACCAGGTCGGAACTGTTAGATCAGTCCAATTTGGTCCGGTTCTAGATAGGACCGATTCTGGTTCCGGTTCCAAAAGTTTGAGAACCGTTGAATACGGATCGATTCCGGTTTAGGGCCCCGTAGAACAGAATCGAACCATTGAGCCGAACCGTGACCCAAATCGTCAATCAGAACCTTTATTTTAAAGTTTTTTTCTTCTTTTAATGGTATATTAGAAAGATAATCTGTAGCATTTCTTTCTTTTTGTCGAAAGATAATTCATAGCATCAACTTATTTCTTTTGAAACTGAAGCTCAGAGACAGCCATGTACAGAGCCATCTTTTATTACCTGAAATAGATCTTCCAGCTCATTTTGGTTATATTGCATCCAATTCCTTATTTTTTTTCTTTTTATGCCATTATTTTTATCTAGTAATGGGTAGGCCAAGTTGCTCTCTAATATAAGTTACATAGCAATGCTAATAGTAAATAGAGCTGGATAGTTGTAATGCATCATTGATCTCCTCTTTACTAGTATCATAGTTGTGAGGATTTTCATTGTTTAATCAATAGGATAAACATGGTGCTTTGTTTTGCTTTGTTATATGCAATACAATATTAACTTTTTTATGTTGACTTAATGACAAAGATGATTGTGCAATTATAATCCACAACCTTGCCTATATGGCTAATGCAAATCTCAGCTCCATAGTTGTTTGACATGTGTGAAATCTAAGCCACTCATCTGGTGTGTCTCACCATGTAGATCCCTTGGCTGGAAAATCTAGCCATTTGCTAATTGGGTATCTAACACAGCACATGGACGATTAGGAAAACTGACCAATAGTCATTCAACACAGACGTGGGGACCACTGAATTGAATGAACCAGCTTGATATTTGTGCCAGAGCTTGCATTGCATGACTTGTGCATCTGTGGCCACCAGGTGGGGCTTGCATATTGAGTCTCCGGGGATCTTGTATATTTGGCAACAACTGCATTGGCAATGACCCACTCCCTTTTCTTATTGTCTTTCTAATGCTTGATTCTTGTTATACAATGGTTGGAAGGTTTTTCATTCAGCTTTCAATGCATCCCAGTGAAGAAAATGGAGGCAAGAGCTCCAACTGATTAAATAACCCAAAAAGAAAAAATAAAATAAAATCAGAACATTATCTAATTGGGCTAGATTTTTAAAAGCCCAGAATCGTGGAACCGATCCGGAACCGAACCGTTTTTCATGGTCCAGTTCTGGTTCGGTTCTAGGGTGCTAATGGTCCGGTTCTAGTTCCAATATTTGAAGAACCGTTAGGAACGGTTCGGTTCCGGTTTCACCCCAGAACCGGACTGAACTGACCCGTGTGCACCCCTACTATATGGTGTGTGGCAGACGCAGATTGTGTCCTATCCCGCCCGGATGATAATCCGTTCGGGCCCAACGTGATGTAAGTGTTTTATCCACATCGTTAATCGTTTTTCTCAAATCATTTTAAGTTATGAACCAAAACATGAGCAGGTAACGGGATTAAATGGACCACAAAGTAGGAATTTAACTTCTACCATTAAAAACCTTTTAGGAGCTGGAGAAGTTTCGGATCAAGCTGATATTTGTTTTTTCACTTCATCCACGTCTACGTGACCTTATTAATAGGTTAGATGGTAAAAAAACATCACGGTGGCCCTTAGGTTTCAAGGGTGGGTGTCATTATCAATGCAGCTTCCATTGGTGTGGTCCACTAAAGCTGTGGACCTCCTCATTTTTTTGGGTATTATTTTAAAATGATTTTACAAAAACAACGAATGGAGTGGATAAAACACTGACATCACGGTGGGCCCCACATAGCCCCGTGTGTGGCCTGGAAGCGGATTGGCTGGTGTACCACACACCACCGATCTGGCTGTGTGCTGACGTCACCAAGTTATGTGGGTCCCATCATGAGGTATTATATCCCAACCGTCCTTCCATTTTGAGAGCTCTTCATAACGCTTGATACAAAAAAAATAATACAGATCCAAAGATCAAGTGGAACACACTGTAAAAAGAAGTGGGGGATTGAACGTCTAATATTGAAACCCTCTTGGGGGTAATAGAAGTTTTGGATCATTATGATATTAGTTTTTCCTCCTCATCCAGGTCTGTGTGACCTTATGAACAGATTGGATGGAAACCACTCCTTTTTGTAGTGTGGTCCATTTAAGCTTTGGATATGAATTATTTTTGGGATAATGCTCTAAAATGATATCTTAGAATGGATGAACAGTGTGGATATAATAAATACATCATTTTGGGGGCCATGTAACTTTGATTTCCTTTGAACCGTTGGTACAACTCGGAGATCGAGGAGCGGCAGCGCTCATCTTCGCACGACACGTACCCACACCAGCCAGATCGGTGGTGTGTGGTACATTAGCCAATCCGCTTCCGTGTGGCCTAGACTACTGTATTCTGCTGGGCCATGCGATATTTCATCAGGCCCACTGCATTCTAATACTAGTTAGATATTTCCATCTGATGTGTGCTGACCTCCTTAAATTTGCAATGGACAGCCTCAGCATGCTTCGGCTTTGAAGACCAAGGCGTGTTGATCGCTGGGGCCACTGATGATATCTATCAAAACGGAGCCGCATGTGGGAAATACTATTCCGTGAAGTGCACTGGCCCTGCAGACCAGGTCCTCAAACCCTGTACAGGAAAAAGCGTCATCGTCAAGATCGTCGATTACTGTCCGGCGCCAGGTTGCGATAAGACCTTCAATCTGTCTGAAGACGCATTCTCTATCATTGCCAACCCCACAGCCAGCAAGATCAAGATTGAATATGAACTGTAGGCCCCATCTATCGTCCATCATTTTTGCTAAATGATCTTACTATGATTGGTGTGGTCCTCATTTAGAGCTGTACACGAGTGGAGCGAATTGAGCTTGCCCTGCCTCAGCTCACCTCTAATTTCGCTTCTCTACCTCCTCCACCCTAATTGGGTAGCTCAACTCAGTTTGGTCAGCAACTTGGGCTAGCTCGAGTCAAATTCAAGCTAAGCTTGAACTTGATCTTTCAAGTCGAGTTTGAGTTTTAGCCTACGAGCTGAATTTGAGTTCAGGTTTCATAGTTTTATATATATATATATATATATATATATATATATATATATATATATATATATATATATATATATCGAATTGAGTCAAATTTGAGTTAAGTTCTGAGCTAAGTTGAGTCCAGTCTAGCTTGGATTCCGCTTTAAATATTTTCAAACTAAAAAAATTAGCTCGACTCGGCTTGAACCCAGTTTTAAGCGGAGTTGAGTCGAGCTTTTCCAAGGTGAGTTGAGCAAGTTAATTGAGCTAACTCAGTTGGTGTACAGCTCTGGGTGTGGATGTCAATGGGTCAGGGCTTAGGCTATTTTAGGAAGATATTTTGAACTGTTCAGGCCAAGTACACGGGCCAGGCCCATTCAAAATCCATGCATAATTGCATATGCTTGTTGATCTGAGACCCAAATTCAGTGGGTCACCTATTGGATGTGCAATAGCCCGAAAGCTACGTAGATGGGATGTTCCTAACCATGCAATCGATAATGCTATCACCTAGATCATGATCAGAAGTTATGGGCCACAATCCAAAAGAGTGCCATTGATCAGATGATTTGGGTCATTCAATCAGATCATTATATCAATATCTAGAACATGGCCCATTGATCACTGTGCATGTGTACAAAATAAATCTCAGAGATGGTCTACATACACTATACCATCATCATCATCATCATTATCACCATTGATTATCTACTGATCTTATGTTGTGAAAATGTAGGGTTGTTGCAATGATAAAGATGGAGTGAGGAGTACAGCAGCAATAATGGTGGTGCAATCAACATATCTCATGTATTTTCTACTTGGCTGTGGCTCATGCTTCATATGCGATCATGAGGATCATGTACTTTGCCTCTTATGATGTTAATGCGTGGACCCAAATATGATAATATCAAATAAATGCACCATTCTCTCCCTTGTTTACATGATCTTGGTTGGTCATCATCTTCGTCAAATGGTGAAATTGGGCTGGGCTCAAACAGGCATGGCCGTTCAATCCGGCTTTTGGCTGAGGCAAAAGCTTGCAGACTGGGCTTGGAAATGAATATTGAGGCCCAATAACTACTGATGGTGGATCTCAGCTTGGATATTCACAAAGGCCCAACAAGACAGATAGACCTGACCTCAACATTCTAATACCTTTTGAATGGGAACTTTCTTTATAAATATCGATTAATCATCAAGGGTCCATTTAATGGGCCTTCCATGACTAGAAGAGGAGATAATCTTCTTCTAAAAATAGCTGATGGATGGACCATGAAGGAAGTTTGCAGCTCATTAGCTAATGTTGCTGATGGGGAGGCGTATCTAGCCGTTCAACTAGTGGGTCCTAACCCTAGATGGCTCTTGGTAGGTACTGGATGGACGATCCTCGTCACCAGTTTCTATTATCGAATCAGTTTCATCATGACCGTACATTTTGAGGCCCGTGCAAGTGAATAAGACCGTTCATTTAGCTGTGACTTTCAACTGAAAGCCGTCCATGAACAGGATCCACTAGATGGAAGGCCAGGATCCACTGTTCCACATGTCCCGTGAAAGATATTGGGCGACAAAGGCCCATCCGGATCAGACGCGCCAAAGCTAAAACGTCCTCCTAGCAAACGGAATTGGATCTTGCCTCTCGTCTGTCGCGACTAACCAACATGGGATCAAATCCCACTACCGACAAAGAGACACGTGATGGTAAGATTCCGACCGTCCATCCGGTAGGACCTATTAAATGGCCCACAATACGGGCTGTTAGTAGTTTTTCGTTTTGGGGAATATTAAGATTGAGCGGTATGTGGTTATATGGTATAACCGCTTTCCACCGTATATGTGACATGGATATAGGCGATCGGGTCCACTTAGTTTACTCTGCCTTTGAATTTAGAGGTGGGCATCGAGACGAGTCGGACTGGACTGGGTACAACTCGATCCGATTGGGTCCTTTGACTCGATCCGATCCTTTGTGACAATGGCCTGACCCGAACTGAGTCCGACCCGATCAGGTAAACCAATTCGGATCGGGTTGGGTACAGTTCGGATCCATCTTCTAGAAATTTTTAAAAAATAAAAAATATACTTTTTACCATTAAAAAATTCGTAGGGCCCACCGTAATGTTTATCTTCCATCCAATCTATTCATGAGGTCACAACTACATGGACGAAGAGGAAAAACAAATTTCGTATTGATCCAAAACTTCTGTGGCCCCTAAAAGAGTTTCAATGATAGACATTCAACCCCCATTGCTTTTTGCAGTGTGGTCCACTTTTTGGCTCAAGCCTTGAGACGAGCCTGCCAAATGAAGACGGTTTGGATATAACACGTACTGACCCACAGAACTTACTAATGTTGTCACGCCCCGAAAATCGGAACTCGAGTTGGCCAGGCCCGAACCCGAATTTCAGGACCGTGAGTTGTATTTAAATAAATATACATCGCAACCCACATTATTTCATACATTTTTAAGGCAATCAGAGCAACTAAAAGGATACTAATAATTGTGATTAAATATTGTCCACTAATCAATCCTTAAATCTTTAATTACATTGACATAAATAAATAAATAATAACAACATACATTAAATTTTAATTAATTTCTAAATAAAAAAATATAAAATATAAAAGTCTTCAATCGATCCAACCTAGGTTCTTCAGTATACCACCAAAGCAAAATCTATATGGGTGTGAGAGCGACGGCTCGTAGGGTCACATCCTTCCCAAAATTGAAAATTATACATTAACACAAATAAAATTCAATAATACAAATATGACTAATTACGAGTATTGAATCATTATTGTACATGACAACAATAATAATTTATTTTTCGTAATAACAAAATAAGACAATGCCGTTATCTAAAATCATTGTTGGTTCAATCCAGGGCAGAGCACCCGTGTGTGTTGATCCTTTTAGGGAATGACCCTCGGCAGAGCACCGGTGTTGATCCTTTTAGGGAATGACCCTCGGCAGAGCACCTGGTGAATAAACTTTTAGGATAAATACCCAGGCAGAGCACCCATATGTGTTGATCCTTTTAGGGAATTGCCCAGGGCAGAGCACCCGTGCTGATCCTTTCGGGTATGACCCTGGGCAGAGCACCCGTACCGTGCTGATCCTTTCGGGTATGACCCTGGGCAGAGCACCCATAACAAATATAATGTAATGATCCTTTTAGGGCAGAGCACCCATAATTTAAATACAATTTAAAGCAGTTAACAGTGATCAAATGAATTTATTGCACATATCAGAAATCAAATAAATGCATTCTACATCACTTAAAAATCAAAATCAAATAATTTAAATCAATAATACAAAATAAATAATCAATGTAATCAAATATATACACTAATGTAATCTTTTCAATCGGGAAGATCACCTACCTGGTGTGTTGAGTGGAGGTTGAACGCTTGCCGTTAAAATCTTCTTGGGTTGATGGTGAGCGGCCTGGATTATTTGGTGGGTTCCGCCGATGAAGAATGGTGGAAGAAGAAAGAGGAGAGTTTGAATGGGAGAGAAAATTGAGGAGAAAATTGGGGAGATAGGTTAGGTCGTGCGGTGAGAGGAGTGAGGGATGGGGTTGGTTACGGTGAGAGGAGTTTTGTTTTGTTTTGTTTCTTTTATTTTATTTTATTTTAGAGTGGGTCTTACAAGAATGATGTGACAGATCCACACCGTTCATCAGTTTTGCTAGATGATGTTAGGACATAGTCCAGGAAATGAGGTAGATTCAAGGTTTAAGTGGGCCACACCAAAATAAAAAAAATGGGATATAGTTCCCACCGTTAAAAAAAAAATGGGTTGTTACATTCTACCCTCCTTAACAAAAATTTCGTCCCCGAAATTTATTATGTCAATACCTAACTAAAATTGCGTAGTGGGTTTGCGAATGACATAGTTTGTGCTAACATTTACTTCAGTTGTGGTGTCTCTTCAGGTGATAATGTGTTGTGAAATTATTCGTAAAAACCTACTCTCTCTTGATAGTGCGACAACATAATCAAGGGTTAACATCAATGTCATGGAGGTCTTTAATTATTATTATTATTATTATTATTATTAGTATGTTGAAGATTTTGTAGGATTGCAAGGAATATTAAATGGTCTAAAAGACTTACACATGAAGATTAAGAGGATAAGAGCTGTGATATGTACCAAGGTTGTTGTGCAAAAATCAGATTTTGAAGACACTGTTCCTACTAATGTTTCTAATTTTTTCAGGTATCGGATTGGTCTAAAAATTTTATAATGATGCATCTATTAGTCTATTATAACTCTATAAAATTTCAACCTAATCCAAAGTTTACAAAAAATCCTAAAATTCAGAAAATTAGGTCTGCCCAAAAGCAAATGATTTTTGACCAGTATACACATAAATTAAAATCGGTATAGGATAAACCTAGAATTATATTTTTATATTATTTTTTTATAAAATTACACTTGTTAATATATGACTGAGATTTTGAATCACCTTAAATAGAGTTATAATTAATTAGTTATAAAATTTCAAAGTCAGTCGATTCTTTCTATCCATTGCTATCTAGCAAAAAGTGGAGAGCTAAATTTCTATAAAATTTATATATGGTCCAGGTTGAGTTCCTTACCTGATATTATGTCTAAATAGGGTCAACTTCCATATTAACACAAATAAAAAAAGAATTCTAAGTTTGAATTTTTAATTTTAATTTTAATTTTTTAATTTTAATTTTTTTTTTTCGTTTGAAGAGATCAGTGAAAATTTTTAGGATTAATGGTTAGGGTTTCTAGATTTTAAAGAAGAGTTTCCGGATGGTGGTTTCGTTGTTGATCTTCCACTATCCGAAGATGACGGGTCGTGAGTGCTCCACGATTCAGTTGGGCAGCTAAGTATTTTATATTGGATAGAACACTTTCAAAAAATGGAAATCGGATGGTTAAGATTGGTCCTAGACAGATTACAGATTTAGGATGGAGAGAAAAAGAAAGATATGAGAATGGAGAGGTGAGACAACGTGTGGGCGTGGATTACCTACAGAAGCCTAGGATCATGGAATTATGTGGAGTCCACCGTAACAGATGGTTTGGATTAAAGGTGGTCCCAATGAGCTGGTTGGTGGTGGGTTCCGATATCCACGCAACCCTTCAACATGTTGGAGGAAAGGAGAAGAAAGAGGAGATATGGTTTCCGTTTCCAGCTACGTAAGTTGCTGCCTTCAGTAACGTGCATTGGTGAAATTCTTCTTCTTTTTCTTTATTAGTTCACTGTCCATCTTTCTCACACATGCACTAGGTGGCCCACACACACTTGAAGGTTGGACTATCCTGATGGACAGATTGGATTGATGGAATGGGCAGATGGATAACTGAATCTTGTGGAATTTATACATAAGTTTTTGATAGATGATTCTCATCAATGAAGGTGGGATGGATGGTCCAAGAAAAACAGTCAAGATTCATGGTGTGGTTTGATCTGGTGGATTAAATGTGATCGGATCCCCTACTATATTTGGGTTTGACTAATTCATTACCGAGCACATCTCCTAGTTAGAGGATATGTAGGAGAAAATTCACAATATGCTACATCAAACACAGCATCTAGTTCTTTTTTTTTTCTTTTTTTTCTTTTTTTTTTTTTTAAATCAATGTTGTCGTGCACACGTATAATATCATAAAGTAGTTGAGCTGCACCGTACCTCTCATTATATTCCACATGGTCTTATTAATGAATGGTCTAGATCTCCTGAAAACATATCTCTGACTAATGTTTCAATGAGCGGTTGCGATTGAAAGTTAAGTATTTTGTACGGATATACAGTTAGTACTAATGGTTAGGATGGATGAAAATAAGTGTTTAGACCTATAGTTTGGATTAGCTCACAAATTCTAATGTGTCTATATACGTGTGGGTCCCACGTGTGTCTTGGTTAGAGGGATGCATGCATTCACGTAGTATACTAGGAAGGTGTACGGTTGAGACAGGCGTCCGGCTATGGGACTCTATCTCTTTTTTTTTTAATTTTTAAATATAAAATCATGTGTAGTTCAAGACTGGACCGTCCAATTGGGGTAAAACTTGACACCCCACCTCAGCTTATCGTGCTCTATCCAATGAGCACAATTTGATCTATGATCCTTGACGGTGGTCAAAAATAATTTTAATGGTTTTCTCTCTTCTACGGTTCCCTGTGACGTGTACAGGTATCTTATATGAAAACCAACCGTTGGATTAAAATTTCACCCTGAGAGTTATGAAATTGATGGTTTACTTCGGTAATAGGTGATCTAGTTGGATGATATAAATGTTATGTATTGTTAGATGATTGGATGTATGTAAAATAATCAGACAATTAGAACCTAATCAAAACAATCATTTTTAGGAATGAATCAATACAAAGTGAGTCGAGATGGATTGGTCTAATGGTCCGTTGAATAAATGACTTAGATTGATGATTAGATAAATGCGTCTACACTAATTTGAATGGACAACCAAGTGGGCATTCATAAACCGTAATCACATAAACAGTCAATGATCCAATGAGCTTAATGCATGACTAATGGTTAAGATTAGGCAAATATATGAATGAACAGTTAGTTTTGTATGCATTAGTGATGAGAGTGCAAGTATATATGTACGTATATATATACACACATACACATAAAATCACACGATTAATAATCATATAAGTTAATGTTCACCCTAATTAAATAGACTATACATATCCATGGTCACGAGTTTCATAGAATGATGAATGTATATATGCATGGATGCATGCATGGACCTATGCATGTATGCTTTTGATGAATGCAGGTATACAAATATGCACCTATACACTTATGCACCAAAATTTTGGGTCATTACATTCTACCACCCTTACAATGGTTTCGTCCTCGAAATTCAAACGCACCCACCTTGAGAACAGATGAGGATATTCCTCATCTGAGTCAGTGATGTGCTTAATTTTTTTATAATATGTTCCACATGTCGTTAGTTTGTGTGTGTACAAGTGTGTGAAACTGCCTACGTAATTTCAGGTTATTACAATATACCCACCTCACAGGAATCTCGTCCCTGAGATTCGATCATACCCACAACCATGCTTTCACACGCCACTATGTAGTGTTTAAACGTAAGCCACTAAAAGGGTATGCAAACAAAATCATAGGTCAAGAACAAACAATAATCACATCACAACCAATAATATACAACAAAAATATATATAAGGTGCACATATTGTTGAGGTGCCTAGGTGTGTGCAATTAAAGCATAACCCTAGGTTCTCTAAAATCCACTCTTAAGCACAGGTAAAACCCCTACTTAAACTCTTATTTAAATTCCATAATCACATTAACCAGAATTATTGTGGTGTCACTACAACGTAAACCTATGCACTAGTGTAATCCATACCTAAGGTCCTCAGTAAAAATCTAATCCCTAAGCTCTGATACCAATCTGTCACGCCCTACCATTAAAAAATTCGTAGGGCCCACCGTAATGTTTATCTTCCATCCAATCTATTCATGAGGTCACAACTACATGGACGAAGAGGAAAAACAAATTTCGTATTGATCCAAAACTTCTGTGGCCCCTAAAAGAGTTTCAATGATAGACATTCAACCCCCATTGCTTTTTGCAGTGTGGTCCACTTTTTGGCTCAAGCCTTGAGACGAGCCTGCCAAATGAAGACGGTTTGGATATAACACGTACTGACCCACAGAACTTACTAATGTTGTCACGCCCCGAAAATCGGAACTCGAGTTGGCCAGGCCCGAACCCGAATTTCAGGACCGTGAGTTGTATTTAAATAAATATACATCGCAACCCACATTATTTCATACATTTTTAAGGCAATCAGAGCAACTAAAAGGATACTAATAATTGTGATTAAATATTGTCCACTAATCAATCCTTAAATCTTTAATTACATTGACATAAATAAATAAATAATAACAACATGCATTAAATTTTAATTAATTTCTAAATAAAAAAATATAAAATATAAAAGTCTTCAATCTGATCCAACCGGTTCTTCTTCACCAAATTACCGCAAAAGCGATCTATATGGGTGTGAGAGCGACGGCTCGTAGGGTCACATCCTTCCCAAAATTGAAAATTATACATTAACACAAATAAAATTCAATAATACAAATATGACTAATTACGAGTATTGAATCATTATTGTACATGACAACAATAATAATTTATTTTTCGTAATAACAAAATAAGACAATGCCGTTATCTAAAATCATTGTTGGTTCAATCCAGGGCAGAGCACCCGTGTGTGTTGATCCTTTTAGGGAATGACCCTCGGCAGAAGCACCTGTTGATCCTTTTAGGGAATGACCCTCAGAGCACCGGTGAATAAACTTTTAGGATAAATACCCAGGGCAGAGCACCCATATGTGTTGATCCTTTTAGGGAATTGCCCAGGCAAGAGCACCGTCTTGATCCTTTCGGGTATGACCGGGCAGAGCACCGTCATCATGCGGTCTTGATCCTTTCGGGTATGACCACAGGGCGAGCACCCATAACAAATATAATGTAATGATCCTTTTAGGTAAGGTGAGCACCCATAATTTAAATACAATTTAAAGCAGTTAACAGTGATCAAATGAATTTATTGCACATATCAGAAATCAAATAAATGCATTCTACATCACTTAAAAATCAAAATCAAATAATTTAAATCAATAATACAAAATAAATAATCAATGTAATCAAATATATACACTAATGTAATCTTTTCAATCGGGAAGATCACCTACCTGGTGTGTTGAGTGGAGGTTGAACGCTTGCCGTTAAAATCTTCTTGGGTTGATGGTGAGCGGCCTGGATTATTTGGTGGGTTCCGATGAAGAATGGTGGAAGAAGAAAGAGGAGAGTTTGAATGGGAGAGAAAATTGAGGAGAAAATTGGGGAGATAGGTTAGGTCGTGCGGTGAGAGGAGTGAGGGATGGGGTTGGTTACGGTGAGAGGAGTTTTGTTTTGTTTTGTTTCTTTTATTTTATTTCATTTTAGAGTGGGTCTTACAAGAATGATGTGACAGATCCACACCGTTCATCAGTTTTGCTAGATGATGTTAGGACATAGTCCAGGAAATGAGGTAGATTCAAGGTTTAAGTGGGCCACACCAAAATAAAAAAAATGGGATATAGTTCCCACCGTTAAAAAAAAAATGGGTTGTTACAAATGTCAATACATCAAAACTGGTGCTGGGTACACCTGCCGCTGCCAATCCACCTCTACATCTTCTACCTCAAGAAATCCTGCCTCGGTGAATCGGATTGCTGCAGAAGGCTCCTATCGTAATGAGTAAACTCAATTGGGCCCACCTTGAATGTATGTAATCTATCCACTCGGTCCATTCGTTTTTTTATCTAATTTAATGGGTTGAGCTCAAACTTGAAGCATATACAAAGATCAAGTGGATAGACTACATACATTCACCGTTGAAAACTTGATAAGTCCCACAGTGATGTTTATTTGTCATCCAAACTGTTCATTAGATCATACATACATGGATGAAGGGAAAAAAAAAAAAAAAAAAAGCTTGATCCAAAACTTTTGTGGCCCCTAAGAATTTTTCAACGGTAAACGTTTAATTCAGCTGTTACCTTTGGTGTGGTCCATTTTAACATTGGATATTACTCATTTTTGGGGTCAACACCTAAATTTATCTATTAAAATGGATTGACGGAATGGATAAAATAAATATATCATCGTGGGCCTTACAGAGTTTACATAATATGGTAACCATAGTGAGTTACTCGCTACCCAGTCCTCTTCTCCTTACGTCAGACTTCAGAGCTGGGTGCTGGATGCGCACCTAGAGCCATGTGATGAGAGGATGGGTTGGCTACTCCCCTACCACGAGCCAATGGCTTGTAGTCGGTTTTATGTGGTCTCCACCTTGATGTATTTATTTCATTTATGTTGTCCATATATTTTTTAAGGTTATTTTATGGTATTAAACAAAAAATAAGGTATATACACTTATTAATAGACCCCAGCCAGATCGAATTGGTTCTGATCGGTCCGGATTGACATTGATCCGAACTCGATCCGATGAACGGTCGATCTGACTGGGCCAAGTCGATCCAGCTTGATCCTAGCATTCGGTTCGAATCGGATCGGTTCGAATCCATTGGATCGGGTTGAATCCATTGGATCGGTCGACCAGCTCTACCTTTTATGGCAAACTGTCTAAGATTACATCAATCGAACAATCCTAGCCATCCTTTTCTCTCACCTTTCCCCTGAACATCAATTGCTTGCATATACCATCCATTTGAAGGCCTCCAATTAAATTCGTCGAATCATGCTTTTTGAGCAATTTTATAATCGATCCATCGTGGGATCGACCTATTTGAAGGTCGAGATTGGGCGATTCTTTACCTTTCCACGTGGACGGTGGATTGGTAGCACTATCATACCATGATGGAGTCCATTCTACCATATAATTTCCTCATCTGAGGGCCACCCTGAAACTGAAAGGCTCCGATCCACCATTCAAAAACCACACAGCCACGTTTACACTAGTTAGCTGTGAACAGATCATGGTTAGTCGTGGCAGACCATCAACGTTCCCTATGGTGCAGCCCTCTGCCATACATGTGACACATACTTCAAATTAGAACCGAGCAATTAGTGGGACCCACTAATAAGTAGATTATAATCTCGACATTACACAGAAAGTATGATAAGAATTGGTTTGATTGGTCCACATCTAATGGACCATAAAAGTCGGAGGTATTAAACAGTCCAATTTGGATATAAAAATGTTCACTAATCAAGTCCATATATTGTCCTAATCAATCATCATTTTATTTAAGCAATCAATCTACTGTGTGTTCCAAATTTGGACGGTTTGGATTTGAGTTACATGCCAAGTGTAACTGAAGAGATGTACCCTGTATGCCTGCTACATTCATACATCCAAAGAGGACGTGGGACGTTCCCTCGCCTTCCGCCCTCTCCGTGTAACTACCTCCCATGTTTCTCTATCCCGCGCGGAACTTGTCCACGTTCTTTCTACGTTGTTTTTTACTCTATCGCAACTCACGAATCAGCGTATGTCGCAACCCACAAGGTCCACATGTTAAGTATTTCGGTGATCGGAACCGTCTATTTTATGAAACAATTTTCATATGAGCTACCATTGTAGTCACTATCTGTGGATAAATTTAGAATAATGAAAAGAAATTTATTCTCTAGGCCTTAATTGTATCTGAAAATCAAAGGCTAAGATGATCCATGAATCATCAATTTGGGATAATATCTTATTTAAGATGATAAATGAAATATAAACGGTCTGAATTATCAGAAAGTTTTCAACACGTGTGCCCCAGTGGGTGACGATACATTTCGACCTTGAGTTGCAATGGAGGGAAAAGGAAATTCTTTCACTCTCTCTTAAGACATGCCTACTTTCTCTCTAACTAACTAAGACTTTCAGCCATCATTCCATTTCTGAAGTTCTTAGATTCAATCAATCGTAACATAACGAACTTCTTTAAGCTTCTTCCACCATTTCAAACAACACCTCCACAGCCGCTATCTACAATAGTAAGATCTCTCTCTCTCTCTCTCTCTCTCTCTCTCTCTCTCTCTCTCTCTCCAATGGTCTTTTTTTTTTCTTTTTTTTTTTTTTGTCAATTGAGTAGATTTGTTATTGGTTGATATCACCCACAGCGAAACTGTGCTGTGGGTGAATGTTGCATCAAACGGTGGCATTGATCATCCACAATCAGTTTTGGATATAGGTGTTTAACACCATATGATTTTCCTGAAGGCTTTCTCACCTCAATTTCGACTTAGGCTCGAGCATCAGTTGCCAATTACTAACCGTCGGATTAAACATGCAATTTGAGATTAACGGCTTTGGCAGTTTCTTAAAACTGGTTAGGACAGAAAATTTTAAAAAAATGATGATGAATGCATAAATAATATCGAGAAATGCTCCAGTTCTCTCAAAGCATTTTAATTATAGTGCTCTTAGTTGCATTAGAAAAAATTTGAGAGTCCACTAGATTGATCTAAACCGTCGATTAAGTCTACAACATATTTCAAAGGCTATCATGTAAAAGTGAGACTGATATGATGATCAAATCCATCCTAGATTAGGCCTATTTTTCTCCAACCAATGGATCGGTTTGTCAGGATTGCCTGATAGAAAGTGATTATTTAGAAGAATAAGTAATCTATGATGGGACACCATGGTGACCCACACACACAAACCTATGGTTGTTATCCTATCCCCATTATTCCCCTTGTGTTGGCCCACCTGAGTTGTAGACCATGGTGACTCCACATACAAACCTATATATAGTTGACATTCTATCCTCGGTAGTGTTCCGTTGGTGTGGCCCACCTGAGTTATGGATGTGGCTGATTTGTACCCTGAGGGCTTAGATTCCAGGAAAAACCTGATGGATGGAGTGAATTTTACATTTAAAACTGGTGGGCACCACAGAAATTGAGTGTTTTATGTTACACATAAAAGGGTCGTGGAGAAGATTCCTGTTGTAAAACACCTGACCTCCCCAACATGTTCTATACGTAAATTCTAATCTATGGGCGCGCCCACCATGTTGTATATGTAAAATCCACTCTCACCGTCTTCTATATAAATCAGAGGCCTAATGACAAACTTAGGCAGGCCATACCAATAGGAACATGAAAGTTTGTGCCTAAAACTTTTATGTTTACAGTGTGGCCCATCTGAGTTTTCGATCAGGTTGATTTTTATATTTTTCTTTTCATCTTGGTGTGTAAAACTTGATGAACAGATTTGATGAAAGTTATAACACAATGGTGGCCACACACAGTGTCGCATCACCAATGTTCTATGTGGTGTGGCCCACTTGAGTTGTGGATCTAGTTGTTTTTTAAGCTGCAGGGATATCATCCAAGAATGTACCAGATAAAGGGAGTGGATGTCATACATACCATATGGAGAGAAGTGGCGAGATTTTTTTTTGAAGAAAAAAACTCTTTAATTTGTTTATTTTTATCACTTCAAAAAAAAAAAAAAAAAAAAACGTTGTCTGATCTAAAACTGGTTAATCTTAAATTACTTCTTTAATCTGAGGTTAGTAATGGGCCACCGACGGTCAAGCCTAAGCCGTCGACTGAGCTGAGATGACCTCATCTTCCTGTAATTATGGTGGGATCTAAAAGGATGGTTGGAAGCTATTTGATAATATATCAAAATGTGACGCCTCCATACACATGCATATACTAATTTTATATGGGTCATCCATATAACTTAAGTTAAACTGTCCAAATAGTGGGAAATCCCTTAGACAATCCTAACCTCTCATTAGTGCACATTTGTTTGTAGACTTTGAACCTTGACTATATATTATCTATTTTAGTTGTCTCAAACATTTCATGATCAATCAGATTGTTTAGTTCGCGTAGCAGGTGTGTGGAGTAAAGAGAAGAAGAGGTTACCTTGTTATTCTTCTCTGATAATTAAACTGTGAATCCACAAAATAGGAACCTCTAAAAAAGAATAATAATGGACCATCTATGTTTACAATGTCCTTAATATAACTTATATAAGACATAGATTCATAACTTTTCCTACATAATAAACTTTTTAGTCCCAAAACAAAAACTATTATGTGATTTCTTGACTCACTACATTCTAAAACATCTCAAAATAACAAAAACATATATAACTTACTAAAAACAATAAAGTTTAACTTAAAATTCATATTTGAATCTTAAAATGATTGAGTTTTGAAAAACTATTCGAGGGCCAATGGCCTTTTGCATTAGTTAAGATGTATTCTTCATCAATTACTTTCCAATGACATATTATATGTGCGAAACGGATATAACCCGTTGCAAGATTATAGTTATTTGAAGCTATAGTGAGTGTTACACCCCTTGGTCTGGCCTGAATTCTTTCAATCACGGCTATCCATGAAAACATCCATGACTCTGTTTTTGAGTTTAGAAAAATAATAGCCCATTACAATGACCTGCCTTCACAGTGCATCTTTATGCTCTGATCAAGTTTTCATTCAGAGGGTGGAATTTTAGAAAACTGCATCTAACCTTTCCATGTTTTACAATCATTTGTGTATGGGGCATCAACTTCCACCTCTTTTACGACAGTGCATTTGCAACGGTTGAACTTTTAAAAGGTTGATTGTTGCTTCATCCATTGTTACTGATTATTTCATTGACCATATGTTTGTTATCCTCACTATTGCACTTTGATGCGGTAGAGTTGAACCTAAACCTGACAATTTACTTAAATGAATCATAATTTCTAGCCGGAGCCCAATCCATCCCCAATTTAGCTTGGACAGACAGCCTAAGATGCAACCAACCAGTTGATCCGCAGGCAGCCTAGACCCATTCCCACCCAACTAAAACCTTAAATAATGTTACCAGACACTCAAGAAATATCAATCCTTTGTCACTGGAAGAAAGCAACCCAATGTTGCACATATGTAGAAGATCTGGCATTCCTAAGGCAGGAACCACTTCGTATGCGCTCTGGCTTAACATTTTGGCCCTTATTATAACCGTACAGGCCTAATTTTTGGGCCACAGAACATGGAAAATGGGCCCTAGAAAATGAATAGCCTGGATCTCAAGCACGCCTACACTTCTCCATGCATGAGAAATTAAGGATGATCACAACTACTAAATCGTCACCATTCTACTCCATCAAGGGCCAAACTTTCAATTAGACCACAAGTCATTAAGGGCTCATTTGAATACCACCAAATAATTAAGTAGCTTTTTTAACGCATGTAAGTCAATAAGATACTTTTCTTAAATAAGTTAGTTTGGTTAATTAATTTAAATAAGTAACTTATTTTCTTAAGCTATTTTAACTTAAAAGTCTCTATGGAGAGTGTGCTCTAATTGTGATGAAGTGCCATGTTGCAAAATTCACCCGTGACATTTTAAAGAAATCTACTCTACCAACTGCTTTATTAATCTCATTTTAGGAGGTGAGCTCAAATATGATGTAGATCCAACACTCAATGGTCCACATGACTTACAACAATGGTATTGAATGCCTACCATCTAACCACACTTATTGTTGTGTGGCCCACCATGATGTTTCTGACAATCTAACCCATCCATCAGTTTTTCAACTGATTTTAATTGGTGGGCCAAAATATAATGAAGATTTGAAACTCAAGTAAACCGGAGCTCAAAAAACTGGCGTGTCTCACCATGATGTTTTCAAGGAATCCACCATGTCCACCTTTTGTCAGCTCATTTTAGGCATGGACCTAAATATGAGATAGATCTAAGCTCAAATGGGTCACACTACTTGAATCAATTATATTGAACCTCCACTGTTGAAATATTAGTCACGTGGCCTGCATTGATTTTTTGAAATATCCATCTGTCCACTGGTTTCTTTATATCTTATGGGCTTAGGAATGACTTTATGACCAATTAATTTAGATGTAATATAATCAGCATAATAGCCCTTGGGAAGATTTCAATGGTGATTGTCAATCTCCATTATTTCTCCAATGTGCCCCATTTAAGTTTTAGATCTGCCTCATTTTTTAGCCTACTTCCTAACTCGATCATATGGATGGATGGGGTGAATTTTCAAGAAACATCACGGTGAATCTACACATGTGGAGTTGGCTTCACTCATCAATCTGCCTCCGACAAGAGGACCAGAGCAAAGGGAAACAAAGAATCTAGATCTTCTGATCGCAACAACCAGAAAATTTCTATTTTCCAGCATCATGATTGGTCCACGTCATCACTGATGTTGTAAGCAGCTGCATTAAATATAGCCTGTGATAAAGTGGCACAATCATAATGCAACAAACAAGAATATCTTATTGTGGACTCACCTTAATATATGCCCCGCACGTTCATGTTTTCCATCCATTTTGGCAAGCATCCAAATCTCAGGTGAACCCCGCCATAAAAAACCGGGTGAATAAATACCCACCTTTAAAAACTTCTCGTAGCCACAAAAGTTTAGGAGCAAGGTGGTTTTTGTATTTCCCTCCGTCCATGTCTATGTGAACTTACCAACAGGTTGGATGGAAAATAAATATTACAGTGGGCCCAAGGAGGCTTTTAATGGTGAGCATTAATTACCATTGTTTCCTATGGTGTGGTCCACCTGAGATTTGGATCAAGTTCATTATCGGGTCACTACTCTAAAATAATCTACCAAAACAGATGAACGGAATGGATATCTAACAAATACATTAAAAGTACACCCCACGATTACATCGTTACAGGACTCGACCCTTTTTAATTTGTTGAGGTATTTTAAAAACAACGTATCATTCCACTCTACCACAACCATAATCTCATCTACAATATCTTCTTCTATCATTACAGTAGGGAAAAAGAAGAAACGCAGAAATGTCCTCCCAACCAGACAAATACACGCCGAGGACAATCCTCATAACTGGCGCTGCTGGCTTCATTGCCTCCCACCTTACCAACCGTCTCATCAGAAACTACCCCAACTACAAGATAGTAGCCCTTGATAAGCTAGATTACTGCTCCAGCCTCAAAAACCTCATCCCCGCTCGTTCTTCCTCCAATTTCAAGTTCGTAAAAGGCGATATCGCAAGTGCGGATCTCGTCAACCATCTCCTTGTCGCCGAAGGCATCGACACCATCATGCACTTCGCAGCCCAGACCCACGTCGACAACTCCTTCGGAAACTCCTTCGAATTCACCAACAACAACATCTACGGAACCCATGTTCTACTTGAAGCCTGCAAGGTCACACGTCAGATTAACCGATTCATCCACGTCAGCACCGATGAAGTCTACGGCGAGACTGACGTGTATGCTGACGTGGGTAACCCAGAAGCATCCCAGCTCCTCCCTACTAACCCCTACTCAGCCACCAAAGCCGGAGCTGAAATGCTTGTAATGGCCTACCGCCAATCGTACGGCCTTCCTACAATCACCACACGTGGAAATAACGTGTACGGACCCAATCAGTTCCCGGAAAAGCTCATCCCTAAGTTCATCTTGCTAGCGATGAAAGGCGAGCCGTTGCCTATTCATGGAGATGGGTCGAACGTGAGGAGCTACCTCTATTGCGAGGACGTGGCAGAGGCTTTTGAGGTGATCCTCCACCAAGGTGCGGTGGGCCACGTGTACAACATCGGTACCAAGAGAGAAAGGAGGGTGATCGACGTGGCAGAAGACGTGTGCAAGCTCTTCCATCAAGATGCAAGCAGTGTAATCAAGTTCGTCGAGAACCGTCCGTTCAATGACAAACGATATTTCTTGGATGATCAAAAGCTCAAGAAGCTAGGATGGGAAGAGAGAACCACATGGGAAGATGGTCTGAAAATGACAATGGAATGGTATACCAAAAATCCAGATTGGTGGGGAGATGTAACTGGTGCACTCCTTCCTCACCCTAGAATGTCGATGGTGGGGCTCGCTTATGATGATATGTACTTCATCGAGTATCCAGGTTCGGTGGGCCATGCCATTCCTAAGGAAGGGTCAGGATTAAAGTTCTTGATCTATGGACGGACGGGGTGGATTGGAGGGTTACTTGGGAATCTGTGTAGAGATGGTAAGATTGAGTTTGAGTATGGGAGAGGACGGTTGGAAGATCGAAAAACGATCTTGGATGATATAAAGAGGGTGAAACCAACACATGTTTTTAATGCTGCTGGTGTGACGGGAAGGCCGAATGTGGATTGGTGTGAGTCGCATAAGGTGGAGACGATTCGGACGAATGTGGTTGGGACTCTGACGTTGGCAGATGTTTGTAAGGATCAAGGGCTTCTGGTGGTGAATTTTGCTACTGGGTGTATATTCGAGTATGATAGTGAGCACAAGGAAGGATCTGGTATTGGTTTTAAGGAGGAAGATAAGCCGAATTTCATGGGTTCTTATTATTCCAAGACCAAGGCTATGGTAAAAACCCTAATTCTCTATTGATTTTGATTGTGGTATGCTTGATGCGTGTGGGATAGTTCTAAAACTCAGTGAGTTGACTCAGAACTCGACTGAGTTAACTTTCAGCTGTCTAACATGTGAAATCCAATCCTTTCAAGAGCTTGGTCTAACCATCAGGATCACCTTGTGTAATAATCTGCCATTTCTACTCATCGAGTGGACCACGTATTTATTTTACTATTTATCAATGGATACATAGTATTTTAATAGTGCGGCACATTTGAGTAGTAGATAGGGTTAGCTTTTGCAGTAGGTGATCCTTATGGTTAGACCAAGCTCTTGAAAGGATTGGATTTCGCATGCATTAAATAAATTAAAATTGATAGGTTTTTATATTTTCTTTCAGCTTTTCTCCTCTTGTTTTTTTCGCTTTAGGCCCTCTCGGAAGTAATAATATATTCATTGATCTTCCTAAAATAAAATAGAAATTTTATTAAGTATCGAATTGAGTCATTTAGGGCCTGTTCAAATACCATGAATAAGTAATTTTTTTTAAAACTTATTTAAGTATATAAGCTACTTTTTAAAATTAAGTTAGAATTTGATTAATAAATTTAAATAAGTAATTTATTAAATAAAGTTACTTGTTTTTTTTAGTTATATATATTTTTATTGCTTTTTAACATATGAAAAGTAACTTGAACTGTCATCATTGTGAGGAGTGTGCCATTTTCAGAATTCACTAGCGATATTTTTTTAATTCCACTGAGTCAACCATTTTATTCATCGAATTTAAGGAGGTGGGCCTAAATATAAGGTAGATCCAATGCTCATTTGAGCCACATGACTTACACCACTGGTATTGAATGCCCGCCATTGAACTGCACCCATTGTGGTATGGCCCACCATGATGTTTGTGAGAATCCAACCCGTCCACCAATTTTTCAACTGATTTTAATCAGTGCTAAAATATAATGAAGATGCAAAATGCAAGTAGACCAAGCAATTTGAAACCTTGTTATTGAACCCCAACAATCTTTTAAGGGAGGAGCTCAAACAATGGAGTGTCCCACCAAAATGTTTTTGAGAAATCCACCTTGTCCTCCATTCTTTTTAAAGCTCATTTAGGCTGTTTGTCCAAATATGAGATAAATCTAACACTTAAGTGGGTCACACTACTTGAATCAGTGGTATCGTACCTCCACTATTGAAATAGTCAGGAATCCTACATTGATTTTTTGAAACATCCACCTATCCACCGGTTTTTTTCATAAGATCTTATGGGTCTAGGAATGATTTTATGGATGGTTCGAATGTCATATAATCAGCATAATGGGCCCTAGAAAGATTTCAATGGTAGTTGTTCAATCTCCATTATTTCCTTTTAATGTAGCCCACTTAAGCTCGGGTCTGCCTCATTTTTGGGCCCACCTCTTAACATGATCCGGTAAAATAGATGGACTGCGTGAATTTCTAAAAAACATTACAGTAGACCTCCGTACATGGAGTTGGGTTCACCCACCCATCTGCCTCCAGCAAGAGGCAGGAGCAGAGGGAACCAAATTGTTCCTGGCCGTGATTGTGGACCCACGTTGATGTATGTGTTGCATATCCACACCTTCCATCCATTTTCTAGCTCATTTTAGGGCATGAGCCCAAAATTGAAGCAGATCCAAATATCAGGTAGACCACACCATAAGAAACATGGTGAATAAATGCCCGCCATTAAAAACTTCCCAGGGGCCACAAAAGTTTTGGTGCAATATGGTCTTTGTGTTTCCCTTCATCCTTGTCTATGTGACCTCATCAACAGGTTGGATGTCAAAATAATATTACAGTGGACCTTTGGAGGTTTTTAATGGTAAGCATTATTTACCACTATTTCCTATGGTGTGGTCTACGTGAGATATGGATTGGGTTCATTATTACGCCAATGCTCTAAAATGAGTTGAAAAAATGGATGAACGGAGTGGATACCTAACACGTACATCAATGTGAGGCTTTTTGTTGGGTGTTTTAAAAATATACTTACCAAACATACTTATATACTTATCTATTGATTAAGTAGAAACTAAGAAGGTAAGCTACTGGAGATATAAGTAGCTTATGTTAAGTAACTTAACATCCAAACAGCTGGAGATATAAGTAGCTTATGTTAAGTAACTTAACATCCAAACAGCTGGAGATATAAGTAGCTTATGTTAAGTAACTCACCATCAAACGCGCCCTTAGAGACTCATCCAAGTCTATGAGTGAGCCTGACCGTCCTGACAGTGAGTATGAGTTTCAAGCTTTCGAACAACAATGTCTAGATTACCATATAGAATGAGAATTGGTATATATGTTTAAGCATCACCAATATTCAATTTGCTCACATTACCACGTATCCTGACTATTCATTCAATGGTCCGTAGCCTTCAATAAACATGTGTCCATCAGATGGTCCTTATCATCTGATCAATAGCATGGTTTTGGATGGCCACAAAAAGTCCATTGATTGGATTTTAAGATTATTTGTTCAGTGCAAATTTTGGGCTACACCCATTTAATTTTAGAGGTGGCCCATCAAATTGAAGGCCAAGATTCATGGGCATGTGGCACAATTGGAAGGTATATATAATATGCATTATCCTACATACATTTGTACAAACAATAGTCTAAAAGCATGAAAACCTAACTCGACCCAAAACCCAGTTGAGTCGAGTCAACTCGAGAAACTTGTTTGATTGACCGAGTCATGACCAGATGGAGTTCATCCCTGAGTCTTGGTGAAATCTGGTCGAGTCCAGTTGAATTGGGTGAGTCAACTCGGGTTTTCAAACTGTTGTGAAAGCTATTACTACAAACGATGTACTACTACATGTATACAGTTGAGATATTGAAATACGTATACGTACGTATGTATATACAATCTACGGTAATTTTGCAGGTAGAGGAACTCCTGAGGGAGTACGAAAATGTGTGCACACTCAGGGTCCGAATGCCGATCTCATCCGATCTGAGCAATCCACGCAACTTCATCACCAAGATCAGCCGTTACAATAAGGTGGTCAACATACCAAACAGCATGACGGTGCTTGATGAGCTCCTGCCAATCTCCATCGAGATGGCGAAGCGTAACTGCCGTGGGATCTGGAATTTCACGAATCCCGGCGTGATCAGCCACAATGAGATTTTGGAAATGTACAGGGACTACATCGACCCTCAATTCAAGTGGGCCAACTTCAATCTGGACGAACAAGCGAAGGTGATCGTTGCCCAACGGAGTAACAACGAATTGGATGCATCCAAGCTAAAGAAGGAATTCCCGGACCTTCTCTCGATCAAGGACTCAATCATCAAGTATGTATTCGAGCCTAATAAGAAGACTTGAAGATCATTGGTTGGATGCTTGATCAGGGGCCCACCAATGATCAACGGTGTGAAGGAGTATGGACATTTGCATGGTTAGTGTTGTTTTATTTCTTGGATTTTTAAATAACTCTTGCATGGAAATTTTCAAGACTTTTCATGTTTGTTGTATGTAGATGTGGATTACCATCTGCAAGACAGTATGGTGAATGGTAATCTCCACCGTACACGTGGCATGTGTACGATGGTTGATTTCATTTATTGGGTTGGGGGGCAATTGTTGAAAGGTGACAGATGGAGTCCATCTGTTGTGATAGTTGTATATGTATAATATCATAGGATGTGCAATATTAGGGGAATGATCATATATGTTCTATGTATTTGAGCTGTGGGGCCCACCAGTGCTGTGTATTGGAATCCAAACCGTGAATCTAGTGTGCCTCCTGTTCATCATACATTCCAACAATCATCCTTATATATCCAAAGCTCAGGTAGGACACACTACCGGGAGCAATGTAAAATGACATGTAAACCCTAGATGTTCAAGTAGTGTGGCCCACCTGAGTTTTGGTCATTTGGTGACCCTTCATCACCGGTGGGGTTCATCTGATGACTAGGATGGATCGTATATACACAACATTCTAGATGCCACATTCTATCTGGAAGTTTCTATGGTGGGCCTCACCCTCCTGATTCTCCCCCATCGTTCCCTTTGGTGTGGGCCACCTGAATTAGGGATCAGTATAGATTATGGATCTAGGACTAACATGGGTGACACGTGTAAAGGAAGGGTTGGATGGCAGTCAGTCTCACACATCACAGTGACGTTTGTGATCGGTTCCCTCCGTGGGGCCCACCTCGATGGATGTGTTGTATATCTATGCCGTCCATCTGTTTTGAAAACCACTTTAGGCTGTGATCAAAAAAATGAGGCAGATCTAAATCTCAGGTGGACCACAAAAATTCAGAAACCAACCCGACATCATTTTAAGGCTTGCGTTCAGATCATTTTATCCAACCTTGCCTGGCTCAGCCCATCCCCTCCCGACCGGACTTCATATGTACGGATATGACATTCTAATCTTTGATTAGGCAACCCATGCATCTTGAATGTAGACCGTTGATTTTGTTCATCCATATGGCTGTTTTTTGTGACGTGTGGCCTACATGATCAATAGATGGATTAGAAACATTCAAAATGTGAAATAGGAATTTTTTCAATTTAATTTTGGGCCAGGCCAGATTGCGACGGACCCAAGCCCGTGCCATGGGCGTGGCTAACGGGTCTAAGCCCGGTCGAAAACCGAGCCAGGCTCTCAAATGCTAGTTAAGTTCTTGTGATTCATTTCAATCTGAAGCCATTCATTTTTGTAGTTTCTACTGTGGACAAGAGCAATAGGGCTCTCCCAGCCGTTGGTTGGCAAGAGTATCTATAGCTTTATTTCCTTTCCATTATATATAAATGGGCCGTCCATCAGTCCATGGACCTCAAATATTAACCCGTCTAAAATCAGGGCCTGAAATGATCGGCGATGATTAGGCCAACTCAGGCCCATATGATTCAATGTGGGATGATCCACGAAAACCATTTTAGAAGATGCTAACATGCAGCGATGAAATTGTCTGCTGTTTACTCTTACGGTACACGTGGCAAAACATGAGGTATGATCAGGACCGTTAGTCATATGGGCCACAAGATGGATGGGCTGTCGACGAAAAAATTACTATCGTAGAAAACTTTAGCCATATTCATTGATTGGATTGCTGCTACAATCCCAACCCTGTCTCTAGGATATCGCCTATCCACGCAGTGGTCCACCAGATCAACAGTTTCTATTAATACATCTTTGGCCTGACGTCAAAAGATCTATTTTGTGGGATTCACCCATGAGATGGTTATGTTGAATCCACACCGTGCCTCTGGTGGGCCTCAGTTTAAATGTACATCTCAAGAATTATCCTTATCCAAAATTAGGTAGACACACCAAAGGAGCAATGTACAATACACCTAAAACGTAAATATCCCCTTGGTTAGGCTCAACTCAGTTTTTAAATGGCCTTATCCATAGGGGTTAATATGGTTTTCCGGTAGTCCTTGGTGAAAATATATACATTATATCACCCTTTATGAGCGGCGTCATGGTTGGATTGACATGATCAACCAAGTAGTATGTGACATGCCTCCATGTCACATACTACTTCGTCTTTATAATGTTTGTCAATTGATAATGATATAGTGTATTGTTCAGTTACCTTCATCTTGCTGACTTTCTTGATCCAACTGATCATATATAGGTTGGGATGACGCTCCATTTTCAAATGTGAATTTTCTACTATCACCCTGGAAATGATGTTCTCGCTACTCCCACTGTCGATGATCACATCATAGACTTTTCGATTCACCGTACGCCTAGTTCGGAAAATGTTATGTCGTTGTGAGTGTACCTCTTTCCTCAGCACATACAATAGTCACCTCACGATGAGCGACTCACCATGATCCTGCTGAACCCAACCTGTCTCATCTGCCTCGTCTTCTATAGCCTGTTCCAGTTCCTAAACATCTGAATCTTCATCGGCATTTTCATCACTACTATCATTGATGGCAAGGTTCACCACTTGTCACTGGGGACAAGTATTTGATAGGTGACCTGGTTAGCCACAACGAAAGCAATTGTCGGGTCTTAGCCGAGCATAGGGATTCAAAATTCAGCTTAAACCAGTAGCAGTCGATATGCCCCTTTGAGGCCTAACTTGCCTGCTTCTTTGATCTCAGTTCATGGGTGTAAGAGGTTGAGTGCGTGCTCCTACGGGCTCCTTCCCTTTAAGTTGTGGAGCTCTCTAGGGTGGATCCGCCGCGACGACCCTAGCGGTAGGATAAGTTCGTGTGTTGGGACGTTCAAGCTATGCTTCCGCTGAGGTGGCCAACTTAATTGCATGATTCATCATCCAAATAGGCTATATCTAGACCTGATCATAGATCATAATATGCAATCCATCGTTGAATCAGGTGACTTGCTGTAATTCAATCTAGACTCAATTATTACACGTTGCCAAGCGATAGAATTCATTTGCGTAATCTCTCACCAACCGACTACCTTGCCGACAATTTTAATGTTGTTGGAATAGTACCTACTTTAGTTGCTAGGAAGAAATCATGCGCCTAGTAGCTGCTTCATCCTTTGTCATGTGCGGATTGGTGCTTTCATCTATCTCGTCCGTGTAATTTATAGTTGCTTCTATCAAGCTAAAGCTCCTCCCTTCAACTTGTAGGGCACAAGTTTGACTTTCTTCGTTTCAGGAATTTCCATGTAGTTGAATAATCGCTCGACTTCAGAAAGCCAATTGAGGAAATCCTCAATGTGAAGTTGGCCATTGAAACTAAGGATATCGACCTTCATCCTGAACTCTCGATCTGACCGATTTGCTCAATCACTGCATAGTTTGGGATGTTGAAGGATCATGTTATCAACCCCCTTGTCGTTGGATTAACCTTTCTCATGAATGGCTTATTGGTTCACCGCAGGTATCATCCTGCGATCAGGCTAATTATGAGTTCCAACAATTACTGGTGGCGGATCGCCGCCAGAAACACGAAGCTGCCTTAGGGCCTCCATGTGATCCATCGGGTGATCGATGGAAGTTTGCAGCTCTTTCATGACTTGCCGATTCTCTCGCTATGCCGCTTTGAAAGCCGCCGCTACCGTTAAAGGATAATTCCTTGGATCACCGTTCATTGGATTATTGCCCGACCCATCGTTAGAAGCCATAGACTCAAGAAAAAGCCTCGCTCTAATACCAAACTAACGCAGGGAAAGACGTGAGGTCGAGCACCGCCTTCCTCGGGAGGATAACTACTTAGAATCTACGAAACTTCTCTGGACTCCTCACAAAGAAACCTTGAATCCATGAGGAAAAGAAAATAGAAATAATTTTAAGAAATTTGAAATAATTTGATTGATGATGAAAAACGAGATTACACCCCTTTAAATAGGGATATATACTAAGCCAGGGAAAAAGTTTCGAAATTAAACTACAACTAAAACTCCTAGAATTCGCGACTTACTATAAATAGTAAACTTACTAATTATAGACAGTCTTCCTACTAGTGCCCATGGTTTTCGGCTGAAAATAGTAAGTGTCCTATTTGGCTTCACCACGTTGTTCTCCTAATTCTAAGCACTTTTCATGTTGGGCGCAACTCTTAAAGCCCAATAGATGAAGAGTTATACTCAAACTAAAAGTTACTGTAAATAGTAAAAATGAAATTAAAATATGTATTCGACGGTCGATCTGATGGTATTTTGCAAATTCGGCATGGGTAACCCAGCGTAACAAGGTTGGGTGGCTAAAGTAGCTCATTCTACCCCAAAATCATATATGGTACATCTAATAGCTCATTCTGGTTTGCGAGATACGTCTGTTTTAAGCTCGACGGTCCGGATATCACTTATGCTGTTGGCCAAACCTTTTCTGATCCATCTTAGCCACGAAGTTGTCCACAACCCATTGTACATTAGATATCCTGCCAACCTTTGTGGATTCCCAGATCCACCAAAGCTGCTCACTGTATCTATCCGTTCTTGAAAATAAGTATAGGTCTTTTTTACTTTGTTAGTTGGTTCCAGTGCATGCTTTTATAAATAAAAAAATTTAAAGAGTCGTTTTAAAAAACCAGTAAGAATTTTGGGATAAAAATCCCTAAAACCTTATTATTGGGAGACAATGTTTGTCTTCCATTCATCTATGTCCATGTGACCTAGTCAAAAGGTTGGAGGGTAAATAAACATTACAATACCCCTGAGGAAGTTTTTAAAGATGGCATTCAATCATTATTGTTTTTTCTTTGTGGTATGGTCCACTAGAGATTTGGACATTTTCAAATTTGGGTTCATATCATGAAATGATCCCAAAAAATACATGAATGGCATGGATACAATACATACGTTATAGTGGGTCCCATAGAGAACTATACCTTAGCCATCTTGACGCTGGCAGAGTAGATGCTATGCAAGTCCAACTTTAATACCTTCGATTTTCTGACTAGAGCATCTTTCTCAACGCCGACTTTACCGGTTACTTTTTAAACACCTAAATTAAGAAATTTGCAAAATCAATATGCGGGGGTCATTCGCAAGGTCGTTCTCACAGGAATGATGTGACAACACGAGCTATAAAAATGTTTAAACGGTGGCCATTGAAAACCCACTGTTTCATCTTGTGAGGCCCACTTGAGTTTCGGACAAGCTTAATTTTTGGTCTCGTGTCCTAAAATGAGCTCTCAAAATATATCAACGAAGTGGATTTCTTATAAACATCACGGTAAGACCCACGTAACATCCCAATTCAATAACTCAATGAGTTAGCAGCCTTTCTTTATAATAATAATAATAATAATAATAAAGACTACTTGGTTTGCATGGACCCCTCTTTCTCCACCGTGCCAAGCTCCAGCCACGGTAAATAGATGGTCACTCTTTAGGATATATGAAACGTCATAGCTTTTTAGATAATTAACCACTAAAGTATGGTCAATTTCCCTCTCTTTAAAGAAATCGACTTTGTCCATCACTTTTATGATATCTAAAATTTAAGTGCTGGCATGATGTTTATATCCCATCCAAGTCGTTCATAAGGTCGTTCTCACTGGAATGAAGTGAAAACACAAAAGACGTAACCTACTTATCAGAATGTTTAAACGGTGGTTATTGAAAATCCACTATTCCATCTTGTGAGGCTCACTTGAGTTTCGGACAAGCTTAATTTTTGGTCTCGTGTCTTAAAATGACCTCTCAAAATGTATAAACGAAGTGGATTTCTTATAAACAGTATGGTGGGACCCACGTAACATCCCAATTCAATAACTCCGTGAATTAGCGGCCTTTCTTTGTAATAATAATTAAAAAAAAAAAAAAAAAAAAAAAAGTACTCGGTTTGTGTGGACCCCTCTTTCTCCACTGTCTTAAGCACCAAGCTCCAGCTTCTATGAATAGAAGGTCACTCTTTAGGATATATGAAACGTCGTAGCTTTCTAGATAATTAACCAATCAAGTACGGCCAATTTTCCTATCTTTAATGACAAAGTAGATCACTTATAAGCATCACGGTGGGACCCACCTAATATCCTAATTCAATAACTTTGGAAATTAGCAGCCTTTCTTTACTAATATCCTAATTCAATAACATCGGGGTTTTTTGGTTGTTGACTGGGATTTTCTCCACCGTCTGAAACGCGAAGCCAGCTCCAGCGTCTATAAAGAGAACCAAGCCTGTTTTGATTTGAACAAAAATTGGAAAGAGGACCGGCAACTGAGCAACTGACCATGGCCCGTGCCGGCTCACTCTCATTCTTATCCATATTAGTCATCTGCTTCCTAACCATCAACACTGCCATAGCAGTCATCCGATCATATGACGATCCATGGACCTTGGCCTCCGTCATCTCTGTCTATCTACTGGTAAAGCTTTTGTTTTGGTCTTTACGTGTGTATGACCGAATTTCTGAGAAGATGAAGAGACTGAAGATCCTTATATGGGTGGTGGCGACGGCCCTCAACATTGTCTTCGCCTATCGGGTGGCAATGATCATGAATGTAGCCATGAAGTGCTTGGTGTGGGCCATTTCTACCTTCAGCATCAGTTGGGGTTTTTTACTTGTTCTTCATCTTTCCTAACAAGACCAACAACCGTCCAAGCAAGTCATGATGGCCCGTTCGAGGGTTCGAGTAACCATAGTGGTGAAATTCCACTAGCGTGAGTGTGTGGGGTGTGTGCGTGTGTAAAAAACAATTAAAAAAAAAAGAGTCATGATGGCCCGTCTCAGCTGGTCTCTGCTTGATGCTAAAGTCCGTTATTGTAATAGCCCAAGCAAGTCATGATGGCTCGTCTCAGCCGGTCTCTGCTTGATGCTTAAGTCTGAAAAGTTTGTTATTGTAATAGCTGATAGTTTGTTATTAATAAGATTGTAATATTATAATTTAGTTTTTTTTTTTATATTAAAAGATTCATAATTACCAAAAACATGGTAAAGCCGACGGACTTGTGGTGGTTTCAGCTACGGTTAAAAGCCGTCAGTATTACAAGCGGCCAAAAGCCGTCGCTGAAACCAGTGAACCCGTAGCTAAATGCCCTTTTTTAACGGTGGACGTCCAATCGCAACTTTAATCCTGTGGTGTGGTTGAACCGAGATTTATTTACACTCCTTGTTGGGTATCATTCTTTTAAGAATGTTTAGAAATGGATGTACGGCGTGGATAAAACAAAAACATCATGGTGGGGCCCATAAGCCCTACCAGATCCAATGCTCAAGGTACCGGTTTTTTCTACTTAAATGTGGGTGAGTTTTGCATTTTCTGTAAAAATGTGGTGACTCGTTTTTAGTAGTAATGATATAGGATTATCCAGACCAACCAAATAATGTTTCTAGTTGTAGATGGATAATATACATATATTTTCTTATATAAAACTATCTTAACCATCCAGTAAATGGCCCTTTACATGTACGGTTGTAAATATGGTGTATGTTATAAATGATGGTAAACACACAATATACGGATTTGAAGGTAGTTCCTCAATCCAGATCGCTATACCTCTTCCCTCTTTCGAACGCCCAATCTTCCTTGCTAGAGCTCTTCCCTCTTTCGAACGGCCCAATCTTCCTCGTCAAAGCTCCGAATCCTTGAAGAATTTCTTCGTGCCATGCGGATTCATCTCAAATAGGTGAGCTTCTCTCGAAATCCCTTATTTTCCTCACCGATTGGTCCTCTTCTTGCAGAATCTCAAATGGAGGAATGTTCTATAGGAGTTATTTTTACTTGAGTGAGGCTGTTGAAGGGATTCAAAATTTTATTTTATTTTTATCAGTGAATATCCACAACCGCCATGTGGCAGGTGGAAATCTGTCCTTCATGTAAATCCAACCTCCATTTTTCGCCTCATGTTTTTCTATATTCAAGCCCATTGCTGGAAAAATATTCTTTGCATTTTGCTGTGTAAAGTCTCCTAGGGAAGGTGAAGGGGCAGGGATGGATTTTGCCATGCCAGTAAGTGTGGTTTGTCTTCTATTTTTTATTTTTATTTTTTTTTGGTATATCGCCGCTGGTGGGGAGGCATTCTTTGTAGGTAAAAGTAAGCATTCACCCATTATAGTGTGTTTGGGAGAATCCATATCCTTCTCCCCTTTTCTTTGTAAAGCAATTAGGATACAAAGAACAGATATTTACACCTCTACATCTATTTGCAGGAATTTTTTTTTTTTCTCGAGAATTTAATCGAGTGAAGTTTGTAAATGGCAGTTGGTTGCATATACTCCATGCATTGGATTTGATTTCTCTACATCTATGACAAGTTTTCTTTTGCTTCTGTCTTCGGCTTCAAGTGTGAAATGAATCATTGGGCTTGATTTATGTAATGGCAACGAGACATAATCCCTGCTTGTGAGATGGAGCATTTTGGTGACCCTCCCTACATCCTGGGGATCTCCACGTTTGAATGTAGGATGTACAGCCTGGGTAGGCTCTCAGCTTGTGGGTCTCTTACAGGCTTGAACCCAACAGGTTTAGGCAAGGGCTGTGGGTCATCTTCAGTCAAAATTTTTATAACTCGTCCATTGCATAGCACCATTAATCATGAAACAGGGACCAGCACCGATGGTGATTCGTCAATTACACAGAAAAAAGAAATAATAAAGAAAGAGAAAAAGAAAAGAAAAGAATACTTGTTACCCGTGTGTTATGGGATCCCATGAAGGGGGCTGATGAAGATTTCCTCTCTCTTCAAATTTGCACTTGGCCACAATACCCAGGGTTTGCCTGTCCTGCCTGCCGGTTTTTGGAAACATGCATTCCGTGGGTCCCACTATGGAAAGTGCCTAGTGTGCCAAAATCTGATGAGATAGGATGTTCACATATTGTTTTAACTGGACATTTGCGTGGCATTGATTATGAAGGTCATGTTGATATGGGATTGCATGGTAGTAATGTATCTATGGTGGGGGTTCTCATCTTTGCATTGGAGACCAAAAAGATGAGCAATCAAAGGGAATGGATTGAGCTTTATTGATCAAAGGAATTCAAATGCATCAAAGGAGGGTTTTAACTGTATAAGACAGCCTCCAACACACCATCCAAAATATTTAAACAAGCAATGTATCATCCAACAATAGTTTAGGGTGTAAGATTTTATGATATTTCATGAAATATGGTGCATTCAAACACTCTGTCAGACTCAATAGAAAGGTGAAACAATAGATGGTTGGTTAAAGAACGAACTTAGACTACATAATTTACTGGATGATTTGCAATTGTACTCTTTCCCTAAACACTGGACAAAAGAGATCTTCAGCCAATGCAAAAGTAAACAATCTTTCATTTGGTCGTTATTTACCATATTTGTGAGCACTTTCAACAACAATACGATGAATATTACTGAAACCTGTCTGTTAGTGCTCTCATCTCCAGAATCAAATTACTGCAAATGCTGAACTGAGAGAAATCAGTGACAAAAGTTTTATGCCAATTTCAAAGCACACCTGTCCCACTCGCGAAACACTAGTGCATCTCAAATCGCTACCCATCTAATACCATTTTAAGTGATTTTTTGAGTGAAGCTCTTGCACATGAAGTACAAATATGTTAGACTGTGTATGATGTTTTTTTCTTTTTTCTTTTTTCTTTTAATTGTAATTCTCTTTGACTGTTTTAGATCAACAAGGGACGTCCTTGTATTCAATCAAGGCTACATTCCCGTATTCAATGGGCAATTTGTGGATTCGACATCAGGTTTGTCCTTCATATCATGGAATTACTTGAGCTCAATCTGGATGTTCCTTTGTTATCCGCAACTACGAATCTAACCCATGCTCTAATCTCACCTGGTTGTCATTGTCACCATACACATTTTCCAATCTCCCATAGACACGGACGAATGAGGTCCAGCCAGAGCTTCTACAAGGGACCTTCAAGTGCTTGGAAAGCAGTTTTGCCATCAGGAATGTCGAACAACAGGTCAGATACACTGCAGTGCGTTCGACTCCATTCCTCGAAAATTGCATTTTACTGATTTTTACCCTTCAATATGTTAGGATGAGATGTTTTATTGTGATTTGCACTTTGTGCATTGGGACTGTTGTTCTTGCAAACTGCCATGTACACGGTCCACAGTTTTAAAGGTTTGATTTGAATTACTAGTAATATATTAATGTTCAAATGTTTGCCAAGCCCACAAACATGCATAAGGCATCCCACCTTTGTGCACATGTATCAGTGGCCAGGTGTGATACTCGATCTGTTCATCAGGTGCAAATTGAAGATGTTTTCAGTAGTGGTAGAATGATAGTGTGATGATAATGGGTCTGGCCTGTTGTTTTACATACCGTATAGGATTGGGTGCTGCTCATGTGATACTAATCTGGTGGGATTTGATTGGTAGGTAAGCTTTTATTGCATATAATTTATTTCCTTACATATTTTGTAAAAGAAGTATTGTAGATGATTTACGTCCTTTGGGAGTGTATTCTTTCCTTAATGAATTATATATGCTTATTCAGATTAGCTCGAAATGCTTGGGAGTGTATTCTTTCCTTAATTTCTTTGTTCTTGTGAGATTATTGCGAGAGCTTTGACAGCCAATTCTATGGAAGAAGTCCTTGGCTAGACCTAGAGACTCTGTTCACAGGACACAAGGTTCCATTTAACAAGTAGCTCTGATATGTATGTGCACTAATAGAGAACTCTTCAAAAAGAAATTTGGAACTCTACCCAATCCATGGAGCTGGTTGTTAAAGGGAATTGCAAGGTTTTGTATGGATTTTCGCGTTGACTTCTTCCATGAGCTAAATTTCCATACATTTTATAAGAACAAAAATGATGGTCATTACCTTTGTTTTTAAACGAAGAATGTATCAAACAGTTGAACAGGATTCAGAGCTATGCAGTAGCTATTCAGCAAATGCCAAGAGCATTACCAACAGCATTTGATAAGAAATTTAATGGGGATGCATCATCATCAGCTCTATTTTAGAACTTAGAGAACCTGCGAACAAAGTGCTTGGAAGCTACAATGTTTTAGGAGATTCGGAGTAGTTACAGGCCTGTTTTGGGGAGGCCTGCAATTTTCTTTCTCCTGATCGAGCATGTGCTCAAGCAGACGGTATATACTTTTGTTTTGTTTGGCTGTGACTTGTGCTAGCTTGAGGCTGTTTCAGAGTGTGTTTGGATGCAATGTGAAATTGAATTGTAATATTCTAGTAACTCTATTTGATTAGGTCGATGGCTCTTTCTATTTGCAGGCAAGCTTTGGACCTCTTTGGCAACCTGATTCATGATAACCGAGGTTAAGACCTGTATTAGGCTATTTTGCGCTTGTGTAAGTACAGTATGACAGGAAACATGCTACTGGGTTTAGAAAGATAACCCTTCAGGAATCTATTTTATTTTTTATTTGTTATGCATATGTATTCGCTGGCAGCTCTTATGGTGATTGTTAACGTCTAGTTCAATAGCATATCGTGCTTCTCCTTTATCTTTTAACTAATGTATCCTATATGTCTATTTACCGAGTAACTGAAGTTCTCTCTTTGTCGGTACCTTTTCCAGTTTAGTTATGATTAGATGTTAATATTGTTTCTCAACGAACACTCAATAACATTCCTTTCTTTTTTACTATTTTGTATATCTTTTGTTTGCAGGAACCAGTATGGCGTCTAAGTTTTTACGTGCTAATGGAATTACTATTTTCAAATTATGAGAGGAAACTGTCAATTTACTTGGAAAATCGGACGTACTGTTTCAGTCCTAAGCATCGACCCTTGACTGAACTAGTTCAAAGGACATCGAATTGGGCTCTAGATGAGAAAGATAAAATCAGGTAATTTTGAAACTATTTTCTCCTCACATTCTTGTGCTGATTGTAGCTTTAACAGCTTTAAGGACATGATTTCTCAAGTTTGTTTGCTTGGAGGAAATGAATTTGGCATCTTGAGTTTTGTTTGCTTGGAGGATGGAATTTGACATTTTGGGTTTTGTTTTTAGGAGAATTTTGAGGAAGCTTGTATGATAAAGATGGGACTTTTGTGATTTAGTGGGGTGAGATTTCATGTTTCTGCATGTGGGTTTTGTTCTCAAGAGGATTTTGAATGGAAAAAAAAAAAAAAAAAAAGGTGGGAATTTTGAATCTTTGAATTGGTGCTGAAATGGTGGTCAGATTAGGGTGGAATTTCAGTGTTTTTTTTTTTCTTTTTTCTTTTTTCTTTTTTTCTTTTGCAGCTGAGTTCTTCTTGAGTGGTTTTTTATTGGGTTTTTAAATGAAGAAGCTGAAAACACATTCCGCACCATCCGATGAAAGCACATTCCGCACCTTCACACCGCAAAAGGATGAGACCAAGGTATGTATGACGATCTAACACCTGATTTGAGAACATGTAGAGGGCTTAATTATTTCTACAAATGCATGTATGGCCCAGCTGGGCACATGTCTATGATGACATGTGGCCCACCTTATATATATTGGGGGGGCTGCAAATCGGGCCGTTCACAGTGTATGAAACAAAATGGATGGCAAAACCAAGTTGGTCTGAACTGATGGTGGGATTGAGGCCTACATAGTAGCTGCGATGCAGGGCCTTGCATTATATCAAAATCGAAGAAAGGGTTGTACCACTGGGCCAGTTGGATGTGATAAGGTATTTTGAGTTAAGCCTGGATATGGGTGTTGTGAATTTTCAAAATTAAAGGATTATTTTGTCTCTTGGTTGTGTCTTCTGTTGACTCCTGGTTGTCTCATGGTGCCTTTTAGTGACTAGTTAGTCTTTTAGTGGATAACGTGGTGGAAAGTTAAAACCAAATCAAGAGACGCTATGAAAGGACATGTAATTATGGGTGTGTAATTGAGACTGTTTTTGTAAAATCGAATGCACTCAATTTTTGGCTTTTGTTTTTCATTTTCTGAGTTCAGGTTGGTATATGACATATTAGAGCAGATATTTTGGTTTTCATGTAACTTATACTTTTTTCTGGAGTCAAATGAATGCAATTTCAGGGTTTTCCCACAGTTCTTGAGTTCAGATTGGTATTTTTGAGCTCCTGATGTCTTATTCATGCACTTAAAAAAAAAAAAAAAAAAAAAAAAAACAAAAATCAGAGTATAAATTGTGTTTTTTTTTTTTTTTTCTTTTCTTTTCTTTTCTTTTTTATGTAATTGAGTCTTTTATTCTGAAGTTGAAATCATGCAATTCTTGGGTTTTTCATTGTTTTTATTTTTATTTTATTTTTTTATAGTCTAGATTGTTGATTTTGGACTCCAGATTATGGTTTTCCATAGATATTGTGGTTTTGGATGCAAATTAGAACACAAATTGCATTTTTGCAGGCAATCGAGATTGCTTTCAAAGTTGAAATCATGCAATTTTTGGGTTTTTCATAGTTTTTTAAAATTTTTATTATAGTTTAGACTTGGTGATTTTGGACTCCAGATTTTGCCTTTTGTAGAAATTGTGGGTTTGGATGCAAATTAGAGCACAGATTGCAGTTTTGCAGGTAATTGGGATGGCTTTCAAAGTTGAATGCATGCCATTTCAGGGTTTTTGTGATTTTGCAAGACCATATTCTGCTTATGAAGATGGTGATTCTGGAACTTATTAGTTATTAAGATGGTGATTCTGGAACATCTTAGAAATCACGGCTTGGGATGTTAATTGGAGCAGAAAATTACGGTTTTTAGGTAGTCTAGACTTGTTCCAAGTTGATGCATGCGATTTCAGTATTTTCATGCGGTTTTTGAGTTTAGAATGCTGCTTTAATCTCCTGATCTTTGCTTTCCATAGAAATTACATTTATCAAATGCAAATCATAGCAGAAGAGTGCTTTTTTCATGTATTTGGGACTGTTTTTGAAGTTGAATGCTTGTTATTTTTGGTATTTCTGCAGTTTCTAAGATCATATTGCCAATATTAAGTTCCCCATCTTTGATTTTCTTAGGAATTACATTTTCCGAATGCAAATCAGAGCGGACTCTAGCATATTTAGTTAATGGGATTGTTTTTGAAGTTCAAAGCATACAACTTGAGATGTTTTGTGCTGTTTCTAAGATCAAGTTGCTGATGTATGCTATTTTTATAGGCATTGCGGTTTTAAACAAAAATTTGAGCAAAATTATTGTTTTCGGGTAATTGAGACTGTTTTGAAGTTGAATGCAGGTGGTTTTATGGTTGTGTGCTGGATTTTTGTTTTTATTTCTTTTACTAGTGGGTATTGCACATGCAACACGTAATACTGTTATATATGCTCCCTCATCATCTTGTGTGCGCTTGGATTTACTTGTACTTTCTTGAGTTTGTTAACATGTAGAATGTCTCCACTGATGTACAATTTAACTGACTCTTATTTAGCTGGCCCCAGTAACAGCTTAAGAGCTAGCTGAAATCTTACTTGATGATCCTTATCTACTAAATTTCTTTCTAACCCAAGCTTTCGCAAAGAGTAAAATCTTCCTGTAACTTTCTTTGAGCAGATTTGATTTTGTTGACCTTGTCTTTCTTGTGTGAAGAAGCTTGTTAATGTGTACCATGTCTCCACTGACTTCTTCTTCTTCTTCCTCTCTCTCTCTCTCTCTCTCTCTCTCTCTCTCTCTCTCTCTTTTTTTTTCCTGGTGATACTATTTTTCCATGAGCAATGATCCACCTACAACCAGTTGTGTGTGAATTTCATGTGCAACCTAGCTCACATGCCAGTGTTTCATATGGGTAGGATGTCTGACCTGCGTGCATGAGGTACGCCATGCCATGAAGATCACCTAATGCTCAATAATGAGGCCTGTCTACTTATCAGTCAAGCCACGTGTACAAAAAACAATGAATTTTTAAAATTACCTGCCAACTGTCTGATTCATTGTACACTTTAAAATTACCTAAAGATGAGCTTAACAAACTTCCTCACACAGGAAAGATGAGCACCCCAATCATAGAGTTTTAGGCTCTAGACAACACCTTGAAATATTCTATTATTTTTTATGCAATTGAAGAAGTGCTCAAGAGGTGCTGAAAAACGAGAATATGCTGCGAATGATGCTGAGGGGTTTAGGGAGGGCTTATCAAGACGATTTCTCTGATTCATTCCATAGAATTGTCTCTCAGGTACCTATACATATCAATTTTTTTTATTTTTTATTCTCTTTTGGGTACTTTTTTTTGCTGCTTTGTTCTTATGCAATCTGTAACATAAAAATGTTGAATGCTTTCACAGATCTTTGAACATGAGAATGTAACCTCTGCAACTGATATACAGGTTAACTTGTTGTCCCTAAATTGACAAAAGTTGCCTTGGATAGTTTCTTAGATGTGCCATGTCTTGGTCCCCACATCGAGATTTTTTTTTTACCTTTCTTGTAATTTTGTAGGTGGAACTATCACTCTCTTTTTCTGGAGCTGCAAAAGGATGCACAAAACATCTCTCTTTTGATGCACATGTCCCCTGCGACTCTTGTTGTAAGTAAAACTTAAAACTTCTTTAACCTAGTATGATTGTGTTTTGACTTTTATGAGCAGAAGCAGATCTACTGTAAACACCACCTGTTAGGATGTTACATTGGCCACTCCAGGGTCTGAATGTTTGCAAGATAATGTTAAGCAAGCACACAGGCAACACACTGGGAATATGTATTCCGGGATCATATCGATGTCGATGTTGTTTTGGAAGAGATACCACGGAATTTGATTCCCTTTATTGACTTACCATTGTTCATTGCTAGATTTATTCCAGTAATTGAGTAAAGATCACTAGTTCACCATTCGGTTGCCTGTTGTGTTTGTGTCTACTTTGCTGATCCTTATCAGCAGCATTCTCATGGCCAGTTCCATGGCATACTAGCAGGGTTTTATCTCTTCATTTGAATAATCAGTTCCAGCAAATACAATTCATCTTAACCTACCCACAGAGCCATATCCTGTTATTCATCATGGGCTGCCTCTCACTTTTCACGATTCAAATAGATTGATTTCCATTGTTCCCTTTTCTATGTGAGATGCAGATGGAAGAACGGGTATTCCTTTTTTTTTTTGAAATAATAATTTACAATAGCTTCTTTGTCATCATTATGCTTGCTTTTATTACTTGTTATTTTCTAGTTGCCCAATTATTTACATGGTTGTCTGCATTGGTATATGAGGAATGTGAAGGCTCCTATTGAGTAGGTGCCTATGTGGCATGTGTGTGGCATCCAGGCCATTTATCAGTTGCACCACACCATGTATGTGCAGTGGCCTGAAAATCAGACCAGTCAGGTCATCAGTTAGGACGTGTTTACATAAAAGTGGACAGTTAAAAATTGACTTGATCTATTGGGCCACAAGGCATGCACCATGGATGGGATCGACACGATGAACAGCTGAGATCTTGCATGTGCATGTTGGCACTTGTGTGGGGAGTTGGATTTGAAATCCTACACTTGCAAATGGATTTAGCATGGTTCTTTATTTGTGTTTAGTGAATGTTACATTTGAATCTTAAGGATAACATTCTTTGTGAAATGATTTTTTACTGAAGTCTTGGTGATCTAGCAGCTCCAGAATTTATAGTTGGTTAGTGGGTATCCAAAGGGGATATTTCTACAAGCACGGTATGTTTATTTGATTGTCTTAATTCCAGGTCCTACTTCCATCAATATGATTCACTCACTCTACTGGAAATTACGCATTGGTGTTCTTTCACCATTCTTTGAAATGCATAGCTAGACTATAAGAACTAGGTGCCAATTTCTACTCCGGATCATATTCATGCTTGTGACAAATTTGAAAGCTGAATGTCTTGTATCACACGAGAGAATTTACACAAACTGCAGCAAGAACTGTGATAACTATTTGATTCCATTTGAACATTAATGTGATAGGTTGTTTCAGTATGCCACGCATATGCTTTTCTCAAATAGGTTGGTTCGTTCAGGGCTTTGGAGAAGGGTATATCTAGAAATGGATGTGCGTTGATCAACCCATCCATTTCTAAATATACCTATTTCTCCAAAGCCCTGAACGAACTAACCTATTTGAGAAGGTAAGTCTACACAATCGAAAAGCAAGAAATATATTATCCAAATTCAATAGCTGATATATTTATATATTTCATTTTTAAAAAAATTAAATTAATAAGAATCGCCGACGGCTAAAAACCGTCGAAAAGCCAACAGTTTTGGCCATCGCTCTTACCGTCCGAAACGAAAACGCCAACACTTTTAACTGTCGCTCTTACCGTTTTTAATTTGTCGGCGAGCAACACTGACGTCCGACGGACCTTGCGATGGCTAAAATCCGTCGGAGAAGATCATTGCCAACGGTTTTTAACCGTTGGCGTTGCCCTGTTTTCTGGTAGTGCATCTCTCTAAATAAACTTTATAGATTAAACCAACACAGACAATTCAATAAGAATTCTCCGAAATATTTCCAAATTTCTGACTTATCATGGTATCAAAGAGGTACATCTGGTCATTGATCATTGAGTCTTCTACCAACTAACAAACGTTGCGGTTCTCCTCAAACCCATTACCTCGTGTTGAAACTCTTGTGAGCATGCTACGTAGGCATAAGTAAGGACAAATTTAGATCTTCTTTCGTTTATGAGTAAATGCCCTAAATTGATCTAGCAAAATGGATGAATTATGAGGATATAGAATAAATACTTTAAAAGTGGGCCCAGGATAAGGGCCACATCGTCTTGGGTAAGACAGCAGTTGCACCTACTCCGCTCCCCTCGATTTTAGGGAAATGAATTGGACGGTATAGATAAAACATAGATCATGGTGGAGCCCACATAGCACCAACCACTAGCCACCTAGCTAGTGGCAGTAGGGATGTGGAAAGAGCTGTACACGAGTCGAATCGAGTCAATCTTGGCACAGCTCGATTCGGCTCGGCTCGGTCCTCGAGCCTGAATGGCTAGCTCTGTTCGGTTCAGCCAGCAACTCAGGCCAATTCAAGTCGAGTTCAAGCTTGTGCGGCATTTCTCAAACACATGGAGTGCACATTCAATTTCTCACGGTATGCAAAACAATAGCGATAGTTTACAAGTATTTCACCATGCACTCAGTAGACAACATCAAAATCAAGATACAAAGATAGTTTTATCTTGTGATGATTTTTTTTGTAGTAATTTGTTTCATTTCCATGCCTTCCTCACCACCAGCCAACCTTGCGGGGAATGTATGCACCCGAAACAACACTTTGTTGTGTCATTTCATCAAACACTTGATGAGCAACATCAATATCAAAATAACCAGGTCACCGAATTGGTTTGATCTGAGTTCAATTCGAGTTGAGGTTCGATACGAGTCGATTCAAGCTTGAACTCGGCTCGAAATTTTTTCGAGCTCCAAAAATCAGCTTGACTTGGCTTGAACTCGTTTTTGAACCGAGTTGAATCAAACTTTTTGGAGTTGAGTCAAGCGAGTTAACCAAGCTAACTCGGTTCGTGTACAGCTCTAGATGTGGATCAAGCGTTGCCAACACTACCCCGGTGGTGGTGTCCATGAGTTGGTTGCTGTGGGCCCCGATATGATGTATATCTTACAAGGAAGCGGTCCATCTGTTTTGCTCACTCCTTCTAGGGCATGAACTAAAAATTGAGGCACATCCAAAGTTTAAGTGGACCCCACCACATGAAATAGTGGTGATCGAACGCACCATTAAAAACTCCTCCACTGGGCGACACAAATTTTTGGATCAGGCTGATATTTGTGTTATCCCTTCATCCAAGTCTAAGTGCCCTTATCAAAAGCTTAAGATGACAAATAAACATTACTGCTGGCCCTATAAAGGTTTCAACGGTGTGTGTGACTTTGTTCCCGTTGTTTCTTGTGTTGTGGTCCACCTGAGCTTCGGATCTACTTTATTTGTGAGTTCATGCCCTCAAATGAGCTGGAAGAAATGAACAAACCGTGTAGATATAAAAACCATATATCATGTCAGACTGTCGGACTCCACAGCCCCTCACACGCAAGCACACCACAACTAGTTTGGCAACACCACATAATCGGCATGCTTGATGGAAGGGGATTGCGTCTTGCCCACACGGTCCTGCCTGGACAGTGCTCAATAAGCCCCACCACAATGTATGTGTTTTATCACAACTTCAATCTTAAGTGGACCACACTACAAGAAAACATTGATGATTGAGTGACCACCATTAAAAACTTAATAAGGCCCATTGTAATGTTTATTTGCCATCTAACCTATTAATTAGGTCACACAGATGAAGCAAATTGCCTATCGAGTAAACTTTGCAGGGTCCACTGATTTATGTAATTAATTAACCAAACTAAATAAATTTTCTTTTTAATTTTTGAAATATCAACCAATATATCATTACTTCCAAAAGGGCCTAAAGCAAAAACAACAAGGTAAGGAAAGCTTAAAGAAAATTAATTTCCTCACCATTTTTTTTTCAGCTCATTTTAAGGTGTTTGTAAGTATGAGATAAGTCCAACACTCAGGTAAGCCACACTACTTGAAACGGTGGTATTGTACCTCAGCTATTGAAATAGCATTGAAGCCTATGTTGATTTTTTCAATCATCCACCTGTCCACCGGTTTTTTCATAAGATCTTATGGGTCTAGGAATGACTTTATGGTCATATAATCAGCATAATGGGGGCCCTAAAAAGATTTCAATGGTAGTCGTTCAATCTCCATTATTTCCTTCAATATGGCCCGCTTAAGCTTGGATCTGCCTCATTTTTGGGCCCACCTCCTAAAATGATCTGGTAAAATAGATGGATTGAGTGGATTTCTAAGAAAGATCACAATAGACCTCCGCACATGGAGCTGGGTTCACCCACCATCTGCCTCCATCTAGAGGCAGGAGCACAGGGAACTAAATTGTTCCTGGCCGCGATTATGGACCCACCTTGATGTATGTGTTGCATATCCATACCTTCCATCCATTTTTTAGCTCATTTTAGGGCGTGAGCTCAAAATTGAAGCAAATCCAAATCTCAAATGGACCACACCACAAGAAACATAGTGAATAAATGCCCACCATTAAAAACTTCCTAGGGGCCACAAAAGTTTTGGTGCAAGTTGGTCTCTGTGTTTCCCTTCATTCTGGTCTATGTGACCTCATCAACAGGTTGGATGTCAAATAAATATTACAGTAGACCCTTGGAGGTTTTTAATGGTAAGCATTATTTACCACTATTTCCTATGGTGTGGTCCACATGAGATTTGGATTTGATTCATTATTGGGCCAATGTTCTAAAATGAGCTAACAAAACAGATGAACGGAGTGGATATCTAACACATACATCAAAGGCACTACCAGAAAAAGAGATAAAAGCTACGGATAAAAACCGTAGCTAAATTCCTATTGTTATGTAGTCTGTATCTCAACCGTAGCAATTGGTGGTTAGCCAAAGGTCAAAAATCTATAGCTACGATTAAATCTGTAGCCATAGACAGATAGCTACGGATATAATTCGTAGCTATACTTTCTATAGTGAAATGTACATATAGCTACAGATAATATTTGTCGCTAAAAGTAGAATGAAATTCGTAGCAATATGTTGGAGTTAGCAATAGCTATAGTTTTCAGAACAAAAGCTACGGCTAAGATCCGTAGCTAATTTTTACCATTGCAAGAACCTACTGTGATTGATCAACTCATTGGTAATACAATTAATGCTACTAGGAATAGTACATAAAATGCAATCAGGAAAGAAAACGATGTATTAATATTACAAATAGCAATCAAATCATACAATGCATCCTACATTCACATTTCTAAATAAACAAATTTCAGAATGCAATAGATCGCCGGTTGTAAGTATAATAGGAGCAGAGGACGATGATCAAACAGAGCAAGTTATAGGATCAGACCCAAAACCATCCAGAATTGCTAGCAGGTTCGCCGGAACACAACTCTGAGAATAACCACTACAGCCTTACTCTGACATGGTGACACCAAGCACATTCTAACTCCGATTCTCCATTAAGACTTCATCATCTAGCTCCTGGATCTGAAGAGAAAATGCTTTGGCCGGTTTGTGATACGCCCATGCCAAGCTTGGGTCAGGCCTTTGCTCATAAGTGTAAGGCTGGGCTTGCAACCCTTACTAAATAACCTACTTTTGCCCTACCTAAAGCTTATTATAGTTCAACGAGGATAAGCGCCAACCAAATTTCAAAAAGAGTGCAACATACATAAGCAACTTGTGAATAAACCTATTGATCACATACTGGTCATTGGCACCACAACTTAAAAGAAAGAGCACACGCACTGTAATGGTCACATTTTTTCTCTCTCTTTCTATCTGTTAATGGAGGGCATGAGATGAGGAACTTGCAGAAAATCATTAAATTTGCAAATAACGTGTGATGCACTCCAAAAAATCATACCTTAGCTTTTCCTATTGGAAGGCAGAAATTGGAATCAAGAACTTCCGCTGAAACAAGGGAAGACTCCATATCTGGAGCATCCCAAAATCAATGTTAATCAGATAAATACTTCAAGTTTTACATGACAAAAATAGTTCCACGTTCGAAAAGCCACTTACAACAACTCATTTTCAAGAACAACTAAAGGATCGGGATCTCTAATAGCAGCTTTTAAAAGGCCCCAAGCATCTTTTGATGAGTATGGAGTCAAAACTTTCAACCCAGGAACGTGAGCATACCAAGCTGCATAACACTGGATATGATTTCAAAATGAGAACCATCCTATATTTCTTCTAACACACTATAATGCTTCTAACACACTTTAATGCATTATACAACATATTTAAGTTAAAATTGCTTTATTAAGCTCTATTCGCTAACAATAAATGCAACTTACATTAAACAACAAAGTTTCAAACATCTTAAACTACTAAAGATCAATCAGCTTGACTCAAATATCTAGTCTAAAACAGCGTTTATGACAGCATAGAGAGAATATAGCAACTTACAACTTGCAGTTTGCAGCTTCCTAAAATATATAACAGATAATTAGGATGAAAATTGGTTTTTTTATTAAGCCACATTAGGTAATTCAAAATGGTAGAATAGAAGTAGATTAAAATGCAATATTAGTGCAATAAAAAAATGATAGGCTGCTAGTGAAATTCGGTTGATTAGCTTTCCCATGTGTGTACATATCAATGCCACATCTAGGTTATATTCTGAGCCATATGCCTCCATAATAATCCATTGATATTTTTATAAATAACTTATTCTAACGATGACAAGTTTAGCTCTCGTCCAGCCACTACAAGAAAACCCACTTTTACCGACGAAAATTTTCGTCGCTAAAACCAGTTTTTTTTCGTAGTATAAAAATTATAATTGTTTTACCGACGAAAAGTTTCGTCGGTAAAAAGAAACGAAAATTTTCACTACTTCCTGTAGTGAGCATTTTCTTGCACATAAATTAAAGGCCATGAACTTCCCAGATTTGCAAGAGAGTCAGTTTTTATATATTTGGAGGACTGGTGCTACATGAAGAGATTTTGCCCTATACGGTTGAAGATTCGTTGAAAACTCATTTCATGTTGTTGCACATACAAATAGAAGGATGCGTCGATTTGTTGAGTATGTTTGTCTTGAAAAGTTCAGCGCATTTGTTACGTGTTTGGATCGTTTTTCATATTTAATCTTGGTATATCCACTATTATTTTGTTTTGCAACAGCTGGTTCTCTTTCTTCTCACCTTTATCCAAGTTCTCTGATTCCAAAGATCATTTGAATTATGAGAAGGTGCCACCATAGTTTGTTCCAGACCCCAGGTAAAAATGGAAGATTGATGTTTGGTGTCATAAAAGATTTGCCAATCTACCATTCAAAAGCCAACACCGAAGTGTTGGAAGGTTAATATAAAGATGATGATGAAAAGACGACAACGACATATTGAGAACAGAAAAAGTTCCACTAGTATAGGTTACCTTGTTTAAGAAGAAAACAAGTACAAAAGCAAGGCAATTCTACTAATCCAAGATTTGAATATAGCATACAAGCTAACAACTGAGACTCTCCCTAGCTTTCAACGAAGTGTGAACTTTTATACAACTCATGAAACTCTAAATATCTCAGGAAATCATAACTCGCAATCCTTTTTCTTTCTTTTTTTCTTAACTCAGCATCATTTTAAAGAAAGTTTTACCATACAAAATGAAGCATTTCAAAAGAAGTCAACAAAACATGTATAACAGTTCCCATGCATTCCCCCAAAAATTCAAGAGATGCATTGTACATTTCAGTCCCTTGCACTCCTGCTTTAAAAAAAAAAAACACCCCATGTACCATGGCATTGGTTTATAGATGTTAGCCAGTGATTAGTCTAAACAACTCTGATCTTTTTCTTTTTTAGGACATCCAAAAGTCAGAAGGCCGAAGGAGTCAGGCTCCTTATCTTTTTCTTTTTCTTTTTCTTCCTTTAACCAAGAAATGGTTAAACAAAAAGACCAGTGAACTAGCATAAATGAGAAGAATAGAATCTACCTTGCTTACTTCTCTAGATCTTGATTGCAAGATCCCCCACTGGAACTACACTTGCACACTCATGATTGCTATCGCTTAAAGCATTCATCACCTTATGAACACAAAAATACACTAAACTTCGCATAACTAGCAGATTGGTTAACTTTAGCTTCGCAACCTCTAAAAAACAAAACCAAAATATACATATCATATTGAAAGCCAATAACATGCATACCTGTGTATTTGAAGGCTGCCCATGAATCTGGTTTGGCTTCGAGTTGAGATTAATCATTGTAGAGGTGATCTTGCCCGGATCTTCTGTGTTAGCGTCTAGCACTGGAACAGGAGAGACCCTGTGGTTTTGCAGTTTCTCATTTGTTGTCAATTTAGGCAGAGCTGAGTTTGTTGCCTACTAAATTCAACTGGTTCTGTAGGTTGCAAGGCCTGCACTCCCAAAGGAATGGGTTTGTCCCCTGGAAACTATATTGAAACCAAACAGGTATTAGTTTTGTGAGGTCTCCTACAGGCAAGGATCCAACCCAATGCCCTCTAGAACAAAAACTAACCTCAACCCTCTACCTCAACAGTAGATATCCTCCATGGGTTCTTTTACCTCCAACATGTACAGTCATGTCACAGTGCAATCAAAGGGAACTCCCATTTATATTGCAGTAAAAGAACGCTACATCCAGTTTCCAAGAATAAAAATAAGTTCAATTCTTTCTTAAGTTCAAGGAAAAAGGACCTTATTGGCAAAAATAAAAAATAAAAAATGAATGCATATTCAACCATTGCTTGTCCATAAAAAAACTTAAGGACATCCCTACTGATATTCTGATACCTTATAGGCACATGGATCTGATTTGACGTCGATTGTCTCTTCGATCTGGGAAGCATATACATGAGGGCAAACATTTTTTGAGCAGTACTGTTTCAAATGCTCTGTCGCCTCTGTCCAACCATGAACTAGAACCTGCAATGGAAGGCCATATAATGCAGTACTTTGAATGTTGCACATGTCGGGTCCTTGCTCTTGCTCCGGTGGTAGACTCTCGGGAGTTTCAACACCAGGTCAAGGGTTCGAGTACCCATAGGTGGTGAAATTCCACTAGCGTGAGTGTGTGGGAGTGTGTGTGTGTGTAAAAAAAAAAAAAAATGTTGCACATGTCACAAATGCCAAGCAGAGAACTGGGGAATCTGCTAGAAACGAAGGCATGATTCAACACTGTAAAGGAGAAATCAAATAACTGGTTATTGTCAGCCCACCCATGATTTTTTTTTTTAAGAGCCCAATGATGAGTCTGATATGATAATGTTGACAGGATCTGTCAACAGAGAAAGCATTTAAGCCTAAATCAAACCCAAGATAGAAGTTAAGAAACTTGGGCATTGGAGTATGGCACAATGCTTGTCTCCTCATTGCCCTTGTAAAGGGCATTTTGACCAAAATGTCCTTTAAATTAAAGGAAGAATATGGAGACAAGGCATGACTTTAACTAGAGAACTAAGGTCTTATTACAATACACATAGTAAAATACAAAATCAAGGAATTCAGAAAGCATATTAATAGATTACATGGTAGAAAAGAGTTTAAAATCATCACTGAAAATATAGAGATACCAAAATTTGAAAATTTATGCAAGAGAACGCTTTACATACCTTTCAAGAAGAAGCATTCAATCTGATATAGAATGAACCACCAAACCGCTAGGAAGATGATGGTTGCCACCTTAGGTCAATCCAAAAAGCCGCATGCTAGATGATGATGGCGTCCTCTTCTCGCTCTCCAAACTCTCCCAGTGAAAGATGGCACAACATATCATTCAAAGATGATGAAAACCACATCACAATCACTCGATCGCATACCTGTTTCAGCAAAAATTCATTTTTCTAAAGAGGAAAAAAAAATGAGAGGATTAGCTTTCTCCGTATTCTCTGTTTTTTTTTATTTTTGGGTTTTCATATAAAGAGCGCAACTTCGACTGATAAAAGACAATTCACGGGAATCTCACGCGGTTCACAAAATGTGAAATTTTAAACGCATATTTGGAAATGCATGTTAAGATTCCTGCTATCTGCTATCAGATGGCAAGAGATGTGCAGTCTCCTAGTATACAATGTGCACACAATATCTTCCATGAAAAATACAAAAGTCGTATTTGTGTAAATTAACATAGCAGCGCCAATTTATATTTGGAAGCAACGAACAGTAAGCTTTTGATTCATTCATATAAATAGATGAGAATAGGAATATTACCAAGAGGGAAACAAAATGCCGCTCCCAGGACCGAACCCAACATCACATTCCTAGCCAACCAAAGTAGGGAACCTGGCACTATAATGAGAAGAGAAAAGGGATTGGATAAAGTGTTGGCTGAGTGGATGATTGAATCAATGCCATTTATCTAATATAAAAGAGTCGTTTTCTCAATTCAGCTTGAAATCTTCGAACATAGTTCATAAGTCATAACAAACCTTTCATAAACATGAAAAAGAATAGCAGCCAACCATGATAAGTAGCCTGGATCGATCTACTAAGGATCTTGAAACAAATAGCTGCCAACCATGATCTGCCAATCATAATTCTGATTGTAAGTACTGTAAAAGAGTTCAATGAGATCAAGGAATCACAGCAAAGAGTAATAGAAAGTTAGCAGGAAGAATCTGTAAAGAGGATGAAGACCTGTACCGACACATGCTATGTCAGGAACTGCTTGCCATGAGAATATAAATTTCAGACAAATGATATAATATAGTTAAGCAATAAAGACATGAAAACATTACAGCTGTGAGGAAGAGGAAAGTAATGGCAAGATATTCAAACATATGGGAGAGAGGTCACCATCCAAATTCATCCATAATTCACCTGAAACTTAGCACAAAGATTAGTTGTGTTTCAAACTATAACTAATATATGGAGTATCTTGCAAGCTAACAGTACCGATATGGTCAACCTCAAAAAATGACTGAATGTCCCAAGAAGAGTTTTCAAATTGCTGTCCTCCAACCTTACCTTCCAAACCATCATGGGAGTCTTTTATTGGCAATTGGCCTCCCTCAAGATTAGGCAGAAAAGTCGATTCAAATTCTCCTACATGCTTGCACATCCTACAAAATATAGCTCCATGTTTGTCAAATTAAATGTTCCTATTCAGATAGCCTCCAAACGGCATAAACAGGTCTCCATCAAAACCAACGAACTGCCTTTAAGATTTGTTGAAATAACATTTAGAACAACAATAGGCCTCCAAAAAGCTGTAGCTAATCCCCAACCTCATTTAACAACTCAACAGAACCCCATAAAACCAGAACTCACTTAACCAGATCAGAAGATCCTTTAAGAGTTGCTGAAATAACATTTAGAACAACAATAGGACCAAGACATTATTTGCCACAAAAATTATTGAGTTGTTTCAATTTAGGCATTGCATTCATAGGCAAGGCATCATTTTGTTGTCAACAATGTTTAACAAAATTGCCAACCCCGCTAGATTTTCCATTCTGGGTCATGCAATCTGAAATATGGACCATTGCAATCCTGGTCAATATTTTTACCAATCCAAAATTACCATCCTATATTCCGAGAAAAGAACACCTTAAAACTGATGCTCCAATCCAACTTGAACGACAGAAATTTGAGAGAGATAAAACTTGAAGAAGCTTGGGCAAATAAGCAAATAGACCACATGAAAGGCTCCAACAAGGATAGAGACAACTTGCATACTTCACCAGGAATGACAAAAACTGGCCCTGCTAGGAAACTAACTAAACAGCAAACAAACCAAAAGCTTAGAAGATTAAGGCCCTGCTCGTAGAAAATCTGACCACCCAGAACCCCTAGCTTACTAGAACATTTCACATTCAATAGTTGTTAGCTTTCTCTTGCAGGAAATATCAAAGAAACTGAAACTTAACATAGTTGCATGCCATCTCTTGCAAGAAATTTCAAATGAGTAGAAATTGGTCCTGCTCCACCATATGCATATACTAGAACATCAATACAAGAATATTTTCATTGGCCAAAAAACAAACTACTACCATGCATATGATCTTTGCTACCATGCATATGATCTTTCGAATGAGTAGAAACATTTCAAATGAGGAGAAATAGGAATATCAATACAAGAACATTTTCATTCGCCAAAAACCAAACACCTACCATACTCTATCAAAATAACATCATTTGTAACAACTGACCTCTATCAAAATCATCAGCTAACAGGCTTTCATGGTCATAAGGATAATGCCTAGGTTAGGGATCTCTAAATCTTGATATCTTAAGAAAAACACAGGCAGTCAATCGTGCCTGTATAACTGTGACTGATCATTTGAAAAATATGGCCAGTCAAATAAACAGGAGCCGAAGAGTGGACTGGCCCAATTTCAGTGAAGAGAGATTAGCCAAGATTTTGCCCTTTTCAGCTCAATACAAAACCTAGACCTCTGGACCAAGATACATGGCCTGCCCATTGCATCTTTCCCTGTACTAGCTTCCTTTACAATGTCCTAACAGAGGAAAGCTGATCTGAGTAAAATCCTAACTAACACAGCTTACAACACGTGTGTAGAGCAAAGATGTGCAAGACCTAGCATTCGAAGTGGCTTACCTGTACACGCTTGGTGGCACCTACTTGTTCCACCTTGTGTATGAACTGATCAAACGAATAGTAAGGGAGCAAACGCAAGTGCCATTGAGCATACAATCCGATCAGATTCCCCAAATCACTAACATGTAAAACCCAATCCACAACAGAAAAAATCAACATAGACTTTAGAAATTGCAAAGATAAAAGAGAATCCGATTCAAATGAACAGATCTACAAAATCCAAAATTTATTACCAGTATCAAGATTAATTATCAAAATCAGTGAACCCTAACCAAACATCACAAGATCAGATCTCGATTCCCGTCCACATTCGTGTTCAAAACATGAAGAATGTGCTAGAAATCTTCGTTTGTGATCAGAGACATGTTTGGGCGTCGATTCGTGAGACGGACTGTGGACGGTCCTGATATGGGCTCCGTGGGGCCACCATGATGTATTTCGTTTATTCATTCCTACCATTAATTTTATTAAATTATTTTAGCTTATAATCTTAAACTTAAGTTAGATTGAAGGCCCAAGTGTACCATACCATAGGAAGCAAATGTGATTTAATCTCCATGTTTCCTACCGTGTGGTCCACTTGAGCCTCCATTCTAGCTGATTTTTTATTTTATGCTTAAATTAATATTTCCAAATAGATGAAAGGCTTATATAGAACATATATATTTTTAGGCCCTGTAGAGCCCTTATAACACCATTAATTGTTAATGGTGTGTCAACTTTTTATTTACGGAGTAAAACCGTAGTAAACATAGCTGCAGTTTATATTCATAGCAAAAATGATAGTCTGTATCTTTTGCCCGTTACTTTGGTAGTGAGGGGGCCTATGCGTACAGCATTACCAAACTCAACGTGAGGCTTTTTCTCGGTATTTTAAAAATATATTTACCAAACATCTAAAGGAGATATAAATAGCTAATGTTAAGTGACTTACTGTCCAAGTGACTGGAGATATAAGTAGCTTATGTCACGTAACGTACCATCCGGACACCTGAAGATATAAGTAGCTGATGCTAAGTATTTTACCATCCAAACGCACCCTTATACAGGTCTTTGAGAGAGCCCGACTGTCTTGACAGTGAGTATGAGTTTCGTTTTTGAACTAGTGTCTAGACTATATAGAATATGATTTGGTATGTTTAAGCATCTCCAATATTCAAATTACGCACATGCCCACCTATCCTGACTATTCATTCAATGGTCCATAGCCTTCAATAAACATGTGTCCATCAGATGGTCCTTATCATCTGATCAATAGCATGGTTTTGGATGGCCACAAAAAGTCCATTGATTGGATTTTAAGATCATTTGTTCGGTGCAAATTTTGGGCTACACTCATTTAATTTTAGAGGTGGCCCATCAAATTGAAGGCCAAGATTCATGGGCATGTGGCACAAATAGAAGGTATATATAGTATGCATCATCTTACATGCATTTGCATAAACCATAGTCTAAAAGCATGAAAACCTAACTTGACCTGTAACTCACTCGAATCGAGTCAACTCGAAAAACTCGTTTGATTGACCGAGTCATGACCACATTTCACTAAATCTGGTCGAGTCGAGTTGAATTGGGTGAGTCAACTCGGGTTTTTAAACCGTTGTGAAAGCCATTACTACAAGCGATGTACTACCATGTATACAGTTGAGATCTTGAAATACGTATATGTACGAGTGTGTGTGTGTATACACACACACAATCTACGGTAAATTTGCAGGTGGAGGAGCTCCTGAGGGACTACGAAAATGTGTGCACACTCAGGGTCCGAATGCCGATCTCGTCCGACCTGAGCAATCCACGCAACTTCATCACCAAGATCAGCCGTTACAATAAGGTGGTCAACATACCAAACAGCATGACGGTGCTTGATGAGCTCCTGCCAATCTCCATCGAGATGGCGAAGCGTAACTGCCGTGGGATCTGGAATTTCACGAATCCCGGCGTGATCAGCCACAATGAGATTTTGGAAATGTACAGGGACTACATCGACCCTCAATTCAAGTGGGCCAACTTCAATCTGGACGAACAAGCGAAGGTGATCGTTGCCCAACGGAGTAACAACGAATTGGATGCATCCAAGCTAAAGAAGGAATTCCCGGACCTTCTCTCGATCAAGGACTCAATCATCAAGTATGTATTCGAGCCTAATAAGAAGACTTGAAGATCATTGGTTGGATGCTTGATCAGGGGCCCACCAATGATCAACGGTGTGAAGGAGTATGGACATTTGCATGGTTAGTGTTGTTTTATTTCTTGGATTTTTAAATAACTCTTGCATGGAAATTTTCAAGACTTTTCATGTTTGTTGTATGTAGATGTGGATTACCATCTGCAAGACAGTATGGTGAATGGTAATCTCCACCGTACACGTGGCATGTGTACGATGGTTGATTTCATTTATTGGGTTGGGGGGCAATTGTTGAAAGGTGACAGATGGAGTCCATCTGTTGTGATAGTTGTATATGTATAATATCATAGGATGTGCAATATTAGGGGAATGATCATATATGTTCTATGTATTTGAGCTGTGGGGCCCACCAGTGCTGTGTATTGGAATCCAAACCGTGAATCTAGTGTGCCTCCTGTTCATCATACATTCCAACAATCATCCTTATATATCCAAAGCTCAGGTAGGACACACTACCGGGAGCAATGTAAAATGACATGTAAACCCTAGATGTTCACGTAGTGTGGCCCACCTGAGTTTTGGTCATTTGGTGCCCCTTCATCACCGGTGGGGTTCATCCGATGACTAGGATGGATCGCGTATACACAACATTCTAGATGCCACATTCTATCTGGAAGTTTCTATGGTGGGCCTCACCCTCCTGACTGTCCCCCATCGTTCCCTTTGGTGTGGGCCACCTGAATTAGGGATCTAGGCCTAACACTGGTGACACAGGTGATGGGAAACGGATTGGCTACTCACCCTGCCACTAGCCAATGGCTAGTGGTCGATGGACTTTGGGCCCCACCATGATGTATTTATTTCATCCATGCCGTCCACTCATTCTTGCAGATCATTTTACGGTATGAACCCAAAAATGAGGTTGATCCAAATCTCAAGTGGACCGCACAGTGTTGATTGAACGCTCACCATTAAAAACTTCTTGGAGGCCACAAAATTTTTGGATCAAGCTGATATATTTTTTCCCTTCATCCAAGTCTGTATGACCTAATCAACAGATTAGATGTCAAATAACCATAACAGTGGGCCGTAGGAGGTTTTTAATGGTGGACATTCAATCACTACTCTTTACTCATGGTGTGGTCCACCTTAGACTTGATCTACCTCATTTTTGGGTTCAAGTCATAAAATTATCTTTAAAAATGAATGGACGGCGTGGATAAAACACATTCATCATGGCGGGTCCCACAGAGCACCAACCACTGGCCACATGGCTGGCTGGTTGCAGCGTCACTAGCCAATCCGTTTCCCATGGGATGGAAGGCTTTTTGGATGGCAGTCAGTCTCACACATCACAGAGACGTTTGCGATCGGTTCCCTCCTTGGGCCCACCTCGATGGTGGATATGTTGTGCATCCATTCGGTGCATCCGTTCTGAAAGACCATTTTAGGACATAAACCAAAAAACGAGGCAAATCCAAATCTTAGGTGGACCACAAAAATTCAAAAACCAACCCGACATCATTTTAAGGCTTGCGTTCAGATCATTTTATCCCAACCTTGCCTGGCTCGGCCCATCCCCTCTCGACCGGACTTCATATGTACGGATATGTCATTCTAATCTTTCATTAGGCAACCCATGCATCTTAAATGTAGACCGTTGATTTTGTTCATCCATGTGGCTGTATCTTTGCGATGTGTGGCCTACATGATCGATAGATGGATTAGAAACATTCAAGTGCGAAATTGGAATTTTATCAATTTTTGGGCTAGGCCAGATCGCTTCGGACCCAAGCCCGAGACACGGGCGAGGGTAATGGGTCTAAGCCCGGTCGAAAGCCGAGCCAGGCTCTCAAATGCTAGTTACGGTCTTGTGATTCATTTCAATCTGTAGCCATTCATTGCTGTAGTTTCTACTGTGGACAAGAGCGATAGGGCATTCCCAGCCGTTGGTTGGCAAGAGTAACTATAGCTCTATTTCCTTTCCTTTATATATAAATGGGCTGTCTATCAGTCCATGGACTTCAAATATTAACCCGTCTAAAATCAGGCCCTGAAATGATCGGCGATGAGTATGAAATTGTCTGCTGTTTACTGTCACGGTACACGTGGCAAAACATGAGGTATGATCAGGACCGTTAGTCATATGGGCCACAAGATGGATGGGCTGTATACTATCATTAGAAAACTTTAGCCATTCATTGATTGGATTGCTGCTACAATCCCAACCCTGTCTCTAGGATATCGCCTATCCACGCGGTGGCCCACCAGATCAACAGTTTCTATTAATATTACATCTTTGGCCTGACGTCAAAAGATCTATTTTGTGGGATCCACCCGTGAGATGGTTATGTTGAATCCAGACCGTGCTTCTGGTGGACCTCAGTTTAAATGTACATCTCAAGACTTATCCTTATCCAAAATTAGGTGGAACACTCCAAAGGAGCAATGTACAATACACCTAAAACATAAATATCCCCTTGGTTATGCTCAGCTCCGCTTTTAAATGGCCTTATCCATAGGGGGCTAATATGGTTTTTCGGTAGTCCTTGGTGAAAATATATACATTATATCACCCTTTATGAGTGGCGTCATGGTTGGATTGGCATGATCGACCGAGTAGTATGTGACATGCCTCCATGTCAACTATATCGCATCATATTTCGTCTTTATAATGTTTGTCAATTGATAATGATATAGTATATTGTTCAGTTACCTTCGTCTTGCTAACCTTCTTAATTTAACTGATCATATATAGGGAGGGATAACGCTCCATTTTCAAATGTAAATTTTCTACCATCACCCTGGTAATGATGTTCTCGCTGCTCCCATGTCGATGATCACTCGTAGACTTTTCGATTCACCGTACGCCTAATTCAAAAGATGTTATGTCGTTGTGGGTGTACCTCTTTCCTCGGCACATACAATAGTCATCTCATGATGAGTGATTCACCATGATCTTGCTGAACCCAACCCGTCTCATCCGCCTCGTCTTCTATGGCCTATTCCGGTTCCTAAACATCTGAATCTTCATCGATAATTTCAACACTACTATCATTGATGGCGAGGTTCACCACTTATCGCTGGGGAAGATGTAACATCCTAGATTTTCACTGTTTTGGATTTTCAAAAATCCTTAATTTTTTTATGTAATTAACTTATATTATCACTTACTGACCATTGGCACTCAATGCTAGCTTATACATGGGTGATTGTAACGTCTCATCCAACCAGCACAGTGTCCTGTGGTGTCCACGTACGATTTGCAGCAGGACCATTCGTTTAAACTACTCATGATGAGGTACCGCAATTAAAATTAATATAGGATTAACCTAACTGAGTAGACTAGTCTAGTCATGATCGGACCAAGTGTGGCCCGCCGAGACAGATGGCCTATTTATACTTAACAACAGCCCGTGTGGGCCACCCAGCGACCAAGGAGGGTTAGAAAAATCTAAAATTTTAAGAAATCATAGATCTCACTGGGCTTGTGGTCCATCGCGGACTGCGAACCCCGTGAACACCCAGAGTTGGGATCTGGAACTTGCCAAATGCACCCCACCAATGCCAGAATTGGAATCTGGCACTTGCAAATGAAACTGAGATTCCGGGCTTTCCAGTCATCGGATTTCTTCCAAATTTACGGTGAAGGTTTAATGTATTTTTTACGCCCGCCCACAAAATCTGGGTCCCGATCGTGGTACGGTGACCGTTGATCGTGAATCGGACCCGTGCGACCAAACCCCATATCCGATCGTCTCCAAATTTTACATGGCCCTTCATCGGGCCATGGGTCACCTATCCTATAAGTTTCATGGCCAGAGGGCCACTAGAGCCACCCCAATCACTGAAATGGACCGCTCAGGGCTATTTAAAGATTGGAACCGTATGCTCAAACTGTAACAGCCCAGATTTTTTCCAACCTGGAATTAGACGACCTTAGGCGATGGATCAATCCTAACACCTTATTAACTTGTCAGAACTGAATCCCACAGTCTAAAATCGCGTCTGAACCCATTTCCTTCACAAATTCAACCCTTCACCACCTTGTTCTTTCAATTTTCCTAAGTACTTTCACCCTAGACACTATCTTAAACTAGTTAAGTATTATAACTTGGATCACCTTATATACAAACTACAAAATCCTGAGTACCACCTCGACCAGAAATCACTTTGGATTAAATCCTCTAGAAATGAGACAAAGTAACTAAGTGCTAAACTAGATTAGCTACGAAATCCGTTTGAATCTCTTTAAATACGATCTGCAAGATCCAAAACTTGTAGAATCATTGACGCTAGGTTACCCTAAATCTAGGATCAATCTGTAACGCCCTGAAAATCGGGGGTCGAGCATAAACTCAACTCCCGAGTTCCAACGCATCACCTATGCAACAAAATGAATGATGATTGAATGTGATCGGTATTAGTGCAATGAACATGAGTGAGATTAAGCCAAAACAGCATATCATACTCCAGAGACAGTTAAATTTGCAAGCGGAAGCGTGATAGATAGATAAAATATAAAGCTGTGGTGGGTCTCAGAGTGTGATAAAGTTACTGGGTTAAATAATTACAAGTATGATTTTAAATTATACCAAGTTGAGTAGTGTGATCTAGTCAACATCCTCAGAAGCCCCGACAATCAAGGCACGGCTCTCACGAAGCCGCCGGGAAACGACATATACGAGAAAGCATTCCCGTCGTCATAGAAGTCCGACTCCGTCTCGAAGTAGCGTCGCCATGACGCAATCGAGACAAAGTCCGGTGGGTGTTCGAACACCGTCCCGTGTCGTGGGAGTGAGTGATCAACTCGGTGGAACAATAAAGCATAGGTTAACATGTTATCAATTCGGTCAGCGGTAATGATAAAGCGATAAATCAAACAATTCTAACTACTCTTATTAAGTGCGAGAATGAAATGACATGATGCTGTATGCCCTTGCCAAACCACCCTCATGCGACATCATCTTACGTTCGCGAATGCTTAACTCCCTCAGTGCGCCACATCTACTAAGCACATGCGGTGCGATGATGATCATGATTACCGAGTTATTATTAGTCCATTTCAAACAGCAGTATTGGGAAACTAAGGTACCTCCCTTGTATCATTCGCAACATGATCCATTCTAGGGTCGTCAAACCTAGATAATCTCATACGATATTATGGTTCGAGAGGCATCGAGAAGGCATCGCAAAGGGCTCGTCACCCGTCAGCACGGATACAGGTCTCACCGTATGCGGCTCAATTGCTGGCCGTCAGCTCGAGTACAGGTCTCACCGTACTCGGCTCAATCGCGGGCCATCAGCTCGAGTATAGGTCTCACCGTACTCGGCTCAACTCATACTCTAGTTGCTGTGAAAGACTCGTCGCCAATCACAGACCAGCAGAGTATACTCGAAGATATTACGGAGGACTCGTCGCCGTCGACACGGTACGGATCTCCGTACTCGGCTCTCGCAGTAAGTATCGACAAACTCAAATATAGTGTCCCATACCACCATAATCGGCTCACGAGTCTAGTTGCTCACTTTGGTCACTACGGGAGGCACGTGGCCCCAGCGTGGCCGACGGCTCGACCACGGTGTCCCATACCACCATGCCGGCTCATGAGTCTTAGCGGATCGAGGTACCATGGTTAAAGGGATTTCACTTGGTAAGTTTGGTACCCTAGGTTCAAGCGAAGCGCCCAAACATGGTGAACATACATAAGACAGTCGGGTTGTCGACGACATTTCGGCCTAGCTCGAGCGCACAATAAGTTAAACGACATGAAGTGCATAAGCACTTCGCGTGGTAACCACTATCGCTAAGCAGAAGTACGACTCGAGTTCGTCGAACACATCTCACGTGGCAAATGAATCATGACCACGAATTCAATTTTAGTACCGATTGTCTGGACTATAAACATAGCCCCAAACACAATTAATTTCAAATAGTAAAGCAGTAATGGATCAAGGTTCAAACCATACAATCAAAGTTTGATAATATCCATTTAGGGCTGCCAGGGCTGTTGCACGCATTCGTTGCTCCACTCCCCTATCACCCATGACGAATCGTACAACGTAAACATGAATTTAACATATACATTACATAGATAAAATCATAAAAGCAGTTGAGCATGTTATAAAGCACAACACAAGCATGAGTTTGTACATATTCAATTCCTAATCACACAGCTATTCAAGGAAATCATACACATAGTTAAAGGAGTTGAGAATCATATCTCAACACCCTTAAACATTACAATTTACTAACTACTACTCATTCAGACATTTTCACAAACACTTAGAATACACTATTACAACATACATGGTGTATGTTAGCAAAACATGTATTAGGGCTATCCTTTAGCCAAGTGAGTATTTTATCCATGTATAATATATTACTACAGCAAATAATCATGATAAATACATCTCCAAAATTTATACGTATACAGTATTTTCTAGAATACGCATTTTCAACATACATAGTGTATACAAGCAAACATGTATTACGGCGATTCCCTTCGCCAAGCAAATATTTTATACGCATATAATATATTTATACGACAATTAATCATGACAAACACATCGTTAAAATATACATGTATACGGTACTTCTTACAATACCGTATTTCTACATACATAGTGTTTATTAGTAAACACGTATTTAGGCGAATCCTTTCGCCAAATAAGTATTTTATCCATACGTCATATATCCATACGACAAATAAACATGTCAAACACATTTCCATAAAAAATACGTATACGGTATTTTATACGAATACCTAGAGTATGTGAAATTCCAAATTCTACAATTCTAATCGAAACTGAAAACGGAAAGCACTTTGTACATGTGCAATTGCATGCAGATCATGAATCTATCATTATCTGACATTGAAAGCGTTGAAAACCATAACCTATACACCTAAAGTCCGCACCTTGTGTCGTAGAAGATAAATGGCCCGAGTCGATAGGTTCGCTAAACTTCCGTATACGGGAGTTTGGCAACCTATGGAATGAAATACGTTAGCTATTTCATAATCTACAACCACCCAAGCCCCAAATCGGGTTAGGGTTAGGGTTTCTTACCTAGAACGACTGTGAGGAATCGCAGGAACGTGATGAGAATCGGTGTGGAGCCCGAATAGCGGCGAGGGAAACGGTGAGGGAGTTCCTCCCACATCTCCCTCACTTTCTCTCTCCTTTTCTCTCTCTCTCAATCTCAAATTCGTATGGCTGCCATGAGAGAGGGTTTAAGGTCCTTATATAGCCTAAAAATTTACCAAAACAGACTTCTGGACAAGGTTCACCTAAGTTATAACCAAAGCGAAACTTTTTCAGCTCAACGAAGGACTTCTAGCGGGCCTCCTTGAGCCAAAGGTCGGACTTAAGTTCACTAACGCTGGATCTACGTTCTATTAAGTTTTCATTTAAGTGGGATTTCCAGATCACGCTTGGCGGACCAGTTTCAGTTCAACGGTCAGCGGATCTCGATCGGAGATTCCGAGTACATGTAAATGTGTATGAAATTTCTCCTGATCCGAGGGTGTAATTTGGTCTGATTCTGACGGTCTGGTTGCTTAAAACTGATCCATAAACGAGAGATGCCAGATTACTATTCAAGATATTTATTTTTAAAGAAAACAAGTGTTTTCACACTCTCTCGCTCCGGACGCGATCGAATGGCCGTGGGACATTGTTTGGACTTGATTTTCGAGATGGTTGTCAAGCCCAACGAGGCGGTCCTAATTCCTTAACTTCGAGTTATTCGGACTTCCGACGTGTGGTCTAGATCTGATACGGAGTTTCAAGATGGTCCCGAGAGCAGCCGGGTAATGAGTTTGATCCTAGATTTTAGGGCAACCTAGCGTCAATGATTCTACAAGTTTTGGGTCTTACAGATCGTATTTAAAGCGATTCAAACGGATTTCGTAGCTAATCTGGTTTCACACCTAGTTACTTTGTCTCATTTCTAAAGGATTTAGTCCTAAGTGATTTCTGGTCAAGGTGGTACTCAGGCCTTTGTAGTTTGTATATAAAGTGATCCAAGTTATACTACTTAGCTAGTTTAAGATAGTGTCTAGGGTGAAAGTTCTTAGAAAAATTGGAAGATCAAGGTGGTGAAGGGTGAGATTTGTGAAGGAAATGGGTTCAAAGGCGGCTTTAGACTTTGGGATTCAGTTCTGACAAGTTAATGAGGTATTAGGATCGACCCATTGCCTAAGGACGTCATATCCCAGGTTGGTAAAAATTCGGGGCGTTACACAATCTCATTACCCGACTGCTCTCGCGAGCACGTTGAAACTCCGTATCAGATCTGGACCGCACATCGGGAGTTTGAATAATATGAAGTTAAGGTTTAGGACCGCCTCGCTGGGCTTGACAACTATCTCGAAAATCAAATCCAGATAGTGTCCCACGGCTGTTCGCTTGAGTCCGGAGCGAGAGAGTGTGAGAACCCTTGTTTTCTTTACAAAATAAATATCTTGAATAGTAATCTGAGACTTGTTGTTTGCGGGTCAGTATTAAGCAACCTGACCGTCAGAATCAAGCCAAATTACACCCTCGAATAAGGAAAATTTTCATAAACATTTACATGTACTCGGAATCTCCGATCAAGATCCACTGACCGTCGAACTGAAACTGGTCTGCCACGCGTGATCTGGTAATCCGACTGAAACGAAAACTTAACTCCACGTAGATCCAATATCTGTGAGCTTAAGTCCGACCTTTGGCTCAAGGAGGCCCGCTAGAAGTCCTCCGTTGAGCTGAAACAGGTCCGCTTTGGTTATAACCTAAGTATACTTTGACCTGGAGTCTATTTCAGTGAGTTTTTAGGCTATATAAGGACCTTAAACCCTCTCTCATTGCAGCTATACGAATTTGAGAGAAACCCTAGAGAGAGAAGAGAGAAAAGAGAGAGAAAGTGTGGGAGATGTGGGAGAATCTCCCTGCCGTGCTTCCCTGCCGCTCCACGAGCTCCACCGCTCCGTTCTAATCGCTTTCCCGGTGATTCCAACTCCGTTTCTAGGTAAGAAACCCTAACCCTAATCTGTTTTGGGGTTGTATAGGTTGTAGGTTAGGAAATAACTAACCTATTTTATTCTATAGGTTGCCAATCTGCCGAATATGGAAGCTTAGCAAATCTATCGACTCCGTTACAATTTTACGACAAAGGTACGAACTTTAAGAGTATAGGTTATGGTTTTTAATGCTTTCAATGTCAGATAATGATAGATTCATGATCTGCATGTAATTGCACATGTACAAAGTGCTTTCTGTTTCCTATTTCGATTAAAGATGTAGATTATGGAATTTTACATATTCTAGGTATTCGTAGAAAATACCGTATACGTATAAATTTTGAAAATATATTTGACATGTTATGAACATACGATATGTGGATAAAATACTTATTTGGCAAAAGAATTCGCCCAAGTACATGTTTTACTAATATACACTATGTATGTAGAAATACTGTATTGAAGAAAGTACCGTATACATGTATATTTTAGAGATGTGTTTGCCATGATTATTTGTTGTATAAATATATTATATATGCGTAAAATATTTGCTTGGCGAAAGGACTCGCCCTAATACATGTTTTGCTAGTATACACTATGTATGTTAAAATAGTGTATTCTAAGTGTTCGTGAAAATGACTTAATGAGTATAGAATTCTCATTCATGCTCGCCATGACTAATTGTCATGGATATATAATTGTTGTATTGGCGATCTCTCTTTGACGAAAGAATTTGCCCTAAATCACGCCACAGCCACTATAAGCTACATACGTTAAAATGTGTAGTCTAAGTGTTTGTGGAAATGACTGAATGATTATGGAACTTGGATTCCTGACTACCATGACTATCCGTCATGGGTGCACGCGTGTTATAAATGGGGCAACTCCCTAGTGAAAGGATTTTGCCTAATACCTATGTGATCCACATAGGTGGTGTATGTTGATGCATATAGTTTAAAGTGTTTGTTGAAATATTTGAATGAGTAGTGGTTAGTAAATTGTAATGTATGAGGGTGTTGAGATATGATTCTCAACTCCTGTAACTATGTATATGTTTTCTTTAGAAATCTGTGTGATTAGGAATTTAATATGTACAAACTCATGCTTATGTTGTATTTCATAACATGCTCAACTGATTGTATAATTTTATCTATGTAATGTGTATGTTTAAATTCATGTTTACGTTATATGATCTGTCATGGGTGATGGGGGAGTGGTGTAACGATTCCGTGCAACAGCCCTGGCAGCCCTAAACGGATGATACCAGACTTTGATTGTATGATTTGAATCTTGATCCATTACTGCTTTACTTATCTGTAATTGAATGTGATTGGGGCTATGATTATAGTCCAGGCAATCGGTAATGGGATTGAATTCGTGGCTGAGATTCATTTGCCACGTGAGAGGTGTTTGACGAACCCGAGTCGTACTTCAGTTGGCGATAGTGGTTGGCCACACGAAGTGCTTCTGCGCTTCATGTCGTTCAACTTGATGTGCGCTCGAGCTAGCCGAGCTCGTCAAGAATCTCGATCTATCTAATGTATGTTCACCATGTTTGGACGCTACTGCTTGAACCTAGGGTACCAAACTTACCAGTGAAATCTCTTTTAACCATGGTACCTCGATCTGCTAAGACTCATGAGCCGGGCATGGTAGTATGGGACACTGTGGTCGAGCTGTCAGCCTACGCTGGGGCCACGTGCCTCCCCATAGTGACCATTGAGCAACCAAACTCGTGAGCCAAATACGGTGGTATGGGACACTATATTCGAGCTGTCGACACCTACAGCGAGAGCCGAGTACGGTGAGATCTGTACTCGTGCTGACGGGTGACGAGTCCTTCGTAGTGTCTTCGAGTAGACTCTAAAGTCTGTGATTAGCGATGAGTCCTTCGTAGCAACTAGAGCATAAGTTGAGCCGAGTACGGTGAGACCTGTATTCGAGCTGATGGCCCACGATTGAGCCGAGTACGGTGAGACCTGTATTCGAGCTGACAGCCAGCAATTGAGCCGCATACGGTGAGATCTGTATCCGTGCTGACGGGTGACGAGCCCTTTGCGATGCCTTCGTGATACCTCTCAAACCATAATATCGTATGAGATTATCTAGGTTTGACGACCCTAGAATGGATCATGTTTTGGGAATGATACAAGGGAGGTACCTTAGTTTCCAAATCCTGCTGTTTGAAATGGACTAATAACAACTCGGTAATCATGCTCATCATAGCATTGCATGTACCTGGTAGATGTGGGGCACTAAGAGATGAATGCATGCGCGAACGTAAGATGGTGTCGCTGAGGGTGGTTTGGCAAGGGCATACATCATGACTGCATTCATGCTTGCATTAATAAGAGTAGTTAGGAGTGTTTGATTTTACTGCTTTATCATTACTGCTTGACTGTATTGATAACATGTTAACCTATGCTTTACTGTTCCACTAAGTTGATCACTCACTCCCACGTTACGGGACGGTATTGTACACACCAACCAGATTTGTTGAGTTTCAGGTGATGACGACGCTTATGAAGCAGAGCCGGACTACTTCTATGATGATGAGGAGGAGTTCTCCTATCTGTATCTCTCTGGCAGGTCTATGAAGACTTGGTATTGTATTGACGGGGCTATGGTACTTGGGATAGAAGACATTACACTTCCTCACATTAGGTATATTTTAGAATTGTACTTGTAATTAATTAACCTGGTAACATCATCACACTCTGGAGACTCACCATGGTTTATATATTTTATATGTCTATCACAGTCTTCCGTTTACAATTTAACTGTCTCTGGAGTTTGATATGCTGTTTTGGCTTAATCTCACTCATGTTCAATGCGCGAATACAGTCAACATTCAATCATCATTCATTTTGTTGCATAAGTGATGTTCTAGAACTCGGGAGTTGAGTTTATGTTCGACCCCCGATTTTCGGGATGTTACACAAACTCCATACTCGATAATCCGTTTGTTCCCAAACTTTGCATGACCTCTGATTGGGCCATAAGGCACCTACACACCAAGTTTGGCGCCCAGAGGGGTATTAGGGCCGCCCCAACACCAATAGGGAGTCCTAGTGTTCTATTTTAGAAAATTGTGGAAGCTTGGTGCCATTTGCACCAAATCTGACATTATAAAAGGGGTTTCTTTTGAGCACCCCTCTCCCCATACGAATTTACCTTAGGGAAGGAAAGAAAGAAGAAAGAAAAGATAAAAAGAAGAAAGGAAGAAGAGAGGAAGGGAGAGTGAAGGAGAGTGAAGGTGGGTCATAGATCAAAGTAGGGCCCAATGGAGTCTCATCTTGCAAAACCCTACCTCTCCCTCAAGGAAATTCATCATCCACAACCGGGAGAACCCCTCTCCACCGATTTGATAGGTAAATCTCTTATCTTCTTGGAAACCCCTCATGTTGAGGGAGGATTTGCATGAGATTCTAACATGCAATGCTTTGCTTTAGGGATTCCAGCTAATCGACTTCGAGTTCAGCATTTCTAGGTCATTTTCAAGATCTCAACGAACCATAGGTATTGATTATTGTTCTTAGGTGGCCTAGTACCAATTTTAATACGAGCTTAATGATTTTGATTGTTTGGGTGTTATATTTGAAATTCTAGAGAAACCCTAGGAATTTATATATTTGTTGGAATGGTATGGATGTGCATGCTTAGCCCTCTCATTATGTGTTCTTGCCTCTCACATGATTGTGTGTATGGATGATCACATGCTCATGCTTGTTGGTTTTCCCATATATTGTGCTTCATAATATGTATGATTCATTACCCTTGTGCACATGATTTCTTGAGATGGAGGAAGTGCTTAATTTCCTCACCAACCCACACCACACACACACCTTGTTCATGATATTATTAACTTTACATGTTAGTAGAAGTTTAGAATTTTATGTTGAGAAGCATGAAAACATAATGTTGATTATATTAGATGATGCATTGATAGTTGGCATGTTATGGATCCCCTTCACCCTCTTGGGTTGGTCAGGAACATGATGAGAGACGGTAGTCCCATCGATAGGACTACACTAGGGCTAGATTCGTGGGATTGGGCGGGCATGTTCGGGTGGCTGTAGTTCAACTACATGGGTCCCTTGTGCCCGAGGTCACTCGTCTCGCGCTCGCCGACTCGTGCGGTCTAGCATACTATCTGACCAACCTTATTGTTAACCATGTTTGCGCACCTATGTATGGAACCTGAAACACCTTACAATCATTGTAGCCCATTGATAACTAGATTTCAACTGGTCCACAGTCTCGTGAGCCGGGCATGGTGGAATGGGACATTGTGTCCAAGCTGTCGGCCTACGTTGGGGTACCGTGCCTCCCCGTAGTGACCGCGAGCAATCCCTTTCTCTTGGCACACCTCATGTGCTTGAAGTCGGGGATGAGGAACCCGACGGGATTACAAAACGTGAGGTCTCGACCTCACGCGTTGATGGAGCATTGGTCTCGCAACTAGTTTAGGGCATTGATACGTAGGGTGTATCAGATTCCTCAACCTGCTGGATGAATGAATTTAACTAATAACTCAGCTAACACGATCGCATTAGTTAGGGTGGCGACTCGGCAATCGAGGTCGCTCTGAGAGAGTGTTGTCATATGCGATCGTTAGATGGAGTCGCTCGAGGGAGCATTGTGGTAAGGGCATGCATCATATCATCGCATTGCATACACATTTAATAAGAGTTGTAAGTGTTGATGATTGACTGTTTTCATTAAGTTCATATTACAATTGATGCCTGTTATAACTTAAGACTAATAGTACACATTAAGTTGATCACTCACTCCCACTCTGGGATGGTGTTTTAAAACACCAACCAGACCCGTTCATAGATGCAGGTGACTCAGGGCTTGAGGAGCCTGGTGAGGCGAGCTTCGAGGAGGAGGATGAGATGTCCTACTTCCAGTTGATGGACGGTCCTCCGCCAGCTTGAGATGCGGCATTGGATTGCTGAGTTGTGGGCTCACCCTTATTCTTTTTGGACATAGTATTCTTTTGTTACTTTTGTTGGGCAATGCCTTGTGCGACCCATTTATATTTTTGGACCTGTATATATGATGGATTTCTCTCATTTCAGTGGACTTGTGTGGTTATGATTTATGTTCCAGAAAATTCCAGGCTGCGCATTTAAACTTGATTAAACGCATTAATGAAAATTGGTTATAAGTGACACTCGGGAGCTCGAGAGTCAAGTGTATGCACGACCCCCGATTTTCAGGGCATTACAGGATGGTATCAAAGCGATGGTTTGGAATTTATTTGGGTCATGGGTCATGAACTCACTAACGCATCTGCTGACTTAGGAATGGACGCAATGGCGATTCAGAAACATTAGGAACTGCCCTAGACACCTGAATGGATGAACCTTAGATGGTAGGTGAACTTCCAACGAGTTAGAATCGGGGAGTAAGAGGGAATAACGTCACTAGGAACCGGGTCCGAGAGTTTTAAAGTATATCAGTTTAGGATTAGGTCGGGAATCGAAGGATTCGACGGTCGAAGTCAACATCCACGTGCACAGGAGCTAGTTCTGGGCCAAACTTGATAGTCCCGACCCATTCAGGGATAGAGACTTAAGGATGAATGCGGGTTTATCAAAATTAGTGAAACAGGAGAAGAAAGTTGATTTCGGCCCCTAACTGGGAGAAATCTCGCGAAACCACTTAGCCCATTGCGTAAATCAGTCTCTTCTACCCCAAATCATATATGGTACTTTTTCGAGGGCCTTACCGGCACCCAGGAAATCATAAAACAAGGGAACCCTAGCAGGTCGGCGTGCCCACGCCGAGCGGGCGTCCCCACGCCCACCGTCCCAGTGGTCCGGCATGCCCACGGCGAGCAGGCGTTCCCTACGCCCGATTACCCAGTGGTCCGGCGTCGTCACTCCCGCACCCAAAACGAACCACCTCTCCCCTCCCTCAATGCACACACGTGTGGGGTCCTTTCTCTTGCATTTTAAGCACCTAAATCCCTCATTTCTTTCCCTACCCCACACTCCATTACTTTTAAAGCCCATTCATAAAACAAATTCCCAAAACCCATTTTAAAAATACACTTCCAACATCCATCCCTAAACCTTACTTCTTCAAAACCCCATTTTTCCCCAAACCCCATTCCTCAACTCATTTCCTAAACATTTCTCAACTCCCATTCCTCGAATCCAATTTTCTTAAACCCACTCTCAAATCCCTTTCCTCCAACAAACTCCCATCTCTTCTTTATCATATCCAACCCAAATCCATCCACTTCCGACCCATTTCTTCAAAAAAAAAAAAAAAAATCTCACTTTCCACCACTTTATCCTTCTAATTTCTCTAAGCACTTTCAAATTTGACACAACTGCAAAGCTCAAAGGATGAAAATTTATAATCGAAGAAAATTTACTATAAATAGTAAAATTGTAAATAAAATGGATTTTTGACCATTAACCTGACGGAATCTTGCGAAATTACTAGGTCCATCGCGTGGAGTAGCTTCTCCTACCCTAAATTCATAGATAGCATGTCGTGTAACTCATTCTGGTTTGCGAGATATGGGAGTTGTAAGGTCCAATAGGCCAGAGAAGCGGCGTGGCCACACCTAGACGTCCAGCGGGCCGGCATCACCACGCCCAGACGTCCAGTGGGCTGGGCAGCCCGTTTTCTGCAATTTTCGTCAGATTTCAAAAATTCATATCTCCATCAATATAACTCTGATTTAGGTTATTCAAAAGTTAGATTGAAGTTTAATAAGTCTAGTTTTATATAAAAATAAAATAAAAATTATAATATAGTTAAATTTGTAGTGAATTGACAATTGTCCAAAAAAATTATTAATTTTAGGCGGTGGCTACTTCAAGAATTTTTATAATTTATTTACAATTCCAAATGATATGAAAATTGGTGAGATGACTTAAAACTTAATGGTAAATCATCATAAAAATTTTAAAAATAATCCAGTTACTAAAGTATAAAAAACGTTACGAGATAAGTTCCCTCCTCCCTTTCAACGTACACACGAGTGGGGCCCATTTTCCTTACTATTTAGAACTATCTAGAGTCCATAAAGCCTATCTCTACTACTCTCATTACCTCCACCATCTCTTCTAAACCTTAGAGAAAACTCTCCCTCTCCCAATCTCAAAACCCAATCCCCAAACCCACTATCTTCTTCTTCACTCTAACCCATCTCAATCCTCATTCTCTCAAACCCTTTCTAAACTTTTCTCAATCTCATTTCTTCAACTCTTTCCTAATCACTTCTTAACTTCCATCCCCAAATTTATTTTCTTAAACTCATCTCTAAATTCACCTCATTCAATGAATCTCACCTTCAACACTTGTCTCCCAACCATTTGAAAGATCTCAATCCTCTTCTAAAGAAAACCCATCTCCTCCTTACATTCCACAACCTGTTTTCAAATTCCTTCCAAACCCATTCCATTTCCAAAACCCCTCTCAAATCCCTTTTAACTCCAAGCCCCAATTTCAAAACCCCATTTCAAATTAATATCCAACCCACATTTTCCAATCTCATCCTCAAATCCATTTTTCTCAAACCCATTCTTAACCACTCCTTCTCCAATACATTCTCAAATCATTTCCAAAAGTATACTCACCAAATCCAATCCTAAACCCATTCTCAAATCTTCTCAAAATCACCCCTAAAATCTTCCCTCCAACGACCCACCTACATTTCTCATAGCCAATCCATCCTAGCCGAGGGATATGACGTTCTTGGCAACCACTGCCTCTTTCTTCGCCATTCCGGTGATCCTTTCCCTTAAGGGGAAGAAGCACCCCCACCCTCGTCCGACCCAAAGAATAGTAGCGTGGTGTACGGATAATTAGTAGTCGTTTTGAGTCAGTTAGGACTATTTCCATGTATTGAAGGATAGAATTTTTGCTTTGATTAAGCCGTATTTCCTGTATGTTTTAGGGTGTCTAGTAATGCGTAATCCATACTGTTGGTTGTAACTGGGCGTGCTAATGGCATTTTGAATTCAACATGAATGTACGGGTTGTAAATAGACTAGTCGTGTCTTTTCACATTAAAGTTTAACATTGGGTGTCTATTTAGGAATTATTTATAATCGTGCTAGGAATCATTCCGTGATTAAATTTGATTACATGTATATATTTGTTTAATTGTTTGAAAAATTAAGTTAGGACCCTTAAGTAGGATTGAGTTTCATAGCTTAATACTCTATAAGCTTATGGCTAGATGCAAACTACAGTAAAATGTACTGAGTTTTCCTATCCTCTTATGAACTCAAGGTTCAAACAACATCAGGAAGATGATATCCTCCATCTTTGCCTTCCTGCATCCTTATTAACATTATTAGCACTTCAAACTTCCAGAATACCCTAAAACTTTTGACTATTCCTTCATTCTTGAACTCATGAAACCAAAGTGTAGTCTGCTCATAATCCACTAGACATAAGATTGAAATGGTAATTCACATAAAATTTTGTGTCCTTAAAACTTGTTAGGACGATGTTTAACCATAGGCGTAGTAAGAGATTTATTAATTACTAATTTGAACATAAATTAAAACGAGGACTCTCCTAGCCCATAACCTAAATGACAACTTTATAAATAGGAGATTTAAACTTTTTAATGATGGTCATTCCCTAAACTTTTAGATTGATCGGACTACGGAATTATGGAAGTCTATACTTGCGAAGCATTCGCTGCTTGACCCAATTCTTAATCCTGGGCGACTACCAATGGACGCACTGCTTTGACCGAGCAGAAGACCAGGATCCACCAGGACGAAGAAGGGATACAATGAGCCTTCTACCCTGGTCAGGTAGATGATCGGCGTATCGGGTTCAAGCCCACTACAACCATTTCTCCGTATTAGTCTAACATTGAAAACAAATATTTTTATTCTATATAGAGGAAAATCGTCACCATGAACGCAAATCTTTAAAAATAAATATATAAATAAATAAATTGTAGTAAACCTCAAGGGTGAAAACTTTTGAGGGGGTAGATCACAATGAGCTAGGCTAATGTATTTATTATACACTCTAAAACGTATATAAACCCGAAACCAACAAAATTTAAGTAAACGAAATGATAATATCTTTATTTATTACCCTTAGGTAATTTCGGGGACGAAATTATTTTTAAGGGGGGTAGATTGTAACATCTTGGATTTTCACTGTTTTGAATTTTCAAAAATTCTTAAATTTATTTATTTTTATGTAATTAACTTATATTATCACTTACTGACCATTGGCACTCAATGCTAGCTTATACATGGGTGATTGTAACGTCTCATCCAACCAGCATAGTGTCCTGTGGCGACCATGTAGGATTTGCCGCAGGACCATTCGTTTAAACTACTCGTGGTGAGGTACTGCAAGTAAAATTAATCTAGGATTAACCCAACTGAGTAGACTAGTCTAGTCATGACCGGACCAAGTGCGGCCCGCCGAGCCAGATGGCCTGTTTACACTTAACAACAGCCCGTGTGGGCCACCCAGCAACCGAGGAGGGTCAGAAAAATCTAAAAATTTAGAAAATCATAGATCTCACTAGGCTTGTGGTCCATCGCGGACTGTGGACCCCGTGGACACCCAAAGTTGGGATCTGGCACTGGCCAAATGCACTCCACCAATGCCAGAATTGGAATCTAGCACTTGCAAATGAAACTGAGATTCCGGGCTTTCCAGCCGTCAAAATTTCTTTCAAATTTACGGTAAAGGTTTAATGTATTTTTCACGCCCGCCCACAAAATCTGGGTCCCGATCGTGGTACGGTGACCGTTGATTGCGAATCGCACCCGTGCGACCAAATCCCATGTCCGATCGTCCCCAAAATTTACATGGCCCTTCATCGGGCCATGGGTCACCTATCCTGTAAGTTTCATGGCCAGAGGGCCACCAGAGCCACCCCAATCACAGAAATGGGCCCCTCAGGGCCATTTAAATATCAAAACTGTATGCTCAAATTTCATACTCGATCATCCGTTAGTTCTCAAACTTTGCATGACCTCTTATCGGGCCATAAGGGACCTACACACCAAGTTTGGTGGCCAGAGGAGTGTTAGGGCCGCCCCAACACCAATAGGGAGTCCTAGTGGTCTATTTTGGAAAATTGTGGAAGCTTAGGGCCATTTGCACCAAATCTAGCATTATAAAAGGGGTTTCTTTTAGGCACCCCTCTCCCCATACAAATTTGCCCTAGGGAAGGAAAGAGAGAAGAAAGAAAAGAGAAAAAGAAGAAAGGAAGAAGAGAGGAAGGGAGAGTGAAGGAGAGTGAAGGTGGGTCATAAATCCAAGTAGGGCCCAAGGGAGTCTCATCTTGTAAAACCCTACCTCTCCCTCAAGAAAATCCATCATTCACAACTGGGAGAATCCCTCTCCACCGATTTGATAGGTAAATCTCCCATCTTCTTGGAAACCCCTCATATTGAGGGAGGATTTGCATGAGATTCTAACATGCAATGCTTTACTTTAGGGATTTCGGCTAATCGAATCCGAGTTCGGCATTTCTAGGTCATTTACAAAATCTCAACGAACCATAGGTACGGACTATTGTCCTTAGGTGGCCTAGTACCAATTTTAGTACGAGCTTATTGATTTTGATTGTTTGGGTGTTATATTTGAAATTCTAGAGAAATCCTAGGAATTTATATGTTTTTTGGAATGGTATGGATGTGCATGCTTAGCCCTCTCATTATGTGTTCTTACCTCTCACATGATTGTGTGTATGGATAATCACATGCTCATGCTTGTTGGTTTTTCCATATGTTGTGCTTCATAATATGTATGATTCATTATCCTTGTGCACATGATTTCTTGAGATGGAGGAAGTGCTTAACTTCCTCATCAACCCACACCACATATACACACCTTGTTCATGATATTATTAGCTTTACATGTTAGTAGAAGTTTAAAATTTTATGTTGAGAAGCATGAGAGAGGATGCATTAATAGTTGGCATGTTATGGATCCTCTTCACCCTCTTGGGTTGGTCAGGAAGATGATGAGAGATGGTAGTCCCATCGGTAGGACTACACTAGGGCTAGATCCGTGGGATTGGGCAGGTGTGTTTGGGTGGCTGTAGTTCGACTACATGGGTCCCTTGTGCCCGAGGTCACTCGTCTCGGGCTCACCGACTCGTGCGGTCTAGCCTACTGTCTGACTAACCTTGTTGTTAACCCTGTTTGTTCACCTATGTATGGAACCTGAAATACCTTACAACCATTGTAGCCCACTGATAACTAGATTATAACTGGTCCACAGTCTCTTGAGCCGGGCATGGTGGAATGAGACACTGTGTCTGAGCCGTCGGCCTACGCTGGGGTACCGCGCCTCCCCGTAGTGACCGCGAGCGATGCCTTTCTCACGGCACTCCTCATGTACTGAAGTCAGGGATGTGGAACCTGACGGGATCACGGACCGCGGAGTCTCAGCCTCACGCGTTGATAGGGCCTTGGCCTCGCAATTAGTTTAGGGCATTGATACGTGGGGTGTATCAGATTCCCCAACCTGCTGGATGAATGAACTTAAATAATAACTCGACTAATATGATCGCATTGCATCGCATTAGTTAGGGTAGTGACTCGGCAGTCAAGGTGTAATGCCCTGAAAATCGGGGGTCGAGTAGCAACTCAACACCCGAGTTCCAAAACATCACTTATGCAACACGAATGCTTATGATTAAATGTTGTCTATGTTAGTACAATAAACATGAGTGAGATTATACCAAAACAGTAATTTATACTCTAGATCCATGTATAAACGCAAGCAGAAGACTGAAAGATGTATATAGATGTATATAAAATAAAACAATCTCGATCTCAAGAGTATGAATACCAACTGAGTCACCATATACATGCATTTATTCCTGAATCAAAATATCAAAATGGTACAACTGTGATCATGAACCCTGTGTACAACTGTGATCATGAACCCTGTAGTCCCGTAAATCTAGATGGCCTACGCGAAGCCTCCAGCGAACTGCATGAAGGAAAACTCATCCTGATCTTCATAATAATCAGGGTCAGCCTCCTGTGGATCGTCGGTACCTGCATCTAAGACAGAGTTTGATGGGTGTCCAGAACACCGTCCCATAACATGGGAGTATGTTGGCCAGGGCATGTATCATAATTGCATCTCATCCTTGCATTAATTACAGTACTTAGGAATGTTGTTTGTACTGCTTTATCATTACTGCTTGACTGATTTGATAACATGTTAACTTATGCTCTATTGTTCCACTGAGTTATGTTAGCGAGGGCATATATCATAATCACAACGCCTTGTGCGACCCATTTATATTTTTGGACCTGTATATATGATGGATTTTTCTCATTTCAGTAGACTTGTGTGGTTGTGCTTCATGTTCCAGAAAATTCTAAGCTGCGCATTTAAACCTGATTAAACGCATTAATGAAAATCGGTTATAAGTGACACTCGGGAACTCGGGAGTCGAGTGTATGCACGACCCCCGATTTCTACGGCGTTACAGAAGAGTATTTGATAGGTGACCTGGTTGGCCACAATGAAAGCAATTGTCGGGTCTTAGCCGAGCATAGGGGTTTAAGATTCAACTTAGACCAGTAGTAGTCAATACGCTCCTTTGAGGCCTAACTTGCCTACTTCTTTGATCTCAGTTCATGGGTGTAAGAGGTTGAGTGCGTGCTCCTACGGGCTCCTTCCCTTTAAGTTGTGGAGCTCTCTAGGGTGAACCCGCCACGACGACCCTAGCGGTAGGATAGGTTCGTATGTCGGGACGTTCAAGCTACGCTTCCGCTGAGGTAGCCAACTTGATTGCATCATTTATCGTTCAAATGGACTACATCTGGACCTGATCATAGATCATCATATGCAATCCACTATTGAATTGGACAATTTGCTGTAATTAAATCTGAACTAAATCGTTACGCGCCACCAAGCGATAGAATTCGTTTGCGTAATCTCTCACCAACCGACAACCTTGCCGATAATTTTAATATTGTTGGAATAGTACTTGATTTACTCACTAGGGAGAAATCGTGCGCCTAGTAGCTGCTTCATCTGTTGCGATGTGCGGATTGGTGCTTTCATCTATATTTTTCATGCGATTTATAGTTGCTCCCACCAAGCTAAAGCTTCGCCCTTCAACTTGTAGGCCACAAGTTTGACCTTCTTCGTTTCAGGGATTTCCATATAGTTGAATAATCGTCAGACTTCAGAAAGCCAATCGAAGAAATCCTCAATGTGAAGTTGGCCATTGAAACTAGAGATATCGACCTTCATCCTAAACTTTCAATCTGACCGATCTGCTCGATCACTGCATTGTCTGGGATGTTGAAGGATCATGTTATCAACCCCCTTGTTGTTGGATTACCCTTCCTTAGGAATGGCCTATTGGTTCACCACAAGTATCATCCTGCAATCAGGTTGATTATGAGTTCCAGCAATTACTGGTGGTGGATCGCCGCCAGAAACATGAAGCCGCCCTAGAGCCTCCATCATGTGATCTGTCGTATGATCGATGGAAGTTTGTAGCCCTTTCATGACTTGCCGATTCTCTCGTTGTGTCGCTTCGAAAGCCACCGCCACCGTTAAAGGATAATTCCCAAGATCACCGTTCATGAGATTATTGCTCGACCCATCGTTAGAAGCTATAAATTCGAGGAAAAGCCTTGCTCTAATACCAAATTGATGCAGGGAAGGACGTGAGGTCGAGCACTGCCTTCCTCGGGGGGATAACTGCTCAAAATCTATGGAACTTCTCTGGACTCCTCACAGAGAAACCTCGAATCCATGAGGAAAAGAAAATAGAAATAATTCTAAGAAATTCAAAATAATTTGATTAATGATGAAAATGAGATTACCCCTTTAAATAGGGATATATACTAAGCCATGGAAGAAGTTTCGGAATTAAACTACAATTAAAACTCCTAGAATTCGCGACTTACTCTAAATAGTAAACTCACTAATTATAAATAGTCATGATTCCTACTAGCGTGCATGGTTTTCGACCAAAAATAGTAAGTGTCCTATTTGGCTTCACCACGTTGTTCTCCTAATTCTAAGCACTTTTCATGTTGGGCGCAACTCTTAAAGCCCAACGGATGAAGAGTTGTACTCAAACTAAAATTTACTGTAAATAGTAAAAACGAAATTAAAATATGTATTCGACGGTTGATTTGATGGTATTTCGCAAATTCGGCATGGGTAACCGAGCATAATAGGGTTGGGTGGCTAAAGTAGCTCATTCTACCCCAAAATCATATATGATATGTCTAATAGCTCATTCTGATTTGTGAGATACGTCCGTTTTAAATTCTTACGGTCCGGATCACTTATGTTGTTGGCCAAACCTTTTCTGATCTATCTTGGCCATAAAGTTGTCCACGACCCACTGTACATCAGATATCCGGCCAACCTTTGTGGATTCCCGGATCCACCAAAGCCGCTTACTGTATCTCTCCGTTCTTGAAGATAAGTATAGGTCTTTTTTACATTGTTAGTTGGTTCCTGTGCATGCTTTTATAAATAAAAAAAAGTTTTAAGAGTCTTTTAAAAAACAAATCAGTAGGAATTTTGGGATAAAAATCCCTAAAAACTTATTACTGGGAGACAATGTTTTTCTTCCATTCATCCATGTCTATGTGACCTAGTCAAAAGGTTGGAGGGTAAATAAACATTACAATACCCCTGAGGAAGTTTTTAATGATGGGCATTCGATCATTGTTGTTTTTTCTTTGTGGTATGGTCCGCTAGAGATTTGGACATTTTCAAATTTGGGCTCATATCACGAATGATCCCGAAAAATAGATGAATGGTAATACATACGTTATAGTGGTCCCATAGAGAACTGCACCCTAGCCATCATGTTCAAATATCATTTTCTCGCTCGAGCATCTTTTCAAACGCCTACTTTATCAACATGCGTATGATGGGCAAGTCCGGATGCGGATTGCGTCCTACCCCGTTACCGACCGGGCAGGGCTCCGTGGGGCCCACCGTGATGTAAGTTTTTTATCCACGCCGTTCAACGCTTTTTTTTAGATAATTTTATTAAACGAACCAAAAAATGAGGCGGGTCCAAGGCTTAAGTGGACCACACCAAAGGAACCTACACTGATAATGACACCCACCGTTGAAACCTTTCTAAGGGTCAACGTGATGTGTTTTTTACCATACAACCTATTCATAAGGTCACGTAGACGTGGATGAAGTGAAAACACAAATATCAGTTTCATCCGAAACTTGACTGACTCCTAAGAAGCTTTTAATGGTGGACGTTCAATCCCCACTTTGTGGTCCACTTAAGCCTTGGACCTGCCTCATTTTTTGGTTCACATATTAAAATTATCTGAAAAAAGCGTTGAACGGCGTGGATAAAACACTTACATTACGGTGGACCTCACAGAGCCCTGCCCGGACGGATTACTGTCCGGGGGCGGGGGTAGGACGCAATCCGCGTCCGGGCGAGTCCACCGCTTTCTCGCTCGAGCCTCTTTTCAAAGGACACGGATTGCGTCCTACCGGTAATCCGTCCGGGCAGGGCTCTCTGGAGCCCACTGTGATGTAACTGTTTCATCCCGCCGTCCAACTATTTTTTTAAAAAATTTTAATATGTGAACCAAAAAATGAGACAGGTCCAAGGCTTGAGTTGACCACAAAGTTGGAAATGAACGTCCACCGTTAAAAGCTTCTTGGGAGCCAGGGAAGTTTTGGATCAAGCTGATATTTGTGCTTCACTTCAGCCACGTCTATGTGACCTTATGAATATGTTTTATGGTAAAAAAAAAACATCACATGGGCCTTTAGAAAGGTTTCAACGGTGGGTGTCATATCAGTGCAGGTTTCTTTGGTGTGGTCCACTCAAGCCTTGGACCTGTCTCATTTTTTGGTACACATATTAAAATTTTTTGAAAAATTGTTTAGACAGCAGGATGAAACAGTTACATCACGATGGGCACCACAGAGCCCTGCCCGGACGGATTACGGTCCCGGCGGGGTCGGACGCAATCCGCGCCTCAACGTGCGTCTCATAGGAAACAAATGTTTAAACGGTGGTTATTGAGTTTCATCTTGTGAGGCCCACTTGATATTTTGACCAGCTTAATTTTTGGTCTCCTGTCCTAAGATGAGCTCTCAAAATATATAAACGAAGTGGATTTTGGATCGATGAGCTCTCAAAATATGTAAATGAAGTGGACTTTGGATTCACATCAACGTCATGGGCTCTCAAAAAAGTACCGTCACTCTCAAAAAGAGCTGGCACCTGTCTGCAACCGCTGACGTGGTGGTGGTGGCGAGAATTTCCCCTCTTGTGATGGAAACGGATTGGCTACTCCCCCTGACACCAGCCGATGGTCGGTGCTCTGTGGGCCCACCATGATGTATGTGTTTCATCCATTCCGTCCATCTATTTTTGTTGATCAATTTGTGGTATTGAAAAAAAAATGAGATATATCCCAGTCTTAAGTAGACCACATTACAGGAAACAGTGTTTAATGAACTTCGACCGTTAAAAACTTTTTGGGGGCTATAAAAGTATTGGATCAAGTTGATCTTTGTTTTATCCCTTCATCTGGGTTTTTATGACCTAATCAACGGATTGGATGTCAAATAAACAGTACATCGGGCCTTAGGAGGATTTAAATGATTGATATCCAATCACTATTTTTTTCCTGTGGTGTGATCCACTTAAGATTTATATCCCTCCCATTTTTTGGATGAAAACATAAAATGATATTTAAAAATGGATGAACGGAATGGATGAAACACATACATCATGGTGGGGCCCACAGAGCACCGACCACCAGCACCGGGGCTGGTGTCAGGGGGAGTAGCCAATCCGTTTCCGTGATGTGATAGTTATGCTCACCTGCGTACCTGTGTACTTATGCACATGTTCACCTGCACACACATGTCATGTCATGGGTGTCTAATCTGAACGGCCAATGTGATACGGAATCCCATGAAACCCGATGTTATAAATTTTCAGCTTGATCTAAAATTCTAATGGGCCTTCACAAAGAGAAATGCAAATAAAGGGAAGAAACTGTTTTCATTTTTCATGGCCATCAAAGTTTTAGATCAAAGTAAAACTTAAGACTAGACCTAAGGGATTTCACGAGGTGCTGCTTCACATGAACGGTTCAGATTTTGGATCCACATCACGTATAATGGGTTCTCAAAAAAGTTCCCGATTCGCGAACTGGACGGTGAGCATCTATTTCCCTTCTTAGAAACATCACGGTGGGACCACGCAACAACCAGAGTCCAATAACTTCGTACATTAACCGCCTTTCTTTATTATAATAATAATAATAACTCCTCAGGTTTGGGGGATGACCGTCTTCCCGCTCCGTCTATAAATAAGCACAATCCATACGCCAGTTTTGATTTGAACTAACCATTGCCCTTCCATCAGAAAGAGGACCGCCAACTGAGCAACTGACCATGGCCCGTGCCGGCTCACTCTCATTCGTATCCATATTAGTCATCTGCTTCCTAACCATCAACACTGCCATAGCAGTCATCCGATCATATGACGATCCATGGACCTTGGCCTCCGTCATCTCTGTCTATCTACTGGTAAAGCTCTTGTTTTGGTCTTTACGCGTGTATGACCGAATTTCTGAGAAGATGAAGAGACTGAAGATCCTTATATGGGTGGTGGCGACGGCCCTCAACATTGTCTTCGCCTATCGGGTGGCGATGATCATGAATGTAGCCATGAAGTGCGTGGTGTGGGCCATTTCTATCTTCAGCATCAGTTGGGGTTTTTTACTTGTTCTTCATCTTTCCTAACAAGACCAACAACCGTCCAAGCAAGTCATGATGGCCCGTCTCAGCCGGTCTCTGCTTGATGCTAAAGTCTGAAAAGTTTGTTATTGTAATAGCTGATAGTTTGTTATTATTAAGATTGTAATATTATAATTTAGTTTTTTTTTTTTAATATTAAAAGATTCATAATTACCAAAAACATGGTAAATCCGACGGACTTGTGGTGGTTTCAGCTACGGTTAAAAGCCGTCAGTATTACAATCGGCCAAAAGCCGTAGTTGCAACCAATGAACCCGTAGCTAAATGCCCTTTTTTAACGGTGGACGTCCAATCGCCACTTTAATCCTGTGGTGTGGTTCAACCGAGATTTATTTACACTCATTTTCTGGTATCATTCTTTTAAGAATGTTTAGAAATGGATGTACGGCGTGGATAAAACAAAAACATCATGGTGGGGCCCATAAGCCCTACCAGATCCAATGCTCAAGGTACCGGTTTTTTCTACTTAAATGTGGGTGAGTTTTGCATTTCTGTAAAAATGTGGTGAATCGTTTTTAGAAATAGTAGTAATGATATAGGATTATCCAGACCAACCAAATAATGTTTCTAGTTGTAGATGGGTAATATACATATATTTTCTTATATAAAACTATCTTAACCATCCAGTAAATGGCCCTTTACATGTACGGTTGTTAATATGGTGTATGTTATAAATGATGGTAAACACACAATATACGATTTGAAGGTAGTTCCTCAATCCAGATGAGGGATTTCCAAACGCACTCGCTATACCTCTTCCCTCTTTCGAACGCCCAATCTTCCTTGCTAGAGGTCTTCCCTCTTTCGAACGGCCCAATCTTCCTCGTCAAAGCTTCGAATCCTTGAAGAATTTCTTCGTGCCATGCGGATTCATCTCAAATAGGTGAGCTTCTCTCGAAATCCCTTATTTTCCTCGCCGATTGGTCCTCTTCTTGCAGAATCTCAAATGGAGGAATGTTCTATAGGAGTTATTTTTACTTGAGTGAGGCTGTTGAAGGGATTCAAAATTTTATTTTATTTTTATCAGTGAATATCCACAACCGCCCTGTGGCAGGTGGAAATCTGTCCTTCATGTAAATCCAACCTCCATTTTTCGCCTCATGTTTTTCTATATTCAAGCCCATTGCTGGAAAAATATTCTTTGCATTTTGCTGTGTAAAGTCTCCTAGGGAAGGTGAAGGGGCAGGGATGGATTTTGCCATGCCAGTGAGTGTGGTTTGTCTTCTATTTTTTTTTTTTTTTTTGGTCTATCGCCGCTGGTGGGGAGGCATTCTTTGTAGGTAAAAGTAAGCATTCAGCCATTATAGTGTGTTTGGGAGAATCCATATCCTTCTCCCCTTTTCTTTGTAAAGCAATTAGGATACCAAGAACAGATATTTACACCTCTACATCTATTTGCAGGTTTTTTTTTTTTTCTCGAGAATTTAATCGAGTGAAGTTTGGATTTGATTTCTCTACATCTATGACAAGTTTTCTTTTGCTTCTGTCTTCGGCTTCAAGTGTGAAATGAATCATTGGGCTTGATTTATGTAATGGCAACGAGACATAATCCCTGCTTGTGAGATAGAGCATTTTGGTGACCCTCCCTACATCCTGGGGATCTCCACGTATGAATGTAGGATGTACAGCCTGGGTAGGCTCTCAGCTTGTGGGTCTCTGACAGGCTTGAACCCAACAGGTTTAGGCAAGGGCTGTGGGTCATCTTCAGTCAAAATTTTTATAACTCGTCCATTGCATAGCACCATTAATCATGAAACAGGGACCAGCACCGATGGTGATTCGTCAATTACAAAGGAAAAAGAAATAATAAAGAAAGAGAAAAAGAAAAGAAAAGAATACTTGTTACCCGTGTGTTATGGGATCCCATGAAGGGGGCTGATGAAGATTTCCTCTCTCTTCAAATTTGCACTTGGCCACAATACCCAGGGTTTGCCTGTCCTGCCTGCCGGTTTTTGGAAACATGCATTCCGTGGGTCCCACTATGGAGAGTGCCTAGTGTGCCAAAATCTGATGAGATAGGATGTTCACATATTGTTTTAACTGGACATTTGTGTGGCATTGATTATGAAGGTCATGTTAATATGGGATTGCATGGTAGTAATGTATCTATGGTGGGGGTTCTCATCTCTGCATTGGAGACCAAAAAGATGAGCAATCAAAGGGAATGGATTGAGCTTTATTGATCAAAGGAATTCAGATGCATCAAAGGAGGGTTTTAACTGTATAAGACAGCCTCCAACACCCCATCCAAAATATTTAAACAAGCAATGTATCATCCAACAATAGTTTAGGGTGTAAGATTTTATGATATTTCATGAAATATGGTGCATTCAAACATTCCCTCAGACTCAATAGAAAGGTGAAACAATAGATGGTTGGTTAAAGAATGAACTTAGACTACATAATTTACTGGATGATTTGCAATTGTACTCTTTCCCTAAACACTGGACAAAAGAGATCTTCAGCCAATGCAAAAGTAAACAATCTTTAATTTGGTCATTATTTACCATATTTGTGAGCACTTTCAACAACAATACGATGAATATTACCGAAACCCGTCTGTTAGTGCTCTCATCTCCACAATCAAATTACTGCAAATGCTGAACTGAGAGAAATCAGTGACAAAAGTTTTATGCCAATTTCAAAGCACACCTGTCCCACTCGCGAAACACTAGTGCATCTCAAATCGCTACCCATCTAATACCATTTTAAGTGATTTTTTAGGTGAAGCTCGTGCACATGAAGTACAAATATGTTAGACTGTGTATGATGTTTTTTTTTTTTTTCTTTTTTCTTTTAATTGTTATTCTCTTTGACTGTTTTAGATCAACAAGGGACGTCCCTGTATTCAATCAAGCCTACATTCCCATATTCAATGGGCAATTTGTGGATTCGACATCAAGTTTGTCCTTCATATCATGGAATTCCTTGAGCTCAATCTGGATGTTCCTTTGTTATCCGCAACTACGAATCTAACCCATGCTCTAATCTCACCTGGTTATCATTGTCACCATACACATTTTCCAATCTCTCATAGACACGGACGAATGAGGTCCAGCCAAAGCTTCTACAAGGGACCTTCAAGTGCTTGGAATGCAGTTTTGCCATCAGGAACGTCGAACAACAGGTCAGATACACTGCAGTGCGTTCGACTCCATTCCTCGAAAATTGCATTTTACTGATTTTTACCCTTCAATATGTTAGGATGAGATGTTTTATTGTGATTTGCACTTTGTGCATTGGGACTGTTGTTCTTGCAAACTGCCATGTACACGGTCCACAGTTTTAAAGATTTGATTTGAATTACTAGTAATATATTAATGTTCAAGTGTTTGCCAAGCCCACAAACATGCATAAGGCATCCCACCTTTGTGCACATGTATCAGTGGCCAGGTGTGATACTCGATCTGTTCATCAGGTGCAAATTGAAGATGTTTTCAGTAGTGGTAGAATGATAGTGTGATGATAATGGGTCTGGCCTGTTGTTTTACATACCGTATAGGATTGGGTGCTGCTCATGTGATACTAATCTGGTGGGATTTGATTGGTAGGTAAGCTTTTATTGCATATAATTTATTTCCTTACATATTTTGTAAAAGAAGTATTGTAGATGATTTACGTCCTTTGGGAGTGTATTCTTTCCTTAATGAATTATATATGCTTATTCAGATTAGCTCGAAATGCTTGGGAGTGTATTCTTTCCTTAATTTCTTTGTTCTTGTGAGATTATTGAGAGAGCTTTGACAGCCAATTCTATGGAAGAAGTCCTTGGCTAGACCTAGAGACTCTGTTCACAGGACACAAGGTTCCATTTAACAAGTAGCTCTGATATGTATGTGCACTAATAGAGAACTCCTCAAAAAGAAATTGGGAACTCTACCCAATCCATGGAGCTGGTTGTTAAAGGGAATTTCAAGGTTTTGTATGGATTTTCCCGTTGACTTCTTCCATGAGCTAAATTTCCATACATTTTATAAGAACAAAAATGATGGTCATTACCTTTGTTTTTAAACTAAGAATGTATCAAACAGTTGAACAGGATTCAGAGCAATGCAGTAGCTATTCAGCAAATGCCAAGGGCATTACCAACAGCATTTGATAAGAAATTTAATGGGGATGCATCATCATCAGCTCTATTTTATAACTTAGAGAACCTGCGAACAAAGTGCTTGGAAGCTACAATGTTTTAGGAGATTTGGAGTAGTTACAGGCCTGTTTTGGGGAGGCCTGCAATTTTCTTTCTCCTGATTGAGCATGTGCTCAAGCAGACAGTATATACTTTTGTTTTGTTTGGCTGTGACTTGTGCTAGCTTGAGGCTGTTTCAGAGTGTGTTTGGATGCAATGTGAAATTGAATTGTAATATTCTAGTAACTCTATTTGATTAGGTCGATGGCTCTCTCTATTTGCAGGCAAGCTTTGGACCTCTTTGGCAACCTGATTCATGATAACCGAGGTTAAGACCTGTATTAGGCTATTTTGCGCTTGTGTAAGTACAGTATGACAGGAAACATGCTACTGGGTTTAGAAAGATAACCCTTCAATCTAGGAATCTATTTTATTTTTATTTGTTATGCATAAGTATTCGCTGGCAGCTCTTATGGTGATTGTTAACGTCTAGTTCAATAGCATATCGTGCTTCTCCTTTATCTTTTAACTAATATATCCTATATGTCTATTTACCGAGTAACTGAAGTTCTCGCTTTGTCGGTACCTTTTCCAGTTTAGTTATGATTAGATGTTAATATTGTTTCTCAACGAACACTCAATAACATTCCTTTCTTTTTTACTATTTTGTATATCTTTTGTTTGCAGGAACCAGTATGGCGTCTAAGTTTTTACGTGCTAATGGAATTACTATTTTCAAATTATGAGAGGAAACTGTCAATTTACTTGGAAAATCGGACGTACTGTTTCAGTCCTAAGCATCGACCCTTGACTGAACTAGTTCAAAGGACATCGAATTGGGCTCTAGATGAGAAAGATAAAATCAGGTAATTTTGAAACTATTTTCTCCTCACATTCTTGTGCTGATTGTAGCTTTAACAGCTTTAAGGACATGATTGCTCAAGTTTGTTTGCTTGGAGGAAATGAATTTGGCATCTTGAGTTTTGTTTGCTTGGAGGAAATGAATTTGGCATCTTGAGTTTTTCAGTGTTTTTTTTTTTCTTTTGCAGCTGAGTTCTTCTTGAGTGGTTTTTTATTGGGTTTTTAAATGAAGAAGCTGAAAAGCACATTCCGCACCATCCGATGAAAGCACATTCCGCACCATCACACCGCAAAAGGATGAGACCAAGGTATGTATGACGATTTAACACCTGATTTGAGAACATGTAGAGGACTTAATTATTTCTACAAATGCACGTATGGCCCAGCTGGGCACATGTCTATGATGACATGTGACCCACCTTATATATTGGGGGGGCTGCAAATCGGGCCGTTCACAGTGTATGAAACAAAATGGATGGCAAAACCAAGTTGGTCTGAACTGATGGTGGGATTGAGGCCTACATAGTAGCTGCGATGCAGGGCCTTGCATTATATCAAAATCGAAGAAAGGGTTGTACCACTGGGCCAGTTGGATGTGATAAGGTATTTTGAGTTAAACCTGGATATGGGTGTTGTGAATTTTCAAAATTAAAGGATTATTTTGTCTCTTGGTTGTGTCTTCTGTTGACTCCTGGTTGTCTCATGGTGCCTTTTAGTGACTAGTTAGTCTTTTAGTGAATAATGTGGTGGAAAGTTAAAACCAAATCAAGAGACGCTGTGAAAGGACATGTAATTATGGGTGTGTAATTGAGACTGTTTTTGTAAAATCGAATGCACTCAATTTTTGGCTTTTGTTTTTCATTTTCTGAGTTCAGGTTGGTATATGACATATTAGAGCAGATATTTTGGTTTTCATGTAACTTATACTTTTTTCTGGAGTCAAATGAATGCAATTTCAGGGTTTTCCCACAGTTCTTGAGTTCAGATTGGTATTTTTGAGCTCCTGATGTCTTATTCATGCACTTAAAAAAAAAAAAAAAAAAAAAACACAAATCAGAGTATAAATTGTGTTTTTTTTTTTTTCTTTTCTTTTCTTTTTTATGTAATTGAGTCTTTTATTCTGAAGTTGAAATCATGCAATTCTTGGGTTTTTCATTGTTTTTATTTTTATTTTATTTTTTTTATAGTCCAGATTGTTGATTTTGGACTCCAGATTATGGTTTTCCATAGATATTGTGGTTTTGGATGCAAATTAGAACACAAATTGCATTTTTGCAGGCAATTGAGATTGCTTTCAAAGTTGAAATCATGCAATTTTTGCGTTTTTCATAGTTTTTTTATTTTTATTATAGTTTAGACTTGGTGATTTTGGACTCCAGATTTTGCCTTTTGTAGAAATTGTGGGTTTGGATGCAAATTAGAGCACAGATTGCAGTTTTGCAGGTAATTGGGATTGCTTTCAAAGCTGAATGCATGCCATTTCAGGGTTTTTGTGATTTTGCAAGACCATATTCTGCTTATGAAGATGGTGATTCTGGAACTTATTAGTTATTAAGATGGTGATTCTGGAACATCTTAGAAATCACGGCTTGGGATGTTAATTAGAGCAGAAAATTACGGTTTTTAGGTAGTCTAGACTTGTTCCAAGTTGATGCATGCGGTTTTTGAGTTTAGAATGCTGCTTTAATCTCCTGATCTTTGCTTTCCATAGAAATTACATTTATCAAATGCAAATCATAGCAGAAGAGTGCTTTTTTCATGTATTTGGGACTGTTTTTGAAGTTGAATGCTTGTTATTTTTGGTATTTTCTGCAGTTTCTAAGATCATATTGCCAATATTAAGTTCCCCATCTTTGATTTTCTTAGGAATTACATTTTCCGAATGCAAATCAGAGCGGACTCTTGCATATTTAGTTAATGGGATTGTTTTTGAAGTTCAAAGCATACAACTTGAGATGTTTTGTGCTGTTTCTAAGATCAAGTTGCTGATTTATGCTATTTTTATAGGCATTGCGGTTTTAAACAAAAATTTGAGCAAAATTATTGTTTTCGGGTAATTGAGACTGTTTTGAAGTTGAATGCAGGTGGTTTTATGGTTGTGTGCTGGATTTTTGTTTTTATTTCTTTTACTAGTGGGTATTGCACATGCAACACATGTAATAATGTTATATATGCTCCCTCATCATCTTGTGTGCGCTTGGATTTACTTGTACTTTCTTGAGTTTGTTAACATGTAGAATGTCTCCACTGATGTACAATTTAACTGACTCTTATTTAGCTGGCCCCAGTAACAGCTTAAGAGCAAACTGAAATCTTACTTGATGATCCTTATCTACTAAATTTCTTTCTAACCCAAGCTTTCGCGAAGAGTAAAATCTTCCTGTAACTTTCTTTGAGCAGATTTGATTTTGTTGACCTCATCTTTCTTGTGTGAAGAAGTTTGTTAATGTGTACCATGTCTCCACTGACTTCTTCTTCTTCTTCTTCTTCTCTCTCTCTCTCTCTCTCTCTCTCTCTCTCTCTCCTTTTTTTTCCTGGTGATACTATTTTTCCATGAGCAATGATCCACCTACAACCAGTTGTGTGTGAATTTCATGTGCAACCTAGCTCACATGCCAGTGTTTCAAATGGGTAGGATGTCTGACCTGTGTGCATGAGGTACGCCATGCCATGAAGATCACCTAATGCTCAATAATGAGGCCTGTCTACTTATCAGTCAAGCCACGTGTACAAAAAACAATGAATTTTTAAAATTACCTGCCAACTGTCTGATTCATTGTACACTTTAAAATTACCTAAAGATGAGCTTAACAAACTTCCTCACACAAGAAAGATGAGCACACCAATCATAGAGTTTTAGGCTCTAGACAACACCTTGAAATATTCTATTATTTTTTATGCAATTGAAGAAGTGCTCAAGAGGTGCTGAAAAACGAGAATATGCTGCGAATGATGCTGAGGGGTTTAGGGAGGCTTATCTAGACGATTTCTCTGATTCATTCCATAGAATTGTCTCTCAGGTACCTATACATGTCAATTTTTTTTTATTTTTTTATTTCTCTTTTGGGTACTTTTTTTTGCTGCTTTGTTCTTATGCAATCTGTAACATAAAAATGTTGAATGCTTTCACAGATCTTTGAACATGAGAATGTAACCTCTGCAACTGATATACAGGTTAACTTCTTGTCCCTAAATTGACAAAAGTTGCCTTGGGTAGTTTCTTAGATGTGCCATGTCTTGGTCCCCACATCGAGATTTTTTTTTACCTTTCTTGTAATTTTGTAGGTGGAACTATCACTCTCTTTTTCTGGAGCTGCAAAAGGATGCACAAAACATCTCTCTTTTGATGCACGTCCCCTGCGACTCTTGTTGTGAGTAAAACTTAACTCCTTTAACTTAGTACGATTGTGTTTTGACTTTTATGAGCAGAAGCAGATCTACTGTAAACACCACCTGTTAGGATGTTACATTGGCCACTCCAGGGTCTGAATGTTTGCAAGATAATGTTAAGCAAGCACACAGGCAACACACTGGGAATATGTATTCTGCGATCATATCGATGTCGATGTTGTTTTGGAAGAGATACCACGGAATTTGATTCCCTTTATTGACTTACCATTGTTCATTGCTAGATTTATTCCAGTAATTGAGTAAAGATCACTAGTTCACCATTAGGTTGCCTGTTGTGTTTGTGTCTACTTTGCTGATCCTTATCAGCAGCATTCTCATGGCCAGTTCCATGGCATACTAGCAGGGTTTTATCTCTTCATTTGGATAATCAGTTCCAGCAAATACAATTCATCTTAACCTACCCACAGAGCCATATCCTGTTATTCATCATGGGCTGCCTCTCACTTTTCACGATTCAAATAGATTGATTTCCATTGTTCCCTTTTCTATGTGAGATGCAGATGGAAGAACAGGTATTCCTTTTAAAAAAATAATAATAATAATTTACAATAGCTTCTTTGTCATCATTATGCTTGCTTTTATTACTTGTTATTTTCTAGTTGCCCAATTATTTACATGGTTGTCCTCATTGGTATATGAGGAATGTGAAGGCTCCTATTGAGTAGGTGCCTATGTGGCATGTGTGCGGCATCCAGGCCATTTATCAGTTGCAACACACCATGTATGTGCAGTGGCCTGAAAATCAGACTAGTCAGGTCATCAGTTAGGACGTGTTTAAGTGGACAGTTAAAAATTGACTTGATCTATTGGGCCACAAGGCATGCACCATGGATGGGACCTACATGATGAACAGCTGAGATCTTGCATGTGCATGTTGGCACTTGTGTGGGGAGTTGGATTTGAGTTCCTACACTTGCAAATGGATTTAGCATGGTTCTTTATTTGTGTTTAGTGAATGTTACATTTGAATCCTAAGGATAACATTCTTTGTGAAATGATTTTTTACTGAAGTCTTGGTGATCTAGCAGCTCCAGAATTTATAGTTGGTTAGTGGGTATCCAAAGGGGATATTTCTACAAGCACGGTATGTTTATTTGATTGTCTTAATTCCAGGTCCTACTTTCATCAATATGATTCACTCTCTACTGGAAATTATGCACTGGTGTTCTTTCACCATTCTTTGAAATGCATAGCTAGACTATAGGAACTAGGTGCCAATTTCTACTCAGGATCATATTCATGCTTGTGACAAATTTGAAAGCTGAATGTCTTGTATCACGTGAGAGAATTTACACAAACTGCAGCAAGAACTGTGATAACTATTTGATTCCATTTGAACATTAATGTGATAGGTTGTTTCAGTATGCCATGCATATGCCTTTCTCAAATAGGTTGGTTCGTTCAGGGCTTTGGAGAAGAGGGTATATCTAGAAATGGATGTGTTGATCAACCCATCCATTTCTAAATATACCTATTTCTCCAAAGCCCTGAAGGAACTAACCTATTTGAGAAGGTAAGTCTACACAATAGAAAAGCAAGTAATATATCATCCAAATTCAATAGATGATATATTTATATATTGCATTAAAAAAAATTAAATTAATAAGAATCACCGACGGCTAAAAACCGTCGAAAAAGCCAACGGTTTTGGCCGTCGCTCTTACCTTCCGAAACGAAAACGCCAACAGTTTTAACCGTCGCTCTTACTGTTTTTAATCTGTCGGCGAGCAACACCGACGCACCCTTTGCCGACGGACCTTGCGACGGTTAAAATTTGTCAGGCAAGATCATTGCCAACGGTTTTTAACCGTCGGCATTTCCCTGTTTTCTGGTAGTGCATCTCTCTAAATAAACTTTTATAGATTAAATCAACACAGACGATTCAATAAGAATTCTCCAAAATATTTCCAAATTTCTGACTAATCATGGTATCAAAGAGGTACATCTGGTCATTGATCATTGAGTCCTCTACCAACTAACAAATGTTGCAGTTCTCCTCAAACCCATTACCTCGTGTTGAAACTCCTGTGAGCATGCTACGTAGGCATAAGGACACAAATTTAGATCTTCTTTCATTTATAAGTAAATGCTGATCTAGCAAAATGGATGAATTATGATGATACAGAATAAATACTTTAAAAGTGGGCCCAGGATTAGGGCCACATCGTCTTAGGTAAGACAGTAGCTGCACCTACTCCGCTCCCCTCGATTTTAGGGAAATGAATTGGACGGTATCGATAAAACATAGATCATGGTGGAGCCCACATAGCACCAACCACTAGCCACCCAGCTAGTGGCAGTAGGGATGTGGAAAGAGCTGTACACGAGTCGAATCGAGTCAATCTTGGCACAGCTCGATTCGGCTCGGCTCGGTCCTCGAGCCTGAATGGCTAGCTCTATTTGGTTCGGCCAGCAACTCAGGCCAATTCAAGTCGAGTTCAAGCTTGTGCAGCATTTCTCAAACACATGTAGTGCACATTCAATTTCTCACGGTGTGCAAAACAACAACAGTAGTTTACAAGTATTTCACCATGCACTCAGTAGACAACATCAAAATCAAAATACAAAGATAGTTTTATCTTGTGATGATTTTTTTTGTAGTAATTTGTTTCATTTCCATACCTTCCTCACCACCAGCCAACCTTGCGGGGAATGTATGCACCCGAAACAACACTTTGTTGTGTCATGTCATCAAACACTTGATGAGCAACATCAATATCAAAATAACCAGGTCACCAAATTGGTTTGATCTGAGTTCAATTCGAGTTGAGGTTCGATACGAGTCGATTCGAGCTCGAACTCGGCTCGAAATTTTTTTGAGCTCCAAAAATCAGCTTGACTTGGCTCGAACTCGGTTTTGAACCGAGTCGAATCGAACTTTTTGGAGTTGAGTCAAGCGAGTTAACCAAGCTAACTCAGTTCGTGTACAGCTCTAGATGTGGATCAAGCGTTGCCAACACTACCCCGGTGGTGGTGTCCATGAGTTGGGTGTTGTGGGCCCCAATATGATGTATATCTTACAAGGAAGCGGTCCATCTGTTTTGCTCACTCCTAGGGCATAAACTAAAAATTGAGGCACAAAGTTTAAGTGGACCCCACCACATGAAATAGTGGTAATCGAACGCACCATTAAAAACTCCTCCACTGGGCGACATAAATTTTTGGATCAGGCTGATATTTGTGTTATCTCTTCATCCAAGTCTAAGTGCCCTTATCAAAAGCTTAAGATGACAAATAAACATTACTGCTGGCCCTATAAAGGTTTCAACGGTGTGTGTGACTTTGTTCCCGCTGTTTCTTGTGTTGTGGTCCACTTGAGCTTCGGATCTACTTTATTTGTGAGTTCATGCCCTCAAATGAGCTGGAAGAAATGAACAAACCGTGTAGATATAAAAAACCATATATCATGTCAGACTGTCAGACTCCACAGCCCCTCACACGTAAGCACACCACAACTGGTTTGGCAACACCACATAATCGGCATGCTTGATGGAAGGGGATTGCGTCTTGCCCACACGGTCCTGCCTGGACAGTGCTCAATAAGCCCCACCACAATGTATGTGTTTTATCACAACTTCAATCTTAAGTGGACCACACTACAAGAAAACATTGATGATTGAGTGACCACCATTAAAAACTTAATAAGGCCCATTGTAATGCTTATTTGCCATCTAACCTATTAATTAGGTCACACAGATGAAGCAAATTGCCTATCGAGTAAACTTTGCAGAGTCCACTGATTTATGTAATTAATTAACCAAACTAAATAAATTTCCTTTTTAATTTTTGAAATATCAACCAATATATCATTACTTCCAAAAGGGCCTAAAGCAAAAACAACAAGGTAAGGAAAGCTTAAAGAAAATTAATTTCCTCACCATTTTTTTTCAGCTCATTTTAAGGTGTTTGTAAGTATGAGATAAGTCCAACACTCAGGTAAGCCACACTACGTGAAACGGTGGTATTGTACCTCAGCTATTGAAATAGCATTGAAGCCTACGTTGATTTTTTCAATCATCCACCTGTCCACCGGTTTTTTCATAAGATCTTATGGGTCTAGGAATGACTTTAGGGTCATATAATCAGCATAATGGGCCCTAAAAAGATTTCAATGGTAGTCGTTCAATCTCCATTATTTCCTTCAATATGGCCCGCTTAAGCTTGGATCTGCCTCATTTTTGGGCCCACCTCCTAAAATGATCTGGTAAAATAGATGGATTGAGTGTATTTCTAAGAAAGATCACAATAGACCTCCGCACATTGAGCTGGGTTTACCCACCATCTGCCTCCATCAAGAGGCAGGAGCAGAGGGAACTAAATTATTCCTGGCCGCGATTATGGACCCACCTTGATGTATGTGTTGGATATCCATACCTTCCATCCATTTTTCAGCTCATTTTAGGGCGTGAGCTCAAAATTGAAGCAAATCCAAATCTCAAATGGACCACACCACAAGAAACATAGTGAATAAATGCCCACCATTAAAAACTTCCTAGGGGCCACAAAAGTTTTGGTGCAAGTTGGTCTCTGTGTTTCCCTTCATCCTGGTCTATGTGACCTCATCAACAGGTTGGATGTCAAATAAATATTACAGTAGACCCTTAGAGGCTTTTAATGGTAAGCATTATTTACCACTATTTCCTATGGTGTGGTCCACATGAGATTTGGATTTGATTCATTATTGGGCCAATGCTCTAAAATGAGCTAACAAAACAGATGAACGGAGTGGATATCTAACACATACATCAAAGGCACTACCAGAAAAAGAGATAAAAGCTACGGATAAAAACCGTAGCTAAATTCTTATTGCTACGTAGTCTGTAGCTCAACCGTAGCAATTGGTGGTTAGCCAAAGGTCAAAAAGCTATAGCTACGATTAAATCTGTAACCATAGACATAGATAGCTACAGATAGAGCTGTACACGAGTTGAGTCGAGTCAAGTATCGCCCTACTCGTACTCGGCTCTTAACGCCCGAGTGCTGCTCGTACTCGACTCTACTCGGCCAACGAGCAGGGACCCCCTGCTCGTACTCTACTCGCCCGAGTACGAGCCGAGTACGAATAGTAAATGAGTAGAGTCGAGTCCGAGTTTTTGAGTCGAGTCCGAGTACGAGCACACGAGTTGAGTACCGAGTGCGAGTTTTCGAGGCGAGTTCGAGTCCGAGTTTAAATTTGAGCCCAATTCGAGTAAGGTTTTCGAGTAACGAAACAATAAAATATATAAATTACACATAATTACATTACATTGTTACATAATTACATTAACGTATTTACATAATTGCATTACTGTAGACACCCCACCCAGGCTAATATCTTGATTTTGTTAAGACAATCTGAGAACCATGATCATATCCTAAACCTAACCCTAATCCTAACCTGAGCCATCATGAGTCATCATTCAATCCAAACCATGTCCGAAACTGATCCATTTCTCGGGTCATTTTCAAGTAACAATCGAGCCAATTTCGAGTCATTTTAAGCCGAATATCCAAAACGGACTTTGTTTCACTCTAAAGACCCAAAAAAGGACCCACCGACAAAATTTCGAGGAAATCGTATCGAAGTGGTAGTTTGACTACCGCCGGCGGGAGTCAAACTACCGCTTCCTCTCAAAAAGCATGCGCCGAGCCGCCCACACGAGAATCGGACCCACCAAGACGGGCGGTACTCGGACTACGCGTGCGGTACTCTGAGTATCGTACCGCGTGTCGTTCTCGAGCAGGTGGACCGGTGTCCCGGCGTCATTCCAAAGTCAACTCTTCCTGGAATTTACCCCTCCCATCTCTATTATTTACTGTTTTACTAATCCCCTTAGCCAATGAGAGCATGCCATGTGGCATCTCTCTCCTCTCCACCAACCACCATGTGCCACATCACCTTTACCCTCCTCTTGTCCTCTATTTACCAAAAAACCATTGGAAAGGGCTATAAATAGCCCTCTCCCCTTTCATTTTTAGAGGAGATATATGGAGGAGAGCCACCAAGAAAGGGAGAGAGTGAGAGAGAAAGAGTGAGAGGAAAAGAAAAGAAAAGAGAGAGAGAGAGAGAGAGAGAGAGAGAGAGAGAGTGAGGAAGAGAGTGAAGGAAGGGAAGGAGCTCCCAAGCCTTCAAGCCCACATTTTCCAGCCACCTCCTAGCCTTCATCTCAATCCTTCCAACCCCCAAGCCTAGTCCAAAATGATCATGGTTCAATCTACATCTTAGCCTTTTCAAGAATCAAGTCAAAGATCCATTTGCATACAAGCATTCATCATGACATCTACTCCCTTCTCAACCCCCTTGCTTCTCTAGATTTCTAGCGGACGTATGCTCTGTGACTTGCCGTATATCGGATCCTGTCACATCAGAAATTCCTAGTGATCTAGTCCACTTTTCTTGTGTTTTTGCATAAGCATCATCACATCCGCCCTCTAGACATATTGTCGGACGTATGCTCTGTGGCCTGCCGAAATCTCGGATCTTGCTACATCAGAAATCCACATGTGACTAGTCCCATCATGACCGAAGCATCATCATCATCCCTTGAGATTATTTTACCACACTAAGTCGAGACCGTACATTTGTACGGCAAGAGAGGGTGCCTAACACCTTCCTCTTTTGTAACCGAGGTCCCTTACCCGGAATCCCGGATCATAGACCAGGAGTCAATCTAAGGTCGGAGGATCTTCGGATTTCTCCAACCTTATGTATTCCGTGGTTCTAGCCGACCGCGGGATTCTGAGATTATTCGGCTAGTGGCGACTCCAACGATCTCAAATCAGCTTAATCATCCCCAGGACCACCTCAACAAGACATTTTTCACAACAAAGTGGACGCCCGATTTTTCAGTGTCTACAGAATGGCGACTTTGCTGGGGACTTGCTAGCTCGTACTAGCTGAGACCCGACTCGACAACGTGTGGTATACTAATCTCAAGGGATATTCATCAGCGCATTCATACAAAACCAAAAAAAAAAAAAATCTCTTTGGCTTACACTTGCTTAGGTAAAGATCCGAACCATGACCACTCGATCCCGTGCAGCCATGACTTCTCAAGCGACCCATGAAGAAGAGCCGGCACCCCAACCAGCTCCTGAAATATCCGCACCTGCACCCGCACCCACACCCACACCCATACCTACACCCGTACCCTTACCAATAGCTCCGACAGAGTTGCCAGCCAATATCACCACACAAGAGCTACTACTTCGAACAATGCAAGAGCTACTGCTTCGCCTAGTGCCAAGTGCCACACCGAATACGCAGATGACCCAGCCTAGTGTGCAGAACAGCTCACTCCCTCAAACTCCTTTTGCCTTCTCTCTCATTCCTCCAGCAAATCCTGTACTCCCTCCCCCAGAAGAATCAGCACAAGATCAACAACAGCAAGCAATCGGGAGCAACCCTCCCCCACATCTCTACTCAACACATCACAACAATCCGGTCACAACACATGTAAATCACAGACAAGAACTGGCGGATGCCCATGAAGGGGGCCAGTTTCGAGTCCAGCTCACTCCCCCTAACGGGAGTAACATCCCGGAATTGGCAGATACCCCAGGCGGGAGCCATTTCCGAACATCCCACCCTCCTCCGAAAGGGAGTGGTGTTCAATTCCAGCTACCTCCCGCCACCGGAAGTCCACCTTCTTTCCATCAAACCCCATTCGGACCCATATGAAGAAGAAGCAAAGACAAGCCCCACAAAGAAGGGGCGGGATATCCGCAACAAAGTAAGTCGAGATCGAGGAGTTACGAGAGCAACTACAAATGATGCAAAGCCGCCTTCAAAGACAACAAGGAGTGGATCACCCATCCACTAAGTTCGGTGGACCTCTGTCCCTTCCCAGACGCCCCGGTACCTCCAAATTTTGAGGTACCAAAGTTCAAAAGGTATGACTGATGGCAGGGTGCCCCACAAAGACATCTAAAAGCCTTTTGTGGGGGAGCTCAATGCGATAGCAGGAATGATGGGGCTTTAATAAGACTTTTCCAGAAATCCCTAAAGGGTGACGCTCTGGATTGGTACACCTCACTAGATAGCCACCAAATCAGAACCTGGGAAAAACTTTCCCAAGCATTCATTGACAGGTTCTCATACAACCTGAACATGGCTCCAAGGAGAGCCGACTTGGCTGCCCTGAGACAAAAAAGCGATGAATCTTTATCAGCATACGTAGGACGATGGCGAGCTATGGCAGCTCGAATGAGAAACCCCATCGATGACGAAGAGCAGATATCCATGATTGTGCATTCAGCACATCCCAGCATTTCAGGATATCTGATCTCGTATCCGTACGTAAACTTCTCCCAACTCATCCGAGCCGGAGAACAAGTAGAAGCCGGGATCAGAGCTGGAACTATTTCCCCATGGCCACATCAGACCCCCTCAATTAAAAGAAACAAAGTCGAGGGAAAACCTGTTGGGCACGGGAATGGAAACAAATTTCTGCTCTCATGCACGTACATCGGAAGTTAATAACATCATCGCTAACACTCAAGGCAACCAGTATGCTCCACCACTAGAGCCACGGCAGGACAGGCAGTACCACCACAACAGAATAGGCAGTACCAACCCCAGCAAACCCAACAAGGATATCAGGCACAGTCATCTCAACAGTCATCACAACAGCCTAGGGGGAATATGCAAGGACCATACAAGCAAGGAATGTTAGGGAGGAAGTTCACTCCGTTGGCGCAATCATACAGTCAAGTGCTAACAATGCTCATGCAAAAGCAACTGCTAACACCCCTCCAGCCCCGACTTCCACCAAATCCCTTGCCTCCTGGTTACAATGAAAATATCAGTACTGTGCATATCATCAGGCTCCTGGTCATCTAACGGACCGCTGTTTCGCTTTGAAACATGCGGTCCAAGATTTGATCGAAAGCCAGAAGATTGCGGTCACCCCACAAAGCCAAGAATACGGTTCAAGCCAACATTCTCCAAAATCCCCGCCTCGCACCGGCAGACCCAAAGACATCCCGCACCTCACCGTCAATCACATTGAAGGAGGTCAACCCACACATGCTTATCCACATCATTCCATCCAAGCAATCATGCCCGACACGCCCAATCGGACATGGGGACACCAAAAGCACCATCGTCTGGGCCTGTGTGTCCTTGAAGCAAAGACCACCATTCAACCTCTCATATTTCTTGAAGCAAAGACTAAAGACTTTGGGTCTCTCGAGACTTTGGAAACAACACCCAACAGGTCATACCTCGAACCTCGCCCTCCAAGGGGCACATTCAACCCCATCCTCGGCATATCCAAAAGGTTGAATTTCGAACCTGTCATCCTCCCGATAGGTCTCCCGACCTAACCCCGCTAACCTTGCAAGGGGCACCCTCGTTCATACTCCGCAATTCGATGCCTCACCAACTCGGCACATACCCAAAGAATCCCTCCCCACATCAAAGGAAAGAGGAAAGATCCATGGCCACAACTAATCAGAACTTGGCGGCACCTCAAGAGATATCACTGAGTCTACCACAAACTACTCCAGTAATGACCCCTCAGCTTCCAGAACCATTGGCATACTTGGAAGGAAGAGCGGTTCCTTCCTATAACCCGAAAGCGGCCCCATGGCATTATCCAGAATGTGATGAGGTGGGTAACAATGGGAGATACCTCTCAGAGAGATAATCGAACCCAAAAGAAACCCGGGAATTTTATCGGGAACCACCAAAGAAAGTGACGTTGCTTATGACATAAAGCAACCCAACTCAAAACCATTCCCGCACAAATATCCATCTGGGAACTCTTATGTACGTCAAGGTCGCATCGAGAAATCTTTGCGAAGACCTTGAATGATGCCCATATCTCTCCTGACGTACCTCCCGAAATGGTGGCAAGCATGATTGGCCAACTTCTCGCACCACAAGCCATCACCTTTCTCGATGATGAGTTACCACCTGAAGGTCGCGAACATAGGCGATCATTAAACATAGTGGCCCACCACAAGAATTTCAAGATCCCACTAGTGCTCATTGATAATGGATCAAGTCTCAACGTTTGCCCTTCAAGGACTGTTGAACGGTTAGGGATAGAACCATCCTCCTTCAGACCCAGCACCATGAGTGTCAGAGCCTTCGATAATTCCCGAAGGCAAGTAGAGGCGGAAATTGATCTAGAATTACAAATTGGACCAGACATGACCCTTGTCACATTCCAGGTCATCGATATTCCTGCCTCATTTAACCTTCTCTTGGGGCGGCCATGGCTCCATGCTGTTGGAGCCATCCCATCTACCCTCCACCAAAGGGTTAAATTCCCTTCGGGAAATCGGATCATTTCAATACTTGGCCGAGCCAGAAACCATCCTCCGGTGACAAGTATTATTAAACCGACATTCCAAGTGATTGACGTTCAAAGCATATAGAAGGCGATATTCCATATCACTGGCTTTTGAAAAAAGTGAACGCTATCGCTAACCCTCGCCCTCTAGCCGCTTTGAATACGTCATTCCCCCTGCTGAGCGATTGATCCTAAATTACCGTACCGAGTTCCATGAAAAAGGTATGGTAGTAAGACCAGCACCTGCCAATGTACAGAGACAGGACGGGGGCGGGATATCAACCGACACCGAAGATCAAAGCTAAAAAGCCAAAAGGGGTCAACTATTTAAATGCACACCCATCGAGTTTGTTAAAGCTCGGGACAGTTCATGAGGACAAAATGATACCTCTCGAGGACCAATTTCAAGTACTTAGACTCACAAAACAGACTAGACAAGAGTCTATCCGCCACCAATAAGGTGGGATCGGATCCTTAGGATGCCGAGAGGAGCACACAAGGCCGGGGGGGGTAACCCCCATCCATCGCATGAAACTAGGGGCATGGAAACGAGTCCATCAAACAAGTGACTCAAAATCGAGAATATCCTTTGCAGAGGCAATGAAGACCGAACAGGGAGACACCCATTCGAGGAATACAGATGTAAGCAACCCATCCTTTGGGTTGACAAAGGTAAGTGGCTTGCTCTGGATTGGACGAATGTTCAAATCCCGCCCCGTAAATCCGAGGAACAAGAAGAACTTCAACTCCTGGCACGGAGGTCGAAACAGATTCGGACTCGAGCCTAGCCCAACAGACATCATGGTCATCGAGACAGTGACCCACAGGAACAATTGAGGCGGTGTCAAACAAGATCGACGGGGAAAAGAGCCAGGATGGTCACCATCCCCAAACAATTGAATCGCCTAGCAAACCACTCGCTAGCAAGATCGCTTCAAAAAAAAACGCCAATGTAGATAACAATTGGTATCCCGAACCAGACAAGACCAATCATGGTTTGCAACACCGTCTGTTCGGGATATCTTGGCGACACACAAAAAAATCAAAAATCTTTCAAACACAAAAACATCAAAAAATCTTTCAAATACAAAAACATCACATATTTCTCAAAATCACAAAACATCAAAAACTTCCAAAATACAAAAACAATAGAAAATTGTTCAAAAATCACTGTGCCAAACACTTCTCATGACAAACACGAGTTTGAAGTCGACTCATATGATTTCGATCTAGAGTTGGACTTCGAACTCATGGGTTTGGATGAAGCTCCTGATGAGGGAAATGATGATACGCTCTCGACCCGAGGATTCCTCGAAAAATTTGAAACAAAGGCCAATGTTGTAGCAGATGACTTGAAATTGTGAACTTAGGGTCAATGGAATCCCCCAGTGGAAGTACGACGGAAATCGCTTCCCCTGTAATACAAGCGAAGATGATGGAGTTTCGAAGCCGAGGTTGTCAACTTTGCTTTCTCCTACGAGGACATGCCAGGCTCGATGAAAAGTTGGTGGTGCATCATTTGCCGACCAAGCCAGTAAATGAAGCCAGTCAAGCAAAAGCTGCGAAGGATGAAGCGAATAGGCCCTGAAAATCCGTGATGAAATCATCAAACAATACAATGCGGGATTTCTGGTAGTCTCCAACTATCCGGAATGGCTCGCAAATATCGTACCAGTTCCCAAAAAAGATGGGAAAGTCAGAATGTGCATCGACTTTAGGGACCTCAACAGAGCAAGCCCTAAAGATGACTTCCCTTTGCCTCATATCGACACACTGGTAGATAATACTGCTGGACACAAGATCTTCTCCTTCATGGACGGTTTCTCCGGTTATAATCAGATCAAGATGGCCGTCGAAGACCGTGAAAAGACCTCCTTCATCACGCCATGGGGAACTTTCTGTTATCGGGTCATGCCCTTTGGGCTGAAAAATGCAGGAGCTACATATCAGCGAGCCATGACTGCCTTGTTTCATGACATGATAAACAAGGAAATGGAAGTTTATGTGGACGACATGATTGTCAAATCTCGCACGATCGAAGGACACTTTGAAGATCTCAAAAAGCTCTTCGACAGGCTGGAAAAGTTCAAGCTCCGCCTCAATCCACAAAATGTGTCTTCGGTGCAACCGAGGCAAGCTTTTAAAGCTTCATTGTCGCCGAAGACTAGTATCGGGTGGATGAAAACAAAACCAAAGCTATCATCAAGATGCCACCACCCAAGACTGAGAAAGAAATTCGGGGCTTCCTCGGGCGAATCCAATATATCAGCCGATTCATCGCACAACTCACTCCGGTCTGCGAACCCATATTCAAGCTGTTACGAAAGAACTCTCCAAAAGAATGGAATGACGACTGCCAAGCGGCCTTCGATAAAATCAAAAGATATTTGCTAAGTCCTCCAGTGCTCGTGCCGCCTACTCCAGGTAGGCCACTTCTGTTGTATATCTCTGTCGCGTGCGAAGCAATCGGATGCGTCCCTCGCCAACACGACGATACGGGAAGAAAGGAGCAAGCGATCTACTATCTAAGCCGACGGTTTACAAGCTACGAAGCCAAATATTCCACTTAGAAAAACATGCCTCGCCCTAGTTTGGGCAACACAACGGCTAAGGCAATACATGATCGCTCACCCGATACTACTGCTCGCCCGCATGGATCCGTTGAAGTACTTGTTCGAAAAACCAAGACCGACAGCGGGATCGCAAAATGGCGATTTATCGCTTTCGAGTTTGACATCACATATGTCACTCGAGAGAAGGCAATCAAGGGGCAAGCACCGGCCGATCATTTAGCAAAGACACACTCCCGCCTAACTACCAACCTCGAAGACCTTCTTCCCGACGAGGACATCCTCCGGATCGAGGGAGAAGAGGAAAGAAAGGCAGAGAATGGACACTCTTCTTCGACGAGCCGCAAACGCGAAGGGGAGTGGAGTAGGCGCCATACTCTACTCCCCGAAGACGTCCCAGTTCCTATATCCGAGAAGACTAGCATTCCAAAGTGCACCAACAATGTAGCCGAATATGAGGCATGCATCGCCTAGGTCTAAGAGAAGCCATCATCCTCAACGTAAAGAAGTTACGAGTCTTCGGGAGATTCGCAACTCGTCATCAACGGATAAATGGCGATTGGAAGACCAAGGATGAGAAGCGATTCCTTATCATGTCTATCCGGAAAATTTGATCGAGGAGTTCGAAGAGATCACATTCTCTTACATGCCTCGGGTCAAGAATCAGTTTGCGGACGCTCTGGCTACCCTCGCTTCAATGTTGGAAATCCCAAAAGGAGTTGCTGAATGGGAACTCACCGTCGAACTCCAAGAGGAACCTGCATTCTGTCTACAAATCGAAGAAGCCGAGCCTGCCCCAAATGATCAGCCATGGTACACAGATATCAAAAAATACCTCGAACATCAGAAGTATCCAGGAAGCAAGCCTGACTGATCGACGTACAATACAAAGATTAGCGGCTCGGATTCGTGATCACCGGGGTATCCTCTACAAGCGATCCTTCAACCAAGTCCTCCTCCATTTGTCTCGACGAGACAGAGGCAGCCCTGATTATGTCAGAAATACACGAAGGACCATGCGGCCCGCATATGAATGGACACATGATGGCAAAGAAGATCCTACGACTCGGCTACTACTGGCTTACAATGGAGACAGATTGTCAGCCAAGCACGTCAGGAGATGCTTCAAGTGTCAAGAGCACGCAAACCAAATCCATGCGCCTGCTTCCGAACTTTACAACTTGACGGCACCATGGCCCTTCTCTATATGGGGGCTCGACATCATAGGTAAGATCAGCCCTAAAGCCTCAAACGGGCATGAATACATCCTGGTGGCAGTAGATTACTTCACTAAATGGATAGAAGCAGCATCCTACACCACTATCACAGCATCTCATGTGGTCAAATTCATGAAGAACAACATCATTAGCCGATATGGGGTCCCTCAAGCCATTATCACTGATAACGGAACTCCGTTCGTCAATAAAAGGATGGGCGATTTCCTCGAAAGTTTAAAATTCAACGCCATCGATCGAGCCCCTACCGTCCTCAGATGAATGGTGGGGTAGAAGCCGCAAATAAAACTATCATCCGCATACTCGAAAAGATGGTGAAGACATACCGTGACTGGTCAGAAATGCTTCCTTATGCACTCTGGGCTTATCGCACGTACGTACGGTCTCAGCACAGTGCGCAACTCCATATGGGCTCGTTTACGTTTACGGAATGGAAGCGGTACTACCGGTCGAAATTGAAATCCCATCATTTGCGGATACTCTGGAAAATGAAGTCGAGGAAGGCGAGTGGCAACAAGCGAGGTACGATCAATCGCATCGGCGGATGAGAAGCGCATGCGGCGCTAAACCACTCCCAATGCTATCAAAGAAGGATCGCTCGAGCTTACAACAAGAGAGTCCAGGAAGAGAAGTTTCAAAGTCGGTGACATGATCATGAAACGTATCCCGCCGCCGCATTTGCCGATCCCAGAGGAAAATTCAAACCATTGTGGGACGGACCGCGGTCATTCGGGAGAAGTACTCCCAGGAGGTGCTCTTCGGCTCACCAATCACGAAAGGCGAGGATCTTCCCGAGCCCATCAACGCCGACAATGTGAAAATCTATCACGGGTAACCCTACCTAACCTTGTCAATGATTACAATCGAAAGGTTAGATCTCTCACCTCCTTATCGGAAAATAAAATCGTATATATCCACCAATTACCCTTTTTAGAAATACCCATCATATCTCAAAAAAAAAAGAAAACAAAAAGAAAGCAAAAAAAAAGAAGAAGAAAAGACAAAGAGAAACCTCAAAAAAGGAAACAAAAAGAAAGCAAAAAAAAAGAGGAAAAGACAAAAAGAAGACCCATAAAGAAAATAAAGAAACCCATCTCGCATCCCTAGTAATCTATCCTGTACCCCAAATAATTTCAAGCAGCTTATGATTGTGATCAGAGACAAGGACAGGCAGGTAGCCAATCGGCCGGCTATGAAGGAAGTTCCCCTGTCACTCCTAGCACTTCGACAAAACCAACAAAAAAAAAATAAATATAAAGGCATGCCTAAGCGAAAGGGGCGAGTTGAAAACCTAAAAGGCAGCTCGAGTAAAAACAAGAAGCATGTAGCGGACTTGGTGAAAACCCGAAAGGGCGCCAAGGGTAAAAAAAGATAAGCTGCTTAGCATAAGCGTGCAAGATCAAAACCCGGACGTAGTGAAAATCCGAGAGGACACTACGGGCAAAAATGACGGGAAGAGCCAGACGTAGTGAAAACCTGAAAGGGCGCTACGGGTAAAAATGGCAAGAAATAAAAATGAAATAAAAGTGCGAGAATGAAGAAAGCCGAGGCAGCAAATGACACAACAAGATACAAAGAAGGATCAACTTCAGATCAGTACTCCATCAGATGCTGTTCAAATCCAGGGGACGCAATCCCGGACACCGTCTCAAGAAACCAAGACCCCAAGGAGCACAGTCTAGAATACTGTACACAACGTGGGCTGAGCCCAAGAGTCTGATCCCAATCAGCCAAAGTATTAATCCAAACATGAGTAAACATGGCACGAACAAAATGTTTCATTTTCTTAAATCATTTCACAAATACACTGTCTTTCCCTTTATAACAAAAATCCTCCGTGCATACAAAATAAGTAGTCAATCAACAGCAGAAATTGCAGGTAAACCCCTACCTCTCATATGCCAACAATCTCTCCCTGAGCCTTTCTATCTCCATGCGCAGGTAGAAGATCTCATCCCTGTCCAGACGATGTGACACAAGCATGCTCTCATCATATTGCCGCTCTACGGCTAATCGGCGGGCCATGTCCTCACACGAGTGGCGAAGCACAGCAATCTCACTAATCAGATGGCCATGTGTAGCTAGCAGGAATGAAGGATCAATGAAGGGCCGCTCCTCAAAAGCCTCGAAAGAATCAATAACGCAGGAGGAAGACGAAGCAGTGTCACCTATCATATCCTGATCAGCGGCCTCATCGCAAGTGCCACACGGAACACGACGGTACAACGATCGCTCTGCTACCCATCGGCCCGGTATGGTGCACCGTCGCCATAGGAGGAGCCCAAGACTCAAGGCTAGAGCCGTCGCATCCAAAGAACCCTGCCAGGAAATCCAGACTCGCCTATACAAGGATGTCAAATCAAATGGAAGAGACGAATGTCCAAATCCAGAAAAGGCGAACTCCGGGACATCCTGCCAGAAACCAAACTGGCGAAGAAAACGTACGGGATGATAGGAGCAGCATCCCCGAAGGCCAAGTAACAGCAAAGGAGTGCGAGCCGCGCTACAGATCAGGGGCGCTCGACAAAGCCAAGTAGCCTCCCAGCTGATCTCCCACCCTCGAAGCTCAGAAAACATGCGGCGATACAATGACTCCGTGGCCTCAACACCACACGGAAGGTCGTCGAGCAACAAGCGCAGCACGTCATTACGACGAGAATCAGGAAATACAAGCACAGGAGTCATGTACAAGTGTTCCCATAACCATACCTGGGAGAAGCTTAAATTAAGCCCAAATTTCAAAAAAATGGGATGCATGAGAAAGTGACAAAAGAGCAGAAAGTACCTGAAGAAACGAGCAGCAGCCTCTGAGGATGCGGGTATGCCCAAGGGAACACTCAGTCAACCCCAAGAAAAGCTCGGCCAGCACGACCGAAATGATGCTCCTGCGACAAAGAACGCATCGGAAGACGTCTAGCAAAACTACCAGTGACGATCGTCTCCATCCTGAAAAGAGCAGCTCAGCCAAGGTGCAAAATATCAGTGCATTCAGGCACTGAAGCTGACGATCAGATCCAGGCCTCCCACGGCCAGTAGAGCAGCGGTCATATAAAATCTCCAGAGAAAGCTCACCAACCCCGCCCTCTGCAGTAGGAAGATCAATGGGAAATCCGAACCAGGCAACCAGATCAGAAGGGCGAACCGACTCTGAGAAAGGAATGTACGCCTCTTGAGTCAAAAGAAGGCCTGACAGACGCGCAAACTCCTCCAACGATGGACCCAGCTCCAGATCATTGAAAGAAAACAGGTTCAAGGATGGTACCCAGTCAAACAATGCCGCACTCAGCAGTCGCCAGTCTAAGCGGATTCGGTGAAGGTGGAGAACCTCTCGAAAGCCCAAGGAGTCCAACTCGAAGATCTCGGACTCAGTCAAACTGTCAATCCAAATATGTAATCGCTCAGAACAGGTGTCACGCGGCTGCAATCGACAAGTCCGAACAGGCACACCCTCAACAATCTGAATCCCAGGGGCTACCAATGGGTCATCAAAAATTAGCATACCCTCATCTAAAAGATCGATCTCGTGGTGAAGGAAAAAGCCAGACGCGCCCATCGCATCTCGCAGTGTATCCCGAAAAGCCTCAACAGGAGGACTGAGTCCCCGACAAGCGCTACGTCGGGAGGTGTCGAAATGAAGAAGCCCCAATAAACGCAACCTACGGTGCATCCGGTGGCACATAGGAGCTACATCTGTCGCACGACGCCGGGAGAGAGCCGACCGAGACCATCACCTCGAAATATGTGCCAAAAAATCGACCCAAGCCGCCTGTCAAGAGTCCATCATCTACCAAATCCAAACTATCTAAAACATCAAGAGGAAGCCCATCATCCACCAAAATCTGATCCACACCATCCATAGCAATCATCCCATTCATGCCATCCATAGCCATCCCTCCATCAAGCAAGCCATCCACACCATCCATAGCAATCATCCCATCCATGCCATCCATAGCCGTCCCTCCATCAAGCAAGCCATCCACACCATCCATAGCAATCATCCCATTCATGCCATCCATAGCCATCCCACCATCAAGCAAACCATCCAACTCCATCAACCCATTAGTAGGAAGAAGATTCAAGCCATAAGTGGTGCTCATTCCTTCAAAAGGGCCCATCAATTCCTCATCTACCCCCATAAACTCCTCATCATTTATGGAGCCACCCACCTTTTCACCACCAATAAACACACCCAAATCATCATCATGATTGGCCATGATGAGTCAGAAAAGAAGAAAGGAACAAAGGATGGATGAGGACAAAGAAGAAAGGACAAAATAGAGACAAAAGGGATGATCAGATAACGGACGGACGAGAATGCCGGAGGAAGGGACAAAGAGAATGAACAGGGAAGAACAGGGCTTGCTGGAAGAAAAGATGGACGGAGGCGGTAATCCGATTACCGTTAGCGGTACTCGATCTGCGTTGCAGTGTCATCACCGAATCACTGCGGCACAGCACCGCAGAGGATGAGCGAGAATGACAAATGTCATTCAAGGCGGTACTCGAATCTGCGGCGGTAGTCGGACTACCGCCGGGCCCACTGAGACAAAACTCAAACCGGGCCCACTTTCAGCAAAACTCTGACAGGCCCATCTTCCAAGGCCCATTTCCAAAAAAAAAACCATTTCCCACGCCCACTTCAAAAAACCCATCTCAAGGCCCAAGCCCATTTCAAAAGGCCCATTTCCAAAAATTCCAAAAAATTTCCAAAATCCCAAAAATTCCCAAAATCCCAAAAATCCCAAAAAAAAAATCCCAAAAAATTCAAAAAAAAAAAAAAATCCCAAAATTCCAAAAAATCCCAAAATCCCAAAAAATCCCAAAATCCAAAATTTCTCAAAAGTTTTCAAAAATTTCATAAAACCTTCGAATGTTCCAAAAATCTCAAAAAAATACCAAGTAACTCTAAAATAAATCCCCAGTAAGTATAGGACTAAAAGGTGTGCTTCTTCTAAAAACATTAGCCCCATTAATTTATTAGTGGAGGCCATCTGACTTTTTGCAAATAAAATCATTAGCCCCATTAATTTATTAGTGGAGGCCATCTGACTTTCAAATAAAAATTGTTAGCCCCGCCAACTCATTAGTGGAGGCAATGCGACTGTTTACTTAACTTGTAAAAATAAAAACCGAACGACGACGCCCACCCGCGAGATCGAACGGATATTTTTCAAAAAAAATCTATAAAAAAAAACAGTTTCAAATAAAATCCTCAATGAGCCTAGCTCCAAAGGGGATAGTTTTTCAAAAAAACGCACGCGTCACGCAGTATACTGAGGAATCTTCTATATTCCCCAGTTGCGGACAGTGCAAACAGTTAAATAAGACCCGATCTCTTCCGATTTCCCCGAAGGACGATCGAGTCCGTACATGATATATGTACGATTGGCCAGACCCCTATAACTGGGCAGTCGTACAAATGCTAGTAAGATGAGTGGATCTATCTTTGGAAAGAACAATCAAACTCGAAGTGAAGACGATCCATTGTAACCAAAGTGTCAGACTCAGCAGATTGCATGGCAAACAGATTACCTGCACATACCTAGCCCGGAATATTTGCAAAATTTGATCGAGTCCAAGTCGGCGTAGTGAGTTCCCCGTAAGGCCGCACCAACGCGCAGGGCAGCTAACCACTTTGACGATCAAATGGAACGAACATTCCTAGGGTGATTACATAGCAAAGGAACGACAGACCTAACAGTACGGGAATCCTCGTAAAGCCGCGACAAATGCGCAGAGGCCCTTACTTTTCAGACTTACCCTCCAATGCTGTAAACAATCCGATGTGAAGAGGTTGTGATTGGTGATCCGTAAAGCCGCGACGAATGCGCAGGAGACAATCACAACGTTTTCCTCAACCCTCGTGATATGTGCAAGTCCTCTTTTCCCAAACAGTCGACTGATGATGATACAATGGTAAGTAATAGATTTGAATCGCTACCCTTCATTCGAACCGGAAGGGTGGGGTGTCCACTTGCTTTGACCTTTGGGTTGCTCGCAACCTCGGTCAAAGAGGGGCATCTGTAGACACCCCACCCAGGCTAATATCTTGATTTTGTTAAGACAATCTGAGAACCATGATCATATCCTAAACCTAACCCTATCCTAACCTGAGCCATCATGAGTCATCATTCAATCCAAACCATGTCCGAAACTGATCCATTTCTCGGGTCATTTTCAAGTAACAATCGAGCCAATTTCGAGTCATTTTAAGCCGAATATCCAAAACGGACTTTGTTTCACTCTAAAGACCCAAAAAGGACCCACCGACAAAATTTCGAGGAAAGCTGCAGACCGAAGTGGTAGTTTGACTACCGGTCACGGCGGTGAGTCAAACTACCGCTTCCTCTCAAAAGCAGCATGAGCCGAGCGCCCACACGAGAATCGGACCCACCAAGACCAAGGCGGTACTCGGACTATCACGGCGGTACTCGAGTACCGCCGCGTCTTGTCGAGCAGGAGACGGTGTCCCAGGCGTCCAAAGTCAACTCTTCCTGGAATTTACCCCTCCCATCTCTATTATTTACTGTTTTACCAATCTCCTTAGCCAATGAGAGCATGCCATGTGGCATCTCTCTCCTCTCCACCAACCACCATGTGCCACATCACCTTTACCCTCCTCTTGTCCTCTATTTACCAAAAAACCATTGGAAAGGGCTATAAATAGCCCTCTCCCCTTTCATTTTTAGAGGAGATATATGGAGGAGAGCCACCAAGAAAGGGAGAGAGTGAGAGAGAAAGAGTGAGAGGAAAAGAAAAGAAAAGAGAGAGAGAGAGAGAGAGTGAGGAAGAGAGTGAAGGAAGGGAAGGAGCTCCCAAGCCTTCAAGCCCACATTTTCCAGCCACCTCCTAGCCTTCATCTCAATCCTTCCAACCCCCAAGCCTAGTCCAAAATGATCATGGTTCAATCTACATCTTAGCCTTTTCAAGAATCAAGTCAAAGATCCATTTGCATACAAGCATTCATCATGACATCTACTCCTTCTCAACCCCCTTGCTTCTCTAGATTTCTAGCGGACGTATGCTCTGTGACTTGCCGTATATCGGATCCTGTCACATCAGAAATTCTAGTGATCTAGTCCACTTTTCTTGTGTTTTTGCATAAGCATCATCACATCCGCCCTCTAGACATATTGTCGGACGTATGCTCTGTGGCCTGCCGAAATCTCGGATCTTGCTACATCAGAAATCCACATGTGACTAGTCCCATCATGACCGAAGCATCATCATCATCCCTTGAGATTATTTTACCACACTAAGTCGAGACCGTACATTTGTACGGGCGAGAGGGTGCCTAACACCTTCCCTCTTTGTAGAGGTCCCTTACCAGAATCCTCGGATCATAGACCAGGAGTCAATCTAAGGTCGGAGGATCTTCGGATTTCTCCAACCTTACGTATTCCGTGGTTCTAGCCGACCGCGGGATTCTGAGATTATTCGGCTAGTGGCGACTCCAACGATCTCAAATCAGCTTAATCATCCCCAGGACCACCTCAACAAGACATTTTTCACAACAAAGTGGACGCCTGATTTTTCAGTGTCTACAATTACATTGTTCAAAATGACAATTTATAACTAATAACCTCTATAAGATGAGTGTCTTCCTGTTTCTGTATTGTCATCTGATCCATCGGAACTGCTATCTATTTTTTCATATACAAATTGATTCACTTCCTCTGAGTCAGAAGGCGAAGAGATTTTTCCTTCGTGCTCTTCTACACTTTCAACTAGATTTTTCAAACTTGCTTTATGTGAAGAATTGTATGTAGTACCCAATGCCCTATAAAATTCACCGAGACGAGTCAGGAATTTCAATTTGTTACTCTTTTTCTTCTTGTTGTTTGTTGTACTCGACGAGTAACTCGACCCTGCTTCAACATCGTGTTGTCTTTGACTCGAATATCGCTGAAGTCTAGAAGCATCTTCCATACTACGTTTTATGGTGATTTGGAATTGTTCTTCCTCCAAAGCTTTTAATCCGGCTTCCTCCTCTGCATCTTTTGTAGATGTCATTTGTGTACCAGATCCAGAAGCAGAAGGTTTGGATGGAGTGGAAGGCTTTCTATTCGAGTCTAACAGGGTTTGAAAAAGAATTTGGACATCCTTAGGCGCATTAGGGCATGGTTTTGCATCACCACCTCGACATGACAAGTGTAGGCGAAAGCGATTAGTCTTGTTTACAAACTTTGCGCTACACAAACCACACTTAATCTTTATTTTTCTAGACCATGGCGGTGATTCAACTAGGGAAGCATAGTCTCAAATGTTTGTCGATGGCTCAGATGACGACATTTCTACATTCAATTTTTAATTAAAAAAAATCAGAATATTGATAAATAAATTGAACTTGATATAGCAACAAAAGAAAGCAATATAAATGTATCAAAATTCAAAAATAAAAGCAAACGAACAGGCATATGTAAATAAATATCAATGATTCAAAGTCTTCCAAACTACATTCCAAAAGGACCAATACTTTCGTGTTTGCAGTTGCAGTGAAGTAATATTACAGATCATTCAACATTCAGCCAAAAAAATTGAAAAATCGAAAATAATTACTGATCTGTAGGTAGAGACTCGTCATAAATCTCAATCTCCTCTTCTTCATCATCATCATTCATATCTCCTCCCCATATCGGGTGCAACCAATCTTGCGTACAAATCAACGCTTCAACTGTGTTTGGTAAAAGTGAGCTTCGATACTTGCTCACAACCCTGCTCCCTGTGCTGAATGCGGATTCTGATGCCACTGTTGAAATTGGTATTGATAATATGTCCCGTGCCATCACAGATAACGTAGAGTATTTTGATTCACTAACCCTCATCTTCCACCATTCTAACACATCAAATTCAGCTCACACTACGATTGACTCCTTGAGTTACATTTCTAACTCTGATTCCTTAGTATCAACTCCCATTCGTGCTTGTGCCAAATATGATATGTATTCATTTAGCACATCCGGATTACCAGGTACAAAAATATCTGTATCTCTACTTTCTTCAACACCCGCTACGGGTAAAGTATTAACATACGATTTATACAGATCTTCAAGGGCTTCACGAACCTTAGACGTCTCTGCTGCCGCTCTTTCAGTAGAATAAAGCTTCATGAAAATAAAGCTAACCAATACAACGGGGATCAAGAACAACTGCCAAGGACATCAACAGATGACATTCGTCCCAGTATTTATCGAACTTCGTCTTCATACCAACTGTCATCTGGCGTATGAAATTTGGACTTGCACTGACATTTTTCTACAAAGCATCCTTAATCTTTCAAAGAGACGGAAGAAACAGATTCGCGGTTGGATACTGATTCCCAGAAAAAATCTTTATGCAATCGTAGAAAACTTGGAGAAATGTGTGAACTCGTTGTGCTTTGGCCCAATCATCTGTGCTTGGCAACCAAGAATACGTTCTGTCACGCGCCGCGTATTCAGGAAATGTAAGTTGTAATTCCATTGCCGCATCTAACATTTCATAGGTCCAGTTTCAACGTATACAAACATCCAACTTCAACGTTTTTTTAGATGACACATTCAAACGTTGGATGATGTCATTCTATACACTCAGTCTCGATGGCGACCCCCTTATATATTTCACACTTTCTCTTATGTTCTTTATAGTGTCGTCGATTGCTTTCAGCCCTTCTTGTACAATTAAATTTACAATATGGGCACAACATCTAACCTGAAATATTTTTCCTTCAAAAAATAAATTTCTTGTAGCCCTGAACTAGTTACGTAAGCATGAAATGACACTGTCATTTGCTGAAGCATTGTCTAAAGTTATTGCTAAAATTTTCTTCTCAATGCCCCAGCCTTCTAGACAACTGTAGATGCAATCTGAAATAAGTAAACCAGTATGTGGAGGAGGAAGGTGTTTGAAGTTCAAAATTCTCTTGCATAGTTTCCAATCCTTATCGACATAGTGAGCGGTTAATGAAATGTATCATTTTCTTTGATTGGACGCCGTCCATAAATCAGAAGTCAAAGCTATTCTGGTCACTGAAGTTAAAACTTTTTTCAGTTTCATCTTTTCCTTTGCGTACATCTTCATGCTTTCTCTCTGCACTGTGACGCGGGAGACATTCTCGGCCCGAGGGTTAAGGAATTGACAGAAAGCCCTAAACCCTTTACTTTTAATCATTCTGAAAGGTTTTTCTTCCAAAATCACTAATCTAACAAACCACTCATTTAGTTTCTCTTTGTCAAACTTATGAGTGGACACTACGCCTTAGGAGTCGTCCCCTTCTGACTTCGTAAATGATAGCGTCTGTTGGCCGGGAGGAGGGAGTCTTGCTTTCTTAGGACACATCTTCAAATGTCTAATTAGATGTGTCGTAGATCCTCCTAGAATCTTGCTAAATAACCCTTTACAGTTATTACACTTTATCTTCTGTACACCGTTAACTGTCACATTTTCGAAATCATCCCACACTGCTGATCTCTTCTTCTTCCCTTTGCATGCGGTTGACGTGTCTGTGTCTCCCTCTACTATTAGAGGAGATGTGGCCGATGCACCCATTACAGGCGTATTTGGGCTTTCGTCTTAACTAGTCATCTATAAAATAAAGTTCTCGATATGTTATATAGCTATACCTAGGGTCCTAGATGACTAGACCGCTAGACGGGCATAATTACTTAACTGACTAAATCAGTCACCCATTCAAAATTAGATGGATTGTAATGCTTCATTTTCCAATTTAAATGCTACGCCGAAATTCCGGCAGCATCTCCCCTTATCTCTCCAGAATATATTAATCTTGTATTTGATTCCCATGTCAATCATCAACACAAAGTGTGGACATTTGATGACGGAAATAAATACATGAAATATATCCAGAGAGAAAAAGGAGAGACGAAACTAGAACAGGCATACGCATTTAAATTGAAATAAATGAAGACATTACAATCTATTTAACCCCGAACTATCCAAAAAGGGACAATTTGAGCAATTTCTATGCATCCAAGAACACACTGAATCTATGTCTGGCAACATAGAAATTCTCAAATGGGCAACTGATTATCCTATACTACAACTAGAACGATACAAATAATAATAAAAGATGACAATCAAACAATAAATGAATTAAAAGTGCAATCTGAAAGATGAATGCTAAGTGTAATAACTTGAGTGCACTAAGCATTCCTCAACCCAAATGCCAAATCCAATTAAGCATGGATTGGGAGGACTCGACGCATTGAAAGGTTTTCAGAATCCAAAAGTCATTTAGAAGTATGGATGGTATGCAATTAGAATTAAAGGAATTGTAAATATTCTCTCATACTGATTTTGAGACCTCTCTTTTTAGTGAGATTATCAATAAATTTTCTTTTTTGGTTTATTTTTGAAAGAAAGAGAATAGAATGTGTAACATATATAGTTATCACTAAATTATTAAAGTATTAATCCATTATCGACTGCATAACTAAAATTACATCAATGGAATGATTTGAGCAGTCCGTAAACTAGCGCTATAAATCAATGATTAAAAAAAAATTAGTGGTTCAATTGTGATCCTATGCTGTGGTCAATTCAAAAAATGAAATTTCAATCAGTATATCAAACATTACATTACATATGTCTACTAATTAAAATTATTAATATTAATTTAGTAATTACATTTAAACTCCCATAAGTATGCTACATTCATATCATACCCATTAACAAATCACTACTAATCTACTATCAGTCTATCACTAGGTAGGATGAAATGAAAATACAAAAATCAACTAATAATTATTTTATATACAATTAAAATAATAATTAAAAAAACAATTCTTACCTGATGGACGGACGGGTACCGGGCAGAGGTGGGACGACACCGGACGGGGCGTCGGGCGAGCAAGGGACGAGGTACCGACTGCGCAGGGACAGTGGCAAGTACCGGGCGAAGGGCGAATTTAGTCGCTGGGGGCGTGGGCGGGCAGGGACGAGGCTACTGCGACTGCAGGACGGGCACGGCAGGATGTGGCGAGCACCGAGCCGGACAGGGCGGGCGGTGAGGCCAGTGTAGACGGAGCAGCCGGACAGGGCAATGTGAGCGCCCTGAGAGAGAGAGAGAGAGAGGGAAGAAGGGTAACTGGGTAAGGGAAATGGCGACCGGACAGGGCAGGGACCGCCGGATGGTTGCTGTGGCCATGCGGGTTAGGGTTTTTTAAAGAAATAGAGAGAGGGTTTTTTAGGGAGAACGTCGAAAGACTCAAAACGACCGAACAGGGGCACCAGGTAAGGGCACCGGGCAGGCTGCAGGGACGATCGGCAGGGAGATAGAGAGATAGAGAGAGAGAGGGAAGAAGACGGACGGGCCACGGGGCCGGGCGGGAGTGATCGAGAGAGAGAGAGAGAGAGAGAGAGAGAGAGAGAGAAGGTTTGATTTGAACAGGTCTTTGGGCTGTCGCTGGGAGGGAGGGAGGGTTTTTTGTTTTGTTTTAGGCGGGTGGGCAAAAGGACGAAAGTGACAGGGAGAGGGGCGATTTTAGTTTTAGGGGCTATCTAGCCCCTAGTCGAGTACGAGTCTCGAGTACCGAGTCGAGTACCCATTCGAGTATACGAGTCGAGTACTACCCAACTCGTACTCTACTCGAAATAATAACGAGTACCAAAATTGTACTCGTACTCGGCTCTAACAACTGACGAGTCGAGTCAAGTCGAGTCGAGTAAAAGCGAGTTGAGTCGAGCGAGTACCCGAGTTTTCTCTGCTCGTGTACAGCTCTAGCTACGGATATAATTCGTAACTATACTTTCTATAGCGAAATGTACATACAGCTACAGATAATATTTGTTGCTAAAAGTAGAATGAAATTCGTAGCAATATGCTGGAGTTAGCAATAGCTATAGTTTTCAGAACAAAAGCTACGGCTAAGATCTGTAGCTAATTTTTACCATTGCAAGAACCTACTATGAGTGATCAACTCATTGGTAATACAATTAATGCTGCTAGGAATAGTACATAAAATGCAATCAAGAAAGAAAACAATATATTAATATTACAAATAGCAATCAAATCATACAATGCATCCTACATTCACATTTCTAAATAAACAAATTTTAGAATGCAACAGATCGCCGGTTGTAAGTATAATAGGAGCAGAGGACGATGATCAAACAGAGCAAGTTATAGGATCAGACCCAAAACCATCCAGAATTGCTAACAGGTTCACCGGAACACAACTCTAAGAATAACCACTACAGCCCTACTCTGACATGGTGACACCAAGCACATTCTAACTTCGATTCTCCATTAAGACTTCATCATCTAGCTCCTGGATCTGAAGAGAAAATTTTGGCCGGCTTGTGATACGCCCATGCCAAGCTTGGTCAGGCCTTTGCTCGTAAGTGTAAGGCTGGGCTTGCAACCCTTACTAAATAACCTACTTTTGCCCTGCCTAAAGCTTATTATAGTTCAACGAGGATAAGTGGCAACCAAATTCGAAAAAGAGTGCAACATACATAAGCAACTTGTGAATAAACCTACTGATCACATACTGGTCATTGGCACCACAGCTTAAAAGAAAGAGCACACGCACTGTAATGGTCACATTTTTTCTCTCTCTTTCTATCTGTTAATGGAGGGCATGAGATGAGGAACTTGAAGATAATCATTAAATTTGCAAATAACGTGTGATGCACTCCAAAAAAATCATACCTTAGCTTTTCCTATTGGAAGGCAGAAATTGGAATCAAGAACTTCCGCTGAAACAGGGGAAGACTCCATATCTGGAGCATCCCAAAATCAATGTTAATCAGATAAATACTTCAAGTTTTACGTGACAAAAATAGTTCCACGTTCGAAAAGCCACTTACAGCAACTCATTTTCAAGAACAACTAAAGGATCAGGATCTCTAATAGCAGCTTTTAAAAGGCCCCGAGCATTTTGATGAGTATGGAGTCAAAACTTTCAACCCAGGAACGTGAGCATACCAAGCTGCATAACACTGGATATGATTTCAAAATGAGAACCATCCTACATTTCTTCTAACACACTATAATGCTTCTAACACACTTTAATGCATTATACAACATATTTAAGTTAAAATTGCTTTATTAAGCTCTATTCGCTAACAATAAATGCAACTTACATTAAACAACAAAGTTTCAAACATCTTAAACTAATAAAAGACCAATCAGCTTGACTCAAATTTCTAGTCTAAAACAGCGTTTATGACGGCATAGAGAGAATATAGCAACTTACAACTTGCAGTTTGCAGCTTCCTAAAATATATAACAGATAATTAGGATGAAAATTGGTTTTTTATTAAGCCACATTAGGTGATTCAAAATGGTAGAATAGAAGTAGATTAAAATGCAATATCAGTGCAATAAAAAAATGATAGACTGCTAGTGAAATTCGGATGATTAGCTTTCCCCATGTGTGTACATATCAATGCCACATCTAGGTTATATTCTGAGCCATATGCCTCCGTAATAATCCATTGATATTTTTATAAATAACTTATTCTAACGACGACAAGTTTAGCTCTCGTCCAGCCACTACAAGAAAACCCACTTTTACAGACGAATATTTTCGTCGCTAAAACCAGTTTTTTCGCAGGTAAAAGGTCTTACCGATGAAACATTTTGAGCTTAAAAATTATAATTGTTTTACCGACGAAAAGTTTCGTTGGTAAAAAGAAACGAAATTTTTCACTACTTCTACTGAGCATTTTCTTGCACATAAATCAAAGGCCATGAACTTCCCAGATTTGCAAGAGAGTCAGTTTTTATATATTTGGAGGACTGGTGCTACATGAAGAGATTTTGCCCTATACGGTTGAAGATTCGTTGAAAACTCATTTCATGTTGTTGCACGTACAAATAGAAGGATGCGTCGATTTGTTGAGTATGTTTGTCTTGAAAAGTTCAGCACATTTGTTACGTGTTTGGATCGTTTTTCATATTTAATCTTGGTATATCCACTACTATTTTGTTTTGCAACAGCTGGTTCTCTTTCTTCTTACCTTTATCCAAGTTCTCTGATTCCAAAGATCATTTGAATTATGAGAAGGTGCCACCATAGTCTGTTCCAGACCCCAGGTAAAAATGGAAGATTGATGTTTGGTGTCATAAAAGATTTGCCAATCTACCATTCAAAAGCCAACACCGAAGTGTTGGAAGGTTAATATAAAGATGATGATGAAAAGACGACAACGACATATTGAGAACAGAAAAAGTTCCACTAGTATAGGTTACGTTGTTTGAAAAGAAAATAAGTACAAAAGCAAGGCATTTCTACTAATCCAAGATTTGAATATAGCATACAAGCTAGCAACTGAGACTCTCCCTAGCTTTTAACGAAGTGTGAACTTTTATACAACTCATGAAACTCTAAATATCTCAGGAAATCATAACTCGCAATCCTTTTTCTTTCTTTTTTTCTTAACTCAGCATCATTTTAAAGAAAGTTTTACCATACAAAATGAAGCATTTCAAAAGAACTCAACAAAACATGTATAACAGTTCCCATGCATTCCCCCAAAAATTCAAGAGATGCATTGTACATTTCAGTCCCTTGCACTCCTGCTTTAAAAAAACACCCCATGTACCATGGCATTGGTTTATAGATGTTAACCAGTGATTAGTCTAAACAACTCTTATCTTTTTCTTTTTTAGGACATCCAAAAGTCAGAAGGCCGAAGGAGTCAGGCTCCTTATCTTTATCTTTTTCTTTTTCTTCCTTTAACCAAGAAATGGTTAAACAAAAAGACCAGTGAACTAGCATAAATGAGAAGAATAGAATCTACCTTGCTTACTTCTCTAGATCTTGATTGCAAGATCCCACTGGAACTACACTTGCACACTCATGATTGCTATCGCTTAAAGCATTCATCCCCTGCACCTTATGAACACAAAAATACACTAAACTTCGCGTAACTAGCAGATTGGTTAACTTTAGCTTCGCAACCTCTAAAAAACAAAACCAAAATATACATATCATATTGAAAGCCAATAACATGCATACCTGTGTATTTGAAGGCTGCCCATGAATCTGGTTTGGCTTCGAGTTGAGATTAATCATTGTAGAGGCGATCTTGCCCAGATCTTCTGTGTTAGCGTCTAGCACCTGAACAGGAGAGACCCTGTGGTTTTGCAGTTTCTCATTTGTTGTCAATTTAGGCAGAAATTTGAGTTTGTTGCCTACTAAATTCAACTGGTTCTGTAGGTTGCAAGGCCTGCACTCCCAAAGGAATGGGTTTGTCCCCTGGAAACTATATTGAAACCAAACAGGTATTAGTTTTGTGAGGTCTCCTACAGGCAAGGATCCAAACCAATGCCCTCTAGAACAAAACTAACCTCAACCCTCTACCTCAACAGTAGATATCCTCCATGGGTTCTTTTACCTCCAACATGTACAGTCATGTCACAGTGCAATCAAAGGGAACTCCCATTTATATTGCAGTAAAAGAACGCTACATCCAGTTTCCAACAATAAAAATAAGTTCAATTCTTTCTTAAGTTCAAGGAAAAAGGACCTTCATGGCAAAAATAAAAAATAAAAAATGAATGCATATTCAACCATTGATGAGTCTGATATGATAATGTTGACAGGATCTGTCAACAGAGAAAGCATTTAAGCCTAAATCAAACCCAAGATAGAAGTTAAGAAACTTGGGCATTGGAGTATGGCACAATGCTTGTGTAAAGGGCATGTTGACCAAAATGTACTTTAAATTAAAGGAAGAATATGGAGACAAGGCATGACTTTAACTAGAGAACTAAGGTCTTATTACAATACACATAGTAAAATACAAAATCAAGGAATTCAGAAAGCATATTAATAGATTACATGGTAGAAAAGAGTTCAAAATCATCACTGAAAATATAGAGATACCAAAATTTGAAAATTTATGCAAGAGAACGCTCTACATACCTTTCAAGAAGAAGCATTCAATCTGATATAGAATGAACCACCAAACCACTAGGAAGATGGTTTCTGATGGTTGCCACCTTAGGTCAATCCAAAAAACCCCATGCTAGATGATGATGGGGTCCTCTTCTCGCTCTCCAAACTCTCCCAATGAAAGATTGCACAACATATCATTCAAAGATGATGAAAACCACATCACAATCACTCGATCGCATACCTGTTTCAGCAAAAATTCATTTTTCTAAAGAGGAAAAAAAAAGAAGAGAGGATTAGCTTTCTCCGTATTCTCTGTTTTTTTTTTTTTTTTTTGGGTTTTCATATAAAGAGCGCAACTTCGACTGATAAAAGACAATTCACGGGAATCTCACGCGGTTCACAAAATGTGAAATTTTAAATGCCTATTTGGAAATGCATGTTAAGATTCACATCTACGCTATCGGATGGCAGAGAGACGTGATCTCCTAGTATACAATGTGCACACGATATCTTCCATGAAAAATACAAAAGTTGTATTTGTGTAAATTAACATAGCAGCGCCAATTTATATTTGGAAGCAACGAACGGTAAGCTTTTGATTCATTCATATAAATAGATGAGAATAGGAATATTACCAAGAGGGAAACAAAATGCCGCTCCTAGGACCGAACCCAACATCACATTCCTAGCCAACCAAAGTAGGGAACCTGGCACTATAATGAGAAGAGAAAAGGGATTGGATAAAGTGTTGGCTGAGTGGATGATTGAATCAATGCCATTTATCTAATATAAAAGAGTCGTTTTCTCAATTCAGCTTGAAATCTTTGAACGTAGTTCATAAGTCATAACAAACCTTTCATAAACATGAAAAAGAATAGCTGCCAACCATGATAAGTAGCCTGGATTGATCTACTAAGGATCTTGAAACAAATAGCTGCCAACCATGATCTGCCAATCATAATTCTGATTGTAAGTACTGTAAAAGAGTTCAATGAGATCAAGGACTCACAAAGAAAGAGTAATAGAAAGTTAGCGGGAAGAATCAGTAAAGAGGATGAAGACACTGCACCGACACATGCTATGTCAGGCGCTTGCCATGAGAATATAAATTTCAGACAAATGATATAATGTAGTTAAGCAATAAAGACATGAAAACATTACAGCTGTGAGGAAGAGGAAAGTAATGGCAAGATATTCAAACATATGGGAGAGAGGTCACCATCCAAATTCATCCATAATTCACGAAACTTAACACAAAGATTAGTTGTGTTTCAAACTATAACTAACATATGGCGTATCTTGCAAGCTAACAGTACCGATATGGTCAACCTCAAAAAATGACTGAATGTCCCAAGAAGAGTTTTCAAATTGCTGTCCTCCAACCTTACCTTCCAAACCATCATGGGAGTCTTTTATTGGCAATTGGCCTCCCTCAAGATTAGGCAGAAAAGTCGATTCAAATTCTCCTACATGCTTGACATCCTACAAAATATAGCTCAATGTTTATCAAATTAAATGTTCCTATTCAGATAGCCTCCAAACGGCATAAACAGGTCTCCATCAAAACCAACGAACTGCCTTTAAGATTTGTTGAAATAACATTTAGAACAACAATAGGCCTCCAAAAAGTCTGTAGCTAATCCCCAACCTCATTTAACAACTCAAGAACCCCATAAAACCAGAACTCAACCAGATCAGAATATCCTTTAAGAGTTCTTTGAAATAACATTTAGAACAACAATAGGACCAAGACATTATTTGCCACAAAAATTATTGAGTTGTTTCAATTTAGGCATTGCATTAATAGGCAAGGCATCATTTTGTTGTCAACAATGTTTACCAAAATTTGCCAACCCGCTAGATTTTCCATTCGGGTCATGCAATCTGAAATATGGACCATTGCAATCCTGGTCAATATTTTTACCAATCCAAAATTACCATCCTATATTCCGAGAAAAGAACACCTTAAAGCGATGCTCCAATCCAACTTGAACGACAGAAATTTGAGAGAGACAAAACTTGAAGAAGCTTGGGCAAATAAGCAAATAGACCACATGAAAGGCTCCAACAAGGATAGAGACAACTTGCATACTTCACCAGGAATGACAAAAAGTGGCCTGCTAGGAAACTAACTAAACAGCAAACAAACCAAAAGCTTAGAAGATTAAGGCCACCTTTCGTAGAAAATCTGACCACCCAGGAACCCCACGGCTTACTAGAACATTTCACATTCAATAGTTGTTAGCTTTCTCTTGGAGGAAATATCAAAGAAACTGAAACTTAACATAGTTGCATGCCATCTCTTGCAAGAAATTTCAAATGAGTAGAAATTGGTCCTGCTCCTCCATATGCATATACTAGAACATCAATACAAGAGTATTTTCATTGGCCTAAAAACAAACTACTACCATGCATATGATCTTTCGAATGAGTAGAAACATTTCAAATGAGTAGAAATAGGAATATCAATACAAGAACATTTTCATTGGCCAAAAACCAAACACCTACCATACTCTATCAAAATAACATCATTTGTAACAACTGACCTCTATCAAAATCATCAGCTAACAGGCTTTCACGGTCATAATGCCTAGGTTAGGGATCTCTAAATCTTGATATCTTAAGAAAAACACAGGCAGTCAATCGTGCCTGTATAACTGTGACTGATCATTTGAAAAATATGGCCAGTCAAATAAACAGGAGCCGAAGAGTGGACGGCCCAATTTCGGTGAAGAGAGATTAGCCAAGATTTTGCCTTTTCACTCAATACAAAACCTAGACCTCGGACCAAGATACATGGCTCTGCCCATTGCATCTTTCCCCTGTACTAGCTTCCTTTACAATGTCCTAACAGAGGAAAGCTGATCTGAGTAAAATCCTAACTAACACAGCTTACAACACGTGTGCAGAGCAAAGATGTGCAAGACCTAGCATTCGAAGTAGCTTACCTGTACACGCTCGGTGGCACCTACTTGTTCCACCTTGTGTATGAACTGATCAAACGAATAGTAAGGGAGCAAACGCAAGTGCCATTGAGCATACAATCCGATCAGATTCCCCAAATCACTAACATGTAAAACCCAATCCACAAAAGAGAAAATCAACATAGACTTCAGAAATTGCAAAGATAAAAGAGAATCCGATTCAAATTAACAGATCTACAAAATCCAAAATTTATTACCAGTATCAAGATTAATTATCAAAATCAGTGAACCCTAACCGAACATCACAAGATCGGATCTCGATTCCGTCCACATTCGTGTTCAAAACACGAAGAATGTGTTGGAAATCTTCGTTTGCGATCGAGACATGTTTGGAGGGAGAGATGCAGTGAGAGAAAGAGAGGTTGACGCCTCGCAGCTGCTTGTAGAAAGGACTGCAGAGCTATGGAGAGGAGCTTCACGACGTGTGTTTCTTCGGGTAATAGCTTCACGGCTGCTGCAATGGAGAGAGATAGAAGAGACGGCAGAGATTAATTGGAAAGAGATGGAGCAGAGATCGGGGGGGAGATAAGAGGATTGGGAAACGAAGAGGGGGGGGGGGGAGACCGTGGACGGTCCCGATATGGGCTCCGGGGTGGGGGGGACCTGTGGGACGGTCCGATATGGGCTCCGCCTCGGGGGGGGGGATGGGGAGGCGTGGGACGGTCCTAATATGGGCTCCGTGGGGCCACCATGATGTATTTCGTTTATCCATTCCGACCATTAATTTTATTAAATTATTTTAGCTTATGGTCCCAAACTTAAGTTAGATTGAAGGCCCAAGTGGACCACACCTTAGGAAGCAAATATGATTTAATCTCCATGTTTCCTATCAAGTGGAGGTTATTTTTTTAATTTATGCCTAAATTAATATTTCCAAATAGATGGAGGGCTTAGATTGAACATATATATTTTTAGGCCCCACAGAGCCCCTTACAACACCATTAACTGTTAATGGTGTGTAAACTTTTAGCTACGGATTAAAACCGTAGTAAAAATTGCTGCGGTTTATATTTCTACCAAAAAACACTAGTATGTATCTACTGCCCGTTACTTTGGTAGTGAGGAGGCCCATGCGTGCAGCATTACCAAACTCAACATGAGGCTTTTTATCGGTATTTTAAAAATATATTTACCAAACATCTAAAGGAGATATAAATAGCTAATGTTAAGTGACTTACCGTCCAAGTGACTGGAGATATAAGTAGCTTATGTTACGTAACATACCATCTGGACACCTGAAGATATAAGTAGCTGATGTTTAGTATTTTACCATCCAAACGCACCCTTATACAGGTCTTTGAGAGAGCCCGACCGTCTTGACAGTGAGTATGAGTTTCGTTTTTGAACTAGTGTCTAGACTATATAGAATATGATTTGGTATGTTTAAGCATCTCCAATATTCAAATCACGCACATGCCCACCTATCCTGACTATTCATTCAATGGTCCATAGCCTTCAATAAACACGTGTCCATCAGATGGTCCTTAACATCTGATCAATAGCATGGTTTTGGATGGCCACAAAAAGTCCATTGATTGGATTATAGGATCCTTTGTTCGGTGCAAATTTTGGGCTACACTCATTTAATTTTAGAGGTGGCCCATCAAATTGAAGGCCAAGATTCATGGGCATGTGGCACAAATAGAAGGTATATATAGTATGCATCATCTTACATGCATTTGCATAAACCATAGTCTAAAAGCATGAAATCTAACTCGACCCGTAACCCACTCAAATCGAGTCAACTCGAAAAACTCGTTTGATTGACCGAGTCATGACCACATGTCACTAAATCTGGTCGAGTCGAGTTGAATTGGGTGAGTCAACTCGGGTTTTGAAACCGTTGTGAAAGCTATTACTACAAGCGATGTACTACTACATGTATACAGTTGAGATCTTGAAATACGTATATGTGCGTGTATATATATATATATATAAAATCTACGGTAAATTTGCAGGTGGAGGAGCTCCTGAGGGAGTACGAAAATGTGTGCACACTCAGGGTCCGAATGCCGATCTCGTCCGATCTGAGCAATCCACGTAACTTCATCACCAAGATCAGCCGTTACAATAAGGTGGTCAACATACCAAACAGCATGACGGTGCTTGATGAGCTCCTGCCAATCTCCATCGAGATGGCGAAGCGTAACTGCCGTGGGATCTGGAATTTCACGAATCCCGGCGTGATCAGCCACAATGAGATTTTGGAAATGTACAGGGACTACATCGACCCTCAATTCAAGTGGGCCAACTTCAATCTGGACGAACAAGCGAAGGTGATCGTTGCCCAACGGAGTAACAACGAATTGGATGCATCCAAGCTAAAGAAGGAATTCCCGGACCTTCTCCCGATCAAGGACTCAATCATCAAGTATGTATTCGAGCCTAATAAGAAGACTTGAAGATCATTGGTTGGATGCTTGATCAGGGGCCCACCAATGATCAACGGTGTGAAGGAGTATGGACATTTGCATGGTTAGTGTTGTTTTATTTCTTGGATTTTTAAATAACTCTTGCATGGAAATTTTCAAGACTTTTCATGTTTGTTGTATGTAGATGTGGATTACCATCTGCAAGACAGTATGGTGAATGGTAATCTCCACCGTACACGTGGCATGTGTACGATGGTTGATTTCATTTATTGGGTTGGGGGGCAATTGTTGAAAGGTGACAGATCGAGTCCATCTGTTGTGATAGTTGTATATGTATAATATTATAGGATGTGCAATATTAGGGGAATGATCATATATGTTCTATGTATTTGAGCTGTGGGGCCCACCAGTGCTGTGTATTGGAATCCAAACCGTGAATCTAGTGTGCCTCCTGTTCATCATACATTCCAACAATCATCCTTATATATCCAAAGCTCAGGTAGGACACACCACCAGGAGCAATGTAAAATGACATGTAAACCCTAGATGTTCATGTAGTGTGGCCCACCTGAGTTTTGGTCATTTGGTGACCCTTCATCACCGGTGGAGTTCATCTGATGACTAGGATGGATCGCATATACACAACATTCTAGATGCCACATTCTATCTGGAAGTTTCTATTGTGGGCCTCACCCTCATGATTGTCCCCCCATCGTTCCCTTTGGTGTGGGCCACCTGAATTAGGAATCAGGATAGATTATGGGATCTAGGACTAACACGGGTGACACGTGTAAAGGAAGGGTTGGATGGCAGTCAGTCTCACACATCACAGTGACGTTTGTGATCGTTCCCTTCGTGGGGCCCACCTCGATGGATTTGTTGTATATCAATGCCGTACATCCGTTTTGAAAACCATTTTAGACTATGATCCAAAAAAATGAGGCAGATCTAAATCTCAGGTGGACCACAAAAATTCAGAAACCAACCTGACATCATTTTAAGGCATGCGTTCAGATCATTTTATTCCAACCTTGCCTGGCTCGGCCCATCCCCTCCCGACCGGACTTCATATGTACGGATATGTCATTCTAATCTTTGATTAGGCAACCCATGCATCTTGAATGTAGACCGTTGATTTTGTTCATCCATGTGGCTGTTTTTTGTGATGTGTGGGTGTGGCCTAAATGATCAATAGATGGATTAGAAACATTCAAGGTGAAATGGTAATTTTATCAAAATTTGGGCCAGGCCAGATGGCAACGGACCCAAGACCGAGCCATGGGCGTGGCTAACGGGTCTAAGCCCGGTCGAAAACCGAGCCAGGCTCTCACATGCTAGTTAAGTTCTTGTGATTCATTTCAATCTGAAGCCATTCATTGGTGTAGTTTCTACTGTGGACAAAAGCAATAGGCCTCTCCCAGCCGTTGGTTGGCAAGAGTAACTATAGCTCTATTTCCTTTCCATTATATATAAATGGGCCGTCCATCAGTCCATGGACCTCAAATATTAACCCGTCCAAAATCAGGGCCTGAAATGATCAGCGATGATTGGGCCAACTCAGGCCCATATGATTCAATGTGGGATGATCCACGAAAACCATTTTAGAAGATGCTAACATGCAGCTATGAAATTGTCTGCTGTTTATTCTCACGGTACACGTGGCAAAACATGAGGTATGATCAGGACCGTTAATCATATGGGCCAGTACATGGATGGGCTGTGGACAAAAAATGACAATCATTAGAAAACTTTAGCCATAGATTGATTGGATTGCTGCTACAATCGACGAGGTGGCCCACCAAATCAACAGTTTCTATTAACACATTTGTGGGAGTACACATCTTTGGCCTAACGTCAAAAGATCTATTGTGTGGGACCCACCCGTGTGATGTTTATGTTGAATCCAGACCGTGCCTCTGGTGGGCCTCACGTTAAATGTACATCCCAAGAATTATCCTGACCCAAAAAGGAGCGATGCACCTGATGAATGGTTTTGATGGCATATATGTATTCCATATAGAAGTTTCTATGGTCAGTGTCATCCTCCCCCATGTACCCCTTCGGACCCTATGGTGTGGCCCATCTTAGTATTGGATAAGACGAATTTTTTGATCAACTCCTAAAATGAGAGTGGAGGAGTCTAATGGACGGTTTGGATAAAACTCTTAAATTACAGTGGACCCTGTACGTCTTGCACGTGTGATAATTCTCATATATCCGAATGTACCTGATCATTTCCCAGATATTCATGTGATGAGTGGCGTTACATGATTGAATTTGAGTTATTCGGTACACTGGGCAGAGTACGGATATCCATACTCGTGCGGACAGCCACTGTATACATAAAAGACAAAAATCTTAGCCAGAACAGTGAAAGGACTGCGTCTCACATCAGATGTGGTACACCCGCAAAATCGGATTGATTTCCAATGCTAATTCAACATTTTTAATAATTGAACATTTTTTGTTGAATTTGGACCATTGGATTTTACAAATTCCAACTATCCATTTAATGGCCAACAATCGATAATCAGAATTATCCATTTACCTTCTTCTTTGGGTAATGACCATAGATAGCATGTACGGTTGGATGGAGGTAAAAATATGAGGCATGTACGGAGGAAGCGTGCATGATTATAGACCCTTGTGCTCCTACATTGTACAAAGCAGTTCCTCTTTAAGTTGCACACTTGAACAGGTTGCAACCGCACGAGTTGGGTTCGGTGCGATTGTTGCATAAACACACGGATTTCCACCGGAAAATGGTACAACCATCTCCTCATCGTCGACGTCGAAAGTGTATATATATATATATATCAGAGCCAGGGGCGGCTCAACATTTTTGGGGGCCTTAGGCAAGTCATAGAAATAAGGTTTTTTGGTTAAAATAATAATAATAATTTAAAATTAAACCATAAATTTGCTTCTTACCTTTTTTACATGCAAAATGAAGTTAGAATTTAATTTAGAAAAATGACGTTAGAATTTAAAATTTTGAGAACTTAATTAGCAATTAAGTAGATAGTTGTGGTACTTAGGTTTTAGGACAATAATTTATTAAAAATGATGCTATTATTTTAAAAAGAGATAATGGAGTTAGACTGTTATTATTGATAATGTTAGTTTCTAAGATTTATTTTTAATTTTTAATTTTAAATTCGTAAACTAATTTTTATATGTTCTTATTTTGAACGGCTTTCAATAGGTTTTATTTCAAAAAATTTAAGCTTTTTTTCTTCTTCTTAATTTTAATTTTGCTATAATATAGGACCTTTATACTTAAGAAATTTTAATTTTGCTATAATATAGAGCCTTCATAATTAGGGGGCTTAGGCGATTGCCTCACCTGCCTACCCCTTTGAGCCGCCCCTGATCAGAACCGTCCATGTAATACACCTCACTCTGGATGGAAAATTGACAAAAAAAAAAAAAAAAAAAAAAAAGGCACGAGGGTCCAAAAGATACAGTTTTCGAAAGAAATGCCATCAACGATAAATCAAATTAAATGGACGGTAATGATTGGTATTTAATCAGCCACGTGCACGTTGGGGAGATGGTTTGCCATACCCCAGTTCCTACCGTATCATTTTCCGCTGCACAACCTGGAGCGCGACTTGGCGGCGAACCGGAACGGAGACCCAAACGGTAGGGCCCACCTCGATGTATTTATTATATATCCACGCCGTTCCTCTGTTTTGCAAATTATTTTAGGCAATGATCCCACAACTGAAGAAATAAGATTTTCAGGTGGATCACATCACAGGAAACAGTGATTTTTGGCCATTAAAAACCTCATGTGGGCTACGAAATATTCGAATCAATCTGATTTTTATTTTTATTTTTATTTTTATCTTTTTCCTTTCCTCTACGTCTGCGTGATCTTTATCCATAGGTTGGATGATCAATAAACATTACAGTAGAAGCTATATAATTTTTAATGGCAGGTGTTCAATGACTATTGTTTCCTTTAATATGGTTCACCTGAGATTTATATATGCTTTATTTTTTGTATCATGCTTTAAAATAAGCTAGAGAAACAGAAGAATGGCATAAATATACAATTAATGCATATAGGTGGGTCGTATGGTTAGGGTCTCACCACGTCTGTGGTGCTAGGTCACATACAAGTCACTCTCCATAACATGGCCCACTTCAACTACATTTGCGGACCACATTAATACCCTTTTCGTAAACAAGCTGAAACCACATTCTCTAATAAACCAATCATGGCCTCACATCCATCTGCACAATTAAGAAAAGGAGAAAAACTTTGATACTCTACCGAGTGTGAGAAATGATACGCAGGCACTTAGAAACTGCATACATGGCTTATCAGTAATTCAAATTTAACCGTCCAAAATATGCCTTCCCAATTTGGATGTATCATGAATTAAAATTTATGTTTTTTTTTTATTATTATTGTTATCTACTATCAGATTGGTGGACATTTATTCGACGGTTAAAATGAAAAATGTCCAATGGTCGAGTGAGTGCATGTATATGAGGTTAAAGTCGTTCCATCAATCTAATTTTCAGAATTTAGTTAATGTATGCCACGTTTACAATTTCTACGTGCCTGTGTATCAAGTATCCTACGCTGTCTGAGTATCATGCAAGTGCAACAGCCTACTAATAAACAATACCATGTTTAGCAAGCCACTTTGCAATTCTCCCGGATCAGGAACATAGAATTGAACAAAATCCAGATTATCATAGCTTCAAATAACATTTGAATTTGAAATTTTGATAAGTCAGTGATATGCCCCCATTCGAACTTACACGTGGCAGGAGGGACTGTAGATTGGGCGATCCTCTAGTGGGCACTTGCGGATGGTCCTAACCGTCATTTGAAGGCTTGTACTTGGGCCACTAGGATCATTCCAATGGTGAGATTTTGGAGAGATGGAGCATCCACCGTAGAACCCAACAGATTGACGGTTCAGATCCACTGTCCATCCTACCACGTGTAGAATGGAAAGGGCCTCTGTCAAAATATAATCTCAAACAACAAGATGCTCATTGCTAATTGCACTCGCTTCACCCGTGGGAGCGAACCACGCGTGTGAAAGATCAGACTCGCTCATCGGGCAATTCTCACTGTTTACATTCCTCACATTAAAATAAGGCTCAGGTGGGCCACACATTGATCAATTTCTCTTTAACGGTTCATTTACTTTGATGCGTTGTAACCCACCTGATGATCACATGGGCCTGGATATTTAGGGGTCGTTTGGCACTATGGATTTGAAAGAATTTTAGGGAATTTGAGGAGATTTCAAATCCATTGTGAGAGCTTGGATTACACCTAAAAGCTTTTCAACAGTTACACGTGTATCATGTGTGTCACCGTACTATTATTTTATTGGGCACATGGTCCACTAATGATTTCCAAAAACAATTAGATTATCAATTGCATCATTATAATTACTTTAATATAATGATAAACACCGTCCAAACATTGTTCATGTAAATCAATAGCTAAAAATCGATGGTTAGTCACTGGGACATGATCTTGTGCTTGTGGTCCATCCAAGACTTGAATTTCATCATTTTCAGTCAAAGCATATATTTCAGCGTGCTTATTACAACCATTGTGTCAAACATTACATTAGTCACTAATTAGAGTTATTAAAGTTGTTTTAGTAATTAAATTTAAACCATGTAAATATACCATCCATAGCTACTTTTGGATTAAATTGGATTCTCAATTCAGGGTGCCAAACACAACTGAAGGATTTCAAATACAGGGGTTTCAAATTCAGGGGTTCCAAATCCATGCTCCCAAACGGCCCATAATCCACACTTTTGAGATTGCCTGACTAGCCGATTTGGTACTCACACGTGTGGTGGTGCACACGAGAGGGTGCAATCAGCTGATCAGAGTTACTTTTAAATATGTACACACCATTTCTTTTACTTTTGGTAGTAGAGTAGCACCAAGTATTATTACTTCGCTGTTAAATTCTGCTACTAAGAAGTAGATAAAGGATGTATGCATTAAAAAGAGGGGTGTAAATATCATTGCCTTGCAACCCAACATATTCACAAAAAGTGCAAAGATTTTGCATTGGATGTCTTTTTTCTCAATCTTGGCATTTTGCTTTCCCGAGGAGCTTAAAGGAAGCAAACAAACAAAGAAGCTCAAAATTTTGTAAAAGTTAATAAGAAAGTAACATTACTATTTATCGATTTATCGCTTCAAGCTCTCCTTCAATTAAAAACTTACTTTATACGTTACAAAAGCTTTATAAATTTAATTAATTTATTAATAAACATGTTATCCTTAGAAACTAAACTAAACGGTATGTATAAGTATATAAATAGTTTACACCTAAAACTCTTTTTAAATGTGAAATATTTACTGCTAAGCATCCAAACAATCCTTAATTGTGCAAAACAAGCTGTATAAATTAGGTTTATATTTGTAGTTATTTGTCTATAAGATTCTACATGAGGTTCTTTCCTTAGTTTTGGACTAGATGTTTTGAAGTTAATAAGCCCACCTGTAAATTTCTAGCTAATGAATTCCCTACCAATGGTCTTATTTTTAATTCTCTCTACGTTGCTGGTTAATTGAGCTGTTTCAAGTTGATATGGCTGTATAATTTTTATGGGCAATGCCAATACCTAGTGTCACCTTGTATCTTCCTTGGGCAATATTTTAAGTGGATTGCAATAATACATTAAAGGAAATTAAAAACAAAAAAAACAAAACTACCTCATTAATATGTTACCTTTTTCAAAAAAACTACCTCATTAATCAATGTGTATCATTCCACTGCCTTCCATCAAGGCAGCTGTGAGCATATAAGTGGGTGGCTCGGCTGGGTTCATAATGACATTTATGTAAAATTTATCTTGACCACAAAGTGTGTCACCCCATGTTAGGTTAAAAGTCTAAAATTCAGCTTCATCTATGATTCAAGTAAACCATATAATTGGAAACAGTGTATAATGCAATGCTTATCCTTCAATTTATTTTTATAAGTATGACCCATATGAATCATGAATGGATATGGTTTTTGGAATACAGGACTAAATGTTTGTATTGAATTAAATTATTGGAGAATTGGTGGAATAAATTTCATTCAATTACCATGGTGGGCTCTATAAAAATTAAAGGTGAATGTCTCTCTTTCAACTGTTTCCTTCGGTGTGGCCACCAAAATCAAAGTTAAAAATATAACTGCGGCCTCGTCAAAATCAAGAGTGGCTTCCCATCAAGGTCTGTATTTTTCTCAGAATACTCTACGTAGAGATGGAGAGAGGGACGCAGCACCCACGTGATGTTTATCTAATTTCTCCAACCATTAGTGACATGTGAGTTAGGTGGGGCAACCAAAGAGAGTCTTTTTTTTTTTTTTCCTAAAAATATTTTTTTTAGACCCTTTTAAATTCGGACATCCAAATGACTCCTAAACAAGAAAAAGGAAGATAATTTCAATCAAGCACTTACAATTATGGCATAATTACATTTATCCACTTAGTCTTTCAACAAATGGAATTCATGCCCTTTCAATAAAATCTAATTTATTACTGATTTCTTTTAAGAGATTAAAATGCACAATGTGTGGCGGCGAGGGTTGTAAAACTTCAGTGATGTGGATGGAAGACTTCACGTGGATGAGATCCAAACGGTCTATCATGTACCCACCCATTTTATATAGAAACTTGGGTGCCCAAAGAAACTCATACGGAGGTAGAAACTTACAAGTGACCTAAAAGAAGAAAACAACAACATTTTGTATTTTCATGCAAAAAGTAACTATTAACATGAAAACATCTTTTCAATTCCACCCATTTCTTAGAAAAATCATTTTTAAATGAAATTTCAATCAGTATTTTGTTTAGCAAGAAATCGTTGGAAGAAAGATCCGTTCTCAATCGCAGTCACAACAATATCAGAATTAAAAGAAAGCAGAAAAAATGTGCAATCACAACACAAATATTTACATGATTCCCTTTCAGCACGTTTATGGATTATTCTTGCCCATCAATTATGTGCAAAGGCAAAAAACAGAAAAAAATGCTCTAAATAAAATGCCTGTTGGAGAGCACATTAATCTATTTTGAAACAAATAAGAAAATAAAAATCCAACCAAACACGGAGAAAACATGATTTTTTACATGAAAAATTCTTGCAGGGAAAACCTATGGCACAAGGCGGCGACTAATCTACTATTAGAGAAGATTAGAAGGATTGAGAAAATTTACAATCAAAACTCTAGATCTATCTGTTTTAGAGGCTCTGAAAAAACATCATTTTATAAGAAAAATGTCAAAAATACTCTTTTAAAAATCAACTAACACTTGGGCCTTATTAACATGTGAAACATGACCATATGAGCTCAAAAAAATTAATAAACCCAATAGTAATTTTGATGTTACAATTTTAACAACGATGGCTCTTATTCTCACAAAAGAATATATATTATTCTAAAGGAACTTTGATTTACATAAAAATCAATGTGAAATTAGGAAATTGGCCTTTGGACTGGGGGCACGCCCCAAACCCCCGGCAAGGGATCGCTGCTTCTGCCAACTCAACCTAAACTCGAACCATGAAAGTGCTGGCTGGATTGGCAGTACACCTATGATGTTCACGCTCTGTGGAAACCAAATATTAACAATGGATTTTTTTTCTTTCATTTTTTTTTTTTTTTCCTTTTTCGATCTCTTTCCTTTGCTACGTTTCAAAATTCAAGAACATAACAACATGTATGTCGCCTATTCCAACAGAACAAATCGAACACAATAATACATGAGAAGAATCAAAAACCAAATTCAAACAAAAAGGAAGAAACGGTCTTCTCCAGGAATCTGAGAGTATGCAATCTAAAATTCAAAGAATCAAAGAAAATAAAACCAAAAACAAACAAACCCAAGAAATGATAAAGATCAAATATCAGATATTTTATTTTATTTTTTTAAACACCTTCATAAATATGGTTTGGCAAACAGAACATTTTATAACAAAAAGTAAATACCTTGCTTTGGGTTTCTTTCCCTTTTCTTTTTTCTAAGATTTCTTCTCCTTCTACTCTTTCAATTCAAAATTCAAGAATTCTAACATAGCCGATCCGTTCGAATAGAAGAATCAGGCATGGGCAGCAGAAGACGAATGCACCACCTTGTTCTGCCTCCCTACAAGCCACAACAAAGTTCTTCTCGCAAACGAGGGCGGATTCGCCAAAGATTCCAGCCCATTACAGCTTCCACCTCTAAAATTCAATTCCAATTCCCCTCTCCCTCCTCCCAACCTCCCAACATCGATTTCCGAAACTGTCCTCCTACCACCAATCCGCTTTAGCTTCATCTCATCAGCTGCTGCCCGTTGCAGAGGCAGTCGGAACGAAAAGGCTCGCCTAGAAGAATCCTCGACAAGTGACTTATCCTTCTTCGACCGAAGCCATATCTTCGAAATTGAAAAGCTCTCTCCTTTCCCCTTCCCAATATCAGTTGCATTAGCACTAACACTACAATCCCCATGAATCTCAACTCCCTTACCAGCATCGAAGCCTTCAAACACACTCCTACTTGAAAGGCAATCGTATTCCGACATGGCAGCCCGATGGCCTGGTGTCAACGGCAGAGAAGGCTTCTTACTACTCTGTTTCCTCACAGGCGATCGTATTGCCACTTGCAAAACAGAGCTCTCATCCAACACATACTCAAAAGATCCCATTGAAAAACACCTCCTTCCATCCAAATTACAATTGCTACTGTTACTACATTCACCTCCCTCAACACCAACATCGGCATTCCGAAATTTCCCGAGCTTAACCGGCATGAATCTTGCCTCCTCTTCCGTCTTTCCACCAACATCGCCATCTCCCAAAAAACTCAATTGGGTGCCCGCATTCGGGCTTTCTCTGCCCACATCTATACCCAAACCTATCTCTCTCGAGCTCTCACAGCCTGCCGACTCAAGAACAGGAACGACGGCGGAGTAGTTGCTGCTGCGGCCACTCGAAGAGAATTCAGGCAGCAAGCTGACCCGACAGAGCGGGCATGTCGAGTGCGATAGAAGCCATGTATCGATGCAAACGAGATGGAATGCATGGCTGCATTTGGGGAGCAATCGGAGCTTGTCATCTGCCTTGAATTCACACAAACAGATAGCACAATCAAATGGGTCTTTCAATCTTATGATGGCTTTGTAGAGGAAAACAGGAAGAGAGTCTAGGAATGACTGATCTACCCCTGCATCATGGAGTTCGAATAGCTGCTGTAGCTGCCCTTGGCGTGCTGTGGCATTGAAAAAATCATCTGGGTCTCTGTCAGAAGGCCTGTAGAGGAATCTCACAAGGAGATGGAGAAGTCCAGAGATGAAGAAGATGACTGCTAGGACTACTACAATGAGGAGAATGCTGCGACTGAAATCGTTTTCTGATGGATTGGAGTTGTTTGGTGGGATTAGAGATGGGAAAGGAGAAAGATTATAGTCTGATTTGGTTTGGAAAATAACCCAATTCATGGTTTGTTTTTTTTTTTTTTAATAGGGAGAAATCACAAGGAGTATGGATTTTGATGGGATTTAGGTGCTGTCCAAACGCACATCTGAAAGAAAACAAACAAAACATAAAGAGAGAAAAGCCACAGAAGGTTTTATGATAGTTTACCACCATCTAAAAATGGTGGTTACTCTTAACCTTACACGTGGCAAGTGTGTGGAAATCCAAACCGTCCAAATTTCTGACCGGATTGTGGACGGAGCATAACCCAAAAGTTATACTGGAATTTGTGTTTGGAATTTGGATGACTCACTGCTTTGTTCTTAACCATCCATTGTCGTCCATCAATTAGACGGTTAGGATTTCTTGGTCTATGTGATTTTAGGGTTTAGGTATCATTATATGAAATTAGACATAAATTTAAAAAAAATTTTAAAAAAAAATAAAAAGATCTAAGGTTCAAGTGGGCCACACTATATAAATAGTGGAAAATGGATGCATACGGTTGAAAACTTCTTCAGGAAAGAAGGCTGTTATCAAGATGATATTTGTGTTTCCCTTCATATAGGTCTACGTGACCTTACGAAGAGTTTAGATGTAAGAGTTTAGATGGCAAATAAACCTGATAATGGACCCTAATAAGGTTTCAACCGTAGTTGTTCAATCTCTGTTATTTTTTGTGGTGTGGTCCACTTAAGCTGTGGATGTACTTATTTTTTTATCTCATGCTCTGGACTAATCTTTTAAAAGTAATGGACGGTATAGATTTGAAATATAAATCATTTTAAGACAACGAAGTCCCGTATGTTAAAAGCCATGTTGTGTAGGTAGAGAGAAATCCGGCGTATCTCGTTAGTGATGACGCGTACCAACGAGCGCATTGAATTTTCCTGCACCTTCACCTTCAACACGGAAGATCCTCACTCCACTGAAAATCCCTAAGCCTATCAGTTGGAGCATATCATGTTAGGACCTCAGCCTATGAAGCCTTGACAAATCCACTCCGTACATCCGTTTTGAAAGAGCACAATAGGATATAATTCTAAAAATTAGACAACTTCAAAAATAAGGTAGGCCACACTAATAAAACAATGGTAGTAGAAATGTTGACACTTGAGACCTTCTTAAACCTGACCATGGTATTTATATGCCATCCAAATATTCATAAGGTTATTACCCCTCGTTAGGAATAAATATCATTGTTATACAAAACTTCTGTCACCCCAGGCGTCTACTGTATGTGTTTCATCCAATTGGTTCATCCATTTTTACGGATCATTTTATGGCTTGATCCTAAAAATGAGAGGGATATAAATTTCATGTGGATCACACCACAGGAAAACAATAGTGATTGGATATCCACCACTAAAATCTTCTTAAGGCTCAATGTATTGTTTATTTGACATCCAATCTGTTGATTAGGTCATACAGACCCAGATGAGGAGAAAAAACAAAGATCAACTTTTATGGCCCAAAAAGTTTTTAATGGTTGACGTTAATTCAACAATGTTTCTTGTAATGTGGTCGACTTGACATTGGGATACACCTCATTTTTGTTCTAATACTATAAAATGATTTATAAAAACCAATGGACGGCATGGATGAAACACATACATCATGGTGGGGACACGGAGCACCGACCATCAGCCGGGGAAGTAGACAATCGGTTTCCATATCTCAGTGCCTGGTCACAGGCAATCCGCTTCCAGTGTCACCGGCTATCCGCTTTCCTCGACCGAACAAATGAAGCTGATTCAGAGTTCTGGTGTCCCACAACGAGAGCAATAGTAAGAATGTAGACATGTACAGTAGTAATAGGGTCCACCATGCTGTTTATACTCCATCTGTCTAATGGGACCTAATGGAATGAAGAGGCACCTCAAAACCCACTTGATCCAAAACATAGCTTGGATAAACCATGTGAACGTAGAGGTTTTAGTTGCATTTTCTTATTTTTCTCATATTGTGGCCCACATTGTTCTTGTATCTAGTTTAATTTTATTTTACACGGTGACAATGAGGTGGGTCAACTGATGGACGGAGTGGATTTTGAATACACCTCACGATAGATCCCAAGGAGATCAGTTGTTGCATACTCTTCCAAGAACCACATTGTAGGGAATAGGTCCTATTTATTCGGGAGCAGATCGCATGCCGGGGGACGCGGATTGCGTACTGACAGCGTCCGAGGTAGCTACTGACAGTGCTATGACCCGAATCATATATATTTGTTTTATCCAAGCCGTTCATCTATTTTTTCAGATCATTATAGAGCATGAACCCAAAATTGAGGGATATCCAAATCCCAAGTGGACCACACAACAAGAAAATAGTGGCGATTGAATTCCCACCATTAAAAATTTCCTCGGGCTCATAAAAAAATAGGGTTATTACCAATCAAATAAACTGTAATCCTGACACAAAACTTTGCTACCCTAAGTGCTCAATCCCAACTGTTTCATGTGGTAGGACCCACAAGATTTTTGGATCTAAGTTTTAGAATCTGTTCTAATGTCATCTTTCAAAACAGATGAACGGAGTGGATTTGTCACAGACATCTCCATGGCCCTACACAACCCCTGCACGCACAGGAATATATCTTTTGCTAGGGTCAAAGGCAATGCGCTCAAACTAAAAAATGAAGGCGATCCAAAGCTCAAGTGGGCTAACATACGGAATAATGAGGATGGAGACATGAACCGTAGGAATAGGGTCTACCACGTTGTTTATATTCCATCTGTCTGCTGGGACTTACATGGAAAACCCAGTTCGATCCAAAACATAGGTCGGATACGACCTGAGATTTTGGATCAAACTGGGTTTTGAGGGTGCCTCTTGATTCCATGTCAGTCGCGGCAGACAGATGGAATATAAACAACATGGTGGACCCTATTCTTATTTTTTTTTCCCCATATATGGGCCACCTGAGTCTTGGATCATATATGGCCCACCTGATTCTTGGATCAGACATATTTTTATTGTGCACGGAGATAATGAGGTGGGTCAACTGATGAACGGAGTGGATTTTCAACACACATCAAGATAGGCCCCATGGAGCTCAGTTGTTGCACATTCTCCAGATAACCACGGTGCAGGAAATCGGTGGATATTTTGAAAGACCACGATAGTACTGGAATCTAAAACTAAGGAAGATCCAAAACTCATGTGAGCCGCACCAAATGAAAATGTGGGAACGGAAATATCCACCGTTGAAACCTTTCTAGAGCTGACCATAACGTTTATATGCCATCCAATTCATAAGGTTATCACCACTGAGATAAACGGTAGGCACAAATATCATCATGGTACAAAACTTCTGTCATCCCTGGAAGTTCAATCCCACTATTTCACGTGGTATGGCTCACATGAGTTTTGGATCTTCCTGAGATTGACGGAGTGGATTTATCATGGACATTTCTCTGGCCCCATGTAGCCCAGGGTTATTCCTGTGACCGAGTCAAGATACGTGGACAATTTGCGTCATCAATTTACAATGTTAGTTTTGCATCATTTAAAAAATGGTGGTGATTCTTGGAAGGTATCCACGCCCTAATGCAACGTAGGGCTGGGTTGGACTAAGGCCAGGCTTCGGCTAGGACCTGAAATAGACGTCCTGGGCCAGGTTCGGGTTAGCTAGTTTTGGCCATCATAGGTCAGGTCAAACTCGGGTTGGGGTGGGCGGGTAGCTCAGTGATAAATACAATGCGTTTCAACTAAGAGGTCATGGGTTTGGAACCCATGCGTTCTGTGGTTGTGAGAGTGTATTAAAACAAATGAAAATTAAACCCAGTTGGGGTTTTAATATACAGGCTAGGCTTGAACAAGTTCTAGCCCAACCCATTGGTGAGATGACATGATGAGATTTGATTGGAGGGCGTATGCTAGCTGTGAAAGATGGCCCTGGCTTTTATAAGACTTTTCAGCCAAGTAGATAAAAGCCTAGGGAAGTCATTTTCTGAGAAATCATTGGAGACATGGGATTCCAATGCATTTCTTTACCCTAGCTAAGACTCGTTGCCGACATGCCGCCATCAGTCTCTACTGTTTGGAGCCTTACAACAGCATATGCAGTTACTCAGTTCACCTAATCCTACCACAACGTACAACACCTAGTGTTAGAGTTTAGCTTGAAAAGCGGACAGTGTGGGCAATCTTTGTTGTGACTCCAACAATGCTACTAGATGGGGAATTATCTTCAACCTCCATCAGACGAATGCCACGAATCGAATGCTTTTCCAAAATGTGCTACAAAGGCATTTGGAAAACTACCTTATAGCTTATTCGGTACTTTATATTTAAAATGCATTGGAATTAAAATCACAAATATACATTAGGGCATTTGGATGGGAATAAATGGAGGTAAATGAAGAGAATTGAGAGCAAATGGCATTTGAGATGTGTGTTGGGATGCCTTGCACAAACCTTAGGATCTAGCCTCCCGAAACAAACCAGAATTATGGATAATAAAGCAATGAAATAAATCAAAGCATCAATCACATACCACACGAGATTTTTACATGGAAAACCCTCAAAGAGGTAAAAACCACGGGACCTCGTCCAGATCAACAATCCGCTATGAAGTAGAACGTTACAACCTTCTTCACTCACGCAGGAGTGGATAAACAATAAGAGAAATAGAGAAAACGGAGAGATCTAACCGATTACGAGGACATAGAAGCGTTGAGATATAGATTGCACAGTAGAAAACCTCCACGAGCAGAACGTCCCTTCTATAAGCTTCCTCTCTCTCTTTCTCCCTCTCTCTCACCTTTGATAGCCCTAAACCCTTTAGCAAATCCCTTGTAAAGCTTTAGGAAACCCTCTTGCTGTCCCTAGAAAAAACCTAGGCAACCCCTTTTATAGTTTAGGAAACTCCTTTCCGCATCCCTGTTGCGAAAGAACTCAAATCCGCAGTTTCGCGCAAAATTGCGGAACAAACTGCGTAACCTTCGACTAGTCGAACCTAGTCTTCGACTAGTTGTAGGACCCCTTCGACTAGTCGAGACATCCCTTCGACCAGTCGTAGCTACAGTAAAAAATAGCAAAAATACTCGCTAAACTTTGAGTCAAAGTCACGACTCGAACCTTCGACTGGTCGACCACCAGCCTTCGACCGGTCGAGCAGGGCTCACGACCGGTCGAAGATGGGTCAAAAAAATCCATCAAATCTCCCCATTTTTGACCCAGGAGGGATCCACCTTCTTCAAGCCAGCCAGGTTTCTACAAACCTCAAACTTGCCCTTAAGCAAAGCCTTGGTCATCATGTCTGACCCATTATTGTCCGTGTGGACTTTCTCAAGCTGTAACACCTTCTGTTCCAAAGTATCCTTGATCCAGTGATACCGTATCTCAATGTGTTTCGACTTGGAATGCTGACTTGGATTCTTTCTCAAGTGTATAGCACTCTAACTATCGCAATAAACCACGTGCTCCTCCTGCTTTAGGCTAAGTTCCTGTAGGAACCTTTTCATCCAAAGCATCTCTTTACATGCTTCTGTGACTGCAATGTATTCGGCCTCTGTCGTCGACAATGCTATGACCTTCTATAGCTTGCTCTGCCAAGAAACCGCTACCCCTGCAAACGTGAACATGAACCCCGATGTAGACTTCCTGGAGTCTATGTCACCTGTCATATCTGTATCTGTGTAGCCCTCTAACACAGGTTTTCCCTCACCATAGCATAGGCTCAACCTGGATGAGCCTCTTAGATACCGTGTATCCATTTCACCACTGCCCAATGCTCTTTGACAGGATTGGCAAGGTACCGGTTGACAACACTAACCGCATATGCTATGTCTGGGCGTGTATACGCCATAGCATATATCAAACTTCCTATAGCTGATGCGTAGGGTATTTTCTGCATCTCTTCCACCTCTGCCTTCGTCTTGGGACACTGCCTGTCGCTCAATCTGAAGTGACCATCCGGTGGAGTCTTGGCCGCCCATTTGCATTCATATTGAACCGCTCTAGGACTTTCTCAATATACCGCTCTTGTAATGATGACCAAAGCTTCCCGCCGCTTCGTCACGGGTTATCTCCATTCCTAGGATCTGTCAGCCGGCCCAAGTCTTTCATCCCAAAAGACTTGCCCAACTCTGTTTCACCACAATCTTCTTGATGTCTTTTCCCATGATGAGCATGTCATCAACATATAACAGCAGAACTAAGAAATCACCATATGAGAACTTGCGCGTGAACACACAATGGTCCGACTCCGTTCTGTCATACCCATGTTTCAACATAAACGAGTCGAACTTCTTGTACCATTGCCGTGGAGCTTGTTTTAGCCCATACAAGCTCTTCCTCAACCTACACACCATATGCTTCTTGCCCTTGACTTCGAATCCCTCTGGTTGGTGCATGTAGATCTCTTCTTCCAGGTCACCATGGAGAAAGACAGTTTTAACATCTAACTGCTCTATCTCCATATCCATGCTAGCCGCCAACCCAAGCAATACCCATATGGATGTCATCTTCACCACTCGTGAGAATATCTCTTCGAAGTCTATACCTTTCCTCTGACCAAACCCTTTCACCACAAGTCTGGCCTTGAACCTCGTCTGTAAATTCTTCTGCTCAATCTTCTTTCTGAACACCCACTTGTTGCTCAAAGCTTTCTTGCCCTTAGGCAATTTCACCATATCATAGGTGTGGTTCTTATGCAAGGATTTCATCTCCTCTTGCATAGCTTTCAACCACTCCCCCTTATGCTCGTCGACTAGGGCCTCGGAATAATCTTCGGCTCTCCCCATCGGTCAAGATAATGTACTCATGTGGCGAGTACCTCTTGGACGGTTGTCCGTCCCTAGATGACCTCCTCACCGTGGCTCAACAGTGGATCAAGTGGGGTGAAATTTGCTCCCCCTGGTCCATCTTCTAAGGAACTCCCTCATCCTCTGCACCTTGCTGTACCCCCCGTCATCAAGCACCACGGGAGGAATAACCGGATCCATGTCCTCTAGCTCACACGAACTAGGCTGATTCTTCTCTGGCTTACCAATGTCTTCTATACACTGATCTTCAAAGAAAACCACATCTCTGCTCCTGCCGAGCTTCTTCTCGGTTGGATCCCATAACCTGTAACCGAATTTTTCATCACCGTACCCTAAGAACACAAACTGCCTGATCTTCATATCGAGCTTGGACCTCTCGTCCTTTGGTACGTGAACAGATGCCCTGCATCCAAACACCCTGAGATAACTGTACGATTGATCATGTCCAGTCCACACCTTCTCAGGTACTTCTCCATTCAACGGGGCTGATGGAGACCTGTTTATCAAATACACCGCTGTGTGCATTGCTTCTCCCCAGAACGTCTTGGGCAATTTCGCATAGGATAACATGCATCTGATTCTCTCTACAATGGTGTGATTCATTCGCTCAGCTACACTATTATGCCGGGGGGTCTTGGGAACCGTCTGTTCATGTCGTATACCCAGGGACTTGCAGTACTCATAAAAGTCGCCAATGTATTCACCACCATTATCAATGCGGATGCACTTCAATGATCTACCTATCTCTCTCTCGACCATAGCATGAAATAATTTAAACACACTAAAGACCTCGTCCTTAGATTTTAAAGCATAAACCCAAACCCTCCTAGATGCATCATCTATAAAAGTGACAAACTACAATGCCCCACCCAAGGTTTTTGTCCTCATAGGACCACAAACATCAGAATAAACCAAATCTAATGCATGCACTTTATTAACATGAGAAGCAGTTTTAATAAATGAAACTCTATGCTGTTTCCCGATAAACAATCAAGACAGGTTTTGAGAGATATACCTGTCATGTCTGGAAGGAGCCGCTTCCTTGCTAGTAGCTGAAGCCCTTTTTCACTCATGTGGCCTAGACACCTGTGCCACATGTCAATAGTTAAATCTTCCGCTGCGTTCAATCCACCCTTGCACATACTGACACTTGCCTTGTAAAGGGTGCAATACTTCTTTCCTCTAGCCACGATCAACGAACCCTTGATGAGCTTCCATCGCCCACCAGCAAACCGGCTTTCATAGCCATCATCATCCAGCCTTCCCGTCGACATCAAGTTGAGGCGAAGGTCTAGGATATGCCTCACATCCCTGAGAACCAATGTGCAGCCCACATCGGTCTTCACACAAATATCACCGACTCTCACGATCTTTGATATGCCAGAATTTTCCATCTTCACAGTCCCATAATCACCTGACTTGTAGCTTGTGAAGAAGTCCCTGCGTGGAGTCGCATGAAAAGAAGCTCCCGAGTCAACCACCCAGTCGGTGTCCTGACTCGTAGCCGTGAGACATACATCGTGATCTGCTGAAAGAATAACTACAACGTCGCCATCTGAAGAGACTGCAGTGGAATCTGATTCATCTTCTTTCCATTTTCCTTTCTTCTCGTTTTTCTTACCACGACATTCATGCTTGTAGTGGCCCTTCTTGCCACAATTCTAGCAATCAATATCTTTTCTGTTACTCGACTTGCCTCTTGATTTATCTCGAGCCTTCCCACCCTTCCTGTTCTTTCCTCTCCCCCGTTCCTGCGTGACAAGAGCCTCTTGCTAAGTAGACCCCTGAGACTTCCTCTTTGTCTTCTCATTGAAGAGACAACTGGTTACCTGTTCCATGGATATCTTTCCGTCTGGCGCGGAGTTACTTAGAGACACCACCAATGTCTCCCAACTGTCAGGCAATGAACTAAGCAATAGTAAAGCCTACAATTCATCATCCAGGACCATCTTCATAAAGGTGAGTTGGTTCACTATATTGCTGACCTCATTCATGTGCTTGGCCACAGAACCACCATCCTTGAACTTGAGATTCATAAGTCGCCTTATCAGAAGTATCTTATTACCGGCTGTCTTCCTCTCATACAACCCTTGTAATTTTAGCCATAGGCTAGCGGCTGAGGTTTTTGTAGACATATGGTGAAACACGAAATCATCCAACCATTGTCTAATAAACCCCACCGCCTTTCGGTCCATCTTCTTCCAATCATCATTAGTCATATCCTTGGTTTTTGCTGATATGCCTAAAATTGGAGAATATAGGTCATTGCAATAAAGCAAGTCCTCCATCTTAGCCTTCCATATGGTCCAGTTAGAACCTTTGAGACTGATCATCCTTGATGAGCCACCTTCCATAATTCAAAAACCGATCCTACCCGTTCAATGAACTTAGCTCTGATACCACTTTGTTGGGATGCTTTGCACAAACCTTAAGATCTAACCTCCCGAAACAAACCAGAATTATGGATAATAAAGCAATGAAATAAATCAAAGCATCAATCACATACCACACAAGAGATTTTTACGTGGAAAACCCTCAAAGAGGTAAAAACCACGGGACCTCGTCCAGATCAACAATCCACTATGAAGTAAAATGTTACAACCTTCTTCACTCACGCAGGAGTGGATAAACAATAAGAGAAATAGAGAAAACGGAGAGATCTAACTGCTAACGAGAACATAGAAGCGCTGAGATATAGATTGCACAGTAGAAAACCTCCACGAGCAGAACCTCTCTTCTATAAGCTTCCTCTCTCTCTTTCTCCCTCTCTCTCACCTTTGATAGCCCTAAACCCTTTAGCAAATCCCTTGTAAAGCTTTAGGAAACCCTCTTGCTGTCCCTAGAAAAAACCTAGGCAACCCCTTTTATAGTTTAGGAAACTCCTTTCCGCATCCCTGTTGCAAAAGGACTCAAATCCACAATTTCGCGCAAAATCGCTGAACAAACTGCGTAATCTTCGACTAGTCATAGGACCCCTTCGACTAGTCAAGACATCCCTTCGACCAGTCATAGCTACAGTAAAAAATAGCAAAAATACTCGCTGGACTTTGAGTCGAAGTCACGACTCAAACCTTCGACCGGTCGACCACCAGCTTTCGACCGGTCGAGCAGGGCTCACGACCTGTCGAAGATGGGTCAAAAAAACCCATCAATGTGTTTGGATAGGAATAAATGCATGAAAATAAAATGAAATGAAATAAGAGTATATAGACTCGTAAATGAAATCATCTCCTTGATAGAGGATTTAGAAGTAAATGACATGAAATACTTTCTTGAGCACCCTTGCAGAGTCACATTAGTAAACAAATTAAGGTTCCACTATGCACGCCTGCCATACACGTGACACACTAATAATGCTTTGAAACAATCTAATTTATCAGCTAAATCACATCAATAAAATTATCCAAATAATCCAACAGTTGGCCATCTAAATGTACGGTTAAAAAATATTGGCAAATTGCTTATTTGCAATCCTTATGTTTATGGCCCACCCAAGGCTCAAAATTTCTTCATTTTGGCTAAAGTATATATTTCAATGGTCTTATTACAATATTTCTATTAAATATCACATATGTACACTAGTTTAAAATATTAAAGGTAATTTGGGATATTACATATGTTCTTTTGAATATACCGGAAAATTTCAAATTCCAATTCCTTCCATTTACTCTACCTAAACATTATATATCAATTTCAAGTGTATTTCATTTACTCTTATCCAAGTGCAACTAAGTCATTTACTCCCCATTCATTTACCTCTAAATCAATTTCCCATTTACATTCATTTCAAAACTCCCAAACAAGCTCGGATCGAAGTGATTTGTAATCATCCATTGTGTTTTCTAGCATGCAATTAGAATCCTCTCAAATTCAAAAAATTCTACCTGGGAAGTAAGAATACACTGAAATTTTATACCACATGATAGAAACCTGAAATTGTTTAAGTGAGTCATCTTGAATAGCCCAAAATGAGATGCATTTCTAATATTTTAAATATTCATTGCAACAAGCCCATTGAAAAATATATATTTGACTATATTCATTGCAACAAGCCCATCGAAATATATATATTTGACTATATTCATTGCAAGAAGCCCATTGAAATATATATTTGACTAAAGATGAGGCAATTTTGAAACCCAAGTACGCCACAAAATTGAACCCATTAATTTTTTAGTACAAGCAAATCATCAGCCCACTTGTGAATTGGAGCATGGCCACAAATCATACCAATGGAATTTATATTACTAACTCAATTTGTGGCCATCAGATTGACAGCCAAGATCAGATCATCAAGTAGGCCATCTAGTTTGGTTTCTCAGATCTGCTCCATCCACAGTAGTTATGCTGAGTTTGACGGTCCAGATCAGTGTACACTTTGTGGTAAGCAAGCAATGCATGCAAACCGTACAAAGACACAGGCGACGTGTATCATACACTCACTCCCATAGCTCAGCCCAGTCGATGGGCCTCGCCAAGGCCGTTGTGTAGCTCATAGCCTCGGATGGAGTTAAACATACCTTAGCCCACTCTATTTTGCAGGTCATGTTGCAATAGGTGGACCTCATGGTGATGGTTTCAAGTTTGATCAATCTCCTCAGGTGGGCCACACCACTTGGAACAATGGGGATGGGATGCCAATTGATCAGATCTTGAGGACAAATCTGATCACACTCTAACATACCATGTACTAGAATGATCAAGGCCATACTCTCAAGCCAGCAACATATGTACATTGAATTTGGACCGACATCCAATAAAATTGGAACAATAAAGAGAAGATTAGCATGGCCCCTGCGCAAGGATGACACACATAAATCGAGAAATAGTCCAAATTTTTTTTAAAAAAAAATGTGACGCCCCGGTCACTGCTTCAATGTGGGCAGGCGCGATGTGGGCGAGGCTTGAGGGCCTGGGTGAGCTACCGTGCTGGACGAGCTATTGTTGCAGTTGAGTGTGGCGTAACTTGTCTCACAACGAAAGAGTTGTCTGAAATTGTGGTGGTTATATGTGAAGTTGTCACCCTATACTGTATGAGGACTTTTGGGAGAAACTCCGAGAACAAAACCGTGCGGGCTGTGCCCAGAGCGGACAATATCATACAGTGTGAGCGTGTGCTGTTACAAATGGTATCAGAGTCGAAGACGGCTCTGCCCTCAGTGGGGGATAATGTGACGCCCTCGTCACTGCTTCAATGTGAGCGGGCGCAATGTGGGCGGGGCCTGAGGGCCTAAGCGAGCTACCATGTTGGGCGAGCTACTGTTGCAGTTGAGTGTAGCGTAACTTATCCCACATCAGAAGAGTTGTCTGAAGTTGTGGTGGTTTTATATGGAGTTGTCATCCTATACTGTATGAGGTCTTTTGGGAGAAACACCAATAACAAAACCATGCGGGCTGTGCCCAGAGCAGACAATATCATACAGTATGAGCGTGTGCTGTTACAGGATGTTTATCCGTCCTAGTTTGTTATTCAATTATACATAAGACTAATGAACAACCTGTATGTGGTCAAACCTATGCGATTAAGATTAGTGTCGGGCCCACCACAATCATACTCAACTCAAATTCGATTGAACGCTTGTGACCCATGTAATAAATCAGTAGATTAGGATTAGACCTTTGAAGGTTGATTTGACTATTCAACTACCAATGTTGCAGTTATCAGATAATTTATAAGGGAAGGGTTAATCCTTCGATGCGATGTTTTTGACCACTCCAAAACTTAAAGATCATCTGTAGAGGTACCATTAAGCTTACCCTAAGGAATGATACCATAGACTCCTACTACTAAACTTTAGTCAAAATCCACATGAAATGGGCCATGATATGATGTGAATTCCTTGCAAGCTATTCAGTCATTGGCTTACTGGGGTTGAAAATAGGCTGAAATTTTTGTTTGATTGAAAAATCATATCCATCCAATTAGTGGTTTACACGTGACCAATATTCAATGGGTCAAGATCATTTGAATGAATGGTTAGGATCGTCTAATTAAAGAGATGGGTCATGCATGGTGGGGCTTGACAAGTGAATGGCTTGATTCATACCAACAACATGTGGTGGGCCCAATCACAAGATAGAAACATCATCATTCCTTTGCATTATCTATCCTGAAAGCCTGTCCCATTAAATTGCAGTTTTTCACAACTCTTGAAAATTAGGCCCAAACCAAGCCCGTGGTAGATAAAAGGTATGGATTCGATCTTGGCTTAGGCTTTGAATAGAAAATCTCTATAAATTCAAGCCTGGGATGGTGGGCCTGCCTTTCTAACTATTTGGTTTGAAAATCGGTAGATCCGTGCACAAACCGAGTTAGCTCAATTAACTCCCTCAACTCGACTCGAAAAAGCTCAATTCGACTCGGTTCAAAACTCAGTTCGAGTTGAGTCGAGCTGATTTTCGGAGCTCGAAAAAAATTCAAGCCGAGTTTGAGCTTGACTAAGCTAGAATCAACTCAGATCAAACTTCAACTTGAATTGAACTCGGATCGAACTAGTTCAGTGACTTGGTTATTTTGATATTAATATTGCTCGCCAAGTGTTCGATGAAATGACTTAAGGAAGTGTTGTTTTGGGTGGACACATTATCCGTGGGATCAACCGGTGGCGAGAAAGGTATGGATATGAAACAAATCACTACCAAAAAAACAAACATTACATGATAAAAATAACATTGGATCTTGATTTTGATGCTAGCTATTGATTGTTTGATGAAATACTTGTAAACTACTGTGCGGTTTTGTAAACGGTGAGAAATTGAAGGTGCATTTCATGTGTTTGAGAAAATGCCGCACAGGCTCGAACTCGACTTAAACTGGCCCAAGCTGTTGATTGAACTGAGTTGAGCTGGCCAGTCAAGCTCAAGGACCGAACCGAGTCGAGTTCGAGCCCTAGTGGCCGAGCCAAGTCGAGCTATGCCAAGCCCAGTTCAACTCGTGTACAGCTCTAAAAATGAGGCTATTCAGGTCCACCACTAAATAAAAAATTAAAAAAAAAAAAAAAAAAAAACTTCAATGGCCTATGATGGCCTTCCGGCCCGGCCCATAGAAGGACGTAACAATAATACTATTTTCGGGCTGAATGACCATTTTAGGTCCCATTGTTTTACAATCCAGACCATTCATTTGAGGGCCCCACATGAATGAACCAAAGAATCTCATAGGTTGAAAGACTTCAATGACCCATCTTGAGACTTTTCAAAGTTGAATGTGGACCATTCTTGTATTTCTCTTCTGAACTACCAATCTGTGGGCCACAAATTTAAAGGTTAAGATCGTTCGTTCCATCGACAAGATTTTTGGGTCTGTCGAATGACGGTGGAATGCAGCGCACCAACCGTCTAGATTGCCTAACCATGGGTCACCACTCGCTAGAATTTGAAAATATTATCCAACAACGACCCTCACGAAATGAGAGGTGCATCTTTGCACGGTACGCACGGGTCTATATTTCTGACAAGTAGACCCACGGTTCAGTAATCCAAACGGTTATTTGATGGACTACAACTCAAAATATCCTATGTAGGAAAATCTCAACCTTTCGATTTCTGGGCTTCTGATCAACAGTTAACAAGAATAATATCAGAACGGTCTACATTCAACTGGAAAAAAAAAAACCCTAACATTGACCGCTGGGATCTCCCAATCTACTATTAACTTTTTGGCATAATCCATAAATGGTGGGATTCAACAAACCAACGGTCTCGATTAACTAACAACGGGACCCACTTGTTAGAACTGAAAACCTGCGTGTAATGTCCAAAAACACATCCTCGCCTTCTGTTTGCTTGACAGTTGAAATTAACAAATATTCTAATGCTGCATCATTAAACTTCCGGTCAATGATGATATTTTTTATAGTAGAAATCATAAGGTGGGCCCCACCTAAAATAGTGGGTGGGCCCGCCCTTTATTCTGAGATGCTGATATTTGGGACGCGGATTGGCTACTCCCCCTGACACCAGCCCCGGAGCTGGTGGTCGGTGCTCTGTGGGCCCCACCATGATGTACGTGTTTCATCCATTCCGTTCATCCATTTTTAAAGATCATTTTAGGGTTTGATACCAAAAATGGGAGGGACATAAATCTCAAGTGGATCACACCACAGGAAAAAAAATAGTGAGTGGATATCCATCATTTAAATCCTCCTAAGGCCCGATGTACTGTTTATTTGACATCCAATCCGTTGATTAGGTTATAAAAACCCAGATGAAGGGATAAAACAAATATCAACTTCATCCAATACTTTTATGGCCCCCAAAAAGTTTTTAATGGTCGAAGTTCATTAAACACTGTTTCCTGTAATGTGGTCCACTTGAGACTGGGATATACCTCATTTTTGGTATCAAGCCCTAAAATGATCTTTAAAAATGGATGAATGGAATGGATGAAACACATACATCATGGTGGGCCCACAGAGCACCGACCACCAGCTCCGGGGCTGGTGTCAGGGGGAGTAGCCAATCCCCGTCCTGATATTTGTAAAAAACAAGGGAAGCGGATTGGCTGGTGTACCTCACACGAGCTAATTGATGTCTGCAAGTTCTGTGGGTTTTATGGCTGGTGTACCTCACACCAGCTATATAGCTGCTGTATTAAAGTCCGCAAGTTCGGTGGGTCTTATGGCTGGTGTACCTCACACCAGCTATATAGCGGCTGTATTGATGCCTGCAAGTTTTGAGGTACGTGTTATATCCAAATCATCCACCATTTGGCGATCTCGTCTTAAGGCTTGAGATGGAGAATAAGACATATCTAACTATCAAGTAGACCACAGCGAAAAAAGCAGTGGGAAATTGAACGTCTACCGTTGAAACCCTTTTTTGGGGTCATGGTACTTTTGTATCAGTATGAAAAAAAAAATTCCCCTTAATTCAGGTCTTTAATTTGTGACCTTATGAATAGATTAGATGGAAAATAAACATTACGGTGGGCCCTATGAATTTTTCAATGGTGAAAATCATTATCTTCCTGGCTATTTGTAATGTGGTCTAGATGATTCAATTTTTGGATAATGCTCTAAAATGATCACTAAAAATAAATGAACAGTGTAGATATAATAAATGTAGGGGCAGTTATGTAGTTGGTGTGTGTTACACCAGCCAATCCGCTTCCAAAAAAAAGTGGGAGGTGGGCCCACCTTTCCATTGCCACCTTCTTGTACGACGTACCCAGCCATGATAGTAGGCAAGCATGCCTCAAACTGTGGGAATCTTGATTTATTTTATCTGAGATGTTTGCTTGTTCTACGCTCAACGCATATGTGCCACGACAGAACACGTGTGGAAGATCTGATCTTTACATCTGGTTGGAAATATAATGTTTAGATCTCATGCATGAAATTTCAGGCAGTTTCAATCATGAGGTGGGCCATAATATACAAAGTAAACAAACGGTTAAAATAACTTTTCTAACCGCGACTACTTGTTTTGCATGTGTGGCTGTGATTAGTAAACCTTTGATAATTCCACACGTGTGTGACCTTTCAGCCCACACGTGGGAACACGTGCCAGTATGGAACACTTGCTCAAGATCTAAACCCCATGTGTTGTTGGAACCGATGGTTAGATCTTGGGACCATTTTACTCGGGTGGGCCACAGTGTACAAAATAAATGGACGGTTAAAACAATTTTCCTGGCCATCCATTTTGTTTTTTATATGCTGTGGCCCACCTTCGGTATAAGATGGTCTGGATTTTAGCTACGAAAACCCAAAAAATGAGCACAGATGATAAAAAGCTCCGATTCCGCACACATCTTCAATATCAGCAGGTGTGGATGGGGCAGGGACATGTGCATGAACTGGGCTAACCCGATTAACTCGCTCGACTCGGACCGACTTAGAATTGAGTTCGGGTCGGGACGGGCCATTTTCTTAGGTCCGAAGCTAATTTTGGGTCTAATTCGAATAGGTTCCAATTCGCCCGAAACCTAACTCAATATATATATATATATATATATATATATATATATATATATATATATATGCACACACACACGGAAACGCTTACTTGCGAACTAGTTCATACGTAAGTAGTACGTACTTTTTTGAGAACCCATCATACGTGATTTGGATCCAAAATCTGAACCGTTCATGTGAAGCAGCACCTCATGAAACCTCCTCGGACCAAGTTTTACTTTGATCTAAAACTTCTATGGGCCATAAAATATAAAAACTATTTCCTCCCTTGATTTGCATTTCTCTTTGCTATGGCCCACCAGAATTTTAGATCGGGGTGAAATTTTCTCATATAGTGTTTCATGGGATTTCACATCAAATGGACCGTTCCGATTAGACACTCATGGCACGTGTGCAAAGGTGCGTAGTGCGTAGGTGCGTAGGGGAGCATCTCTCTCTCTCTCTCTCTCTCTCTCTCTCTCTCTCTCTCTCTCTCTCTCTCTCTCTCTCTCTCTCTCTCTCTCTCTCTCTATATATATATATATATATATATATATATATATATATATACACCTAGTTATCCTAACCATTTACAGCAATTTAGAATTAGTCCATCGAAATCTTGGATCCCTTTTGTAGATGAAACAAAGTCTCAAAAATTTATGACAAAAGCCACTCTAAAAAATCAAGGTCGTTTAAATTACTTGCCAAAGATCTTTCCATGGAGTAGATGAAGCAAGAGTAAAAAAATCAAGGCCGTCCAAATTATAGGTGCAAAAATGGTCTGAACTCGCTCGGTTGCTGACTGGGCTGAGTTCGGGCTTGACACATTGGCCCGGAGACTAAGCCAGGCCGGGTTGAGCCCAATTCGACCCGGTTCGGCCAATGTACACCTATGGAATTCTCACACCCACTCTAATGTAACAAAATAAAAGTCAACTCACCTCTTCAAAGTCTGCGTGCAACCGCACGTGCCAGTCTGGCGCGTGTGCGAAATTTGAGCCTTGCGAAAGTATACTCACTGTGTAGACGACGTGGCCCAACAGTTCATGTAGGTCGACTCATCAGGTGGGCCCGCGCGTGCATTGAATGTGGCACGTGAAACGTCTTTTGGCCTTTTTGAAACCGTTCATTGTTTTATTACGTGTGTGGCCCACCTGATGAGCTGACCTGCTTGATACAAAGATGCCAGTTTGGCATTGCTGGCTCTATAATACAAACGACCGACCATAAAATGAAATAAAATAAGATCGCTTCTCCTGATGGCACGTTTCTTTCAAGTGAGAAGGGTTCACATATGCATGTCATTTTTACCTGTAATCTGTCACTTTTCAGAACATCTGAACCGTCAAAACGATGAACCACACGGAATAGATGAATCTGGTAAATTTCTCTTCAATTACTTCTTAAGAGGCCCACTCACGTAAATTGACTCAGACCACCGGTTGTTTATTGATTTTGATAGTGTAGATCGCACAATGAGTGGGCCATTCATTTTTCCCTCTCAGGTGACGTTTATGGTGTGGCCAAAACTTTGGACGGTTCTGATGTTCTATACAAGTGACGGGTTGGAGGGAAAGAAAGCGTTGTATGCAGAAGTTCACAGTACAACGTTGTATATGAACAGTACTTCGAATTTTACCGTTGAATTGTAAGATCTTGTCTAGAGTCACATGCGTATGTAGCATTGCCCGTCAACACACAAGCAAGCATATATGCTGATATGGCAAACGTTTGGAAGATCAGAACCGTCCAATGTGTACATGCCTTAGATTCATATGGTGGGCCTCTCGAAAATAAAAAAACTGAACAAATGGAACAACGGTCATTAAGAATGTGGGTTGGGTTGGCCCGCGGGTCAACTGGCTCGACCCGCCTCGGAGACGGTTTTGGCCAAGACCTGCAATCTCGGCCTATGAACGGTACTCTCCACCGTACAAATGGTAGGAGGACTGGAAATGGATTGTGACCTTTAAATCCAGTGGACCCTTATAAAGAATGGACCACGATTCAAATCCACTCTAACAGGAAAATCTAGCTGTCCCTGACTGTGGGGCCCACTTTGATGTATGTACCTTACATCCACTGTTTCCATCCACTTTGAAAGCTCATTTTAGGGCATGATGCCAGAAATAAAGCAGATCCAAATCTCAGGTGGACCACACCACAGGGAAGGGTGGTGATTGACCGTTAAAAACTTTTTATGGGCCACAAAAGTTTTGGATCAAACTGTTGTTTGTGTCATCCCCTCATCCTTTTATTTTATTTTTTTACCTTATCAACAGATTGGATGGAAAATAAACATTCCGGTGGCTCCATTAAGTTTTTAATGGTGGGTATTCAATCACTACTGTTTTCTTTTATGTGGTCCACCTGAGATTTATATTTGCTTCGATTTTGGATTCATGTCCTAAAATAATCTTTCAAAACGGATGGACGGCGTGGATTTAAGGAAATTATATCACAGTGGGCCCTACAGTCAGGGAACCACCGAAGTGCGCCCAAAATGTTGGGCTAGGGTCGTGCATCAACGTGGTTTATGTACTGTGGGTCTATATAGCGTGCGCGCGAGATGGACGTTCCGGTCTCCCATCGTTCTTCCAACATGTACGGTTGGATATTAGGACACGTCATTTGCTACCTTTCAACCTACATTAATAAATATAGAAATAAAAAAGAAAGAGTCACCTATGACTGAGGCCCTTTCCAATCAGTAATAGACATGCTTTTTCAGGCAAAGGAAATTTTTTTATACCCCAGCGAGCGCATATATGATACACTGTCACATGAAGTTGTAGGCTTGTATATATTTAGTTAAAATTAAATTGTCTAAATCATGGGACCCAATGTAGATGTATCATCAACCCAAAACTAAGCTTATCTGATAATATCGACTATCGGATTGGTGCAGATATATTGGACGGTTTAAAATGAAAGTATCCAATGGTTCTGATTCAACAAACAAGTGTGCCCGAATTAAAGCACCATTTCGATTTTGAGAATATGACTTAGAGAATGATGTCCACTTTTATCAGTTTAATTTGATTTACTGCATACCACGCGGAGAATTCCGGAGTGCATGCGTATTAGGCATCATAGTCCGCCAGAGTATCAAAGAACTTCACTTTCTTGCAAGTTACTTGGTCGGATGCTGCAGCAAAAGGTACAATGCTGTCTGTCTGATTGCACCCGCAGAAGAAAAGGGTAAACATTATCTTCGCGCAGTGTCCACAGAGAATCAGTGCGCACATGCCTCTCACCATCTAAAGATGGAGAGCAGCCCGACGTGGGGCCCACCATGATGATATATATATATATATATATATATATATCCATTTTTTGATATCATTTTAGATAATGGGCCCAAAAGTTAGGCAGATATAAATCCTTAGTGGACTGCCTCACCGAAAACAACAGTGATTGAACATCCACCGTTGGACCTTAATTTTTATTGTGCCATCCAACCTATTGATAAGGTCACGGCAAGCACGGAGGTAAAAACAAATATCGGCTTGATCCAAAACTTTCATGGCCCATGGGAAATTTTGAATAGCCCATCTCTGTTGTTTCATGTAGTATTGTTCACATGACGTGAATATACTAAGGACCATGGATTTCAAATCTATTGGTTGTTTGGCATTAGAGCTGGGCACAAACCGACCTAATCCAGCAGATCTGACTCTAACCAAAGGCATAGATCAGTGCAGTTTGAGTAGGATCAGTCAAATCCGACTGTTCATCGGATTTCAGTTCGAATCATGGTCCATCTAGACCGATCCAAATCGAAATCCGAACCAAATGGATCCGATCCGATCCGTATATATTAAAAAAAGAATTTTTTTTTTTACTCTTTTTACCCTATGTCTATATATAGTTTTATTTTATCTCTTTTACTTTTTACCCTACCCAGCAACACCCGCACCCGAACGGTTGAACCCTAAATCCTCAAAATCCCTAAAATCTCTCCCTCTCTTTTTCTCTACCCAAACGTGCAACCATCTCGATCCGGCTACTTCCATCTGTCTCTACCCGAATGAGCGCCGCACCCGGCCATCTTGATCCGGCCACTCATCTGCCCAGCCCACTCATCATTACTATTCATCATCTCCATTTATCAGGTAGGTACGTAGGTTTCATTTTTATTTATATATATTTTTTAATTTTATCCTGCATTTTGGAGCAGTGGCCCACCATTTTTATTTAAAAATTTTCAAAAAATAAAAAATAAAATCAGGATCGATCCAAATCGTACCCAATCCGATCCGACTCGGATCGGATCAGGCCAGCAATGGTCCGGATCAGATCGAGTTAGATGACCTGGATTTGGTCCCGGATCAGATCGAGTTCGGATCAGGCCATGTAATTTTCGGACTGAGTCAAGTTGGACCCAATCCGATCCGACTTGACTCGATGTCCAGCTCTATTTAGCATCATGGAGTACTTTAGGGTTTCAAATCCAGGAGGTTTCAAATCCCCCTCAAAGAGGAGGGGGTTTGAAATCCTAAGAGCTTGAATTATATCTAAAATCCTTCTAAGAGTTGCATGTGTAATATATGTTACTATACCAAACTATTAGGCACATGACCCACTAATGATGTCCCAAAACAACTAGATTATCAATTGCATTACTATAATTATTTTAATATGATGATTAGTGTCATCCAAACATTATCCATGTAAATCAACGGTTAAAAATTGTTTGTTAGTCACACGAACATGATCTTGTGCTAGTGGCCCATCCGAGACTTGAAATTTCATCATTTTGGGGCAAAATATATATTTCAGCAGACTTATTACAACCATTGTGTCAAACATTACATACGTTCACTAATTAGAGATGTTAAAATTGATTTAGTAATTAAATTCAAACCTCTGTAAATATACCATGCATAGATACTCTTCGATTAAAGTTGATTCCCAACCCAGGGTTCAATTTCAAATCCAGGGGGTTTCAAATCCAAGAGGTTCCAAATCCACGCTCCCAAATGGGCCCTAAATTATCGAGGTGGACCTCATTGTTAGGGCCAAATCATGGTGGGAGAGGCCAAGCTGCATCTAATTTTAGAGAAAGCTCATTAAGTGAGCCCTGGCCTCACCCAAGATAATGCGGCCCTTATTGCAAGCTCACTTTGATGCATGTATTCTACATCGATGCGTGTCTATTCGATTTTTCATATAGTTTCAGAGCATGAGCCTAAAATTGAAATTGAACCAAATCTTACATAAACCATACAACAGAAAACTATTGTGATTGACGAATTTTTTATTTTTTAAATTTATTATTATTATTATTATTTTTGTGGCTAACAGTTTTGAATCAAGTTGATTGTTGCATGGTCCAAAAAAGAACCAGATACAAATTTCAGGTGGTCCATGTAACATCAAATAATGGTTATTAAAAGTCTATATTTTAAAAACATCTTAAGGTCTACAATAATGTTTATTGACCATCCAACCTATAGATAAGGTCACATAGACCTTGATGAAAGGGGAAAACAAATTTCAGCTTTTTCAAAACTTTAGTGGCCCACAAAAAGATCTTAACGACCAATAATCACTATTTACTCTACTATGATCTACCTCAAATATGTATCCATTTAATTTTTAGTACCATATCTTAAAATAAACTGGAAAAATATATAGACGGCCTGGATATACAAAACATATATGGAGGTAGTCCCTATGGTACATCACTGGTTCCGGGTCGTAGCCAAATCGCTGTTGATGGATCCAAACCGAACGCCTCAGCTGGGGCCCACCATAGAAAAGTCCTGGGTCCGTTGGTTTGTTTTACTTTTACTAGTGGGAGCACGGGGCCACATTAATAATTGTTCACGTGTTTTATTTGAAAGACTGCGGGTATACTCGCTGCGCTGAGCTGGAGGCTGCCCGTGCCAAATTGGCACACGAAATAGAAGTTATTCACCAGGTAAGGCACACTCGCATAAGATAAATGGACGGTTCCAAAGAAATGATCAACGGTCCATCCAAAAAAAGGATCAACGGTCCATATTCAGCGTACTGGTGTGGATGCTTCTTTGATGCATGGAACAACCTGGTTTTTTGTACATTGCATGCTAATCGGACCTGATGAACGGTCCAAATCACGCACACGTGTGACACCTTGTATAGAGGCTACTTTGAGTGGTTTCTGTTCACAGCCCAATAAGTGGGCCATTCATGGAGGGGCAAGAGGCCAAACTCTCATCTTCCACATGATCACAACCATTTCAAATGATGCAGGCCCTACCATAATGCATGTGTTTTATCCATGCCGTCCATCCATTCTGCTAGATCATTTTAGGTTATGATTTTAAAAATGAGGCAGATCTGAATCTCAGGTGGACCACACCACAGGAAAAAGTGGTGATTTCAGCCCGCCAATGATCAAAAACTGTTATAGCCTATCAGGAAAATTTTAATGGTGGGCGTTCAATCACTACCGTTTCCTGTGGTGTGGTCCACCTGAGGTTCGGATCTGCCTCATTTTGGGCTCGTATCCTAAAATAATCTGAAAAATGGATGGACGGCGTAGATAACACATACATCATGGTGAGGCCCACAGAGCGACGGTGTCGTGTGGTACACTGCTCAATCCGAGTCCGACGCAATCGCTTGCCAAGATTCCTGCGACTATACGTTTTGGATGCTCCCGAGGTGTACGCTACCGTCCTCTTTCTTACGAGAAAAAAACTTTAATACTCTGGCAGAGCGTGTTGGATGATACACTTGCACTTAGAAATTGCATTCTTATCAAAAAAGAAATTAAAATTAAATTGTAAAAATTATTGAATCCATTTTCGACATATCATGAACAAAAAATTAAGCAAATTCGATTACCTGATTATCAGATTTGTAGACATTTATTGGACGGTTAAAATTGAAAAAATCCAATGGTCCTATTTCAATAGCTAAGTTCCTCCAAGCAGAGGTTTCGGATTTTTAAATAAAGTTTATTTTTAAAAAAGAGACTTATTATATACAGAGAATTCGAATTTAAAACGGTTTAATTTGAGTCAGTGCATGCTAAATATGCAAATTCCGAGTGCATGCGTATAAAGATTCATACTCCGCCAGAGTATCAAATAACTCCCACGTTCTTAAACCATCCATTCTCCGCCATTAAAAAACCGTTGCATCAACCTTCTTTTCTCTGAGCGCTCTCCGTTCCTGTTCTATTCCCGGCAATCTTTTTCTTCCTTTTGGGGAAGAAATCGATACGGGTTTTGATCGAAAGTAGCAACAAATGCTAAAACTGTAAATGGGTATTGGAGAAATCGATATCTGAAGGAGGAATTTCATCTGGGCTGTCGTTTCTCCAGGGGAAAATTAAGGAAATTTGAAAAAAAAGGGGTCTTTTTCTAGTTCTTGATAGATTTCTCGGAGATTTATACATTTACTAGTGTCTTTGACCATTTGTATTGATTTGTAGTGAGAGATTTTGATTTGGGTTGTTGTTATTTGGGTGGAATTTGAAGGACAGAGAGCTCTGGGATTTTTTAGGATCTTGGGCAACTCAAGTGAATCTAAAATATGGGATTTTGATTTTCTTTTTTTTTTTTGGGTTATTATTTTGATGAAAATTGAGGGATTATGTTGAGAGAGAAAATGGTTATATTTCATATTTCTCATTTGTAGTGTCGGTCGCAGAATCAGATGTTGGGTTGTTCTTCTTTTGATGTGAAAAAAATGAGAATTTTATAGATTTTGTTTTTGGTAAATCTTGTTGGTCCCTTTGAAGTTAATGAGATTTCTAAGCATCATGGGCAATTCGTTTGGATGCTCAGCATCAGGAGAGCGTCTGGTATCTGCCGCCAGAGACGGGGATCTTCAGGAAGCCAAGGCTCTCTTGGAATACAATCCCCGCCTTGTGAGGTACTCCACGTTCGGTGTCCGTAATTCCCCCCTTCATTACTCTGCAGCGCAGGGCCACCATGAGGTAACTCATACATTTGTTGATCTATTCATGCAATTTTCTTTCCTTATTTGAATTCACCGCATTGTAGAAATTTGTTGGTTTTTATTAATATTTCTTCATGAATGTGATTTATGTTGCCGGTGTCTGAAGATTGTCTCTCTGTTGCTTGAATCTGGTGTTGAAACCAATCTAAGGAACTATCGTGGGCAGGTTAGATAACTACCAGCTTTACCTTCAAAGGTGGGATCTTTTTATTTTTTATTTTTCAGGTAGGGGGTGTTTGGACACTTAATTGAGCTGGATTGCAATTCATTCAATTTGTAATGGAGGAAAGGAAAATGTGGGGTGGCACCTTTTAGTTCACAATGACAAACAAACCAGATTACAGTTCTGTGAATTTCAAGTTGTAGTTGAAATGGTAGTGATTGTGATTTGGGGCTAGTCCTTCATTATGAATGGAGCGGATCTAGCCACATTTCGGTCATTGTCTCTTTATTCAATTGAATTATTGCATTTCTGTGAGATTCAAAATCCAAACAGCCTTAGCGTTATTTGTTTTGGTACCTGTTTGTGAGCATTAACAACATGTTTATTTTTCTCTTGGGGCAAAGCACATTGTCCAAGTGACTTCGATGCTTGGTCTGAATTGCTGAATTTTCATTTTAGCCGGCATTTGGTACTGCTGTTTCCCGTCACAAAGGGATCTAGATCATTTATTTGGCGGGACAACATGTTTGGGGTTTGTAGCCAAGTATCCTATTGGACAATCCAATCCATCTGGATGTTTGCCTGGAAATGCATTGCTAAAAATAAAGCATGGTGAAAATCCATGCAAAAAGGGAAAAGTCCACTGAATGGATGGCTGTGATGTTCAATGGAGGATATTTTTGGTCTGTTGCACATAATAGTTGGGGCCCACCAGATGAATAATCTGAAAGGTGAGCCCCACCCCTACAGAATGCTCCCCCATTCACGAAATCTGGTAGCTCGAGCCAAGCATTGTATAATGTCGCTACCATTTTAGTCATTGATTGCCCATTATACATGTTTCGTATCATGCAGTTTGAAAAAGGTTCATGCTTGAAATGGAAACTGGAGGATATTTATTTTTGCCATTTCATTGGATTGCTTTTCACTAGAGAACTGTGTGCTGTGTTGTGAAACAGACTGCTCTAATGCAAGCCTGTCTATATGGTCATTGGGAGGTTGTTCAGACTCTGGTGCTTTTCCGAGCCAATGTAAGATGTTGGCTATAGCTTACAATTTCCCATATATGACAGAATTCATACTAGCGTAAAAAGACAGCAAATAACTCCCTCAATATATTTGGGCATTGGATTTTAGATTCACAAAGCAGATTATCTCAATGGAGGTACAGCTCTCCACTTTGCAGCATTGAATGGGCACTCTTGTTGCATCCGTCTCCTCCTTGCCGATTACGTTCCAAGTATACCTGACTTCTGGGACATCATAAGGAAAAGATCTGCCCAAGAAGATTCTACAATCAACTTTGACAAGGGGTACATGGTCTACAAACTTGACTTTCTTCTTCTTCCTCTTTTTTCCACGAGCGTGACAGACTCATATGAGATCCGAACCTATCATCGTCTATGCTTTACCTTGGATGGGCCATACCCCAAAAATGACATCTACCCGGCAATCCTAACCATTCTATTGTAAGACTTTTGAGGAAAGAAATTTGATGTCTATAGAAATAGCCAACCAAGGATCCTTTGATTATCCACTTTTTTTTCCCCCCCTAAAAACAGAAAAATCGTCCAACCCGAGCAGCTTGAAACCAGTGTGAATTTTGGGATGTGGTCCATCCAATGTAAGGCCTATCTCATGAACAGTTCAATCTTGACCATGGTGGCCACATGTTCAGACAGCGAGTCGGAGATAAGCAAAAGAAAGTGACAAACTTACTAGGTTCTTTTTTCCATATTGCATGTCTCCTTTGCCTGATACGTTGGCAATGTATTTCTTCTTGTTTGTGTAATTGCAGTTCTCTTGATAGAATGCTTAATAAACCGGCAGATGGAGGCATAACAGCCCTCCACATGGCAGCACTAAACGGCCACTTTGATACTGTACAATTATTGTTGGACTTGGGGGCTTGTGTTTCTGAGGTCACCGTGAAGGATGGGACGACGATTGACCTGATTGGTAATCCCTTCTACTTGTATTCATGGAATATCATTGAAGTTCCTTTCCGTTATTAACTTTTCAGATTATCAACATCTCACACATCATCACTTCAAAATGCCTGGAACTGGGGTTCATAAGCTTTGAGGTCTCTGTGTATTGGCCTGTGTGAAGAGAGTAGGATTTCAAACCCTACACCCATGAGTAGCCTTAGCTTCATCTTGCTTTAGCGTTTAATGGGGGATGGCATTTGAGTGTAGACATTGGATTGGGTATAACATATGGTGAAGAATTTGCTGTTGATAACATCAGTGGTTGCCTTCATTGATGAAAGTTCGCACTTGATAGTTTCTATTATATCTCACATGTTATCAAGGAGGACGTTGAGAATGAGTTGTATTCCTAGTTGCACAATCCTTTTAATCAAGTGTCACCCTTGCTTTGATCCGTGCTTCAAACTCGCACTCCCTGACCTGTTTCCTGTTTCCTTGTTGTTTATGCTTGCTAACATTTTGAGACAAACACTTCCTTGCTTCCACACCCGAATTTAGAGCTGGACGCGAATTGATTAGCTCGGTCAGCTTGACTTGACTCGGTTTGAAACTAGGTTTGGACCGAGAGTTGGTTTTTGGAGCTCGAAAAAATTTCGAGGCAAGTCTAACTCGGTTCGAATCAGCTTGGTGACTCGGTCGCTTAACATAAATAGGAATTTTAAAAATTACACCCCCCCCCCCCCCCGGCCTCTCATTTTGAACAAATGCCCCGAGCGAGCAACCTCGCCCGAGCCCCACCGCCCTAGCCCCCCCCCCCCCCTCTCTCTCTCTCTCTCGAGCGAGCTCTCTCAAACCCTAGCCCCCCCCCCCCTCTCATTTTGAACAAATGCCCGAGCGAGCAACCCCGCCCGAGCCTTCAGCCCGCCTAGCCCCTCCCTCTCTCTCTCTCTCTCTCTGCTCGGCGAGCGCCTCAAGCCCTAGCCCCCCCCCCCCCCCCCTCATTTTGAACAAATGCCCGAGCGAGCAACCCCGCCCGAGCCCCTACCGCCCCTAGCCCCTCTCTCTCTCTCTCTCTCTGCTCGAGCGAGCGCCTCTCTCTCTCTCTCTCTCTCGCCCGAGCGAGCAGCTAAGCGGCCTGAGCTCAAGCCCTAGCCCCCTTTCCCCTTTCCCATTTCTCTTCTCTCTTTGTTTGAGCCGTCGAGCCCCGACCCCTGAGCCTGTCACTGCCCTGCGCGCCCGTCTAGGCGTCCCTGCCTCAATTGCCCCTCGTTGTCTTTCGCGCCCGTATGTCCGGATTGTCCTTGCCTCTCCGTCCTCCTCGGTAACACTCACTCCTCTCTCATTGTCCATCGAAAGCTTGAGCTCGAAAGCAGCTCGAGCTGGCATGAGCTACTGACTGAACCGAGCCAAGCTGGCCAGTCAGGCTTGAGGACCGAGCCTAGCCAAGTTCGAGCTAGGGTTGGTTGTTGGTTGAACCGAGCCAAGCTTTGCCAAGCTTGACTCTTGTCCAACTCTACCCGAATTTGTTGTTGCTTCGCTTCATGCTTTGTGCAACTATAGTTTTGTCCTCTTACTGTAGCTAGGGAGGCTAAAATTCTTTGATCCCATGATCCACCTATGGTTTTGGATGACCATGTTTTGTGTTCAAAGCCACTCCCCGTTTTTTTTATTCAAGTGCTTGCATTCTCCCTTTTCTCCATCATGAGATGAATAAGCATTGCCGTAGCGTAAAGTAGACGATATCGAGCTGTTGAATGTCACCATAAAGCACTCGAGGTTTTTTTTTAATTTTTTTTATTAATGAATTAAAGCATTAGGGTATGTTACTCTTGTATGGATGTCGCATATGGGTCTAGGCGTCAAGCTTTCTTTTCCTTCGAATTTCATTGTTTGGGGACATGACAATATATTTTAAAGTTCTATAATTATATCAAATTTCATGATATGGATTGAGGTGGTGAGAAGGGATGTGAAAACTCGATCACTTATTAAGGATAGGGTAATGTAGAAAATGTCGCAGAAAAACACCCACACACAATTGATGCAAGCAAAAAACAAAATCAGAAGAGAAAAGAGCTAAGCAAAAACCTAGAAGCTAAAGGGCAAAAGAAGAGATGGGGCACAAGATTTATGTGGTTTGGAAATACGCCTATGTCCATTGGGTAGCAATGCAGGGCTTTCTTCTTCATTAAAACAAGAGAAATTAGAGAATATAAGGCACACCTCTCTTCCACTCTTTCACTATGCAAGGAATCTCTCACCAAGGAATCATAGGAAGATTACCCTCTCACTACAAGTGTTCCCCTTATATGGACAATGCATCAACCTAAGAGAGCCTAGCTGAAACCTCCGAAACCTATATGGAAGTTAGGCTTCATCGTTCATATGTATAGAGAGAGAGAGAGAGAGAGAGAGAGAGAGAGAGAGAGAGAGAGAGAGAGAGAGAGAGAGAGGAAACGCTATACGTGTAATACCTCTCCACCGCCTTAACATTCTCCCATTTGAAGATTAGTTTCTCTAATAGTATAAAAACAATCCCAATAATGGTTTCCCAAACGTCACCAATCACTAGGTGACGACAAGAAGAAGCCTACCCCAAATAAACTTCTCCGTCGCAATAGCAGCATATTTGCTACGTCATCACGGGTGTAAATCTTCTGCAATGAGATTTGCCATCTTCCACTGTCACGAACAAAGTTATTACTATACGTCGATATGCTTGGTGTGAGCATGAAATATCAGATCTTTAATATGCAAATCCACAGTTAGAAGATAATGAAAACGTGGAGTAAATTTTAACAGACTGCCAATATGTTATTATTATAAAGATTAGAAGAAAACCATCTTCTAGTTGATAGAATTAGAAAACAATAATTCTATTGGATAATCCAAAATATGGAAATGGAAACCCCTATGGAATCCTCGGGAACCAGAGAACCACAGAATTCAGCAGTTGACCTGTCTCTTGTAGCCGCAGAATTCTACATTTAAAAAGTTTTTTTTTTTTTTTAACTTTTTTATTGGGAAATGGTTTCTCTCTCTCTCTCTCTCTCTCTCTCTCTCTCTCTCTCTCTCTCTCTCTCTCTCTCTCTCTCTCTCTCTCTCTCTCTTTTGTACTGAAAATCTAGGAAAAGAAATCCCTCTCCCCTTTTTTGGTTTTTCTCAAAAAAAAAAAAAAAAAAAAAAAAACACCATCACACTAGGGGAATTCATATTCTTTTCCATTGTTTTTCACCCAAAGAAATAGGACTAACCCACAATCTCAAGTAGCTTTATCTACTTGAGAAACTATCATTAAGTGGTTCATGCATTATGCATTTTGTGTATATATAGGCGTGGTTGTACACGAGGATTCCCAATTTGAATTCAAATCATGCTTGCCATAGGCTACGCCTGTCCTTAACTAAGACTTGCTTGCTAAATAAGTTTTATGAGGGAAAGGAAACCAACTAATGAAAGAAACGTACAAAGTTCATATTGCATGAGCTGAAGACATTATATTTGTATTGGTTTATAGAAACCAGACTGCCCAACTGGAGTTGTGGGCCCCACTGCCCAATTGGTTCACTTATTGGACTACCCTAGTGGAACATGGGCTCAACAGTCCATCTGGACCATTATCAACAGTCCATCTGGACCATTATTTTAGCCATCCAATTGATCACACCTGGTCACAGATCATTCGGACACTAGTCAATATTTGGATCCAGTGTTGCCATCATGTGGGCTCTGCTTTTGGACTTCCTCTGATATACACATTGGATGGGTGGCCACTACAAGCTTTCATGTTCAGTTATTATGCTGAGGACTTTCTAAAGGGGGAAATTGATACCATGTTATTAGTCATTAGCTACTTCCTAAATTTTGAAACTAGTTTTTATCCAATCAGCCTAATGGTTAAAAAAAAAAAAAAAGAGTTGACGACAGAGCTATTTCTACGTTTACTTTTGTGCTGTTATATGAACCTTAAGCTAAGGATATGTACAGAATCTTTGAGCCTTGAGTACGAACAAGTAGGCCCCAATGTCTCCGTGATCCAGGCAATTGATCCGATGTGACCCAACTTGGATAGATCGTACCCCAAAAATCCGTTTCCTTCAATGCTTGTAGCCATCCAATCCTTGGTCTTTTTCCACTGAATTGCAGCATAGTTGTATTTTCATCTTAACCTTCTATTTCCAAGCCACCAGTAGAAGGTTTAGTATTGTTCCAGCATGAGGCATTTCAGAGAGTCCCAATCTGTGGGGTGACCTAGCAGATGGAAGGCCTGGATCCATGGGCCCTGCTGTTTGAAACTCAACACTTAAAGGATATTCTGCATGTCCTTGGTTCGAGATTCTTATAATTCCCACTCTTTTATTGTTATTGTATTTTTGTTTTCAATTTTCTTCTTTCTGACACCCGCAAGTGCATAAATTCCTAAGCAACCCTATAAGGAAAGAAAGACACACACGCACACATGTATAAAGGAGCTATATAGGCATTAGGATAGCCAACTGTCCAGTACTCGAAACTATGCAATAAGATACAATTCAGTGAGGTTTGATAAACCCATACGCATGTACAAGGCATATACCATCAACATGCTATTATGGCAAATAAGTGGTGTCCAAGCCATTTATCAGGTATGTCCGACCTCGAAGATGTTCCCATCCAAAAATCAGGCTGGTTTACTCATCAGGTGGACCACAAAATTATTTTTATTTTAAAAAAAACGTCCACATCTTAATAAAATTCAGCCAAATTTTCTTCAACAGTACATTTATTTCACAAACCATGGCCCACCTGATTGGTGAAGTGACCTGATTCTTGGGCCAGGTGATCTACAAAGAAACACCCCTCTGATGTATGGATTGGATCATGTAGGCCATATAGTTAACATGTTGGAAAATAATGCTCTCATCAATTCATAGAATTTTTTCAAAAAGTTTTCATTAACCTATGTCTGCATTTGGTGGGCCTTTCTTTCTGTGATTACCTAGTTCTGTGAATGCTTCATATCTATTTAGATGAGCAACTGAACAGGATTTGATTGTTTCTACAATTACGGGTCCTTTATAAGATGGTCTAGTTGTTGCCATATTGGCAGGTGCAGGAAGCACACCGCTTCATTATGCTGCTTGTGGTGGAAATGCACAGTGTTGTCAGGTATGTAGATTGATCTTGAATATACCGTCTTATTTCGGAAGCCCTCTCATGAAATGGCGCTTATTCCATGCATATTTGCAAATGCAGGTTCTGATTTCAAGGGGAGCCAGCTTGACTGCCAAAAATGCAAATGGGTATGTATTGGATTCTTGGTCGATTTGCTAGTTTCAGACAGCTCATGCAAACCAATCTATGTGTGAAATAGCACACTGCGGATGCTTGGAATATGGTGTAGGCTCCGCATGTCGTGCCTTAGGGCCTATTTGGATGCAATATCTGCAAAAGGGATTTTCCTGCAAAAGCAATGTTTTCGTCAAGTTGCCGAAAACCATGATGATTGGTTTTCGTCAAGTGGGCTTTTTAGAGCCTATGTTGTCTGTTGGTTTTGAAAACAACAATTTTGGGTCAATTTCCAAATGGGCCACAAAAACAATGGTTTTGTCTATGAACAGCTATTTTGACGGTGCATCCAAACAGTCCCTTAGGCTCTCATGGTGCTTGATATATGGCACCGTATTGTAATCTAATGCCTCAGTATTGTGAAACATAGCATCATTTCTGGCAACACAAATGACAGACAAGAAACATTTCTATAATTAAAATACAAATTTGAGAGAGTAGGTCATGTAACATATTCCACAGCAGAGTGCACACATTGTGATTTCATCAACTGTCTGATATCTAGAATAAGATTTTCCAAGCTCATACATACATCTACATGTGTCCATTCATGCCAACTTGGCACGTGTACTGGACAGCCGAGCCAGGTGTTGGGTGTACACCACTGTGGATGACCTGGCCCAAAAACAGGCCAGTCCGATCATCTACTCAGTGGGTCCAGTGTAATGTACAGATCAGATATCCCACATGTATGCCAGGTTGGCACAGTGGTTGCTTAGGTATCCCACACGTGCTACGTTCACACGTGATTTTACGTGTTGTCTTTCGACCATTTGAAAAGGAAAAAAAAAGAAGAAGGTGAAACATGTATGCCAGGTTGGCACAGTGGTTGCTTAGGTATCCCACACGTGCTACGTTCACACGTGATTTTAGACCATTTGAAAAGGAAAAAAAAAGAAGGTGAATGGAAATTCTTTGAAGAATTCTTTATTTCCAAGACCGACCCAAGAATGAATCATCTTTGAGAGAGAGAGAGAGAGAGAGAGAGAGAGAGAGAGAGGGAGGGAGGGAGGGAGGGAGAGCCATCACACAACCACACAATGGATGGAGATATTTGTTATCCAGGCATATCCTCCTGCAATGGTTAGAGTAAGGATTGTGTGATTGAACATGCCATCTTGGTTTCTTTGAACATCATGGCAGTTTTCTTATCCTTTCCATTCCTTCTTTCTTAATGATCTGAAAGCATGCTTTTGTTGTTGTTTTGTGCAATTTTCATAGGTGGACTCCATCAATGGTTGCTCGTTCCTGGCATAGGAATTGCCTCAACGGGATACTGAATAACAACAATCCAGAAGGCCATTTGAATATTCTCCCTTCGCCATATATATCCCTCCCCCTTATGAGCATCATTAAAATTGCCAGGTGAGTGAGCCATAAGCTTTCATGTCTTTCGCAGAGCTACTCAACGGGAATTGTCCTTCATTTCATCTTTCATCCTTTGAATCGTATTATGGAATTAGTCAATGAGTACTGCTAAACGTTCTTTTCTTACTTTGAAATCTCTCACAAATATAGTAATAGGTCGGTCTGCCCTTTTGTGCCTGTCGATCTGGCCTGGCCCACCATTTTCTGGGCTTGGGCCTGATTTCAGCCCTATAAATAAAATCTGGGCCAGCTCAGATTTGACAGAATTTTCTATTGAAGCCTGGACAGAGCCGGAAGGCATTGTTTATGGGAGTCATGCACCAAGCTTGGCATTGATGTTTGTGCCCATAGCAGCAACAGGACATTGGTCAAAATGAATGTTTTGAATAGTGTATGCTTATGAGCTTACTGTAGCTTTCGTGCCATGTAGCACATGAAATTGGCATAATACACGTACACTACATGCTATTTTCCACTAAAATAGTAAAATCAGTTATGTTTTCATTGATTCATTTCTTTTTTCTATTTTTCACTAAAAATTAGTTAACATTTCAATTATTATAGTGAAATAACATGAATGAGTATATCTTTCAAAAAGAATGATTTACCTATTATTTTTATTAAAAATCTAGAAATATGTGTCGCTAACACTACACACTAGTAGCCTACTCCTCAAGCTTCAAAGGGGTGAATGCTACATTGCTTTCTATTCGCTATTAAAGAACAGATCAAAGCGAACAATGTTCCCTTCTTGCCACAGAGGTGGAAAATTACTACACCTGGTTGAATAATCTTGGACGGTTCAAATGAATAGAAGGAAAAAACCATGGAAAGCCATGAAGCGATTCAAATCTATCATACAAAGGAAAATCGTTATGTTCACTTTCACCATGCAGGCAAAGCATGTCAGCCTTCACCACACTCATTGGTGTTAAGGTGCTCATTGATCTGGGGTGACCCATAGGTGGTGAAATCCCACTATGGCGTGAGTGCAGGTGTGTGTGGGGTGTGTGTGTGGGGGGTGCGTGTGTATCAAAAAAAAAAAGAAGGGTGCTCATTGATCTGAGCCCAAGTCACCTGGAACATAATTCAGTTTGTGGTATTTAGAACGGAAATTCTAGGAATGTTGGTGACTTAGGTAACAATGATCCGGGCTTCCATTAGAATGGCTAGCACTTGGAGAGGCCATTCCCAATTGATTGGATGATCCAAACCATGGAAAAGTTGTCTGTACTGTACCATTGGGCGGTAAAGAATGTACTGTTTCTAAATTTGTGTATTGACCATATGGTTAGCAGATGTTGCCGGTTCCTCTCTGCATTGTCTGGACCATCCAATCAATCTGGGTTCTTGTTAGTGAAATATCCAAGAGGTGGCCATTCAAAAGGACGGGACTGATGAGTAGTATTACTGTGTTAGTACCGTTAAAGCTATTAGTCTATTACTTATGTATGATTTGCTTGCTTGCAGGGAATGCGGATGGAGGGATGGTGATCCACTTCCAACATGTGTTGATCCATGTGCTGTTTGTTTAGAAATGAAATGCACGGTCACTGCGGAAGGTATGCTGCTTCTGAAATTTACTGCTGCTAGTGTAGGATTTTGGATGCATCTGAGGCTGTTATTTGGCTGTTGAATTGTTTTACAACATTCCGAATGTTATGATCTTTGCTAAGATTGTGATTCTCTCATGTGAGTTTTGTAAGCTACTTGTTTCTGCAAAAAAAATTATCCATCTTTTCTTACTGGCAGCATCTCATCCACCGTGCACATTGCATACATGTGTTGATCAAGACCGCTGGAATGTGGTTGGCATTGTGGATGGAGCATATCCTGAAATCAGACTTGCTGAATTATCCTAAACGTCCAATTGGTGGCCATCAAATGGATGGTTGGAAAGAAAACGGTCAGCGGTCCAAATTTAACAGCCCATATCAGTGTGATTTTCATCATAAGCTCCATCTGCAATGGACCGGAGGATTTGGACGTTCTGGGTTGATTTTTTGTGATCATTTACATCCACAATGGGCTCCACCATTTGGGTAGGCTGGATTATCTGACACATTTGCCGATTGTATGATAGATGAGTGTTGGCTACTTAAAAAACGACGGAGAAGTGCATATTCCAGCCCTCGAAAATTTTGAGGACATTCTAAATGTTGGTATTGCTTAGAATGTGATTTTCTCAAGTGGGTCTTGTTTGAAAATTTTAACTGCTTTCCAGATGCTACTAAACATGGGTCCTGTTCATGGATTGCCGACCCATCCAAGTTGGATGCAGCTTGTCCGAGTTAACTTTGACTCAGTTAAGTCAAGTCCAATCCGGTTCAGCACCATGGGCCAGCATTGAAAATTCCTGACCCGGATGAGTCACATACCCCTACTCTGGCCAAGTCCCAACTTGACTGAGTCGCCGAGTCTTCAAACCATGGAGTCCCATTAGTTGATTTGCTTTTGAAAATTTTGATTGCATTCTAATTATTATCAGTCTTCTTGTCTGATCTATAAAATAACATCCAATTCATTCTCATGACGCAGGCTGCAGACATGAATTCTGCACCAGATGTGCATTGTACCTTTGTTCTACCAACAGCAGGTCCACACCCGGCCCACCTGGCTCGATTGCATGCCCTCTCTGTCGGCATGGAATCGTTTCCTTCGTCAAGCTTCCCGGCACAAATCCAATCAAGGAAATGGTACGGATGAACTTATCATTGCCTTCGTGCACCCCATATCATAGCAAAGGTCCAGAGCCTGCTTCAATGTCGACCCCATTCTGCAAACCCGATTTCAGTTGCACTCGAATCACACCACTTGCTGCATCCTCCTTTTGGTCCCTCAGCTGCCAGAAGTTCCCATCAATGAAACTCAACTCGAGCCTTTGCATTGGAGCTCCGGATACCAGCCCGTCTTTGGTCACTTGTGTGAGTGATAGGCGAACAAATTCACTATTAGGTAGGTGCTCCAGATCTAGTTTGCGGCGATCGGCTTCTCATGGTGAGAAGCGATCATGGTTCCCCTTCAATTCATGCGCTGCTACTAGCAATGGTTGAGAATTGCTTGGACCACAACTGTGCTTTTCTTGCTTGGTCTGGTGAGTTTGATTCTCAGAGATTTGAAGCCCAACTCGCGCTTTTACACGAAGCACGTATACCAACCTGGCAATTGAGGGACACCCGAGTGGCGTATATGGTGGGCCGCGCCATGAAGATGGACTTCCTGTGGACCACATGTTTGGTTGAATTGGAACATTTGATCAAGGTAGACAAGATGTAAATGTCAGGATCATCCATTGATGATGGGCCCCACATGCATAGTTGGATGTGGATCATCAGCGAGTCTCCTCAAACTCGTTCCATGATGAATGGGCCTGCCTGGTTTTTGCATATATCCATGGCGGGGCGCCTTACGAACAGCTCAGATGGCCCACTACTTGTAAGGTGGCAATGGGTGCTAAGTGTGAAGGTGATGTAGGCTTTTGATGCAAGAATAACAAACCTTTGATTTTTCATCCATTAATTTAAGATTTGATTGTGTAATTGATTTTTTTCTATCAATGCAAGTTTGTAAATGCAGTATTTATCTCTCTCTCTCTCTCTCTCTCTCTCACACTCACATATAGGGAAATGGTACTATGAGGTCAACCTCATGGGAATTTCGCATGAGGTCGAGCAGTGTGGGTCCCACCGTGATGTGCGTCAAAAATCAAGACCGTTCATTTGATGGGTCCCCAATAGGTTATGGGATATCCCAAAAATCACGGAACTCAAGTGGGCCATACCATCTAAACCATGCGAAGACATGCCTAAAACATATAAAAGTACTTGGTAGGGCTCACCTGAGATTTGGATGCAGCTGAAACTTGGTCTTACACCTCATCCAAGTGGGACACACACAATGAATGTTTTGGATTTGTAAGCCCCATCTCGGTGGGCCCAACAGTTGGTCTTACCCCTCAACTGTTGTATGTGGTGTGGCCCACGCAAGTCATAGATTGACTTTATTTTTAAGCCAGTGACCCACCATGAAATGGTGCATCTAACTGATGGGGTAGATTTTTGACGCACATCACGGTGGGGCCCACACAGCTCGACCAGATGTGTCGAGCTGTGTGGGCCCCACCGTGATGTGTGTCGAACATCTACACCGTGCATTTGATGGGTCCCCTTTAGGTTATGGAATATCCCAAAAATCAGCCGTATATGAAATTCAGGTGGGCCATACCATCTAAAACTATGTGAAGACATGCCTAAAACATATAAAAGCACTTGGTGGGGCCCCTGTGGCCCACATAGAATGGTGCATCTGGCTGATTGGGTAGATGTTATAGTTCCATTTCCCACGTACACAAATGATTATGAATGTTTTTTTTTTTCACACACTCCCGCCTTAGTGGGATTTCATCACTATGGGTGCTCGAACCCTTGACTTGAAACTCCCGAGAGTCTACCACTGGAGCAAGAGCAAGGACCCCATGATTATGAATGTTTTAATGGAGGTAACCCCTCTCGACTTTTGTATGCGGTGTAGCCCACATAAATCTCTGATTGACTTGATTTGTAAGCCCTAGGCCCACCATGGAATGGTGCATCTGACTGATGTTTGATATACATCATGTTGGGGCCCACACAGATCGACCTCATAGGAAGTTCCCATGAGCTCGACCGCATAAAACCTGAACCTTTTCCCATATATATATATATATACCTACGTACGGAAGTCCGAACTTTTGATGACCCATCATACGTGATGAATCTCGCAAATCTGAACCGTTCATATGAAGCGCACCGCATAAAACCTGAACCTTTTCCCACACCCACCCACACACACACACACACACACATATATATATATATATATATATATATATAGAGAGAGAGAGAGAGAGAGAGAGAGAGAGAGAGAGAGAGAGAGATATGAGGAGTTGCGGATCCCATGGTTTGTGAACTTTTATACTCTGGCTGGATGATACACAGGCACCAAGTGATTTGAATTAAACTGTCCAAATTATGGGTCCCAGTTTAGATGTGTGGTGTGCAAAAAACGATGCTTGTTCGATTTTCTGACTATTGGATTGGTGGGCATTCATTGAACGGGTTGAAAATGAAAAATATCCAATGGTCCTGTTTCATCATCATAGTGTCTATGAATCAGAGGCTAGGGTTGTTCAAATTAATCTGGTGTTATGACTGTAATTTAGTCAGTTTGATTTGAGTTAATGCCACGTAGAATTTCTTACTGCCTGTGTATCGAGTGTCATGTTCTGGCAGAGTATGTAGTGGGCATTGTTTTATGGAAGCCTTCCTTACAACTAATTGCATTTCCACTGGTGTGTGCATCGATCATCTGGACCGTACATTATGTCTAGGACGCTCTTCACAGGATGCCTTGAAAATTTCGTACTGATTGATGATCCAAACTGCCCAGTCGGCGGCATGCAAAATTAGATGGGCGAGATCGTTTACTATGGATGGGGCCTGTTTGCTTCTGACTTCTGCACAGTAGCCAAAGAAGGGGGTGGACCTAATGGATGGTCCGGATGGATGACGCGGATGCCAACGAGTTCAAATGCCACTAGCTGCATTTGAAGGTTCCATGCACTGAGCCCACCTAAGATCATTTTTCATAAACAAGTTCAAAATAACTCAGTACGCTGAGTAAACACTGGGGGACCCACCATCATTTATGTATTTTATCCATTCCGTCCATCCATTTTAACAGATAATTTTAGACTTGAATCCAAAATTCAAAAATATCCAAAGCTCAAGTGGACCACACCACAGGAAAGAGTGCATTGAATGTCTACCGTTGAAATTTTGTTAGGAGCCACGGAAGTCTTGGGTCAAGCTAACTTTTATGTTTTCCCTTCATCCAAGTCTTTGTGATCTTATGAACAGGTTGGATGACAAATAAATGTCACTATGAGCCCTAGGAAGGTTTCAACGGTAGAAATCATTAGTCCCATTGTTTCAAGTGGTGGACAAGTGCTCGGCTTGAAAAGCTTGATTTGACTCGGTTCGAAATTGAGTTTGAGCTGATTTTTTTAGCTCCAAAATGAATTCGAGCCAGCCCCTGCTGGACTCAACTCGGATTGCATTGAACTCGGATTGAACTAGTTCAATGACTCGTTACTTTGATACTAATGTTGCTCACTAAGTATTTGATTGAATGACTCAAAGAAGTGTGGCCGGTGGTAAGAAAGGCATGTATATGAAACCAACACTTCTTTTTATTTTTTATTTTTTTTTATGTTGCTTAGAAGGTGTTTGATAAAATACCTGTAAAACCATTGCTGCTATCTTAAATAAAGTGAGATTTTAAAGGTATAGTCCATATATTTGTGAAATTGCCCCGAGCTGAGCCGAGTTGAGTCAGGCTCGAGGACTGAGCCGAGCCGAATTTGAGCTGAGGTCAGCTAGTGGCCAAGCCGAGTTTAGGCCATCTGGACTCAGTTCGACTCGATGTACACCCCTAATTGTTTCCTGTAGTATCGTCCACTTCATCTTTGGATATACTTCAATTTTGATATCAACCCTTAAAATAATACGAAAAACGGATAGATGGCCTGGATAAACCACATACATTCACAGTGAGCCCAACACAGTTTATTCAGTTCGATAAAAGCGTACTGAGTTACTCAGTACGCAATCCGTTCTCTATCAGCTGCTACAGGTGCGGGACCCACTTAAGCATTTCGACTGCTCTAGATGTTTGGGCATTTGCATACACCGGCCGGGTTTGAATCGTAAATGATAGGGACATCACAGCTACCTTATGGGACCATCTTCCCACCTTGGATTGCACGTTTGTCAAAGATCTGACCATTGGAAGATAGCGGACAAGCAGATCACACTGGCACGTATTAGATAATGGGTTTGTAGTAAAAAAGTAAAAAATCAAACGATCCAAATTCAACGTGCTTGTGTGGTTCGTGTACATCCCTTAATTTTCATTATCTAACATTTCCAGTGTGGGGCTTAGATGGATCGCTGCTTAGATGGATCGCTGCGTGCCATCCAATGGTGCGATCAGGACCCCACATAGCAGCATTGATGCTTACCCAATCATTCTATCAAAATCTACAACCCCAGTTTGTGCAAGTGGAGACTATGGTTCAGTAATCCACAGACCATTGGTCTCTTGGAACCCACCATCATTTGTCCAAGTGGGGCCTTTGGCATGGGTGGTATAAATGACTTTACGAGGAAGAGGAGAGAAGATGTACCCATAATAATATTAAATGCTAAAATTTTATAAAAAAATATTTTCTAAAAAAAAAAGTCTCATTAAAGTAAGATTACTAAAATCTCATTAAATGAAATTTCTATTTAACATTAAATATTAGAACTTTGCTCAAAGCAACTATATGTGAACACCAGAGCTAAATGATACAAGTATTATAACAACTTTTTAATCCAGAAGTCCACAAACTTGAGAATTCCAGCCAACACACAACACACATAATATATATCTCTCGCTTACATGGCAGTAAGCAACACAATCAATTGACAAAATTCTTAACGTTGTTAAAGACTATACAAGACCACTGTCTACCAAAAGCTTATATAAACAACACTTCACGAAAACCTCAAAGTCAGAACCCTACATCCAAGTTATGCCTACACCTATACTAATTATTGATTATGCTTATAACTATGCCAGGTTTTATCTTATATCCATAAAACCATGAACAATTGTCTTTTTGTTTTGTTTTATTTTAACCCCCATCAATGGGCATGGTATGGGCCATAATTTTTAATCCTTAGTTTATTTTACCACCTTTCATTCGCGGTGTTCAGCTTAATTGGAAAAAATATCACTTAGTTTTGAATAGAAGATTAAGGAGCTTTACTACTAATCACAGGTGGTTTTGTTTATCTCATCTCATCATGAAATTCTATTCTTGACCGAGCAGCAATACACCCTTCATTAGTCATCTTGCTACGAGGCTATGCCACATATGATGACCAACTCACTATGAAATTCAATTCTGATGGGTAAACGAACAAACCATGGTCCTTCAAGATTATCATGAGTATCATTATTATAAAATTAGTAATAGAAGAATACTTTCGACTTATATTTTATTTTCTTTAATTTTACTTTAAACTAAAGTGGAAAATTATACTGAAAAAATAATAATAATAATAAAAATTCAAGTCTTTACACTCAAGTCTATCATCACAAGGAAAAAAGAACTCACTGGGAAATAGCTTACTCTAACCCTGTTTATGAAATCACTTACACAGTGTAAAGTGATGGTTGATGGTTGAAAGGATAATTGAATACCAGTTCGACCCAACCAAAAATTCAATCAAAATCTCTTTAGTCGACTATAGTAGCACATCTTACTCACACAAACAACCAATCTAAGAGGTACAATAGTTGCACATATTACTCGCACAAGACCTTAACAGCACATATTACTCAACCAATCTAAGCTCTCTCGCTTACACAAAAAACCTATTTTGATTGAATCGGCAGCAACGACACCACAAAACATGATATTATGAGAGATATAATAAAGTAGACATTTATGGTGGGGAGGATACTATGGATGGCTAAAATCATCATACGGCTTCCAATGTGGGGCCGGGCAGGTGACAGACGCTGGATAGTCACGGTGGAGTGAAAACGACCTCTCGTGGGAAGGTCTTGCAATAGATTCACATGGGAATACCGTACGTCCAAACAGCAGCAGGTTGAACGTGCTCCACAAGAACTATCAGAAGTTGAGCGAATATACCCGATCGGCTAAGCAATACCCAGGCCCGCTAGAGATGCTTACGAATGCACTCCATTTTCCATTCGAAAGATCTGTGGCCCACTGTTGCAACTGACCTACACCTTCCTTGATGTGGACCCCACCCATCTTTTAATCTTACGGTTCATACACCTCATTTCGGGTGTATGTGTGTATGTATGTGTGTGTATATATATATATATATATATATATATATATATATATATATATATATAGACACACACACACACACACCGATTGCCCGAATATACACAGGATCATTAGATAAATCTTCTCAGTCTTATGCTTCGTTGCATATACACTGAATATCAGGTGTACGAAACAAATACGTTATTTTCGGTGTATGTACGGCGAATATACTTAAATGTCTGAGTATACTGTATACATTGGATCGTTAGATACTGATGAGTGCACCCCACCTTCTGTCAGAAACTTGGAAAGCCAACCAGAACAGCTGCACACCTTCAATTTGATGTGGGCCCTACTCATCTTCGTAATCTTATGCTTTATATCACACGCACCGAATGGCATTAGTAGGAAATATACGAGTCATTTTCGGTGTATGCGTGAGGAATATACTGATAGCCTTGAATATACACCGGATCGTTAGATACTAATTACGAGTCCATCCCACCGTCTATCAGAAAATAGGGAGGCCCACTAGAGCAGTTGCACACCTACAGTTTGAAGTGGGCCCATCTCATCTTCCTAATCTTATGATTTATAGCACATGTACTGAATGGCAGGTGGAGGAAGCGTACACGTCACTTTCGGTGCAAGTGTTATAAATACACCGATTGCCCGAGTATAAACAGGATCATAAGATACAGATGAGTGCGCCCCACCTCTCGGACAGTTGGGATGCACACCAGAGCAGCTGCACACCTTCAGTTTGATGTGGGGTCCACTAATCATCTTAATCTCATGGTTCACGGCCATGCACTGCATAGATGATGTGTGAAACATATACCTCACTTTCGGTGTATGTACTATAGTCAATACAATGTAAGAACTACGATCATTTAATCCATAAGAACGTTTTGCCAACATAAAACTCACATGCGCCACGAGCATCCAAACACAAAAACAAAATTGCACTATATTTCAAACTATGCCCATTAAGAGAACAACAAGAAAATTAAAATTACAACTGAGAATCCAATGGTAGAGATTGCTGCAATTGTGGTAGACATTCATCAACCTTCAAACCTAACATCTTTAGATAATATTACAAACTGAAATAACAAAATACAAGAAAATAAAAATATACTGAGAGTGCATGCATTGCAGAGGGTTTACAGTCTTAGTGTTTTTTTCTAGTGATCCAAGCTCAAGAGGGATAGACGGAGGGGAAAAAGATAGGAGGATTGACAAGAGTGAAAATGGTCGGCAGAAATAGAAACGGAGTAGAGAGCGGCCACGGAGACTCTTCGAGCACTGAAAAGTCTTGCAAGGTCAAGAAAAACAAAAAATAATAAAAATAAAAATAAAAATAAAGGAGAAGCTCAAGCAGGATAGCACCAACCATTACCATTTATGGGATGATTTTTTCTTTTCCATTTCTTATAGGATTCTAACCCAAGAAGCAAAAATAGAAAAGACTTGCATTTGAAGTGAGAGTATTTAGGGGAAGAAGGTGATGGAGATGGGGAAGGGAAGAGATAACAGGAATGACACGGCATGTTGAGATAGTGTGTAAGTGCTGAAAAGAAGACTGAGATGCTTTCGAAGGGATGGAGAGCATTTTGTAGAGCAGTTGGGTAGGGATTGAGAGGGTTTTATATAGCAGTTGGATTGGAGAAATAAATGAAGAGATACTTGCAAAAACTAGCCCCTCTAATTTCTTGCAATTGTAAATACATCCTCCTGATTTGTAGTGTTGCAAGTGTAAAGGAATTTTACTGAAGGATAAAAACATCATCCTTTGTGTGGGCCCGCTATTATGTATAAACAGTATCCAAATCATCCAGCCACCCTAAATATTAGGCGGTAAAAAAATTAGGATAATTCAATTATTGGGTGGGCCACATGCACCCAAAAAGCCTTTCATTTTAAGTGGTGACCGTACGATTGTTGAATAAGGGTGATTTTGTGGGGATTTTTCATTTTTTAAGGAGTGATCGGGTTGGATGACATGCTGTAATGTAGGGGGCAGACGGTTAATTTCTTATAGATAATGGTGTTATCAAATCAGAGGAGATTTATTCGGGAGGATTTTACAATTGTCAGAAACCAAGAGGGTGTCGATTACAATTATTTCATATCTTAAAAACGACTGCGCTTGCATGGCTTGCTTAGGCACGCGGAGGGCCTGACTCGCGCTAACTAATTGCTGCATTGGACATATCTACATCAGATCGACACCGTCCATCAGTAGAGACATCAAAACTTCACCGTGGATCTAAAAAATAATTCAACTCAAAGACTTCAATGGGCCATACTATAGGAAAATGCTTAAAAGCATGCCTAAAACCAAAAATTCAAGTGCTATGGACCACATGAGTATCTACATGCCATTAATTTTGTGGAATCTATTTATTGTGATGTGGGACCCTCAGATGAGTGGATTGGATTCATATGCAATAGACGGATGAGCCCTAAAAGCAATTTAGATTATTTTAATGGTGAAAATTCCCATATCAAGTGTTTTCCATAGCGTAGCGAGTCTGAGCATTGAGTCTACTTGGTATTTCCTCCATATCGAAATAAAGGTGTCTTACCTGATGGATGGATTTGATCTCATCCACACAAATTCATTACATGTGAAGCCTCCGCATCCGTACGAAAGATACGAAAGTCACGCAAGTGTTTCGAATTGAAAATGCTCAGGACTTCTGACATCCCAAATCGGTGTTTATCAACTGCACTCACGAAAAAGGATCTGGTTCGTCCACCTAGCTAGATAGACTAGAGAGAGTACAATTGTCCTTGTTCGAGTACACTCCCTCACACGTGGAACACCCATCGCACATGTGCACCTGCTCATCGTTTCATTAAGAAAATGTGATAATAAGGTGGCCCACATGATTGGACTCAATGAACAACAGGTGTGGACCACGCAGTATGTGGATCGGATTGATTTTCAAGAAAGCTGGTCTTCATCTATGGTATTGATTTCATACTGGATCTGCATTTTTGGATCAATAGATGATCTTTTTTTATGGCCATCGAATGGACGGTTAAAATGAAAAGATTCAACTGCTCCATTAATCAAAGGAATGTTCATTTGAAGGACAGTCAGAATTTTTAAATCTACTAAGTTATTGTTATGTGGCCCACCCTTTTTGGGCCCACGTTTTGGACCGTTTGAACTGAGCTAAATGCATGCAACGTGTGTATGCGGTTGATGTACCACACTCTAGCAGAGCGAGAGTTGCGTCCTACGACTCCTACCCCGCGCGTCTCCAGTTGGGAACGGGCAGGAGCTTTGAGTGGCCACACTGACTTATGGGTATTATCCACACCGTCCATCCATTTTTTTAAGTATCATTTTAGGTTAAAAAGGCAAAAAATGAGGCATACACAAGGCTAAAGTGGACCACGCCACAGGAAGCAGCGGTGATAATGATTCTCACCGTTGAAACTATTCTAGCGCCCACTGTAATTTTTATTTGCCATCCAACCTACTCATAAAGTTAAATATACCTGGATGAAGAGAAAATACAAATCTCAGCTCCATCCAAAATTTCTGTGGCCCCTAAGAAGTTTTCAACAGTAAGATTGTAATCCATATTTTGTGGTCCATTTTAGACTTTTATCTATCTAATATTTGATACCTTATACTAAAATGATACCGAAAATGAATGGACGGTGTGGATAAGACCCATACATCACGATGGCCACTCAAAGATCCTGCCCGGGGGTAGGACGCAATCCACGTCCGAGATGGGGAAACAAAGAGTTATTTGGTATCATAGCATGGGGAAGAGCGTAATACTGCTTACACCTGCATACAGAGAACGTACAGGGGCCAGCTCAAACGGTGGGACCCACTATAGATGGGTCACATCTTGAAACTAAGGTTGATTAGATGTTAAAGATCTTTTTAGATCAATGGACACCTTGCTTGTTGAATATGGACCCTTGTCTGTTTCCCATCTTGTCCGTCCATCATTTATAATCACCAATCAGCCATTTCTAGTAATAATTTTAGTGGAATTTCAGATTATAACCCATCTAAGGTAGTGGCCCATCACTTGGATGGTGTAACTTGAGCTACACTTGTGCTGCGCGTTTAGTCATGGGTATGGTCATCCAAGTCAGCCAGAGTATAAAAGCTCTCGTGCCATATGGGCTAAGACAACGAATTTCACATGGAAAATTTATGAGCCATTATTTGACCGTACAAACTCAAGATAACCCAACTAAAAATCTCACATGGACCAAATCAACGGGAACGATTTAAAATTACTCCCAAAGCTTCTAATTCCACATGATGTGGCCCACCTGAGTTCTGTATCCGTGTGATTTTTGTAGATTCTCCTCATCATGGTGACTCACATCTGATTAACGGGTTAGATGAAAGATAAACACCACAGTGGCCCCCACACAAAGGTACGGTTGTCATCTCATCCACATGGTGTCGTGGCCAATCGAAGTTGTGGGTCTAGGTGATTTTTGTTCTAGAGCCTAAAATCGAGGATAGGCATAAATGGGTGGGCCCGACACATAGGAGGATTCCAGGCCGAACGAAAGGACAGGATTTGAGCTGCAAGTACAGTGAGGCAGTAGGCGCGCAGTAATGCGTCCCATACATCACAAAACACCTTGCCAGAACCACATCTTTTACCTCCCTACTCACGCAATTCGACAAACGTACTCGCACTTTTTTTCGAAAGGGCGTCTTTGAAGAGAATAAGAGAGCTAGCTCTTGTCTCTATCGCTGTTGCACGGACTCTGACCGATCTTCGAGTATCTTGACTTGTTGTACAATAAAAGGGTTCCTTCACTTCTGCTCATCTTTTTAATTATTTTTAGGTCAAATCACAGCCATCGGTTTTCTAACCTATGGATGGATGGTTGGGATTGCCTCATATAACTGATTGCTTAAAATGGTTGATGGATAATTGGTTGGTTGGACCTGTTTTGTTAAAAATGATGTGATCCGTCTATTTTAAAAGTTATTTATCCGATGGTTGGAATTGTCCGATGATGTGATATTTTCGCATGATATCCCATGAAGTTTACGATGGACCTAATGGACGGTCGAGATCTATAATTTACAGTGCTTAGTCATGTAATTTTCTGCGTTCACACGTGTACCATACACGTGGGACATGTGTATGATGATCTGAACCATGCATCTTAACTGGAACGCCTTTGCTTGGCTGCTAATAATAGTTTACGTGGACCATTTGTGGTGGTCAATCAATCGTTCAAAATACCGGGCACATTGATTGGACTGCAGAAATGGCATACACTCAATTGTGCCGTATGGTCCTGCAGAGAAGCATTCACTGGCAAAACGGATGGACGGTGTGGATATAAACCACGTACATCAAGGTGGGCCCTACAGTCACGGATTCCCCCCGACCTCGGTGTTTCCCCCGAATGCGCCGAATCAGCGTCCCGTCCGCTGCGCCGAACTCAGCTATAAGTGTACGACTATCTTGAACGAATAAAGGGACAGGATCTACTGGAATCTACCGTGCCACTGTGTCACTGACGCACTCGTGGTGTACATCTAAACCGTTCATTTGATAGGCCAATTAGTGAATGAGCAAGAACCGGAGTTTAAGCTGCTAGGAAAATACTAGACCTTTAAGTGATGACATACAAACGGACGGTTATTGTGGCCCACATCCATTGCGATAGGTCCATTATTAGACGATTAGGATTTATTTACCGAAGAAACTTCTGATTTGTACCCAATCAACGGATGAAAATCCATGATGTACGGTTCGGATCATCGTACACGTGTACCGTGTCTTTGGTACACCGATCGGGAGGCACGAAAATTCCGTGCCCAGCTCTCATAATCTAGTCAGAATTACAATACAGCTCATTGTCATTTCATTCCGTTCAAACTCCAGCAAAATACCACAACCCTTGCACGTGCAAATGCATGCATGCACCATCATACCATAAACCAATTACTACAAGCATGTCAGAACTGGCACGTACCAACTCACCACAACATGTGCATGCATGCATGTATGAACATAAACAGTGCATGCATACATGACCATGATCAGATACATGCATTGCCATATAGAGACTGGCCACAAGATCTTTTGTCCGGTTTGGAGTGAGAAAACACATAGGACGGTTTTGGTATAATCTGAGATTTGGGGGGTTGTAATTGTTCTTGCATATGTGACAGAGAATCCTGCTTGGACAGGACGCGGATTTACTGGAAAGCCTTTCGCAGTAAGTTCCTGCACTGGAAACCTAAGTTCCTGCACTGAAAACCTAAGTGGGCCCACCTTGATTTTAATGATAAATCTATCCCGTTCATCAGTTTTGTGAGCTCAATTTAGGACTTAGACCAAAAGTGAGTAGGATCCAAGACTCAGATGTGTCGCACTAAAGGAAAAGCTTGCTAGGGAAATTCCTACCGTTGAAACCTCCCTAGGGTAGACAGTGATGTTTACATGCCATCCATACCTTTCATAACGTCATTCCTACTTGGACGAGCTGAAAACACAAATATTAGGCTGACTCAAAACTTCTGTGACCCCACGAATATTTCAACTGTGGAAGTTCAATCCTCACGTTTTCAGCCCACTTGAGTATTGGATCTGGTTCATTTTTCACCCAATATTCTAAAATGAGCTCAAATTACGGATGGACCGTGTGGATTTCTAACAAATATCACGATGGGCCCCACCTAAGTTTCCCATGCAGGAACTTCGTGCGAAAGGCTTTCACTGGAAATCCGCGTCCGCTTGGACATGACATTTCCCAGTGCTTATGTGTGCATGACCTCTGCTTAGACACATTTCTCAATACATACCGTCCAACATGTGGGCCCAACGTTGGATGTGGCCTAACCAGGAACCATACTGAAGGAATGATGATCCTAACCGTCTGTTTTTCCGGGGTATACGGGGCGGTTGAAAAGAGTGGGAATGTTTTACAGCAATGGTCGTGATCACCTGAATCATTGTGACTTGGGGTTATTTTTTTCCCATTGTGGCCCGTCATTTCGATGGTGTGGATTTGAATTACATGCATCACTTGTCAACAAGCGTGTGATATGCCATAGTTTGATAGAATATTCATCGCGAACCTTTTCTGGCTCACATTAATTTGCATGCATGCAACATTTGCACGTACAACGGAGGAACCCTTCGTGCAGATGGCTTGGATTGATTTGCATGCATGCAAATTACAACGTGTACGTACAACGGATTGCGTGACCGAATGACATATACGGTAGGTACTCTAGCAAGGATGGTATATTCTCTCTCTAGTTTGGATTGATCATTTGCATGCATGCAACGTGTACAACGGATGAGTGCATAACAAAATGACAGACCGTATTATAACAAGAATGGTATACCATCTCTCTCACATGTGGCCTTTCCAGTAGATGGTTTGGATTGATTTGCATGCATGCAACATGTACAACCGTGGAGTGCATTTCCAAATGACATACCGTACTCTACGAAAAATAGTATATTCTCTCTCTCTCCCTCTCATATATGTGTCCCCTTCCCCGGGTTCCAGCGGATCAGGTGAGAACCCGGATTCAACCAAGACGGTGCTGCTCTTACCGTGTGGCCCACTTCGATCTATGTATTCTGTATCCATGCTATCTATCCGTTTTTTCAGATCGTTATAGGGAATTATTCCAAAAATGAAGCAGAACTAATTATCAGGTGGACCATATCATAAGAAAAGGTAATAATTGACCATTGGTGGGCTACAAAAGTTCTGGATCAATTTGATATTTGTTTTTACCTCTTGTGTGACCTTATTAACAGATTGGATGGCAAATAAAAACTATAAAGAAACATTAATTACACCCTAAGAAATTTTATTTATTTATTCATTTTCCTTGTGGTATGGTCCACCTTATAATTGAATCTGCTTCATTTTTAGGATAATTCTTTAAAATAATTTGTATAATCAGATGGACGGAGTGGACACAGATTAAATACATCAAGGTGGGCCATACCTACTTGGCTGAGGTCGGATTCTCACCTAATCCGGTCCCTCCTGGGGAATGGTTTGGATTGATTTGCATGCATGCAAGATGTACAACGGTGGAGTGCATGACCAAATCCCTCTCTCTCATGTGCCCCTTCGCATAGATGGTTTGGATTGATTTGCATGCATGCAAGATGTACAACGGTGGAGCGCATGACCAAATCTCTCTCTCTCTCTCTCTCTCTCTCTCATGTGGCCCTTCCCATAGATTGTTTGGATTGATTTCATGCATGCAACATGTACAAATGACATATCGTACTCTAACAAAGATGGTACTCTCTCTCTCTCTCTCCCCTTTTTTAAATTGTGTAGATTGATTTACATGCATGCAACATGTACACGTAACGTGTGCATAACCACATAACATTCCATGCTCTAACAATGCATGGTATGGTTCCTCTCCCTCTCTCAGTATATGAGGGCGCTGACAATAAGCATCATCATCATCATGACCATCCAGACATGACAACACATGGTAAATGGTAAATCACTCTACTCTCGCCAGAGACGACTGCAGACACCCTCTTACGTAAGATTTAGATAAACAGCCCGTTTCAGGCCTGCCCTGTGCATGTTCGTAGATTTTACCACCTCTCATTAATGTAAGCTTACCTATCCTGCGCACACCCTCACCCACTCATGTGGATTTCACATTAATCACATCTGTTTCCCGTTTTGTGCTACCTCAGCTGCAGCTTTGTCTCTTGCGTAAGCTGAATATCCTCGTTCTGACCCATTAATGCTACTCTCTTCTGAGGGAGGGAAACGGATTGGCTACTCCCCCTGACACCAGCCCCGTCGCTGGTGGTCGGTGCTCTGTGGGACCCACCATGATGTATGTGTTTCATCCATTCCGTTCATCCATTTTTACAGATAATTTTAGCCTTTGATCCCAAAAATGCGAATGATATAAATCTCAAGTGAACCACACCGAATTAAAACAATAGCGATTGGAAATCCACCATTAAAATCCTAGTAAGGCCCAATGTACTGTTTATTTGACATCCAATCTGTTGATTAGGTCATACGGGCCCAGATTAAGGGAAAAAAAAAATATCAGCGTGATCCAAAACTTTTATAGCCCCCAAAATATTTTTAATGTTCGACCCTCATTCAACATCGTTTCCTGTAATGTGGTCCACTTGAGATTAGGATATACCTTATTTTTGGTATCATACCGTAAAATGATCTCTAAAAATAGATGGACAGCATGGATGAAACACATAAATCATGGTGGGGCCCACAGAGCCATTGGCTGGTGTCAGGGGAGTAGCCAATCCGTTTCCGGGTGGAACCGTGGAAGCACTTGCACTCTTTTGGGGTTCAAATACCTGCATAGATCCATACGTGACGATGCATCTGATGCCAGTTAAATCTGATCATTGGTGGGCCACACTTGTACGAAAAATTTGAACCGTTGGTCTATTTCTCTTAAAACTTTAAGTGTTATATACCAGTGTGGTCCACCTAGTTATGGTTCGGAGTGGACCTTTGTATATGGAATATTCTACATTGTTGGTAGTGTGTCATGATCAGATCAGATCTGATTTCATACATGTGTGCCTCGTTTCCTCGTCTGAGGTGAGTGCATATGTGGCATACGAGAGGAGAATACCTTTTATACTCTGGAAGAGTGTGTTGGATGATATGCAAGCAGTTAGAATTTACATACGTGGCATACAAGTAATTCAAGTTAAGTTGTCCAAAATATTTGTTCCACTTTAAATGTATCATGAACCAAAAATAAAAGTTTATTTGGTTATACGGCTAACAGGTTGGTGGGCATTTACTGGAAGGTTAAAAATGAAGAATATCCACAGTTTGGTAACTTTAGTTATTATATGCGACCGACGTTTACTTTTTCTGATTGCAAGACTATCAAGTATCATAATCTGTCAGAGTATCTAATAACTCCCGAGAGGGGGAGCTAATTGATGTACTCTGCCAGGGAGTGATGGTTCATACGACTGCACTTAGAAATCGTTGCAAATTTCTGTTCCTAAGACATGCTATTAAAATCAGGTTGAATAAATACTCTTATCAGTGGAGACTTTGACCTTTGAATATTTATTTACTTAAGTGTTCATTTACTGCCTACAAATAGGGCTGAAAGTTGGGCGGGTTCAACCCGGCCGACCCATGACCGACCCGATATTGGGTTGGGCTCGGTACGATATTTCGGGTCCAATCTTAAGTTTTGGCTATACAAACACCAACCCGATAAAACTTGGGTTGGACTCGGGTCTTGGGTTGCCCGACTCAACCCGAACCCGATCAATATATAAGTTACTTATAAATTATAATTGAGTATGGATTGTTTGTGCACACTAGTGATGTTCAGTCCTATTTATCCATGTCATTTCCAAGGACTCAAGCTAACAAGATATACCAGATTTCTCTCTCCCAAATAGACTTCGTGCTATGCTACATGACTTTTAAAGGAGTAGTTGCCTTATATTTTAGCTTGTTTTTTTTTAAGAAAAAAATGAAGTTCTTTATAATGAATAATCACATATATAATTAATAAAATTATAGATACAAAAAATAAGTCTTATATTGAAATATAATAAACTAATGTAATAACGAAAATATTAGCACGTATATACCCGACCAACCCGATCAACCCGACCGAGCCTGCTTGGGTTGGGCTTGGGTTGAGAATTCCCAACCCGAGATTGGGTTGGGTTGGGTTAGGGTTGAGGTATAGGAGCCTTGGGTTGGGTTAAGGTTGAGCACCAACCCGACCCAACCCAACCCGCCCGACTTTTAGCCCTACCTACAAATCAACTATTTAGTAGGTATAGAGCATGACCCATCTAAAAGTGGGTCCCCACCATATCCACATTTTAATTTGAGTTATGTACATGGGACACGTATGCAATTTTTTAGTGCATGTGTACGACATGATTGCTTTGATGCAAGTGATGGTGAGTCTGGCCTGTCTCTCAATCCAGGCCCACCATGTTGTTGTCCATGTTACGTCCACTCCACTCATCAGCTGCTCTGGTCAACTCTAGGCTCAGGTGCTAAAATTCAACATAGGTGGGCTACACCAAAGGGAACAATGGCCATGTTAAGCCAATCATATATAGGTTTTGTACGTGGGCTTGGATGGAAACTGAACCCGATTATTAAGCATAATTGATAATGATGATGGGAAGTTAAAAATTAGCCTGACCCAAAACCCAAGCAGGCCAGGTTCATGAGCTTAAGAATGCGTTTGGATACCTATGATTTTTTAAGTTTAAGTCATAGTTAATATATAACTAAACTATAGTAAGGCCTCCCCCACATGAGTGCAGCCCTTACTTTTTTAACTTTGTTGTTGATTTATTGTAGCCAGGGTATGGTATTAACTCGGGCGTAAAAATACATTTGATTCGGAGTTGCTACTAGCCAAATGAAGATTTTGAGTAAGGGGCTTCAGTAACAGAAAATGAAGAAATTAGGCATCGTTTTTTGCCCACACAATGTGCGGTCTCTACTTTACAAGATTTTGCAGTTGTTTGGAGATTCAATAAAATTTCAGTATTTTTATATTTGATCATGCTTTGCATAAACCATAAGGACTAGGCAGACAAAGATAAAGAAAAAAAATAAATTATCTAACCTTACATCATAGATCCAAGTGGCCCAGCTATGTAATTAAAGTAAAAATACAATAAGTAAAATGAAATGCAAACTAACATTACTTTGTGTAGCTAAATAGGATTAAGTAGGTAAATAAAATAAAAATACAATAAATAAGATAAAACACCAACTAACCTTTTGCAAGATTTAAAATCCTGAGCATGAAAGTAAAGTACAAGAAAATTAAAAAGAGAGAACAATACATAATGAAATAGAAGGAAATATGAACTAGATTTCATGCAAATGCCACACTCCATGCAAATACCATACTCACTTTAGACGAATTCTCCACAATTCCATACAATCCCCACATTAGCTTTCATTCAAATATTTCCCAACTTAACACCATTAATACATTAACTTCCATACTAATGTTCCACAATCCCATATCAAAGTCACATTAATTAATTATAAGTATATTAGATTGAGAAATAAATAATCATTCAAAGTAAAGATGTCTACTTAAGAGAGTTATTAGTATAAGAGAAAGTATGCTAGCATGATTGATTCACTAATCATGGTAAATTAGCATTTCAGAGTACATGCCTTCATCATCTAACAACTTCAATTAATTTAGCATAATAAGGCAAGACATTTACATATTTATAAGTGAAATTTCATAAACTATAATCAAATAATTAAAACTTCAACTATTATTAAGAGAAAAACTTGAAGGGTAGATCTCATCTTAAGTAAGACCCTCCTTAAGCAACTAAGAGATGGAAGATTTAGGAAAGACTCTCAAACTCTTACAATGAATAATTAATTCAATTAGTAAACCTAATATTGTCTTAATAGACATTTCTATTAGGGAATAAGAGGTTGACTTACCTCAAATCCGAATTAACTCGGATCTAAACCAATCAACTTGACTCTAATCCACTTGAATGGGGAAACTATACCTAGAGCATACCAATTTAATATCAAAGTAATAAATTAGAATTCCATTTGAATTAAACTAGAAAGGGACTTTAAACAAGTGAGTCGACACACCTTGTAACACCACTTAATTAGAGACTTAAACCGGTTCAAGTAGAAAGGGGAATCCAAAATTTAGAAAAAAAAAAAGATTCCTACAACCAATCCAATTTCAAAACTGAAATTAAACCTAGGTTCAAACTCCAATTGAACAAGAAAATCATGAAATTGAAAGGGCAACTCACCTAGTTGACAAATTAGTCCAACTCGATGATGACTCGGTGTAAATTCAAATCTCCACCAAGGTCAGCTACAATTGGAGACTAAGTTAAGCCCTAGTCAACTAATAAACACCTTGGATTAGGTATATATAATCCTAATATGAGAACTTATAAAACAAGAAAAACTAGATGATGATCACTGAGTTATCTTAGTTAACTCAACTCGGTAACATAATACTATATATATATAGAGAGAGAGAGAGAGAGAAAGAGAGAGAGAGAGAGGGAGAGAGAGAGAGAGATCGAAACCTGGTAAAATCACCAAATATTATTGTACACAGGACACACAAACCAATATAAGTAATACTAGCAAGCAACAATGATACAAATCAGTGCTTAATGGAGTTCAACCAAACCGAGTCAGCGAACTCATGCTACCAAAGAGTTAACTCAGGTTGACCTAATAGCTCTAAACTAAGCTTCAATCCACCCATCTATACAAAACAAAATGGCTGGCTATAGGAATTTCCTGATGATCTCAATAGAAGAGAACCATCAACGACTCATCAAACCGAGCTGAGTTTACCTGGTAGCAAATCGCCACCTGAATGTGACAGCAGGCACACACGTTCCATCATGCGCAACCGGGCAAGGTTTGTTCGAGATGGGCCTGCCTACACGATGGACAATGCAAATTTCATCAACAAGTCCTGATGGTGGGCCATCTAATGATCAAACGGCCTCCACATTGTTCGTTGGTGCAATTGCCAAAAGAAAAAAGAGAAGGATTTCTTCTTTTGGCAGGGATCCTCGGGTTAAACCAAGTTTGACTGGGGTCGAGGTCCATCATGTAGGCAGGCCCATCTCCTCTCCTTCTATTCTGGAGCTTACCTTAACCTCCTTCTTGATTTTTGGATTTAGAAAGGATTAGAATGATAGAGTGTAACACCCCGGTTCCCAGAATTCGAGTACACTACTCGTTTTCCAAAAACCCAAGTGTAAACCTTTAACTATAACTCAAATTTCGCGTACATTTTTTTTTCTTTTTATCAGAGTTAATAAACTAGCAGAATATGAGCAATCAAGTATAAGAGGGAGTCCAAATGTGCAAATCCAAATGTTTCAAGCGATTACTCGAAAACTTATACAAACCAATGTCTAGGGCTGGGCATCAGTCTGAGTCGGACCGGATTGGGTCCAACCCGGACCAATCCGAATACTATTGGCATGACCCGAGTCTGATACGATTCGGTACCGAGTCCGGGTCGCCTGACTCGGACCGATCCGAAAACTCACTGGATTGATCTGATCCGAGTCCGACTCGGTCAGGAAAACCGAGTCAAATCGGATTGGACACGATTCAGATCAACAAAAAATTTAAAAATATTTATTTTTTTAATAGTAAAAAATATTTTTTAAAAATAAATATTACTAAAAATATCCGGATCGGATCGGGGCGGGTCAGGCCCAACCCGAACCCGATCTGAAAAGGATTTGAATTTGGATGGGACTACCTGATCCACACCGATCCAGCCTATCGGATCGGTTCGAATCGGGCCAGATCGGGTCGGATCCACCGGATCGGACCCATTTTGCCCAGCTTTACCAATGTCTTAACCTTTACAAATATAATAGTATAAATTAAATACAAATAAAATCAGGAATGGAGAGTCGCAAGATCATTTGGCTCCTCTCATTCAACGTGAACACCAACATACACGTCATCTATGTCCTGTACACTGAGTACAGTTCGATAGCATCAATGGCTATTGCAGTGAGGTATACCCCAAAGATTTATCGTATCATCAAGATAATTAAGCATAGTTATCAGAGATAATATATAACAAATATTACATAATGATTATCATGGGAATCAGATAAGGTTCATCAGATACGCATTCATTAAATAAATCACTCAGAATAATCTTGTTTAAATGCATGGATGCATGCACATGCTCACAGACCTAGGGATGCACATCTAGCTGGTAAAAAGTCGTCCAAGGAGAATTAGTCACCCGAAAATGACTATGATATATATATATATATATGTATATATATATATATATATATATATATATATATTGCCCAAGGAGGACTAGTTACCTGGAAAAGTACATAAAGGTACACCCAAGGAGAACTAACCACCTGAAAAAGACCGTAATAATACATAGATCGCCCAAGGAGGGTTAGTCACCTGAAAAAATACGCAAAGGTACGCCCAAGAAGAACTAACCACCCGGAAAAAACCGTAATAATACATAGATCGCCCAAGGAGGGTTAGTCACCCGGAAAAATACGCAAAAGTACGCCCAAGGAGAACTAACCACCCGGAAAAGACCATAATATATGCTATGAAAATGCATGATTAGCCCAACCATTATTATTCCAATTTCAAACAATCACTTCAAGAAAGCTCAAAGGTCACTATGGGGGGTTTGTCACCCAGCATAGGCCGACAGCTCAGGCATAGTATCCCATTCCACCTTCCCTGGCTCATGAGACTAATAAATATGATGTTTTAAGTGTAACCCCTTCAACTAGTGGCCAATTGTAGTCCAACAAGTGGAACTTACCATCGCAACGTTATACAAAATAATCCATTAACGCCATAAAAAGGCAAGTATTCCATAAAAGCCGCGACGGCCAATTATTCCACCTAATGGTGTGATTAAAAAGGGATTATTCCCAAAAACCCATGTAGGCACAAATGATACACAATGTGGTAAGTCCACGACAAAGACATTCCATCTAATCTATTTGAAAGAAAAGTCACTAGTTTAAGGACTTCCACAAACATCATAAAATAACCGCAAGTGGCAAAATAAGTCAAGCACATTGTCAAAAATAATTACACATGTAAAAAGGAATATTTGAGACCTATTGCATGTTCATAATTGAATATAAATCTAACCATCAATCATTATGAAGAATTACTAAATTAGAAACTAGCATTTACCAACACTTTCACTAAGTATTATTTTAGGCAAGAGATTAAATAAGCAAGCTACGCTGACTATCAAGATGTAGGAAAGCTTGAAGGGTAATCCTCACCTTAGGATGCAGATTCTCTTCTAGGTCGATTAGAATGCATATTCGTACTCGAAGCACAGGTTTTAGCCTAATATACCATCAATGAACATTTAAGATTATCACTAAGGTTTTGGAAAAATTAGCATAATTATACAATTTAAACCAATTAAATTTAGATTATATTTGAAATTTACACTAGAGGTGTGGAGGTCGTTTACCTTTTAATTTGCTATAAAAAGGGGCCGACTTGGATTGATGCAGTTCAGATGTACTCACTTAAGTGAAGACGCAAACATGGAAAGCTGGGAAAGTAGATCCCTCAGTTGTTGATATCATCTGGATTGTGAACTAGGCTCAAATCAGTCTAGCTGGACCGAGTCGACTCGGTTGGAGTCTTCGCATTCAATAAGCTGATCAAGATGGGGTTTAGAATAGCTACTGATTGTAGGAAAATATTGTTGGTTTTCCTGAGTCGGATGTTCCTCAAACTCTCTGCAGATGACCCTGTATCAGTTCTAGTTCAACTCAGTTGGGGAGAACAGTCGAGTTGACTCATGACCGAGTGAAAGAGATTTTAAATGTGGGAAACAGTTGTTGGGTCCCATACCTGTATAGTGTTGGTGGAGGGGTGGTGTAGAGTAGGTCCAGATAGGTTTTCTCATTGTGTTGCACTAATTCAGGGCCTCACCCTGCAACACAGAGGTTGATGGAGTCAGAGAAATGATGACTCGTCAATGACTTGGTTGGGCGTTTATAGCTCAACTCACTAACGAGTTGAGTGTGACATCCCAACAAACGGTTGCGATTAACTTGAGATATCTGATGGTGCAATGGATTTTGAGACAAAACGTTCTCCAAATCTGTAACGCCCCGAACTTTTCGATGCTTGGGCATCGAAAGTGCTCGAGCGTTACCATAAGATTCAACGTGACATATGCATGTGTATGATACCAATCCAATTACTCTAGCCTTACATCCTTGCCCTGACATAAACTTAACCGTTGGAGATGATCTTCATTCATAAATCAAGCCATCTGACCATTGAATTTCAAGACAAGCTCACCCATCACGTGATTTGACGTAAGTACTTTCCCTTAGATGATGTGTCGAATAACTCCCTATCCATAATGATTTAGATATATATTCTTTTGTAAGAACTTCTTAGAAACGTGCCTATAACCATGTAGAGCCATTGGATTTTCCAAAACTCACACATCAGTAATAATTACGAAAATGCCATTGACCTAAGCCCCTGAATTCCAATTCACATAGTCCTCATCATCCGTTTCATGTGAAATTTTATATCAAGGCTAATTATCGTAAATTAACCGTACACGTCAAATTTCAGCCCTTAGATCATGGTAAATCAACTACTTGACCTCTACATCCGTCCGTACACTTACCAGATCAAGATTCTGTCCCGTCCATCTTGTTCACCCCATATGGATATGCTTAACCTACCATTAGAATTTCAATCCGAGGAACTTACACATGTGAACAAGTCACTCGAATCCAACAATAAATGTGTCATACCCGTAATCACTCGAGAAACACACTGATGACCATTCATTTACAAACTGACCGTACATCCACGACATACATGGCCGAGTGCTAACCATCAAGTCCCATTATTATTAACAAGTCATCTGACCACCCATCATGTTTGGATCCGCTAAACGGGCCATGTTAACATCATGACAAACTGATCATCATGAAGATCTTAGGGTTTAGGTTCTAACTGCCGGGAAACTTGTCAATCAGAAGAGTATAAATATTATTTTAGAATTTTAAAATATATTAGCCATTAAAGGAGAATCTTAATCATCCTTGGGAGATCATAGCTCAAATTTGGGTGACGGAAAGTGCGTGAAAAATAAAGATCACCTGTCAAATTTCATCATATTTAGACAGTAAACTTATGAGTTACAGACGGCAGAAGTTTTGACAAGAAAAAGGGTAGAACTGTAAATATTGTAAGAAGTAAATGCATGTAACTGTTTGAGTAAAGTTTTAACGGTGAATGCATTAGTAGATCGTGCGGTCCACCTGAAGTTTGGATCTACTTCAAATTTGAGACCATAGGTTTGCACTACGTGCCAAAGACGGTGAACGGAGCGGATTTCTTAACAAACATTACTATAGGGCCCACCTGATTTTTCTCCAACCGTGCATGAAAGTTTATATTTTACGTAAATGATTTCCTTGGTTGAACGTTAACAATGTCCCACCTTAATTAAAGGGTGGCTCACCTGGGTTCTAGATCGACCCCTATAATACGGCTGAACATACCTTAGGATCATTAGAATCCTTTTAACCATTGACGTTTAATTTTGAGGTGATCCAACCATTAAACTAACTGAAATCTATAATTAGAGCTAGAAATAAGTGAAATTGAGAGTATGGCCCACCTAAGTCTAGTATCTGCCTCATGCCTTGGGCTGGGCTCTAATATGAGTTGACGAAACAGTTGAGCGGAGTGGATCGGTTTCACATACCCTTGTGGACCCCACACACGAGTTGCATGTGCACCAAGGGCGGAGCACACGCTGTGCACTGAGCCAATGGGCACGGTCAGACGTCTCTGACTCGTGCCCCTCTAAAAATGGAGAAATCTCTCCCTCTCCGCAGTTGCTGCAACCGACAGACGAACGAGCCGTTCCCGTACGTTAACCTGTGGCCCACCTCTGTGATTGGCTCGACCAATCCAAACCGTCCATCTTGTAGAGGACACGGGGAAGAACAAAACCTGCCTAGTTTCACCAACTGCCTCGCACACGTGTGGCCACGATCATAGGCACAATAGGGTGGTTGTGTTTCTTCTCTTTCCAAAAATGGAAAGCTTTGTTTTCTTCCACCTCAGCAATCCGCGTGAGCCAGCAAGGGCTCATCTAGATCGTCCGAAATGAACTAATCTTGACCGTCCACTCACTGTTCACGTGAAGTAGGGTTTTCCGTGGAAAACCGACGCCAACGCCCACTGTTTTGCTAGTTGTTTCAAGCTGCCTGGCAGTGGTATTAGATCCTGGCCGTGCGTCCTCCATCCGACGGTGCTGAAGGATTTAGGGCATCGAAATAGAGGGCTTATATTGCAAAGGGTGCACTGTTCGATCCCCTGTAGCCACACTAGCGAAACTCAAGCCATTTTTCTTCAGCCGTCGAACCCATTGAGAAAAATTCGTTAGAGCTTCGATCTTTCACATCCTCAAGCTTCCTAATGTCCCTCTGATCTATCCACAACGACCGGATTTGAGAAAACTCCATCGGGTGGAGATCTGCCATTGAAGCCGAAGCTTCTTCCCCGAGTGCAACCTCTTCTCCGCTGCTGTCATAACCCACTCCGAGTTTCAGGTCTCATGAATGGTGCCCGAGCTGAGTTCCAGCTCGGTCTGAGTCTCACCAAAGAGAAGAAAATGGTGAGAAAGAGAGAAATGAGAGAAGGCAGAGGGAAGCGAGACTGCTGCTGCTACTGTCGTTGCACCAGCGTGACTCGGACCGAGTCCGGTCTGAGTTCCGTCCTGACTGAGTGCTGGGTCGAATCCAGCCTTACCGTTTGGACATAAGAAGAAAAGAAAAGCAGAGAAGAAGGAAAAAAAAATGATGAATGAGTGAATGAGAAAGAGAGGGGTGCGTCTGCGTCATGGTGTTGCCTGACTCGTTGGGCCATTGCTGAGTGAATCCAGCACTGTTGCTGGGACGGAGAGAAAGGAAGATGGAGAAAAGAGAGAGGGGCGCCGTTTTCTTCTTACCGCCCGACCCATTCTTTGCCGCTCAGAGCCGACTCTGGTCGAGTTGTAAGGCGGTCTGCGATCCTCTGCAGAAGAAAAGAAGATAGCAAGAAAGAAAGAAAAAGAGAAAAGGAGAAGAGAGAGAAAGGTAGAGGGAGAAGGCAGAGAGGAGAGAGAACGTGGAAGCGGGTTATTCTTGTTGCACCAACCCAACTGACTGAGTCACGTGCAACTCAGTCGGCTGGTTGGTCCTCGTTTTGCTGGACGTTCCAGCAATATGTGTTGCAGGAAGAAGAAGGAAAACGAAAGATGGGGATGAGGGAATGAAAGGGAGAAGAAGAGAAAGTAAGGGAGAGAAGAGAGAGAGTTGCGAGTCGAGTCAACTCGCTGACAAGTTGCATCCGAGTTGACTCGGTCCATATTCTGGCTGGACCTTCCAGCAATAGTAAAAGAAAAAGAAAAGGAGAAAGGAAGAAGAAAAGGAGTTGGGTTTTGGTGGCTGCCGAGTTGACTCGGTTAAAACCGAGTCCAGTCAAGTCAAGTGGGCTTGGGGCTGGTCTAGGCCTTGCTGGACACTCCAAAGATGGGGTGAGAGTGAAGAAGGATGGGTGGTTGTCGCACCTATCGAGTCGACTCGGGTTGAGTTAGTTCAAGTTAAGACGAGCAATCGAGACTTGATCGGATCGGTCAAACCAGGTGAGCTTAAGATAACTACTTAGATTAGAAATTATCATTAAATAAATTTGTTAGTATTTTTATTGTATATTGAGAAATTTTCTAACATGGGTTAAATTGATTCAAGCTAATTCACACCTTCAAACCCTACGAAGAAGTGGACTTACATCCTAAGGTGAGGACTCACCCTTTGAGCTTCCCACTTGATTTCATCAATCTAAATATAGATGATGACATGATTCCCTTAACTGAGTTTCTTACTTTACATTCGAATATGTTAACTTGTGGTATAGTGAATTCATGTGTTGGAAGATAAACGTTTCTTTTAAATTGCATTATGCATGAATGGCTCGATGATAACATGTTATCCTTTATTGTATATGTATTAATTTATTTATATGGTACCACTTGTGCTTGAATGATGAACTGAATGGAACTTACCTTGGACTTGTGATCCTGCGATCCACATTTGCCTGACACGGCTTGAATCGCACATTTACCTATGTGGCTTGGACCGCACATCGCCTATGTGGCTTGGATCGTATATTTGCCATCGTGGCTTTGATGACCTATTGTTGCCCTTTGTGGGTTCTTTGGGTATGTTCACATATCCTATTGTTTCCTATCCATCTTGCGAATTCAGTCGTACCATGATTTCGGGTGGAGCCGAAGTTCGCTTTATCGATTTTCTAGCCATCTTGCGGAGTTCACGTACGACATGATTTTCGGGTGGTTTAGGATTTGTATGATGTTTGTCTCTTCATCTGTGGTGTTCATTCGTACCATGATTTCCGGGTGGAGCCGAAGTTCGCTTTGTCGATTTTCTAGCCATCTTGCGGAGTTCACGTACGACATGATTCCCGGGTGAAGTGGGGGTTTAAAGGGGGATTTTCTATTCGCCTTGCAAATTCTACTTGTACCATGATTTCCGGGTGGAGCCGAAGTTCGCTTTGTCGATTTTCTAGCCATCTTGCGGAGTTCACGTACAATATGATTTCAGGCGCAACAGAAAATCGTATGTTTGATTGTTTGATTATCTGAACATGTTCCTTGCATTGTAACTGCTATTATATCTTGCTTATGATGAGATTGTATTGGTTGACTTAATTTTTATAGGCATGCTTATGATTATAAATTGCTCTGTTTGATATATCTAAATTTATGATTGGTGTTCTATATCGATTATGAATGATGAGTGTACAATCTTGGAGGGTGCTCCTCACTGTGATAGCCATTGACGCTATCAAACCGTAACAGTTGATGCAGGTGTAGAGCAAGCCGATGTTGTTCACAGGGTTGCTGTAGAGTTTCACATTCCAAGAGAGTTGTAATTTACTTTGTTTCACATGTAATATTATTCCATTTTGTAATTGTAAGAATGAGGACATTGGTTTGTATAAGTCATTATGGGCAGTTTCTTATATATTTAAATGGTAATGCAACTTTCCTTTATGTCTGATTTGTCCATACTACGCTCATCTGCTTACTCTGATGAAAAGGAAAAAAAAATAAAAAATTATATGTGGACTTTGGCTCTTTATAAGTTAACACTCGGGTTTTTAGGAAACGGGTTGTATACTCGGGTCCTGAAAACACGGGGCGTTACAGTTGGTATCAGAGCATAGTTTGGACAAACTTGGCCTTGGGAAATGATCTTATACAAACTTTAAATGTCTCAAGTTAGGATGTTGAAAGTAGAAATTTGAACTTAGGTGAATCTCCCTAGACTTAGGAAATTTGGAGAACGTAGAAACCCAAACTTAGGTCCTCCTTAGAAATTATTAGAGTAACCATTCGAACTTCTGTGAATTTTCCCCTGTAGCTAGAAGAAATTTGAGAATATAGGAACTCAAAATTTTAGGCACCTTAGAAATTGTTGGAAGATTGAAGAACTTAGGAATGAACTTAGGTTTCCTTTGAAAATTATTAGAATAACCATTTGAACTCATTTGAACTTCTCCGTAGGTAGGAGAAAGTGAGAATATAGAAATTCTAGATCTTAGGCTCCTAGCACATTGTTGGATAATCTTAGGACTTGGGAATGAAACTTAGATTCTCTTGGAAATCTCATGTTTGGTCAATTGAACTAAAAGTTAAACTTAGGTACTGTGGAAGAACAAATACCCACCATGACGTATTCGAAATCCAACGGGAACATTCCTTGGACTTGACCCTTGGTGAACAAATTTTATAAATCTAGAAATTTGAACTTCTTTAAAGGTTTTGTAGTTAGAAATCATGTTGTTGCCATCTCCGGGAATAAAACAACCTTAGGCATTGTAAGGAACCCTCATTACTCACCACATCATACAAACTTGAAGAATCATAGTAGGGGATATAGTTTATATTCCCTAATGCATCTTGTTAATCAAAGACCAGAGTTTTCATGAATCTCAACATTTAAGATTTATTAGTGACGAAGTCATAGAATTCTGAGTAAAATTTCAACCTGAGACTAAGCTTATGAGGACTAGATTTGAAATCCTAGATAAAGTACCAAAATTTCAAACTTAGGTTCTATATAGAAATCCTGATCTTGAAACTTTCAAGTAGTGCATTAGGTGATCAGAGCGCGTAGTGGAAGCGTAATGGGCCACATAAACTTAAGGATATAAAATTACCTGATATTCCTCAGGAGTCTAAAATAATCGAGGTCACGAGTTGATGGAACCACATTTAAACGAAGTTCACATGGTTTGTCTCAAATTCTAAAGTCCTAGCAAATCTCAATGATTCCAATGCCCTGATCAAGCAAAGGATCGAGATTTAACAGGATTGTGAATTGATACCGAAATCCTCTGTCCTGCAGGCAGACGACCGATGTATCGGGATCAAACCTACTACAACTATCTATTCGTGATGACTCGAGCATTAAAAGTAAAAAACTGTAATGTACTTTAGTCAGCAGTGAAACCATCATTAAGGGAAAGAGAAAATAAAGAGAAGGATGTAGGATATTATTAGTGGCCACCTAAATGAATTTGTAACCTTAGTAAATACTATAAGAAATTTTAATATTGACGAGCATCATCAAATCTCGAGGACGAGATTTCTGTTAAGGGGGGTAGATTGTAACGCCCCGAACTTTTCGATGCTTGGGCATCGAAAGTGCTCGAGCGTTACCATAAGATTCAACGTGACATATGCATGTGTATGATACCAATCCAATTACTCTAGCCTTACATCCTTGCCCTGACATAAACTTAACCGTTGGAGATGATCTTCATTCATAAATCAAGCCATCTGACCATTGAATTTCAAGACAAGCTCACCCATCACGTGATTTGACGTAAGTACTTTCCCTTAGATGATGTGTCGAATAACTCCCTATCCATAATGATTTAGATATATATTCTTTTGTAAGAACTTCTTAGAAACGTGCCTATAACCATGTAGAGCCATTGGATTTTCCAAAACTCACACATCAGCAATAATTACGAAAATGCCATTGACCTAAGCCCCTGAATTCCAATTCACATAGTCCTCATCATCCGTTTCATGTGAAATTTTATATCAAGGCTAATTATCGTAAATTAACCGTACACGTCAAATTTCAGCCCTTAGATCATGGTAAATCAACTACTTGACCTCTACATCCGTCCGTACACTTACCAGATCAAGATTCTGTCCCGTCCATCTTGTTCACCCCATATGGATATGCTTAACCTACCATTAGAATTTCAATCCGAGGAACTTACACATGTGAACAAGTCACTCGAATCCAACAGTAAATGTGTCATACCCGTAATCACTCCAGAAACACACCTGATGACCATTCATTTACAAAACTGACCGTACATCCACTGACATACATGGCCAGAGTGCTAACCATCAAGTCCCCTTATTATTAACAAGTCATCTGACCACCCATCATGTTTGGATCCGCTAAACGGGCCATGTTAACATCATGACAAACTGATCATCATGAAGATCTTAGGGTTTAGGTTCTAACTGCCGGGAAACTTGTCAATCAGAAGAGTATAAATATTATTTTAGAATTTTAAAATATATTAGCCATTAAAGGAGAATCTTAATCATCCTTGGGAGATCATAGCTCAAATTTGGGTGACGGAAAGTGCGTGAAAAATAAAGATCACCTGTCAAATTTCATCATATTTAGACAGTAAACTTATGAGTTACAGACGGCAGAAGTTTTGACAAGAAAAAGGGTAGAACTGTAAATATTGTAAGAAGTAAATGCATGTAACTGTTTGAGTAAAGTTTTAACGGTGAATGCATTAGTAGATCGTGCGGTCCACCTGAAGTTTGGATCTACTTCAAATTTGAGACCATAGGTTTGCACTACGTGCCAAAGACGGTGAACGGAGCGGATTTCTTAACAAACATTACTATAGGGCCCACCTGATTTTTCTCCAACCGTGCATGAAAGTTTATATTTTACGTAAATGATTTCCTTGGTTGAACGTTAACAATGTCCCACCTTAATTAAAGGGTGGCTCACCTGGGTTCTAGATCGACCCCTATAATACGGCTGAACATACCTTAGGATCATTAGAATCCTTTTAACCATTGACGTTTAATTTTGAGGTGATCCAACCATTAAACTAACTGAAATCTATAATTAGAGCTAGAAATAAGTGAAATTGAGAGTATGGCCCACCTAAGTCTAGTATCTGCCTCATGCCTTGGGCTGGGCTCTAATATGAGTTGACGAAACAGTTGAGCGGAGTGGATCGGTTTCACATACCCTTGTGGACCCCACACACGAGTTGCATGTGCACCAAGGGCGGAGCACACGCTGTGCACTGAGCCAATGGGCACGGTCAGACGTCTCTGACTCGTGCCCCTCTAAAAATGGAGAAATCTCTCCCTCTCCGCAGTTGCTGCAACCGACAGACGAACGAGCCGTTCCCGTACGTTAACCTGTGGCCCACCTCTGTGATTGGCTCGACCAATCCAAACCGTCCATCTTGTAGAGGACACGGGGAAGAACAAAACCTGCCTAGTTTCACCAACTGCCTCGCACACGTGTGGCCACGATCATAGGCACAATAGGGCTGGTTGTGTTTCTTCTCTTTCCAAAAATGGAAAGCTTTGTTTTCTTCCACCTCAGCAATCCGCGTGAGCCAGCAAGGGCTCATCTAGATCGTCCGAAATGAACTAATCTTGACCGTCCACTCACTGTTCACGTGAAGCAGGGTTTTCCGTGGAAAACCGACGCCAACGCCCACTGTTTTGCTAGTTGTTTCAAGCTGCCTGGAAGTGGTATTAGATCCTGGCCGTGCGTCCTCCATCCGACGGTGCTGAAGGATTTAGGGCATCGAAATAGAGGGCTTATATTGCAAAGGGTGCACTGTTCGATCCCTGTAGCCACACTAGCGAAACTCAAGCCATTTTTCTTCACCGTCGAACCCATTGAGAAAAATTCGTTAGAGCTTCGATCTTTCACATCCTCAAGCTTCCTAATGTCCCTCTGATCTATCCACAACGACCGGATTTGAGAAAACTCCATCGGGTGGAGATCTGCCATTGAAGCCGAAGCTTCTTCCCCGAGTGCAACCTCTTCTCCATTCTTGTCATAACCCACTCCGAGTTTGGTCTCATGAATGGTGCCAGTGAGTTCAGCCGTAGGTTCGGCTCTCGTCCCGAGTCTCACCAAAGAGAAGAAAATGGTGAGAAAGAGAGAAATGAGAGAAGGCGAGAGGAAGCGAGGCTCTTCTTGCTCTTGTCGTTGCACCAGCGTGACTCGGACCGAGTCCGGTCTGAGTTCCGTCCTGACTGAGTGCTGGGTCGAATCCAGCCTTACCGTTTGGACATAAGAAGAAAAGAAAAGCAGAGAAGAAGGAAAAAAAAATGATGAATGAGTGAATGAGAAAGAGAGGGGTGCGTCTGCGTCATGGTGTTGCCTGACTCGTTGGGCCATTGCTGAGTGAATCCAGCACTGTTGCTGGGACGGAGAGAAAGGAAGATGGAGAAAAGAGAGAGGGGCGCCGTTTTCTTCTTACCGCTGACCCATTGCTGCTGCAGCTCGACTCGGTCGAGTTGTAAGGCGGGGCTGCTGATCCTTGCAGCAGAAGAAAAGAAGATAGCAAGAAAGAAAGAAAAAGAGAAAAGGAGAAGAGAGAGAAAGGTAGAGGGAGAAGGCAGAGAGGAGAGAGAACGTGGGCAGTTGTTACTGTTGCACCAACCCAACTGACTGAGTCACGTGCAACTCAGTCGCTGGTTGGTCCTCGTTTTGCTGGACGTTCCAGCAATATGTGTTGCAGGAAGAAGAAGGAAAACGAAAGATGGGGATGAGGGAATGAAAGGGAGAAGAAGAGAAAGTAAGGGAGAGAAGAGAGAGAGTTGCGAGTCGAGTCAACTCGCTGACAAGTTGCATCCGAGTTGACTCGGTCCATATTCTGGCTGGACCTTCCAGCAATAGTAAAAGAAAAAGAAAAGGAGAAAGGAAGAAGAAAAGGAGTTGGGTTTTTGGTGGCTGCCGAGTTGACTCGGTTAAAACTGAGTCCAGTCAAGTCAAGTGGGCTTGGGGCTGGTCTAGGCCTTGCTGGACACTCCAGCATGGGGTGAGAGTGAAGAAGGATGGGTGGTTGTCGCACCTATCGAGTCGACTCGGGTTGAGTTAGTTCAAGTTAAGACGAGCAATCGAGACTTGATCGGATCGGTCAAACCAGGTGAGCTTAAGATAACTACTTAGATTAGAAATTATCATTAAATAAATTTGTTAGTATTTTTATTGTATATTGAGAAATTTTCTAACATGGGTTAAATTGATTCAAGCTAATTCACACCTTGAACCCTACGAAGAAGTGGACTTACATCCTAAGGTGAGGACTCACCCTTTGAGCTTCCCACTTGATTTCATCAATCTAAATATAGATGATGACATGATTCCCTTAATTGAGTTTCTTACTTTACATTCGAATATGTTAACTTGTGGTATAGTGAATTCATGTGTTGGAAGATAAACGTTTCTTTTAAATTGCATTATGCATGAATGGCTCGATGATAACATGTTATCCTTTATTGTATATGTATTAATTTATTTATATGGTACCACTTGTGCTTGAATGATGAACCGAATGGAACTTACCTTGGACTTGTGATCTGCGATCCACATTTGCCTGACACGGCTTGAGATCGCACATTTACCTATGTGGCTTGGACCGCACATCGCCTATGTGGCTTGGATCGTATATTTGCCATCGTGGCTTTGATGACCTATTGTTGCCCTTTGTGGGTTGCTGGGTATGTTCACATATCCTATTGTTTCCTATCCATCTTGCGGAATTCAGTCGTACCATGATTTCCGGGTGGAGCCGAAGTTCGCTTTGTCGATTTTCTAGCCATCTTGCGGAGTTCACGTACGACATGATTTTCGGGTGGTTTAGGATTTGTATGATGTTTGTCTCTTCATCTGTGGTGTTCATTCGTACCATGATTTCCGGGTGGAGCCGAAGTTCGCTTTGTCGATTTTCTAGCCATCTTGCGGAGTTCACGTACGACATGATTCCCGGGTGAAGTGGGGGTTTAAAGGGGGATTTTCTATTCGCCTTGCAAATTCTACTTGTACCATGATTTCCGGGTGGAGCCGAAGTTCGCTTTGTCGATTTTCTAGCCATCTTGCGGAGTTCACGTACAATATGATTTCAGTTAAATGTAAAATCGTATGTTTGATTGTTTGATTATCGAACATGTTCCTTGCATTGTAACTGCTATTATATCTTGCTTATGATGAGATTGTATTGGTTGACTTAATTTTTATAGGCATGCTTATGATTATAAATTGCTCTGTTTGATATATCTAAATTTATGATTGGTGTTCTATATCGATTATGAATGATGAGTGTACAATCTTGGAGGGTGCTCCTCTTGTGATAGCTATTGACGCTATCAAACCGTAGATTGATGCGAGGTGTAGAGCAAGCCGATGTTGTTCACAGTGGTTCTTTGTAGAGTTTCACATTCCAAGAGAGTTGTAATTTACTTTGTTTCACATGTAATATTATTCCATTTTGTAATTGTAAGAATGAGGACATTGGTTTGTATAAGTCATTATGGGCAGTTTCTTATATATTTAAATGGTAATGCAACTTTCCTTTATGTCTGATTTGTCCATACTACGCTCATCTGCTTACTCTGATGAAAAGGAAAAAAAAATAAAAAAATTATATGTGGACTTTGGCTCTTTATAAGTTAACACTCGGGTTTTTAGGAAACGGGTTGTATACTCGGGTCCTGAAAACACGGGGCGTTACAGTTGGTATCAGAGCATAGTTTGGACAAACTTGGCCTTGGGAAATGATCTTATACAAACTTTAAATGTCTCAAGTTAGGATGTTGAAAGTAGAAATTTGAACTTAGGTGAATCTCCCCTAGACTTAGGGAAATTTGGAGAACGTAGAAACCCAAACTTAGGTCCTCCTTAGAAATTATTAGAGTAACCATTCGAACTTCTGTGAATTTTCCCCTGTAGCTAGAAGAAATTTGAGAATATAGGAACTCAAAATTTTAGGCACCTTAGAAATTGTTGGAAGATTGAAGAACTTAGGAATGAACTTAGGTTTCCTTTGAAAATTATTAGAATAACCATTTGAACTCATTTGAACTTCTCCTGTAGGTAGGAGAAAGTGAGAATATAGAAATTCTAGATCTTAGGCTCCTAGCACATTGTTGGATAATCTTAGGACTTGGGAATGAAACTTAGATTCCTTGGAAATCTCATGTTTGGTCAATTGAACTAAAAGTTAAACTTAGGTATTGTGGAAGAACAAATACCCACCATGACGTATTCGAAATCCAACGAGCATTCCTTGGACTTAACCCTTGGTGAACAAATTTTATAAATCTAGAAATTTGAACTTCTTTAAAGGTTTTGTAGTTAGAAATCATGTTGTTGCCATCTCCAGGGAATAAAACAACCTTAGGCATTGTAAGGAACCCTCATTACTCACCACATCATACAAACTTGAAGAATCATAGTAGGGGATATAGTTTATATTCCCTAATGCATCTTGTTAATCAAAGACCAGAGTTTTCATGAATCTCAACATTTAAGATTTATTAGTGACGAAGTCATAGAATTCTGAGTAAAATTTCAACCTGAGACTAAGCTTATGAGGACTAGATTTGAAATCCTAGATAAAGTACCAAAATTTCAAACTTAGGTTCTATATAGAAATCCTGATCTTGAAACTTTCAAGTAGTGCATTAGGTGATCAGAGCGCGTAGTGGAAGCGTAATGGGCCACATAAACTTAAGGATATAAAATTACCTGATATTCCTCAGGAGTCTAAAATAATCGAGGTCACGAGTTGATGGAACCACATTTAAACGAAGTTCACATGGTTTGTCTCAAATTCTAAAGTCCTAGCAAATCTCAATGATTCCAATGCCCTGATCAAGCAAAGGATCGAGATTTAACAGGATTGTGAATTGATACCGAAATCCTCTGTCCTGCAGGCAGACGACCGATGTATCGGGATCAAACCTACTACAACTATCTATTCGTGATGACTCGAGCATTAAAAGTAAAAAACTGTAATGTACTTTAGTCAGCAGTGAAACCATCATTAAGGGAAAGAGAAAATAAAGAGAAGGATGTAGGATATTATTAGTGGCCACCTAAATGAATTTGTAACCTTAGTAAATACTATAAGAAATTTTAATATTGACGAGCATCATCAAATCTCGAGGACGAGATTTCTGTTAAGGGGGGTAGATTGTAACGCCCCGAACTTTTCGATGCTTGGGCATCGAAAGTGCTCGAGCGTTACCATAAGATTCAACGTGACATATGCATGTGTATGATACCAATCCAATTACTCTAGCCTTACATCCTTGCCCTGACATAAACTTAACCGTTGGAGATGATCTTCATTCATAAATCAAGCCATCCGACCATTGAATTTCAAGACAAGCTCACCCATCACGTGATTTGACGTAAGTACTTTCCCTTAGATGATGTGTCGAATAACTCCCTATCCGTAATGATTTAGATATATATTTTTTTGTAAGAACTTCTTAGAAACGTGCCTATAACCATGTAGAGCCATTGGATTTTCCAAAACTCACACATCAGCAATAATTACGAAAATGCCATTGACCTAAGCCTCAAATTCCAATTCACACAGACCTCATGATCTGTTTTATGTGAAATTTTATACCAAGCCTAATTATCATAAATTAACCATACACGTCAAATTTCAGCCCTTAGATCATGGTAAATCAACTACTTGACCTCTACATCCGTCGTACACTTACCAGATCAAGATTCGTCCCGTCCATCTTGTTCACCCCATATGGATATGCTTAACCTACCATTAGAATTTCAATCCGAGGAACTTACACATGTGAACAAGTCACTCGAATCCAACAATAAATGTGTCATACCCGTAATCACTCGTAAACACACACGATGACCATTCATTTACAAACCGACCGTACATCCACCGACATACATGGCCGAGTGCTAACCATCAAGTCCCCTTATTATTAACAAGTCATCGACCACCCATCATGTTTGGATCCGCTAAACGGGCCATGTTAACATCATGGCAAACTGATCATCATGAAGATCTTAGGGTTTAGGTTCTAACTGCTCTGAAACTTGTCAATCAGAAGAGTATAAATATTATTTTAGAATTTTAAAATATATTAGCCATTAAAGGAGAATCTTAATCATCCTTGGGAGATCATAGCTCAAATTTGGGTGACGGAAAGTGCGTGAAAAATAAAGATCACCTGTCAAATTTCATCATATTTAGACAAGTAAACTTATGAGTTACAGACGGCAGAAGTTTTGACAAGAAAAAGGGTAGAACTGTAAATATTGTAAGAAGTAAATGCATGTAACTGTTTGAGTAAAGTTTTAACGGTGAATGCATTAGTAGATCGTGCGGTCCACCTGAAGTTTGGATCTACTTCAAATTTGAGACCATAGGTTTGCACTACGTGCCAAAGACGGTGAACGGAGCGGATTTCTTAACAAACATTACTATAGGGCCCACCTGATTTTTCTCCAACCGTGCATGAAAGTTTATATTTTACGTAAATGATTTCCTTGGTTGAACGTTAACAATGTCCCACCTTAATTAAAGGGTGGCTCACCTGGGTTCTAGATCGACCCCTATAATACGGTTGAACATACCTTAGGATCATTAGAATCCTTTTAACCATTGACGTTTAATTTTGAGGTGATCCAACCATTAAACTAATCTGAAATCTATAATTAGAGCTAGAAATAAGTGAAATTGAGAGTATGGCCCACCTAAGTCTAGTATCTGCCTCATGCCTTAGGTGGGCTCTAATATGAGTTGACGAAACAGTTGAGCGGAGTGGATCGGTTTCACATACCCTTGTGGACCCCACACGAGTTGCATGTGCACCAAGGGCGGAGCACACGCTGTGCACTGAGCCAATGGGCACGGTCAGACGTCTCTGACTCGTGCCCATCTAAAAATGGAGAAATCTCTCCCTCTCCGCAGTTGCTGCAACCGACAGACGAACGAGCCGTTCCCGTACGTTAACCTGTGGCCCACCTCTGTGATTGGCTCGACCAATCCAAACCGTCCATCTTGTAGAGGACACGGGGAAGAACAAAACCTGCCTAGTTTCACCAACTGCCTCGCACACGTGTGGCCACGATCATAGGCACAATAGGGCTGGTTGTGTTTCTTCTCTTTCCAAAAATGGAAAGCTTTGTTTTCTTCCACCTCAGCAATCCGCGTGAGCCAGCAAGGGCTCATCTAGATCGTCCGAAATGAACTAATCTTGACCGTCCACTCACTGTTCACGTGAAGTAGGGTTTTCCGTGGAAAACCGACGCCAACGCCCACTGTTTTGCTAGTTGTTTCAATTTGCTTTGGTGTGGTATTAGATCTGGCCGTGCGTCCTCCATCCGACGGTGTTGAAGGATTTAGGGCATCGAAATAGAGGGCTTATATTGCAAAGGGTGCACTGTTCGATCCCCGTAGCCACACTAGCGAAACTCAAGCCATTTTTCTTCAGACCGTCGAACCCATTGAGAAAAATTCGTTAGAGCTTCGATCTTTCACATCCTCAAGCTTCCTAATGTCCCTCTGATCTATCCACAACGACCGGATTTGAGAAAACTCCATCGGGTGGAGATCTGCCATTGAAGCCGAAGCTTCTTCCCCGAGTGCAACCTCTTCTCCGCTGCTGTCATAACCCACTCAGAGTTTCGGGTCTCATGAATGGTGCCCGAGCCGAGTTCCGCCTCGTCTTGAGTCTCACCAAAGAGAAGAAAATGGTGAGAAAGAGAGAAATGAGAGAAGGCGAGGGAGGGAGCGAGCTCAATCAAGCTCTTGTCGTTGCACCGGCGTGACTCGGACCGAGTCCGTCTCGAGTTCCGATCTGACCGAGTCTTGGGTCGAATCCCGGCCTTACTGTTTGGACATAAGAAGAAAAGAAAAGCGAGAGAAGAAGGAAAAAAAAATGATGAATGAGTGAATGAGAAAAGAGGGTGCGTCTGCGTCATGGTGTTGCTCGACTCGTTGGGCCATTCTTGAGTGAATCCAAGGCCTTTATTCTTTGGGACGGAGAGAAAGGAAGATGGGAGAAAGAGAGAGAGGCGCCGTTTTCTTCTTACCGCTGACCCATTGCTGCTGCAGCTCGACTCGGTCGAGTTGTAAGGCAATTTCTTGATCCTCTGTGAGAAGAAAAGAAGATAGCAAGAAAGAAAGAAAAAGAGAAAAGGAGAAGAGAGAGAAAGGTAGAGGGAGAAAGCAGAGAGGAGAGAGAACGTGGGCGGTTATTCTTGTTGCACCAACCCAATGGCGAGTCACGTGCAACTCGGTCGGCAGTTGGTCCTCGTTTTCTTTGGACGTTCCCAATATGTGTTGCGCGGGAAGAAGAAGGAAAACGAAAGATGGGGATGAGGGAATGAAAGGGAGAAGAAGAGAAAGTAAGGGAGAGAAGAGAGAGAGTTGCGAGTCGAGTCAACTCGCTGACAAGTTGCATCCGAGTTGACTCGGTCCATATTCCGTTGGACCTTCCAGCAATAGTAAAAGAAAAAGAAAAGGAGAAAGGAAGAAGAAAAGGAGTTGGGTTTTGGTGGTGGTAGCGAGTTGACTCGGTTAAAGCCGAGTCGATCAAGTCAAGTGGGCTTGGGTGGTCTAGGCCTTGCTGGACACTCCAGCATGGGGTGAGAGTGAAGAAGGATGGGTGGTTGTCGCACCTATCGAGTCGACTCGGGTTGAGTTAGTTCAAGTTAAGACGAGCAATCGAGACTTGATCGGATCGGTCAAACCAGGTGAGCTTAAGATAACTACTTAGATTAGAAATTATCATTAAATAAATTTGTTAGTATTTTTATTGTATATTGAGAAATTTTCTAACATGGGTTAAATTGATTCAAGCTAATTCACACCTTCAAACCCTACGAAGAAGTGGACTTACATCCTAAGGTGAGGACTCACCCTTTGAGCTTCCCACTTGATTTCATCAATCTAAATATAGATGATGACATGATTCCCTTAATCGAGTTTCTTACTTTACATTCGAATATGTTAACTTGTGGTATAGTGAATTCATGTGTTGGAAGATAAACGTTTCTTTTAAATTGCATTATGCATGAATGGCTCGATGATAACATGTTATCCTTTATTGTATATGTATTAATTTATTTATATGGTACCACTTGTGCTTGAATGATGAACTGAATGGAACTTACCTTGGACTTGTGATCCTGCGATCCACATTTGCCTGACACGGCTTGAATCGCACATTTACCTATGTGGCTTGGACCGCACATCGCCTATGTGGCTTGGATCGTATATTTGCCATCGTGGCTTTGATGACCTATTGTTGCCCTTTGTGGGTTCTTTGGGTATGTTCACATATCCTATTGTTTCCTATCCATCTTGCGGAATTCATCGTACCATGATTTAGGGTGGAGCCGAAGTTCGCTTTGTCGATTTTCTAGCCATCTTGCGGAGTTCACGTACGACATGATTTTCGGGTGGTTTAGGATTTGTATGATGTTTGTCTCTTCATCTGTGGTGTTCATTCGTACCATGATTTAGGGTGGAGCCAGAAGTTCGCTTTGTCGATTTTCTAGCCATCTTGCGGAGTTCACGTGCGACATGATTCCAGGTGAAGTGGGGGTTTAAAGGGGATTTTCTATTCGCCTTGCAAATTCTACTTGTACCATGATTTCCGGGTGGAGCCGAAGTTCGCTTTGTCGATTTTCTAGCCATCTTGCGGAGTTCACGTACAATATGATTTCAAAGTATATGAAAATCGTATGTTTGATTGTTTGATTATCTGAACATGTTCCTTGCATTGTATGCGCTATTATATCTTGCTTATGATGAGATTGTATTGGTTGACTTAATTTTTATAGGCATGTTTATGATTATAAATTGCTCTGTTTGATATATCTAAATTTATGATTGGTGTTCTATATCGATTATGAATGATGAGTGTACAATCTTGGAGGGTGCTCCTCACTGTGATAGCCATTGTGACGCTATCAAACCGTAATGATTGATGCGAGTGTGTAGAGCAAGCCGATGTTGTTCACTGAGGGTTCTTTGTAGAGTTTCACATTCCAAGAGAGTTGTAATTTACTTTGTTTCACATGTAATATTATTCCATTTTGTAATTGTAAGAATGAGGACATTGGTTTGTATAAGTCATTATGGGCAGTTTCTTATATATTTAAATGGTAATGCAACTTTCCTTTATGTCTGATTTGTCCATACTACGCTCATGCCGCTTACTCGATGAAAAGGAAAAAAAAATAAAAAAATTATATGTGGACTTTGGCTCTTTATAAGTTAACACTCGGGTTTTAGGAAACGGGTTGTATACTCGGGTCCACGAAAACTGGCGTTAAGCGTCTGATTGGTATCAGAGCATAGTTTGGACAAACTTGGCCTTGGGAAATGATCTTATACAAACTTTAAATGTCTCAAGTTAGGATGTTGAAAGTAGAAATTTGAACTTAGGTGAATCTCCCCTAGACTTAGGGAAATTTGGAGAACGTAGAAACCCAAACTTAGGTCCTCCTTAGAAATTATTAGAGTAACCATTCGAACTTCTGTGAATTTTCCCCTGTAGCTAGAAGAAATTTGAGAATATAGGAACTCAAAATTTTAGGCACCTTAGAAATTGTTGGAAGATTGAAGAACTTAGGAATGAACTTAGGTTTCCTTTGAAAATTATTAGAATAACCATTTGAACTCATTTGAACTTCTCCTGTAGGTAGGAGAAAGTGAGAATATAGAAATTCTAGATCTTAGGCTCCTAGCACATTGTTGGATAATCTTAGGACTTGGGAATGAAACTTAGATTCCCTTGGAAATCTCATGTTTGGTCAATTGAACTAAAAGTTAAACTTAGGTACTGTGGAAGAACAAATACCCACCATGACGTATTCGAAATCCAACGAGAGCATTCCTTGGACTTAACCCTTGGTGAACAAATTTTATAAATCTAGAAATTTGAACTTCTTTAAAGGTTTTGTAGTTAGAAATCATGTTGTTGCCATCTCAGGGAATAAAACAACCTTAGGCATTGTAAGGAACCCTCATTACTCACCACATCATACAAACTTGAAGAATCATAGTAGGGGATATAGTTTATATTCCCTAATGCATCTTGTTAATCAAAGACCAGAGTTTTCATGAATCTCAACATTTAAGATTTATTAGTGACGAAGTCATAGAATTCGAGTAAAATTTCAACACGAGACTAAGCTTATGAGGACTAGATTTGAAATCCTAGATAAAGTACCAAAATTTCAAACTTAGGTTCTATATAGAAATCCTGATCTTGAAACTTTCAAGTAGTGCATTAGGTGATCGAGCGCGTAGTGGAAGCGTAATGGGCCACATAAACTTAAGGATATAAAATTACGATATTCCTCGAGTCTAAAATAATCGAGGTCACGAGTTGATGGAACCACATTTAAACGAAGTTCACATGGTTTGTCTCAAATTCTAAAGTCTAGCAAATCTCAATGATTCCAATGCCACGATCAAGCAAAGGATCGAGATTTAACAGATTGTGAATTGATACCGAAATCCTCATCTGTCCCAGGCAGACGGCCAGATGTATCGGGATCAAACCTACTACAACTATCTATTCGTGATGACTCGAGCATTAAAAGTAAAAAGCGTAATGTACTTTAGTCAGCAGTGAAACCATCATTAAGGAAAGAGAAAATAAAGAGAAGGATGTAGGATATTATTAGTGGCCACCTAAATGAATTTGTAACCTTAGTAAATACTATAAGAAATTTTAATATTGACGAGCATCATCAAATCTCGAGGACGAGATTTCTGTTAGGGGTAGATTGTAACGCCCCGAACTTTTCGATGCTTGGGCATCGAAAGTGCTCGAGCGTTACCATAAGATTCAACGTGACATATGCATGTGTATGATACCAATCCAATTACTCTAGCCTTACATCCTTGCCCTGACATAAACTTAACCGTTGGAGATGATCTTCATTCATAAATCAAGCCATCTGACCATTGAATTTCAAGACAAGCTCACCCATCACGTGATTTGACGTAAGTACTTTCCCTTAGATGATGTGTCGAATAACTCCCTATCCATAATGATTTAGATATATATTCTTTTGTAAGAACTTCTTAGAAACGTGCCTATAACCATGTAGAGCCATTGGATTTTCCAAAACTCACACATCAGCAATAATTACGAAAATGCCATTGACCTAAGCCCCTGAATTCCAATTCACATAGTCCTCATCATCCGTTTCATGTGAAATTTTATATCAAGGCTAATTATCGTAAATTAACCGTACACGTCAAATTTCAGCCCTTAGATCATGGTAAATCAACTACTTGACCTCTACATCCGTCCGTACACTTACCAGATCAAGATTCTGTCCCGTCCATCTTGTTCACCCCATATGGATATGCTTAACCTACCATTAGAATTTCAATCCGAGGAACTTACACATGTGAACAAGTCACTCGAATCAACAATAAATGTGTCATACCCGTAATCACTCCAGAAACACACGATGACCATTCATTTACAAAAGCTGACCGTACATCCACCGACATACATGGCCAGAGTGCTAACCATCAAGTCCCCTTATTATTAACAAGTCATCGACCACCCATCATGTTTGGATCCGCTAAACGGGCCATGTTAACATCATGACAAAGCTGATCATCATGAAGATCTTAGGGTTTAGGTTCTAACTGCCGGGAAACTTGTCAATCGAAGAGTATAAATATTATTTTAGAATTTTAAAATATATTAGCCATTAAAGGAGAATCTTAATCATCCTTGGGAGATCATAGCTCAAATTTGGGTGACGGAAAGTGCGTGAAAAATAAAGATCACCTGTCAAATTTCATCATATTTAGACGATAAACTTATGAGTTACAGACGGCAGAAGTTTTGACAAGAAAAGGGTAGAAGCTGTAAATATTGTAAGAAGTAAATGCATGTAACTGTTTGAGTAAAGTTTTAACGGTGAATGCATTAGTAGATCGTGCGGTCCACCTGAAGTTTGGATCTACTTCAAATTTGAGACCATAGGTTTGCACTACGTGCCAAAGACGGTGAACGGAGCGGATTTCTTAACAAACATTACTATAGGGCCCACCTGATTTTTCTCCAACCGTGCATGAAAGTTTATATTTTACGTAAATGATTTCCTTGGTTGAACGTTAACAATGTCCCACCTTAATTAAAGGGTGGCTCACCTGGGTTCTAGATCGACCCCTATAATAATTTGAACATACCTTAGGATCATTAGAATCCTTTTAACCATTGACGTTTAATTTTGAGGTGATCCAACCATTAAACTAACTGAAATCTATAATTAGAGCTAGAAATAAGTGAAATTGAGAGTATGGCCCACCTAAGTCTAGTATCTGCCTCATGCCTTAGGTGGGCTCTAATATGAGTTGACGAAACAGTTGAGCGGAGTGGATCGGTTTCACATACCCTTGTGGACCCCACACACGAGTTGCATGTGCACCAAGGGCGGAGCACACGCTGTGCACTGAGCCAATGGGCACGGTCAGACGTCTCTGACTCGTGCCCATCTAAAAATGGAGAAATCTCTCCCTCTCCGCAGTTGCTGCAACCGACAGACGAACGAGCCGTTCCGTACGTTAACACTGTGGCCCACCTCTGTGATTGGCTCGACCAATCCAAACCGTCCATCTTGTAGAGGACACGGGGAAGAACAAAACCTGCCTAGTTTCACCAACTGCCTCGCACACGTGTGGCCACGATCATAGGCACAATAGGGCTGGTTGTGTTTCTTCTCTTTCCAAAAATGGAAAGCTTTGTTTTCTTCCACCTCGGCAATCCGCGTGAGCGACAAGGGCTCATCTAGATCGTCGAAATGAACTAATCTTGACCGTCCACTCCTTGTTCACGTGAAGTAGGGTTTTCCGTGGAAACCGACGCAACGCCCACTTGTTTTGCTAGTTGTTTATTTTTGGCGGTGGTATTAGATCTGGCCGTGCGTCCTCCATCCGCCAGTCTTTGAAGGATTTAGGGCATCGAAATAGAGGGCTTATATTGCAAAAGGGTGCCTGCCATTCGATCCCCATGCCTGTAGCCACACTAGCGAAACTCAAGCCATTTTTCTTCAGTCGTCGAACCCATTGAGAAAAATTCGTTAGAGCTTCGATCTTTCACATCCTCAAGCTTCCTAATGTCCCTCTGATCTATCCACAACGACCGGATTTGAGAAAACTCCATCGGGTGGAGATCTGCCATTGAAGCGAAGCTTCTTCCCCGAGTGCAACCTCTTCTCCATTCTTTGTCATAACCCACTCAGAGTTTGGTCTCATGAATGGTGCCCGTGAGTTCCGGCTCGGTCGAGTCTCACCAAAGAGAAGAAAATGGTGAGAAAGAGAGAAATGAGAGAAGCGAGAGGGAAGCGAGAGCTGGCTTCAGCTACTTTGTCGTTGCACCTTGCGTGACTCGGACCGAGTCCGGTCGAGTTCCGATCTGGACCGAGTCTTGGGTCGAATCCGTACCACTGGTTTGGACATAAGAAGAAAAGAAAAGCAGAGAAGAAGGAAAAAAATGATGAATGAGTGAATGAGAAAGAGAGGGGTGCGTCGCGTCATGGTGTTGCTCGACTCGTTGGGCCATTCTTGAGTGAATCCAAAGCTTCATTCTTGGGACGAGAGAAAGGAAGATGGAGAAAAGAGAGAGGCGCCGTTTTCTTCTTCGCCGACCCATTCTTCTGCTATGACTCGACTCGGTCGAGTTGTAAGCGAAATTTCTTCGATCCTTGCGGCAGAAGAAAAGAAGATAGCAAGAAAGAAAGAAAAGAGAAAAGGAGAAGAGAGAAGGTAGAGGGAGAAGGCAGAGAGGAGAGAGAACGTGGGCGAGTTGTTCCTGTTGCACCAACCCAACTGACGAGTCACGTGCAACTCAGTCGCTGGTTGGTCCTCGTTTTGCTGGACGTTCCAGCAATATGTGTTGCAGGAAGAAGAAGGAAAACGAAAGATGGGGATGAGGGAATGAAAGGGAGAAGAAGAGAAAGTAAGGGAGAGAAGAGAGAGAGTTGCGAGTCGAGTCAACTCGCTGACAAGTTGCATCCGAGTTGACTCGGTCCATATTCTGGCTGGACCTTCCAGCAATAGTAAAAAGAAAAGAAAAGGAGAAAGGAAGAAGAAAAGGAGTTGGGTTTTTTGGTGGTCGCCGAGTTGACTCGGTTAAAACCGAGTCGGTCAAGTCAAGTGGGCTTGGGGTCATTTTGGTCAGGCCTTCTTTGGACACTCCAGCATGGGGTGAGAGTGAAGAAGGATGGGTGGTTGTCGCACCTATCGAGTCGACTCGGGTTGAGTTAGTTCAAGTTAAGACGAGCAATCGAGACTTGATCGGATCGGTCAAACCAGGTGAGCTTAAGATAACTACTTAGATTAGAAATTATCATTAAATAAATTTGTTAGTATTTTTATTGTATATTGAGAAATTTTCTAACATGGGTTAAATTGATTCAAGCTAATTCACACCTTGAACCCTACGAAGAAGTGGACTTACATCCTAAGGTGAGGACTCACCCTTTGAGCTTCCCACTTGATTTCATCAATCTAAATATAGATGATGACATGATTCCCTTAACTGAGTTTCTTACTTTACATTCGAATATGTTAACTTGTGGTATAGTGAATTCATGTGTTGGAAGATAAACGTTTCTTTTAAATTGCATTATGCATGAATGGCTCGATGATAACATGTTATCCTTTATTGTATATGTATTAATTTATTTATATGGTACCACTTGTGCTTGAATGATGAACTGAATGGAACTTACCTTGGACTTGTGATCCTGCGATCCACATTTGCCTGACACGGCTTGAATCGCACATTTACCTATGTGGCTTGGACCGCACATCGCCTATGTGGCTTGGATCGTATATTTGCCATCGTGGCTTTGATGACCTATTGTTGCCCTTTGTGGGTTGCTGGGTATGTTCACATATCCTATTGTTTCCTATCCATCTTGCGGAATTCAGTCGTACCATGATTTAGGGTGGCGAAGTTCGCTTTGTCGATTTTCTAGCCATCTTGCGTGGAGTTCACGTACGACATGATTTTCGGGTGGTTTAGGATTTGTATGATGTTTGTCTCTTCATCTGTGGTGTTCATTCGTACCATGATTTAGGGTGGAGCCGAAGTTCGCTTTGTCGATTTTCTAGCCATCTTGCGGAGTTCACGTCGACATGATTCCCGGGTGAAGTGGGGGGTTTAAAGGGGATTTTCTATTAAGCCTTGCAAATTCTACTTGTACCATGATTTCCAGGTGGAGCCGAAGTTCGCTTTGTCGATTTTCTAGCCATCTTGCGGAGTTCACGTACAATATGATTGGTATATTGACGAGAAAATCGTATGTTTGATTGTTTGATTATCTGAACATGTTCCTTGCATTATGCTTGCTATTATATCTTGCTTATGATGAGATTGTATTGGTTGACTTAATTTTTATAGGCATGTTTATGATTATAAATTGCTCTATTTGATATATCTAAATTTATGATTGGTGTTCTATATCGATTATGAATGATGAGTGTACAATCTTGGAGGGTGCTCCTCACTGTGATAGCCATTGACGCTATCAAACCGTAACAGTTGATGCAGGTGTAGAGCAAGCCGATGTTGTTCACAGGGTTGCTGTAGAGTTTCACATTCCAAGAGAGTTGTAATTTACTTTGTTTCACATGTAATATTATTCCATTTTGTAATTGTAAGAATGAGGACATTGGTTTGTATAAGTCATTATGGGCAGTTTCTTATATATTTAAATGGTAATGCAACTTTCCTTTATGTCTGATTTGTCCATACTACGCTCATCTGCTTACTCTGATGAAAAGGAAAAAAAAAATAAAAAAATTATATGTGGACTTTGGCTCTTTATAAGTTAACACTCGGGTTTTTAGGAAACGGGTTGTATACTCGGGTCCACGAAAACACGGAGCGTCTGATTGGTATCAGAGCATAGTTTGGACAAACTTGGCCTTGGGAAATGATCTTATACAAACTTTAAATGTCTCAAGTTAGGATGTTGAAAGTAGAAATTTGAACTTAGGTGAATCTCCCCTAGACTTAGGGAAATTTGGAGAACGTAGAAACCCAAACTTAGGTCCTCCTTAGAAATTATTAGAGTAACCATTCGAACTTCTGTGAATTTTCCCCTGTAGCTAGAAGAAATTTGAGAATATAGGAACTCAAAATTTTAGGCACCTTAGAAATTGTTGGAAGATTGAAGAACTTAGGAATGAACTTAGGTTTCCTTTGAAAATTATTAGAATAACCATTTGAACTCATTTGAACTTCTCCTGTAGGTAGGAGAAAGTGAGAATATAGAAATTCTAGATCTTAGGCTCCTAGCACATTGTTGGATAATCTTAGGACTTGGGAATGAAACTTAGATTCCCTTGGAAATCTCATGTTTGGTCAATTGAACTAAAAGTTAAACTTAGGTACTGTGGAAGAACAAATACCCACCATGACGTATTCGAAATCCAACGAGAGCATTCCTTGGACTTAACCCTTGGTGAACAAATTTTATAAATCTAGAAATTTGAACTTCTTTAAAGGTTTTGTAGTTAGAAATCATGTTGTTGCCATCTCCAGGGAATAAAACAACCTTAGGCATTGTAAGGAACCCTCATTACTCACCACATCATACAAACTTGAAGAATCATAGTAGGGGATATAGTTTATATTCCCTAATGCATCTTGTTAATCAAAGACCAGAGTTTTCATGAATCTCAACATTTAAGATTTATTAGTGACGAAGTCATAGAATTCTGAGTAAAATTTCAACCTGAGACTAAGCTTATGAGGACTAGATTTGAAATCCTAGATAAAGTACCAAAATTTCAAACTTAGGTTCTATATAGAAATCCTGATCTTGAAACTTTCAAGTAGTGCATTAGGTGATCAGAGCGCGTAGTGGAAGCGTAATGGGCCACATAAACTTAAGGATATAAAATTACCTGATATTCCTCAGGAGTCTAAAATAATCGAGGTCACGAGTTGATGGAACCACATTTAAACGAAGTTCACATGGTTTGTCTCAAATTCTAAAGTCCTAGCAAATCTCAATGATTCCAATGCCCTGATCAAGCAAAGGATCGAGATTTAACAGGATTGTGAATTGATACCGAAATCCTCTGTCCTGCAGTGCACGACCGATGTATCGGGATCAAACCTACTACAACTATCTATTCGTGATGACTCGAGCATTAAAAGTAAAAAGCGTAATGTACTTTAGTCAGCAGTGAAACCATCATTAAGGGAAAGAGAAAATAAAGAGAAGGATGTAGGATATTATTAGTGGCCACCTAAATGAATTTGTAACCTTAGTAAATACTATAAGAAATTTTAATATTGACGAGCATCATCAAATCTCGAGGACGAGATTTATGTTAAGGGGGGTAGATTGTAACGCCCGAACTTTTCGATGCTTGGGCATCGAAAGTGCTTTCAGCGTTACCATAAGATTCAACGTGACATATGCATGTGTATGATACCAATCAATTACTCTAGCCTTACATCCTTGCCCCGACATAAACTTAACCGTTGGAGATGATCTTCATTCATAAATCAAGCCATCCGACCATTGAATTTCAAGACAAGCTCACCCATCACGTGATTTGGACGTAAGTACTTTCCCTTAGATGATGTGTCGAATAACTCCCTATCCATAATGATTTAGATATATATTCTTTTGTAAGAACTTCTTAGAAACGTGCCTATAACCATGTAGAGCCATTGGATTTTCCAAAACTCACACATCAGCAATAATTACGAAAATGCCATTGACCTAAGCCCCTGAATTCCAATTCACATAGTCCTCATCATCCGTTTCATGTGAAATTTTATATCAAGGCTAATTATCGTAAATTAACCGTACACGTCAAATTTCAGCCCTTAGATCATGGTAAATCAACTACTTGACCTCTACATCCGTCCGTACACTTACCAGATCAAGATTCTGTCCCGTCCATCTTGTTCACCCCATATGGATATGCTTAACCTACCATTAGAATTTCAATCCGAGGAACTTACACATGTGAACAAGTCACTCGAATCCAACAGTAAATGTGTCATACCCGTAATCACTCCGAAACACACCCGATGACCATTCATTTACAAACTGACCGTACATCCACTGACATACATGGCCGAGTGCTAACCATCAAGTCCCCTTATTATTAACAAGTCATCGACCACCCATCATGTTTGGATCCGCTAAGCGGGCCATGTTAACATCATGACAAACCGATCATCATGAAGATCTTAGGGTTTAGGTTCTAAGCGCCGGAAACTTGTCAATCGAAGAGTATAAATATTATTTTAGAATTTTAAAATATATTAGCCATTAAAGGAGAATCTTAATCATCCTTGGGAGATCATAGCTCAAATTTGGGTGACGGAAAGTACGTGAAAAATAAAGATCACCTGTCAAATTTCATCATATTTAGACGAGTAAACTTATGAGTTACAGACGGAGAAGTTTTGACAAGAAAAAGGGTAGAACTGTAAATATTGTAAGAAGTAAATGCATGTAACTGTTTGAGTAAAGTTTTAACGGTGAATGCATTAGTAGATCGTGCGGTCCACCTGAAGTTTGGATCTACTTCAAATTTGAGACCATAGGTTTGCACTACGTGCAAAGACGGTGAACTGAGCGGATTTCTTAACAAACATTACTATAGGGCCCACCTGATTTTTCTCCAACCGTGCATGAAAGTTTATATTTTACGTAAATGATTTCCTTGGTTGAACGTTAACAATGTCCCACCTTAATTAAAGGGTGGCTCACCTGGGTTCTAGATCGACCCCTATAATACGGGTGAACATACCTTAGGATCATTAGAATCCTTTTAACCATTGACGTTTAATTTTGAGGTGATCCAACCATTAAACTAACTGAAATCTATAATTAGAGCTAGAAATAAGTGAAATTGAGAGTATGGCCCACCTAAGTCTAGTATCTGCCTCATGCCTTGGGCTGGGCTCTAATATGAGTTGACGAAACAGTTGAGCGGAGTGGATCGGTTTCACATACCCTTGTGGACCCCACACACGAGTTGCATGTGCACCAAGGGCGGAGCACACGCTGTGCACTGAGCCAATGGGCACGGTCAGACGTCTCTGACTCGTGCCCCTCTAAAAATGGAGAAATCTCTCCCTCTCCGCAGTTGCTGCAACCGACAGACGAACGAGCCGTTCCCGTACGTTAACCTGTGGCCCACCTCTGTGATTGGCTCGACCAATCCAAACCGTCCATCTTGTAGAGGACACGGGGAAGAACAAAACCTGCCTAGTTTCACCAACTGCCTCGCACACGTGTGGCCACGATCATAGGCACAATAGGGCTGGTTGTGTTTCTTCTCTTTCCAAAAATGGAAAGCTTTGTTTTCTTCCACCTCAGCAATCCGCGTGAGCCAGCAAGGGCTCATCTAGATCGTCCGAAATGAACTAATCTTGACCGTCCACTCACTGTTCACGTGAAGTAGGGTTTTCCGTGGAAAACCGACGCCAACGCCCACTGTTTTGCTAGTTGTTTCAAGCCGCCTGGCAGTGGTATTAGATCCTGGCCGTGCGTCCTCCATCCGACGGTGCTTGAAGGATTTAGGGCATCGAAATAGAGGGCTTATATTGCAAAGGGTGCACTGTTCGATCCCCTGTAGCCACACTAGCGAAACTCAAGCCATTTTTCTTGGCAGTCGAACCCATTGAGAAAATTCGTTAGAGCTTCGATCTTTCACATCCTCAAGCTTCCTAATGTCCTCTCGATCTATCCACAACGACCGGATTTGAGAAAACTCCATCGGGTGGAGATCGCCCGTGAAGCCGAAGCTTCTTCCCGAGTGCAACCTCTTCTCCATTCTTGTCATAACCCACTCCGAGTTTGGTCTCATGAATGGTGCCGAAGTGAGTTCCGGCTCTGAGTCTCACCAAAGAGAAGAAAATGGTGAGAAAGAGAGAAATGAGAGAAGGCAAGAGGGAAGCGAGAGGCTCTTCTTTGCTCTTGTCGTTGCACCGGCGTGACTCGGACCGAGTCCGGCTCGAGTTCGTCTCGACCGAGTCTTTGGGTCGAATCCACCTTACTGGTTTGGACATAAGAAGAAAAGAAAAGCGAGAGAAGAAGGAAAAAAATGATGAATGAGTGAATGAGAAAGAGAGGGGTGCGTGCGTCATGGTGTTGCTTCGACTCGTTGGGCCATTCTTTGAGTGAATCCAAGATTCTTGGGACGGAGAGAAAGGAAGATGGAGAAAAGAGAGAGGGGCGCCGTTTTTCTTCTTACCGCCCGACCCATTGTCTTCTTTAGCCGACTCGACTCGGTCGAGTTGTAAGGCGAGGTCTTGATCCTGCGGCGACAGAAGAAAAGAAGATAGCAAGAAAGAAAGAAAAAGAGAAAAGGAGAAGAGAGAGAAAGGTAGAGGGAGAAGGCGAGAGAGGAGAGAGAACGTGGGCGGTTATTCTTGTTGCACCAACCCAACCGATCGAGTCACGTGCAACTCGGTCATTTGGTTGGTCCTCGTTTCTTTGGACGTCGACAATATGTGTTGGAAGAAGAAGAAGGAAAACGAAAGATGGGGATGAGGGAATGAAAGGGAGAAGAAGAGAAAGTAAGGGAGAGAAGAGAGAGAGTTGCGAGTCGAGTCAACTCGCTGACAAGTTGCATCCGAGTTGACTCGGTCCATATTCTGGCTTGGACCTTCCAGCAATAGTAAAAGAAAAAGAAAAGGAGAAAGGAAGAAGAAAAGGAGTTGGGTTTTTGGTGGCTGCCGAGTTGACTCGGTTAAAACTGAGTCCAGTCAAGTCAAGTGGGCTTGGGGCTGGTCTAGGCCTTGCTGGACACTCCAGCATGGGGTGAGAGTGAAGAAGGATGGGTGGTTGTCGCACCTATCGAGTCGACTCGGGTTGAGTTAGTTCAAGTTAAGACGAGCAATCGAGACTTGATCGGATCGGTCAAACCAGGTGAGCTTAAGATAACTACTTAGATTAGAAATTATCATTAAATAAATTTGTTAGTATTTTTATTGTATATTGAGAAATTTTCTAACATGGGTTAAATTGATTCAAGCTAATTCACACCTTCAAACCCTACGAAGAAGTGGACTTACATCCTAAGGTGAGGACTCACCCTTTGAGCTTCCCACTTGATTTCATCAATCTAAATATAGATGATGACATGATTCCCTTAACTGAGTTTCTTACTTTACATTCGAATATGTTAACTTGTGGTATAGTGAATTCATGTGTTGGAAGATAAACGTTTCTTTTAAATTGCATTATGCATGAATGGCTCGATGATAACATGTTATCCTTTATTGTATATGTATTAATTTATTTATATGGTACCACTTGTGCTTGAATGATGAACTGAATGGAACTTACCTTGGACTTGTGATCCTGCGATCCACATTTGCCTGACACGGCTTGAATCGCACATTTACCTATGTGGCTTGGACCGCACATCGCCTATGTGGCTTGGATCGTATATTTGCCATCGTGGCTTTGATGACCTATTGTTGCCCTTTGTGGGTTGCTGGGTATGTTCACATATCCTATTGTTTCCTATCCATCTTGCGGAATTCAGTCGTACCATGATTTCCGGGTGGAGCCGAAGTTCGCTTTGTCGATTTTCTAGCCATCTTGCGGAGTTCACGTACGACATGATTTTCGGGTGGTTTAGGATTTGTATGATGTTTGTCTCTTCATCTGTGGTGTTCATTCGTACCATGATTTCCGGGTGGAGCCGAAGTTCGCTTTGTCGATTTTCTAGCCATCTTGCGGAGTTCACGTACGACATGATTCCCGGGTGAAGTGGGGGTTTAAAGGGGGATTTTCTATTCGCCTTGCAAATTCTACTTGTACCATGATTTCCGGGTGGAGCCGAAGTTCGCTTTGTCGATTTTCTAGCCATCTTGCGGAGTTCACGTACAATATGATTTCAGGCGCAACAGAAAATCGTATGTTTGATTGTTTGATTATCTGAACATGTTCCTTGCATTGTAACTGCTATTATATCTTGCTTATGATGAGATTGTATTGGTTGACTTAATTTTTATAGGCATGCTTATGATTATAAATTGCTCTGTTTGATATATCTAAATTTATGATTGGTGTTCTATATCGATTATGAATGATGAGTGTACAATCTTGGAGGGTGCTCCTCACTGTGATAGCCATTGACGCTATCAAACCGTAACAGTTGATGCGGTGTGTAGAGCAAGCCGATGTTGTTCACAGGGTTGCTGTAGAGTTTCACATTCCAAGAGAGTTGTAATTTACTTTGTTTCACATGTAATATTATTCCATTTTGTAATTGTAAGAATGAGGACATTGGTTTGTATAAGTCATTATGGGCAGTTTCTTATATATTTAAATGGTAATGCAACTTTCCTTTATGTCTGATTTGTCCATACTACGCTCATCTGCTTACTCTGATGAAAAGGAAAAAAAAAATAAAAAAATTATATGTGGACTTTGGCTCTTTATAAGTTAACACTCGGGTTTTTAGGAAACGGGTTGTATACTCGGGTCCTGAAAACACGGGGCGTTACAAAATCTGATCAAAATCAGGGTTTTATCCTGAAACATAGATTTGGATCGAGTCAGTGAGCTAATGACTCGCTCGCAACTTAATCATAAAACTTAGTGAGACAATGGTCAGTTACCTGTGATTGCTAACTGATCGATGAGGTTCTATGGCTGGTTGAAGGCTTCCAACCAACAATGGGCACGAAATTGCTGGAGACAACTGACTACGTTGGGGGCGGTCGGGATATGCAGCGAGTCTGATCGAGTTTCTAGGAAGACTGAATCGATGCAACCGAATTGGTTCAAAACACGGTCCGAGCTAGTCGTTGTGGTCGAAGGTTCTCTCTTCTCTCTTCTCTGTTGCATCGTATTCAGACTGAGACAGATCCGAGATCAGGGTGGTGCAGATTGTATAGTGGTTGCGGCTTCATTGGGGACGATGACTGAGCTCCAATGGCGGATCTCTGATCAAGCTGTAATGCCTCGATCCGTGCCTTTCAAATAGCTCAGACGCACCTCATGGACTTCAAGGAATCTGAAAAACGAAGCTGAGAGAGTCTTTAGCTAACGGGTTTTGTAATGAAAGGTGCGACTGGAGTTCTCTTCTTTCTTTTTTTGTATCTTCTTCTTCTCTACCTCCTCTTCCTTTCTCTCCATCTCTGCCGTGAAATGTGATTCAAACGGATGGTTAAGATCTTCTCTAGGGTTGTCTATTTTCTGACGCCCTCGGAGAAAGAAATCCAAAGCTTCTATTTATGTGTGGCTAGCTCCCTCTCTCAACCCTAATTTAAACAAGCGACAGAGATGTCTCAATGTAACACCCCGTACTTTTCAGTACTTGGGTGTTACCATATAATCAAACTTGGAATAAATGTAAGTCTAGTTTAAGTAGGCGCTCACGTGCAGTTCAGTCTAAATCCAACCATTGAAGGTAATCACTATCCACATATTAAATTATCCATTTAATTGATTCTCAAAATGGCCCATCTCAACCGTTTAATACAACCCTGATTCATAAATTAAGACATCTGGCCATTTAATCTCACATCCTACATACAAATATAATAAATAAATAAAGATAAATAACTAAATAAAGGACAACGTATAGGTAATAATATTAATAATTAAATATTTAATAATATAAAGTCATGAGATGAAATTCCTAACTTGCAGAGTGGGGCACATGACATGAATTAAAATATGCACGCATGTGCGAAAGAGAAAATAATAATAATAATAATAATAATAAACGGTATTATTAAAAGTGCTGTAACGTGGTATTTAATGTTATAAAAACATAATATGTCACAAAACCCATAATCTAGCCATTGATTTCTACCTTAAATAATCCCTTAGGACATTTTGACCGTTGATGGTCGAATTGGGATTAATCTGACCGTTAGAATTGCATTAACGAACTCTCAAACCACAAATTCCATCTAATATGGCCCACCTAAACCTTGAAATTGTCTGACCCTTGGCCAAAGGTCCTAATTGGACCTGTGAAACCAAATGAATGGAAGGGATTTCATCCAAACACCATTTTAGACCCCACCCGAATTGTGCATGTGCACATTTCACGTGCACCCACTGTGCACTGGTCGGCCCAGCACGGTCAAAGTGGGCTGACTCGCTATTTCCTAAAACTGAGAGACTTCACTCTCTCCTCCTTTACGGCAGCCGACGGACGCTCGTCCGTTTCTTCGATCACGACCCACCGTCTGGGCCCCACATTGATGATCCAGGCCGTTCATCTGACAGAGGACACACGGGAGACCAACCCCATAAATTTGTGCTATTCCACACATGCGCATGCACAACCCTCGCTGAAAACAGACCCTACAACACTGTATTTCCAAAAATTTCAACTGCCTCCTTACCACGAGGGCAATCCGAGTGCGCTCCTCACCCTCGATCTCGGACGTTCAATCCTGAGCAATCCCAGCCGTTGATACCACATCATTAGGGCTCTGCAAGAAAAATATTAACTGTTTTGCTAGAAAACGGTCGCACCTCTCAAGCTTCGAACCCACCATGGAAACGCTGATGGAGCTTCACTCTGACCATTCACCAAGCTCCGTTGCTCCCTTAGAAACTCTCCCACGCTGTCGAATTAGAGGAAGAGGCTTTGTATCTGAATCTGCCATTACCGGCCATGACCTTCTTCCCCGTTGTTGCCACGCCACACCCCTCTTCCGCTGTCCGAGTCTGGGTCCATTCGGACCCTCTTAAGCTCCCAAATAAGGAAGAAGAATGTGGAAGAAGATAGGGAAGACAAGAGAGTGAGAGAGAGAGAGAAGGGAGGGAGGGGCCGTCGGTTCAAATGGGTGCCGAGTCGCACTACCACATTTGGCGACTCGCTGAAGTTCGAGTCGGGTTGGGTCCTGCTGTTGCTAAAAGTTCCAGCAGGAGGATGAGAGAAAGTAAGAAGAAGAAGAAGAAGAGAGAGAGAGAGAGAGGTGGAACAGGGAGAGAGAGAACATGGGTAGGTTTGTACTGTTGGCGAGTCAACTCGACTCACCTGCGTCGGGTCTCGCCAGCCACCTCGCTGGAGTTTCCAGTTAAATCAGAAATAAGAGAAAGAAAAGGAAGAGGGAAGAAAGGAAAGAGAGTAAAGAAAAGGGAGAAAGAAAGGAGAAAGAGAGAGAAGAGGATGGGCGTTCCTGCCCCGAGTTGACTCTAACTGAGTCGACTCAGTTGGGTGGGGTCCAGTGCTTTGCTGACTTCAACCTAGTTGCTGGAAAAGAAGAAGAAGAGTGGAGGGCAGGAAGAAGAAAGAGGAGAAGGAAAGAAGAGGGAGGAAAAGGAGAGTAGTTGTGTTGAGCCGAGTCAACTCGACTCGAACCGAGTCGACTAAGGTGAGTCCACGTCTTCCTCCATTTTAAGATTCTTTTAATTACCATTAGCATTATTGATATCATTATTAGGATTATGAATATTAGGAATGAATAACAGTTAGTAAATTATCCATATTGATATTAGTATTACGGATAAAATAAAATTATCATTATTAAATATTAGCAATATTGTATTTATCATACTTAAATATTATCATTGGTAGTCGATTATACAATATTTTGATATCATCATAATGATTATCATTGCTGCGATAGCTAGCATTAATTGTAGCATTGATGTTAATAAATATTCTATAACTATTAAATTAACATTATAATTAATTATACACCACTAGGGTTCAACCTTAAAAATCTAGCCTAGACCTAAACTATAGGGTGAAATCCTAGACATAAGTAATCTAAACTATAAACCAATACCCTATGTAACAGCCCGGATTTTTGCCAACTTGGGATTAGACGTCCTTAGGCAATGGGTCACTCCTGACACCTTATTAACCTGTCAGAACTCAATTCCAAAGTCTAAAACGGCTTTTGAACCCATTTCTTTCACAAATCCCACCCTTCACCACCTTGATCTTTCAATTTTTCTAAGTACTTTCACCCTAGACACTATCTTAAACTAGCTAAGTAGTACAACTTGGATCACTCTATATACAAACTACAAAGAACTAAGTACCACCTCAGACGAAAATCACTTAGGATTAAATCCTTTAGAAATGAGACAAAGTAACTAAGTGCTAAACTAGATTAGCTACGAAATCCGCTAGAATCGCTTTAAATATGATCTGTAAGACCCAAAACTTGCAGAATCATTGACGCTAGGTTACCCTAAAATCTAGGATCAATCTCATTACCCGGCTGCTCTCAGGAGCATCCCGAAACTCCATATCAGAGCTGGACCGCACGTCGGAAATTCGAATAATACGAAGTTAAGGAATTAGGACCGCCTCGCTGGGCTTAACAACCATCTCGGAAATCAAATCCTGATAGTGTCCCAGCGCTATTCGCTTGAGCTCGGAGTGAAGAGTGTGAGAAATATGAAATTAATTCAAAATAAAATATCTCAAATAGTAATCTGGTACCTCTCGCTTGCGGATCAGTTTTAAGCAACCAGACCGTCAGAATCAGACTAAATTATACCCTCGGATCAGGAGAAATTTCATACACATATCCATGTACTCGGAATCTCCGATCGAGATCCGCTGACCGTTGAACTGAAACTGGTCCGCCACGCGTGATCTGAGAACCCTACTGGAACGAAAACTTAATGGAACGTAGATCCAATGTCAATGAGCTTAAGTCCGACCTTTGGCTCAAGGGGGGCCGTCAGAAGTCCTCCGTTGAGCTGAAACAGAAGCCCTTTGGACAAAACCCAAGTATACCTTGTTCCCAAGTCTATTTCGGTGAAGTTTTAGGCTATATAAGGACCTTAAACCCTCTCCCATTTCAGCCATATGAATTTAGATTTGAGAAGAGAGAAAAGAGAGAGAAAGTGTGGGAGAAGTGAGAGGATCTCCCTGATGTTCTTCCCTACTGCTACACAAGCCCAACCACTTCATTCCAATCATTTTTCCGGCGATCCCAGCTTCGTTTCTAAGTAAGAAACCCTAACCCTAATCTGATTTGGGGTGTTGACAGTTGTAGGTTATGAAATAGCTAACCTATTTCATTCTATAGGTTGCCAAACTGCCGAAAACGGAAGCTTAGCAAACCTATCGACTCCGTTACGATTCTACGACAAAAGGTGCGGACTTTAGGTGTATAGGTTATGGTTTTCAACACTTTCAATGTCAGATAATGATAAATTCATGATCTGCATGCAATTGTACATGTACAAAGTGCTTTCCGTTTTCTGTTTTGATTAAAGTTGTAGAATATGAAATTTTACATATTCTAGGTATTCGTTGAAAATACCGTATATGTATATTTTTTGAAAATATGTTTGACATGATTATTTGTTGTATGGATATACGATATATGGATAAAATACTTATTTGGCGAAAGGATTCGCCTAAATACATGTTTTACTAATATACACTATGTATGTAGAAATACTATATTGTAAAAAGTACCGTATACATGTATATTTTAGAGATGTGTTTTCCATGATAAATTGTTGTATAAATATATTATGTGTGCGTAAAATACTTGCTTGGCGAAAGGATTCCCCCTAATACATGTTTGTTAACATACACTATGTATGTTGAAATAGTGTATATTAAGTGTTTGTGGAAATGCTTGAGTGAATAAGTGTTGGGATGTTGATGCCTTAGGAGGATGTTGAGATGGGATTCTCAACTACCTTAGAGACATGTATGATTACCTCCATGAGGTTGTTTACTTAAACCGCTTACTTTTGTAATATATGTATTTGTATTTCTATTTATGTAGTGCTTTACAACATGCTTTATAACATGCTTTACAACATGTTTTATAACATGCTTTATGACATGCTTACTAATATGCTTGAATTACTTTGTTTACCATACTCTACTCCACATGCTACTAATATGGTTTGATTGAGTTTGGGACTATGTCTATAGTTCAGACAGTCGGTACTAGACTTAAGATCATGGTTGAGTTTCATGTCGTCACATAAGATGTGTTTGACGAACCCGAGTTGTACGTCAGTTGGCGATAGTGGTTAGGCCACGCGAAGTGCTTATGCGCTTCATGTCGTCTAATTGATTGTGCGCTCGAGCTAGTCAGGCTCGTCATGTAACCCGATATGTCTAAGGTATGTTCACCATGTTTGGTCGCTACTGCTTGAACCTAGGGTACTAAACTTATTAGCAAAATCCCTTTTAACCATGGTACTTAGATTCGCTAAGACTCATGAGCCGGGCATGGTGGTATGAGACACCGTGGTCGAGCTGTCGGCCTACGCTGGGGCCACGTGCCTCCCCGTAGTGACCAGTGAGCAACCAGACTCGTGAGCCGATTATGGTAGTATGGGACACTATATTCGTGCTGTCGGCCTACATTGATAAGGTGATGGGGGAGTGATGCAACGAATGCGAGCAATGCCACAGCGACCCTTTGTAGTGACCTCGAGCATACTCTGAAATTGCGGTGAGCCTTAGAGTTTTGCCGCGGTATATAGAGTATGAACTAGGCCTGTTTCTGTATAGTGATGAATCGTTTAAGAGGTGATGGGGGAGTGGTGTAACCTTTGTGCGTAATAGCCTTGGCAGCCTTTGAAGTGACCTAGAAAACACACCATCGTCTGATATTAACTAGGATTGACGACCCTAGAATGGATCATGTTTGGGAATGATACAAGGGAGGTACCTTAGTTTTCCAATCCTGCTGTTTTGAAATGGACTAATTAAAAACTCGGTAATCATGCTCATCATGCATTGCATGTGCCTGGAAGATATGGAGCACTGAGGGATGAAAGTATGCCGCGAACGTGAGATGGTGTCGCATGAGGGAGAGTGTGGTGAGGGCATACATCATGACTGCATCCATACTTGCATTAATAAGAGTAGTTAGGAGTGTTTGATTATATTGCTTTATCGTTACTGCTTGACTGAATTGATAACATGTTAACCTATGCTTTATTGTTCCACTGAGTTAACTACTCACTCCCACGTTACGGGACAGTGTTGTACACACCAACCAGATTTGTTGAGTTTCAGGTGATGGCGATGCTTATGAAGTAGAGCCGGACTACTACTATGATGTTGAGGAGGAGTTCTCCTACATGTAACTCTCTGACAGGTCTATGAAGACCTGGTAGTGTATTGACGGGGTTTTTTGGGATATTGACTAGAGGACCTTTCACATTTGGTATATTTTAGGATTGTACTTGTAATTATTTAACCTGATAATGTTATCACACTCTGGAGACTCATCATAGTTTATATATTTTATATATCTATCACAGTCTTCCGCTTGCAAATTTAACTGTCTCTGGAGTATGATATGCTGTTTTGGCTTAATCTCACTCATGCTCACTACTCTAATATAGTTAACATTCAATCATCATTCATTTTGTTGCATAAGTGATGTTCTGGAACTCGGGTGTTGAGTTACTACTCGACCCCCAATTTTCGGGATGTTACAGATGGTATCAGAGCATGATTTGGATTAAACCGGACCTGGGTTATGGTCACACGACGCACTCTGACCTGGATTTGGATTAAACCGGACCTGAATTTGGATTAAACCTAGATAGTGGGTTAGATTTGAATTTAATTGAAGAATCTCATGATTCATGGTAGATCCTAGTACCTATTATCATTACTAGATTCATTAATGATAACCATTATCATTATCATCAGAGAATATCAACATTTTCATTACAGAATTAGTATAATTCTTGTCAATATAATTATTAGTAATAGTCCTTATTATATTTTAATACTATTACTTGTATGATTTAAGAAGTTATTAGTCATTACAAGAATATTGGATAATATCGGTACATTTTAAATATAAACTTATGAACTCTCGTTATTAATATGGAGGCATTAAAACTCCTATCATGAATAGTATTTGGCCCATGATACAATAATAATAATAATAATATTATTAGTAATAATTTAGGATTCAAATCCTAGAATCTAGACATTTAACTAAAACCTAGGTTAAGACCCTAATCCTAAATAGCGTGTAAGTTTGGATCTAATAGTACAACTTTACAATTGATGGTATGAATTAATTCCAAGGGAACACGCACTTCTTAGTGATGGTGCAGACGATTCAAAGTATAAGGTGATGATTCTTCTCCTTGAGCTTTCCATTTTCCCATTAGCTTAAGTTATAGCCTTTATTTTAATTTATAATTGATATCTCTATTTCATAGTCATATGTTAAATTGTTGGAATTGAATTGCTACCTTACATGCTTAATGTTTATCCTGTATATTTAATTCATGATATTGGATTACTTGTGGATTGCTTTTAGGATTTAAACTGGTACATTAGTGGGAAACCCTCCACTTATAAAATACACCCATACTTGGGATGTAACTCAATTGACGGTAATTGCAATGAACATTCGATCTAGTGGTTATTAAATGATGGTCTAAATTGACCATTGATGTGAGCCTACCATCCAGGGTAGTTGTGTCCTACGGTTTTCAAGGATGGTCTTTTATCTCATGGTTTTGATACTTGCCCTATGTGGCTTCTTTTAATATCTACCCTAGGTGGCTTGTCTCGATATCGCCCTATATGGTTTTGGTTTGGTATTTTCCCTACATGGGTTTGATATTTTATTTTGGGCAACCATGCAATGGTAAGGCCCATATACTGAATATGATTGGCCACTAGTCGATTGAGATTCATTAAACATCTTAAGGTGGTAGCCTCATGAGCCAGGGATGGTGGAATGGGACACTATGCCTGAGCTGTCGGCCTATGCTAGGTGACCAACCCCCCATAGTGACCTTTGAGCTTTTCTAAATTGATTATTTAAATTTAGAATAATAACGGTTGGGCTAATCATGCATTTTCATGACATATATTATGGTCTTTTCTGGGTGGTTAGCTCTCCTTGGGTGTACCTTTGCGTATTTTTTCAGGTGACTAATTCTCTTTGGGCGATCTATGTATTATTACGGTCTTTTCCGGGTGGTTAGTTCTCCTTGGATGTACATTTGTGTGCTTTTTTGGGTGGCTAGTCCTCCTTGGGCGATCTATATATCATAGTCTTTTCTGGGTGACTAGTTCTCCTTGGATGACTTTTTACCAGCTGAATGTGCATCCCCAGGTTTGTGAGCATGTGCATGCATCCATGCATTTAATAAGACTACATCATGTATTGTTTTATATGCCTTGCCATGTTTTTATCACTATGCTTACCTAATGCGACTGTGTGTAATTTTGAGGGGAATTCGCACTGAGTTGGCCACACATCCATCAAATAAAGATAATCGTACGGGTAGCACAGGTGGCTTAAGTAATTTTCAGGTTCGAGCTGATGAGGAGCCGGGTTCAAGTGCCAGGGTCGCATGACTGTATCTACGTGGAGAAGCTGAGGGGTCTAGCGGCTCAAATTTACGTGCATTCTACTATTTTGCATGTATTGGATCATGTAATTCTTGTATTTATTAATTTTGGAGACATTGGTTTGTATAAGTCATTATGGGCACTCTCTCGTATACTCTAAATATAATTGAAATTTTCCCTTATGTTGATTTATCCATTCTACGCTCATCTGCTTACTCTGATGAAAGAAAAAAAAATATGGAATTTGGTTCTCTATAAGTTAACACTCGGGTATTTGGGAAATGGGTCGTGTACTCGGGTCCTGAAAAGTCGGGATGTTACATTGAATCTGGACGGCTAAGATGAAAGGGAGGATGAATGAATCTCCAGCCTGGCAAAAACGGAGCTTCCGTTTTAGTTTTAATGCCATGCGCGACTCCTCTTTGCGCCAGAATTTGTTTGTGTGCACTCGCATTTCGACATGCAATATGCATTGGATTTTGTTCGGCCCATTGCCATAATCATGATGAACGGTTTGGATCATCCAAACATGATTAGATGGTGGTCCACTGACTAAAACAGTGGACGACTGCCGATCGAGCAACGCTGGGTGGAAAACGCGTGAGAAATAGAGAGAGAACCTCTCTTCTTCGGGTAATTACGGGTCAACACCCGCTAGACCGATTGCACGGTCCCATGCACCAAGTGTGCACACAGATCTGTGTACAAACGTGACTCAAAAGCGGGGCCCACATGATGATTGGTGAGATCTATACCGCTAGATCATTTCTATCAGTTGATTATGTTTACAATTAAATATTAGTTGAGTTCAAGGTTTAGATGGGTCTCATTTTCACTACTAGTGATTGTTAGTGGCGTAGGTTCTATTATTAGGTTAGGGTTTAGGGTTGGGTATGAGTTGTTTCAATAATTCAAAAGTGGGGTCCACGTTTATGTTTTGTAGAATCCACCCCGACCACTGGTTTGCCAAGATCATGTTAGGCCAGGGGCCAGAATATGGGGTGGATCTGAGGTTCTGTGTGGCCACACCATTAATCAACGTGGGGCTTAGGTTCACTGTTGAACCAAGCTATTACAGGAAATTAGTTACGTGCAATCACGTAACTTCTTGATTTTTGCGAACGGCTGGGCGAGGTCCAACGTGATGTTTGGTGAGCAATCTGCTCCATTCACTGACTTCAGCTTGCAATGTGGACCCACGGGCCCAAGTTTTAAGTAGATTCAAGCTATGGGTGGGCCACACGTTACAAGAATGTATAGGTGAAAAACTCACATAACATGTTGCAACATTGCTGAGCATATGAGTTTGAATCATATAATTACAATTATGCCCCTCTCCCTTATTATAACTTTTGTCGTTTGTATCTCTTAGCTTCAACGTGCACATAGGATGAAATTTCACTAACATTTGTTATCTTTTGTGCTCTTTCTAATGTCCGAGCATCGAAAAGTTCGGGGTGTTACAGTCTACCCCCCTTAAAAAAAATTTCATCCATGAAATTTATTTATTTGATCCATTTACACTAATCTTATTATATTTAATATATCACTATATTCCTCGTGAGGTAGATGTATAGTATAGTAGAGTCTGGTTGGTGTTTTAAAACACCATCCCATAGTGGGAGTGAGTGATCAACTCAGTGGGTGCTATTAGTCTTAAGTTGTAACAAGCATCAGTGATAATATGAATTTAATGAAAAATATTCATTTATAAACAACTAACTATTCTTATTAATGCATGTGCATGAAGGATGACATGATGCATGCCCTCACCACAACGCTCCCTCGAGCGACTCCATCTAACGATTGCGTATGGTCAACACTCCCTCAGAGCGACCTCGACTGCCGAGTCGCCACCCTAACTAGTGCGATGCAATGCGATCGTGTTAGCCGAGTTATTAGTTAAGTCCATTCATCCAGTAGGTTGGAGAATCTGATACACCTCACGTATCAATGCCCTAAACTGGTTGCGAGGCCAAGGCCCCCAACGTGTGGGGCCGAGACCCCACGGTCCGTGCTCCCGTCGGGTTCGTCATCCCCTACTTCAAGCACATGAGAAGTGCTGAGAGAAAGGGATCGCTCGCGGTCACTACGGGGAGGCGCGACACCCCAGTGTAGGCCGATAGTTCGGACACAGTGTCTCATTCCACCATACTAGCTCATGAGACTGTGGACCAGTTGCAATCGGTTATTGGTGGGTCACTTACGGTTGTAGGGTGTTCTAGGTTCCATACATGTGTGAGCAAATAGGGTTAATAAACAAGGTTGGTCAGATAGTAGGATAGACTGCGTGAGTTCAGGCAAGCACGTGGTGGAACGACATCGGGTACAAGCGACCCATGTAGTCTAACTACTGTCGCCCACACGCACTTGCCCAAATCCATGAGTTTAGCCTCAAGACGGTCCTACCAACGAGATCGCCTTCGCTCTCCTCGTATTCCTGACCAACCCAAGGGTTGGGTGGTGATTCATAACATGCCAAGTATACAAGTTATCAACTAACATATCAATACCATGTTCTCATGCATCTCAACCATACAAAATGAATACTCCTACCAAGCAAGCAAACATTATCAAGAAACAAGGTACGTGTGAGTGTGTGGGTTTGTGAAGAAGTTAAGCACTTCCTCCATCTTAAGAAATCATGAGCACAAGGGTAATAAATCATACACACAATGAAGCACCACATATGAGGGTAAACAATCAAGCAAACATGAGCATACTATCATCCATACAAAATATCATGTGAGAGGCAAGATCAACACCAAATTTGAGAGTTAGGCATGCACATCCATACAATTCCAAAAAACATATAATTTCTAGGGTTTCTCCAAAATTTTGAATATAACATCTAAGCAAACAAAATCATAAAGCTCGTACTAAAATTGGTGTTAGGCCACCTAAGAACAATAGTCTACACCTTCAGATTCGTTGAAGGCTTGGGAACGACGTAGGAGATGTGGAATTTGGGGTCGAACAATCAGGATCCCTAAAGCAAACATTTGTAGGTTAGGTTTCCATGTAAATCTCCCTCATCACAAGGGTTTCAATGAAAATGGGTGATGGATCTTACCTCTATGATCAACGGAGTGAAAAGGGTGGTCTTGAATGAGGGATTCTTCTTGGAGAAGATGTAGGGAGTTGTGGGGGTTTGATTTCCTTGGGGCCCACCTTGATCTAGGGTCCACCTTACTCACCTTCACACTCTCTTTCTCTCCTCCTTGCTCTCTTGCTCTCCCTTTTCTCCTTGGTGGTTGTAGGAAATGAGGGGGTTATGAAATAAGGGTTAGGGTTTATTTGCTAGACTTGGGCCCTTTGGCCCCAAGCTTCTACAAATTCCCAAAATAGACCACTAGGACTCCCTATTAGTGTTGGGGCAGCCCTAACACCCCTCTGGCCACCAAACTTGGTGTGTAGGTGCCTTATGGACCGATGAGAGGTCAAATGGATGATCGAGTATGGGGTTTAAGCATACGGTTTTGATCTTTAAATGGCCCCGAGGGGCTCATTTCAGTGATTGGGGTGGCTCTGGTGGCCCTCTGGCCATGAAACTTACATGATAGGTGATCCATGGCCCGATGAAGGGTCATGCAAAATTTGGGAGCGATCGGATATGGGGTTTGATCGTACAGGTCTGGTTTGCGATCAATGGTCCCCGTGCCATGATCGGGTCCCAAATTTTGTGGACGGGCGTAGAAAAATACATTAGACCTTCACCGTAAATTTGGAAGAAATTCGACAGCTGGAAAGCATGGTATCTCAGTTTTATTTGCAAGTGCCAGATTCCAATTATGGCATTGGTGGGGTACACTTGGAAAGTGCCAGATTCTAATTCTGGGTGTCCACTGGATCCGTGGTCCGCGATGGACCACAAACCAGATCCAGTAAGATCTTCAATTCTCTAAAATTTTAGATTTTTCTGACCATTCTCGGTCGCTGGGTGGCTCACCCGGGCTGTTGTTAAGTGTAAACAGGCCATCTGGCTTGACGACCCGTACTTGGTCCGATCATGACCAGACTGGTCTACTCTAATGGGCTAAATCTAAGTTAATTAACTCGTGATACCTCACCACGAGTACTTTGAATGAATGATCCTGTGTCAAATTCTACATGGACGCCCCAGGACACTATGCTGGTTGGACGGGACGTTACAATTATTTAAAAGAAAGTAAATATAAAATAAAAATTTATTTATTCTCGTAACAAATCTCCAAGAGCACGTCTCTCAAAGTCATCACTACTTCATACGCAGAGGCTCAAGTTCATTTTCCTGTCTGGGATGGTTTTCCAATCAATAGAATGAGCTAACAGCCCAGCAAGTAGTCGTACGTATGATTCACAACATAGGCATGATACAAGTGCATATACAAAAATCTTAATATGCCACATTACTACATAAATAGTTTCTTTAGTGAATAACCAAGGTCATAGCTGCACACAACGTCCGACCTACCAACACCCATATGACCAATATCCATATGAGCCCAACACGTGTAGGAGTTTACTTACATCCTACGCGAACGTTGGGTTGATGTATCTCACGTACTATGTGTAACTGTATAACTTGGCAATGAGTACCCACCCTAGAGATGGCCAAACTCCTTCCCTAGCCTCAATCGTAGTCCAAGAGGAGGCCCTATTGGTACCAACTTGGGTTCCATTGAGAACTTTACATGAGAATTTAAGGGATAACTTGGTTCTCAAGTTGTCCGGTGTTCTCAGAATGACACATTAAATACAAGGCAGTTGAATACTTAAACAAATATTAACCGATTATAAAAGTTAAGTAAGAGTAAGCATGTAATGTCATGCAATGTATGTGGGAAAATCTATTTGTGATAGTGACTACTTACTCATAATGTCAATTCCTTTTTTAACTATTTTGACCTTTTGATAAATTCCTCATGGATCTGATGACTGTACTCAGGTCTACGATTCATAGAAAGTTTTATTTTTTAGAATACAAGTATCAAGTTAATTTCTTCCTTACTTAATGTCTATTTTCTTAAAACACTTGCAAAAATGAGTAATATCCTAAGATTGTTACATTAGTCCACTAAATCGGTCATGTCCCTAATTTCTTATATTTGAGTTGTAGATAGTCAATTTACCATGTTTCTAACCGTATATCAAAGGTATTAAATCTTTATTTCGGATCTAGATTTACATTAAAGATAATTGGATGTTTAGATCCATCCGATCCAACCATTTATTTCTTTATTTTCCACGATTTTAGTCCAATGGTCCTGATCGATCTTTGATCAAATAATCCGATCCAACGTTTAATCAAGTAGATTTTTAATTTTCTTAAATCTGATCCCTTATTTGGTATATTAAATCTTTGATCAATGGTTGGATTGAACTTGATCGTCGATTTAACAATTCAAATCATTATTATAATCTTTCCCTGATTTTAACAATCCAAATATAAATTTATAAGGTCTTCAATCTATATTTACACTTAATGAATAACATTTTTAAAGGTATGGTTACTTTTATGTGGAGCTAGCCTACTTCACATTAAATATTTATAATGAATTTTTCACTTATGTGATTATATTACTATATATATAAGATATGGAAAATATAAATAATTTGATATGATAGATATGATCTTATAGTGAGGCCTACTTAGATTTGATCTAAAACATGTAAGAGATATATTATTAGAGAGCACTTACTTGATAAACAGTTTGAATTAGAAGGTAAGTTCACAAAACTTTTCTTTTTATCTCTTTCTCTCCCTCTCTCTCTCTCTAAGTGCTTACAATAAGTGGTTTGACATTCCTTATATAGAGGAGTCAAAGCCCTTTTACATTAATGCCCATGCACATGTAACATATGATAAGCACATGTAACATGTGTTAAACATATGTTAAGTACATGTAAATTGTAACTCTTATCTTAATGGTGAGAGGTTTTATGGTGTATGAGGGTGCAACCAATATGTGTATATGTGCCATGGAAATGTGGGTCCCACGGGTACAATATTCTTGATCTAAGCGCATAATTAGATTGTTTATATCTTGTGCCTTCTTGTAAAAATGATTTCTTAATAAAAATGACTATGGTTATTCGTAATAAAATTACACGTGTTCGTATAGGCGACGGTGCACCAAAGATTGTACGCATGCGTTCATGTGAAGTAGGGTGTATTAATCGAGTGTGTACATGCCAAGATCATGTGGGCCATACCAAAAGTTTCTATACCTAATTAAGCATTATATCAAAATGGAGTTTTTATTATAAAGATCATGGGAAAAATAATTTTAAGGTAAAAAAAATAAGTGTATAATATTATGGTCTATGCTCAAATGTACGGTTATAATACATATGGATAATTTTTATGATTTTACATATGCTAAAATATTTTTAAATCATAGTATTCAAAATCTACTAGAGTCATGAAATAACAAGCTAGTATAATCTACTAGGATCCACCAAATATGCTAAAATTAACAGTTCAAAAATTCTTGGCTTTAGATCTCAGCTTTTTATCCTTCTTCTAGTCAAAATTTTTATATGGTGTTGTTAATATTGTATCAAAGAATGTATTAAATGGTGGTCTATAGGAAGATCAAGTGGTCTAATAGAAAATTCTCTAGATCTTGATGATACATTTATCAGATGATAATTTTTACGGTAGATTTGAAAATTAATAAGTTACCATTCAATTTGGATGGTTTAGATCGATGATTCGTGGTTTAGATTGGCGATCCGACAGATAGATTATCACAAATCTTGGTTTAAATGGTTAAAATGACCTACTTGATGATCGATTATGATTAAATAATCATGAAGAAAAAAAATACCCCTTAAAATTATTAGAGTATTAAAACTTTGGTCATTATGTGAGGGTTTTGCATTTAAGGGTGCTTTGGACTTATAAAAAGGCTATAAGGGGAAACTAGGTCATTTGCCATGTGGTGGGGACTTGGGGTGTAATTTCACATGGGTAGGGGGATATTCTCTCTCTTGCATGGATTCATAGAAAGAAGGTATTTTCTCGATACGTTTGTGCCTTGGGAATTGTGCCCATGCAATGGGATGTGTGCCTCACCTTAGTTTACAATTAGGGCCATATCTTCCTAACCGGGTGTTGTCTTAGGGTGTGTGATGAAGCTTTGCGATTGCAGCGCTTGCGTAATCATCGTAATAGAGGTGTTGGGCCAATATGACTCAGGTTCTTAGGGTGCGTGCGATGCTCAAATAATGTGGTCAATCCCGAGTATGTCAATGTCAGAAATAAGTATATGGAAGGTCCTATGTGAACACATGCTTTATACAGTGGCCCCACAAAAAGTTATTAATGATAAGCATAATATCACCATCGTTTCCTATGGTATGGTACACCCGAGAGTTGGATCTTCCTAAATTTTGGGCTGATGCCCTAAAATAATAATCTGAAATGGATGGACGACATGTATAGAATACATAAATCATGGTGGGGCTTACAAAACATCATTAAGTACTAGTAGTGGTTTGGCTAGTAGCCAAGTAGCTATTGGTTAGTGCACCATGGGCCCACTATAATGTATGTGTTTCATCCATGCCGTCCATCCATTTTTTTGGATCATGGTAGGGGGATATTCTCTCTCTTGCATGGATTCATAGTAAGAAGGTATTTTCTCGATACGTTTGTGCTTTGGGAATTGTGCCCATGCAATGGGATGTGTGCCTCACCTTAGTTTACAATTAGGGCCATATCTTCCTAACCGGGTGTTGTCTTAGGGTGTGTGATAAAGTTTTGCGATTGCAGTGCTTGCGTAATCATCGTAATAGAGGTGTTGGGCCAATATGACTCAGGTTCTTAGGGTGCGTGCGATGCTCAAACAATGTGGTCAATCCCGAGTATGTCAATGTCAGAAATAAGTATATGGAAGGTCCTATGTGAACACATGCTTTATACAATGGCCCCCCAAAAAGTTATTAATGGTAAGCATAATATCACCATCGTTTCCTATGGTATGGTACACCCGAGAGTTGGATCTTCCTAAATTTTGGGCTGATGCCCTAAAATAATAATCTGAAATGGATGGACGACATGTATAGAATACATAAATCATGGTGGGGCTCACAAAACATCATTAAGTACTAGTAGTGGTTTGGCTAGTAGCCAAGTAGCTATTGGTTAGTGCACCATGGGCCCACTATAATGTATGTGTTTCATCCATGCCGTCCATCCATTTTTTTGGATCATTTTATGGTATGATTAGAAAAAGGTAAATTCAAATATCATGTGGACCATATGGCATGAAATAGTGTTGATTGAATGCCCACCATTAAAACCTTCTTGGGGGCCACGAAAGTCTTAGATCAAACTGATATTTATTTTTTCCCTTCATCTAGGTCTTTACGACCTAATCCACAAGTTAGATGTCAAACAAATATTATAGTGGGCCCTAGGATGTTTTTAATGGTGGACATTTAATCACTATTGTTTCCTATGGTGTAGTCCACTAGAGGTTTAGATCGGCCTCATTTTTGGGATCAAGCCCTAAAATGATCTAAAAAAATGGATAGATGACATGGTGGTGGTCCCTGGTGGGGGCCGTTGCACAAAAACCTTAAGATCTAGCCTCCCAAAAATATCAGAATTATGGGATAATAAAGCAATGAAATAAATTAAAGCACAAACCACACGACACAAGATATTTTTACATGGAAAACCCTCAAAGAGGTAAAAACCACGGGACCTCGTCCAGAGCAATAATTCACTATGAAGTAGAATGTTACAACCGATCACAAGCACACACCGCTTGGATCAAACCTTCTTCACTCATGCAGAGTGGATGAACAATAAGAGAATAATGAAAAATGGAGAGATCTCATCGATTACGAGGACGTAGAAGCGCTGAGATGTCGACCGCGAAGTAAATTACCTCTACGAGCAGAACCTCTCTTCCACAAGTTTTCTATCTCTTTTTCTCTTTCTCTCACCCTTTAATAGCCTAAACCCTTTAATAAACCCTTGTAAAGCTTTAGGAAACTCTCTTGTATTCCCTAGAACAACCCTAGGGACCCATATTTATAGTTTAGAAAACTCCTTTCCGCACCTCTGTGAAAATCGCCTGAAATTTACGCAATTTACACAAAATTTGAACATGAATCTGTGTAACCTTGACTGATCGAGCAGGGTCCTCGACTGGTCGAGTGGCCCACTCGACCGGTCGAGCCTCTCCCTCACACCACAGAATTTCCAAACCAAAACTCGCTGTACTTTGAGTCGAGTATCACTCGACCGGTCGAGCAACTCTGTTTGCTCTTTTATCTTGGGGAGGAAAAACTCCATCAAATCTCCCCCTTTCCGACTCAGGATGAATTCACCTTCTTCAAGCCAGCCTGGTTTCTACAAACCTCTAACTTGCCCTTGAGTAATGCCTTGGTCATCATGTCTGACCCGTTATCGTCCGTGTGGACCTTCTCAAGCTATAACACTTTCTGTTCCAAAGTATCCCTGATAAGTGATACCGAATCTCTATGTACTTCGACTTGGAGTGCTAACTTGGATTCTTGCTCAAGTATATAACACTTTGACTACCGCAATAGACTACGTGCAGCTCTGGCTTCAGGCTAAGTTCCTGTAGGAACCTTTTCATCCAAAACATCTCTTTACATGCCTCTGTGATTGTAATGTACTCGGCCTCTGTCGTCGACAATGCTACGACCTTCTGTAGCTTACTCTGCCAAGAGACCGCTCCTCCTGCAAACTTGAACATGAACCCCGATGTAGACTTCCTGGAGTCTATGTAGCCTACCATATCTGCATCTGTGTAGCCCTCTAACACAGGTTTTCCGTCACCTTAGCATGGCTCAACCTGGATGAGCTCTTAGATACCGCAGTATCCATTTCACCATATCATAGGTGTGGTTCTTATGTAAAGATCTCATCTCCTCTTACATAGCTTTCAACCACTCCCCCTTATGCTCATTGGTTGGGGCTTCAGAATAATCTTCTAGCTCTCCCCCATCAGTGAGCATAATGTACTCATGCGGTGAGTAGCTCTTGGACGGCTGTCTATCCCTAGATGACCTCCTCACCTGTGGCTCAACAAGTGGATCAGGTGAGGGCTGCTCTTCCTATCCATCTTCTGTAGGAACTCCCTCATTCTCTGCACCTTGCTGTACTCCCCCGTCATCAGGCACCACAGGAGGAATAACCAGATTCATATCATCTAGCTCTCCTGAGCTAGGCTGCGTCTTTTCTGACTAACAAATGTCTTCAATACTTTGGTCTTCAAAGAAAACCACATCTCTACTCCTGACGAGCTTCTTCTCAGTCGAATCCCACAATCTTAGTTGAACTTTTCATCACCGTACCCCAAGAACACACATTGCCTGATTTTTATATCGAGCTTGGACCTCTCGTCCTTTGGTATGTGAATGGATGCCCTGCATCCAAACACCCTGAGATGACTGTACGATCGATCTTGTCCAGTCCACACCTTCTCAGGTACTTCTCCATTCAACGGGGCTGATGGAGGCCTGTTTATCAAATAAACTGCCGTGTGCATTGCTTCTCCCCAGAACGTCTTGGGCAACTTTGCATAGGATAATATGTATATGATTCTCTATATAATGACGCGATTCATTCGCTCAGCCACACCATTATGCTGGGGGTCTTAGGAACCGTCTGTTCATGCTGTATACCTGGGGACTTACAATACTCATGAAAGTCATCGATGTATTCACCACCATTGTCAGTGCGGATACACTTCGATAATCTACATATCTCTTTCTCGACCATAGCATGAAATGATTTAAACACACCAAAGACCTCATCCTTGGATTTCAAAGCATAAACCCAAACCCTCCTAAATGCATCATCTGTAAAAGTAACAAAATACAATGCCCCACCTAAGGTTTTTGTCCTCATAGGACCACAAACATCAAAATAAACTAAATCTAATGCATGCACTTTATTAACATGAGAAACAGATTTAATAAGTGAAACTCTATGCTGTTTTCTTGATAAACAATCAATACAGGTTTTGAGAGGTATACTTGTCACGTTTGGAAGGAGTCGCTTCTTTGCTAGTAACTGAAGCTTTTTTTCCACTCATGTCCCCTAGATGCATGTGCCACATGTCAATAACTGAATCTTCCGCTGAGTTCAACCCATCCTTGCATACACTGACACTTACCTTGTAAAGGGTGCAACACTTCTTTCTTCTAGTTGTGATCAACGAACCCTTGATGAGCTTCCAACGCCCACCAGCAAAATGGCTTTCATAGCCATCATCATCCAACCTTCCCGTCGACATCAAGTTGAGGCGAAGGTCTGGAAGGTGTCTCACATCCCTGATAACCAATTTGCAGCCCACATCGGTCTTCACATAAATATCACCAACCCCTATGATCTTCGATACACCAAAATTTCCCATCTTCACAGTCCCAAAGTCACCTGACCTGTAGCTTGTGAAGAAATCTCTGCGTGGAGTCGCATGAAACGAGGCTCCCGAATCTATCACCCAGTCGGTGTCCTGACTTATAGCCATGGGACAAACATCATGATTTACTGAAAGAATAACGACGACGTCGCCATCTGAAGCTACCGCAGTAGAATCTTATTCATCTTCCTTCTCATTTCCTTTTTCTTTCTTGTCATTCTTCTTCTTATGACATTCATGCTTGTAGTGGCTCTTCTTGCCACAATTCTAGCATTTAACATTCTTTCTGGTACTTGACTTGCCTCTTGATTTATCTCGGGCCTTCCTGTCCTTTTTGTTATTTTCTCTCCCTCGACTTTTATCACAAGGGTCTCTTGTTGAGTAGGCCCCCGAGACTTCCTTCTTGTCTCTTCATTGAAGAGACAATTAGTTACCTGTTCCACGGACATATTTTCGTCTGGCGCAGAGTTACTCAGAGACACCACCAATGTCTCCCAACTATCAGGCAATGAGCTAAACAATAGCAAAGCTCGTAATTCATTGTCTAGGACCATCTTCATAGTGGAGAGCTGGTTCAATATATTGCTGACCTCATTCAGTGCTCAGCCACAGAACTACCATCTTTGAACTTGAGATTCACAAGTCGTCTTATCAGAAAAATCTTATTGCCGGTGGTCTTCCTCTCATAGAACCCTTGCAATTTCAGCCATAGGCTAGCAGTTGAGGTCTCCGTAAACATATGGTGAAATACGGAATCGTCCAGCCATTGTTTAATAAACCCCACCTCCTTCCGGTTCAACTTCTTCTAATCATCATCTGACATATCCTTTGACTTTGCTGATATGCCTTGAATTGGAGAATATAAGTGTCACGCCCCGAACTCGGAAACCGGGCTCACAAAATTCCCGATCGCTGAATCCGGCGCCGACAGCCTCCGTAGAACCCCATTCTCGGCTCCTAGCGCCCATACGCCAGGTTCAGATCTGGGATGCTCAAGGAGGATTTCTAATAATCAATTTGATTCGTAATGAGCACAACCACAAGCATAACCCACGAACAATAACCACAAGAACACCATCACGAAATCCACTATGAGCAAAAACTTTGAGTACAAGGTGTATAAAAGGAAATACAGTATACTGAAAATGACAAAACTCCAAAAGCTGCTGCACGCTCCAACTGCGCGAGACTACGGTACTAACCTGGCGTCACCTGCACGCATCAATCGTGCATAAGCTTATAGAAAGCTTAGAGGGTGGTGTAAGTGTGTGCGCAATATGAGCGTGCTCAGAATGCATGGTCAGAGTAATGCGGAAACATGCTGATGAGTACATGAACACAGTCAGCCGTACCAAGGCTATGCAATGCGAGATAAGAATACTATCGGCCATGCCAATGCCATGTGATGCATAATGCAAGTCAAGCATGCTAATCCACATCCAAATCCTTATGTCAATACGGTTCTCGGTGCCCGGATAATCAGGGGTCTAGTACACTCTACGCCACCGGCTTGCCGAGTCCTATCCAGGACGCCAACCAGTAGAGTGAAAGAGACCTCACTATCCGCCTGCCAATATCGGGCCCGGCTCGTCGATAGCGGACCGATTCCTCAAGCTGGTCAAACTCAACCTAGAAATTGCCCCTCACTCAGGCGGGTAAGGTCACACCCCTTTCCAACCGACCACGACACAGTGGGAGACGCGGCCTCTTGGTATACGGCCCTCGCGCACTCATGTGTCCACTCGGTCTCGACGTTGGAGTCATCCTCTGCAGTACCATCGGGTTTAGGGATTTTCACCCGGGGACATCTATGGCGCCCGTATGCTAGAACCGAACATTTTCGGTATCAATCCGGCCACCCACGATGTGTCTGCTGGGCTATGGCCACTGGTGTCGCTAGGGCATACGTATAACTACAATCACACAATGCAAGTGCATGAGTCACACTATCGGTCATGCAACCATCTGCGTAAACCATGCGCTCATGCGAGGCAACTCCGCCTATATCGGGGAGCATGTACCGCCCAGAAGGTATATGCTAGGATCAGTCACCCCTCATCTCAAGCATGCATATGATGCGTATGATCATGAATCATGGGGCAGCACTATACTTATGGTATGATAATGGGGGTTGCTATCAATGAGCCTTAAAGAGTGTGATAATGCGGACATTTAACCAACATTATCTTTACAATGTGGACGTCAAACCAACATTGTTCCCAAGGCGTAGCCCGTAGTGAATACCATTACATGAACCAGGTTGGGGTCACGCATTGCAATGGATCTTAGGTACATCCCATTGGGCATTAAATACATCAAATGGGCCCTGTCGTATGGGCCTTATATTTATCAAGTGGGCCACATCAATGAGTCGCACCAATGGGCCTTAGTTACATCGAATGGGCCTCCTAATATGGGCCTTAGAATACATCAAATGAGTCCAATCCCATGGGCCTGACATATATCAAATGGGCCTATTCCCATAGGCCTTATGTGTATCAAATGGGCCACACCAATTGGGCCCTATATGTGTAACAAATGGGCCTCAACCCATAGGTCCTAATACAATTCAATGGGCCTTAACCCATCGGCCCTATATCTCAAAGTGGGCCTCGAAACATTGTAAGGTGGAGCCCACTTGGACTATGGATTTGGCTCATTGTTAGCCTCAAGCCTTAAGCCAGGCTGGTCAAATGGTGCATGGCTTTGGGGGCAACACATGTATCACGGGTGGGCCCACAAGAAGGCCCACCATTAAATATGTATATACATACATATATATATACACATGCACATGCCTGCACACACACACCACACACACACACCCACACACACGCACGCACGCACACACTCGTGCACACACACATACACGCACGCACACACCTCACAGGGGCCCCACCGTGCACGCGACGGTGGGTAAAACACAAACATCACGGTAGGCCCCCCACCGCGCACGGGACGGTGGGATAGACACATACATCACTTTGTGGGCTCCCGGTGGGGCCCACCATGTCGTTTATATGCCATCGGACCGTTGGTAAGGTCACACGGGTCGGGTTGAGGGAAAACCCAAGTTTCGGCTTGATCCAAAACACGTGGGCCCTGGGGAAGGTTCCAATGGTGGAGTTCAATCACTGCTTGTTTCTTGTGGTGTGGGTACTGAGCCATGAATCGGCACGATTTTCGGAGGGACCCACCTTAGAGGGTGGTCCACCCTCATGGACGTACGGATACAAAATATACATCATGGTGGGGACCACATGACAGGCCGTGGGACCCGGTCCGTTTTCACACAGCCTTGGCATGACGTCTGCTTTGCCGCAAGATAGCAGTGCGCCCGCACCCAAAACTCATTTTTATTTTTATTTTTTTTTTAAAAAAAAGTTTTTCGGAGGTTTTTAGTGGTATGGCCCGCATCAGGAGAATGCCCGTCCATTGGATTCCATGACCCGATACCTTCCAAAGGAGTCCGCTATCCGATGTTTCTGGGCGTGTAGAAATAGTGAAATGGGCCCAAATAGCTTTGAACGGTATGAGACGCGGTTTTCTACGGCATGGCCCGTCTGATTAACCGATCAGGCTCATATTTTTTTTTCTCAACGCCTCAATTAATGTGAAGAATGGAATGGACGGCTTGGATTGGATGCAAACATCAAGGTGGGTCATATGCAAGTAGGTCACCCCAATGGCTTGTAAATCCAAGCCAATATTTGTGTTTTCCTTCTCACGTCAGAGTCCCTGGACTCTTTCTTTTTTTTTTTTTGGGCATCCAATGCCTCTAGGGTGCATCCTTTGTAGGTGGGCCACCACATGGTGAGGTGGTGTGGTCACCATACATATGGAAAGTGGGCCCCACCTTTAGATGGTTTGGATCCAATACATGCTCCATTGTGGGGTCCTTCCAAGTTGTCCATACAATCATATCATCACAAGGAAAGGAGGAGAAAGAAAAGGGAGGGAAAGAGGGAGAAAAAGAGTGGGACACACGTGTGATGGAGGGACCCCGACACTATGGGCCCTCCCTTGCATTTAACCGTACATCAAATGAAAATCAAGTGGGCCATTGGCCACATCTTAGGGTCCCAAGTGAGATCCATACCATTGATCGGTAGGTCTCACTTGGCCCATCGAAGAAAGCATGAAAACTACCCTATCAAAGCACCCACCGGTTGATCTCTTCGGTCCGTTGGAACGCCAATGTCCTTGTGCTTCACTTTGATGGAGAGGATGGGAGATGAATGGCTAAGATGGAGGATCTTGGGAGAGGGAAAGTGGGTCACACAACACTCTTTCTCACACTTGGAAAACCATGGACGTGGGATTTTTCTTTGTTGCTTTGAAAAATGAAGGAATGAGAAATAAAGGAGAGAGGGAGAGATAAGAGAGAGGGAGAGTAGCTTAGGTAGTTAATGATGACTTGTAAGAGAGGGTGGCTAGCATTAAATGCTTGTAAGAAGGGCTAGGGGTAGGGTGGCTAGCCATAAGTACTTGTAAGAAGGGATAGGGGTAGGTAGGGTGGCTATAGCTAAGGTAGGGTGGCTATAGCTAGGGTAGGGTGATGTCATCGCTCTCATAATTTCCTAGAGATTGGTACCACATGGAATAGGTGGGCCCCGCAATACGCGGTCCACGGTCATTATAATGCATGGTCCCCAACTTATGATCTAAGCGTCGGTTTGACGCACAAGAGGTGGCGTTGAAAAACGACGGAGCGGTCGCAATGATACAGTCTCGGATTAAACCGACTCGAATCTAAAAGATACGACTTACGATCGATCGCAACATCGATTATCAGTCGCGGATTGCTGGACTTCGACGGAAATGATCGCAGGATTCATCGGAACAGTACGAACTAGGATACGGGTCTTACGGCTGGTTCAATATTACTGACCTCATTCAGTGCTCAGCCACAGAACTACCATCTTTGAACTTGAGATTCACAAGTCGTCTTATCAGAAAAATCTTATTGCCGGTGGTCTTCCTCTCATAGAACCCTTGCAATTTCAGCCATAGGCTAGCAGTTGAGGTCTCCGTAAACATATGGTGGAATACGGAATCGTCCAGCCATTGTTTAATAAACCCCACCTCCTTCCGGTTCAACTTCTTCTAATCATCATCTGACATATCCTTTGACTTTGCTGATATGCCTTGAATTGGAGAATATAAGTCCTTGAAATAAAGCAAGTTCTCCATCTTAGCATTCCATATGGTCCAGTTAGAACCATTGAGACTGATTATCCTTGATGAGCCACCTTCCATAATTTAGAACTGATTCCACTCCGTTCAACTAACCTGAACTCTTTGATACCACTTTGTTAGGGGTCATTGCACAGAAATCTTAGGATCTAGCCTCCCAAAAACACTAGAATTATATGATAATAAAGCAATGAAATAAATCAAAACACAAACCACACGACACAAGAGATTTTTATGTGGAAAACTCTCAAAGACGTAAAAACCACGGGACCTCGTTTAGAGCAACAATTCACTATGAAGTAGAATGTTACAACCGATCAGAAGCACACACTGCTTGGATCAAACCTTCTTCACTCACACAGGAGTGGATGAACAATAAGAGAATAATGAAAAACAGAGAGATCTCACAGATTACGAGGACATAGAAGTGCTAAGACGTCGACTGCGAAGTAGATCACCTCTACGAGCAGAACCTCCCTTCCATAAGCTTCCTCTCTCTCTTTTTCTCTTTCTCTCATCCTTTGATAGCCTAAACCCTTTAACAAACCCTTGTAAAGCTTTAGGAAACATTCTTGCATCCCCTAGAACAGCCCTAGGGACCCATATTTATAGTTTAGGAAACTCCTTTCCGCACCTCTGTAAAAATTGCCTGAAATTTACGCAGTACGCACAAAATCCGGACATGAATCTGCGTAACCTCGACTGGTCGAGCATAGTTTTTGACTGGTCGAGCGGCCCACTTGACCGGTCGAGCACCACGGAATTTCCAAATCAAAACTCGCTATACTTTGAGTAGAGTACCACTTGACCGCTGGAGCAGACTCCTCGACCAGTCGAGCAATCCACTGGACCAGTCGAGCAACTCTGTCTGCTCTTCTATCCTGGGGAGGAGAAACCCCATCAGTCCCTATAGAGTACCGACAAGTAGCCACTTGGCTATGGTAGTGTCACTAGCAAAACTGTGTCCATCTCAAGCCACGACACAAGATGAAGAGGGAAAAATAAAAAAGGGTTTTACGGCATACCACTGCTGGAGTTGGATGAGAGAGAGAGAGAGAGAGAGAGAGAGATGAGACACTAAAGAAGGAGACACTAATATATGGTAAGTAGGCCGCTTACTGGCTTTAATACGGGTAAACCTATCAGCTGTCTTATCCTTCAAGAGTCTTTAATGTCTGCATTATCTTTCAAGAACCTTCAATGACGGCCTCATCCTTAGTAGCTCCTCCTTCAATGCAGCGGCATTTTTCTTAAGAATTTTCAAATTCAAAATTTCCAACCATTGCCTATTTTAAAAATATAAGTAACTTGAAAAATAACATTTCTCACCGTGAGATATTCATATCATTCTCATGTAAGAAAGTTATATGTTAAGAGAAAACTACATGTAACTAATTTCCTCTCTAAACACCATCTTCAACAAAATTACCTGTATCCGAAGTTACAGGCATCCAAATGGCCCCTAAAGGTTTTAGGCACACATTTACAATATTCTCATTGGCGTGGCCCGCCTTAGTTTTTAACCAGGTTGATCTTGACGTGTGATCAATGTCATAGTTTTTACCCGATCATAAAAATGAATTTCATATATATTCAACATGGTGGGCCTCACAAAACTTAGGCGCATAGAAAAGAGATCATCATAGAGAACTTCAATCATCCTAGCAATGAAGAGAACGGCATGGAGAAAAGTTAGACTTGAGAGAGAGAGAGAGAGAGAGACGTATATATGAAGATTAAAGAAGACACTAGGCATATAGATGGGAAGAAAGGGAAGCGCCGAGGCTAAAAAAGACACATAACACGCATATGGTTTTTACTTGATCATCAAAATGAATTCCATATATTCGACATGGTGGGCCTCGCAAAGCTTAGGTGCATAAAAAAAGGGGTCATCATGGAGAACTTGAATCATCATAGCAATGAAGATAATGACATGGAGCAGAGTCAACCAGACTTGAGAGAGAGAGAATCACCATATATGCCAATGAAGATAACGACATGGAGTATAGTCAACTAGACATGAGAGAGAGAGAGGCCAAACCCCAACCTGCATAAGTCTTAAAATCAAGAATTTAGGCAATAATGAAAAATTAGTAGTTCCTACCAAAAAAGATAAGCAGTAGCTAAGTGAATATACCATATAAAATATACATTTAAGAATGTCTTTTAAAGGAGCAGTAATGGGCCCATTGCTCGGCCCCAACTTGGCCCATTGGCTTAGTTGAGTCATCAAGTAGGCTAAAATCATATTTAAAAGATCCAAACTATTTAAATAATGAGCTATCCCACGGAAGAAGAATATATATATATATATATATATATATATATATATATATATATATATATTAAAGTTTTAAATTAGAATATTTAAAACCTTTGATCATTTAACTCTATGTAGATGAGATGATAGTTAAGAGTTAAGACCAAAGGCCTTTTCACCCCACTTAAGGCTAGGATTGGAGTGCATGACATTATAACTAATGGTCAAAGTGGATTACATATAAACATCTGGTGGGCCTAATAAAACATTAGACCTGTCGGTCGGAAATTCATGTCTCTCTCTTCTAAAGAGCATGGAATGCCCACACTTGAATTTTCAAGGGGCCCATTGTGATGTTCATGTAAGATCTACTTTGACAGTTAGATGTGTAATCTTATGTTAAGCACATGGTTAAAAATTCATGATTTAAGTGGGCCACACAAAAGGAAATGGTTGGTAGAGAGACATCTGTCCTATATTTTTACATAGCCTACCATGTTGATTATATGAAATCCACTTCCTTCATTTAAGACCATACTAAAATTTATGCATATGACTCAAAAATCAGTTCCATCTATGATTTAAGTAGGCCATTCTAAGGAAAATAGTTTGGAGGGTAAGTGTTGTCCCGTGTACCATTTCCAATCATGTGGTCCACTTGAATCATGATGTAGCTGATATCCTGTGGCTGATCTTAAGAAGGGGTGATGCACTTGATGGTAGGGATGGATTTCCCATAAAAATGAAAGGATGGGCGCATCTGAGCTGCTCTTTAAAGGAACTCTAACGATAATTATTTAAATTAACCAGGTAGCTTATTGATAACTTTTTAAAAAAGGGTAGGAATGTAAATCCTATATAAATTTGGTGCGTTTTCGACGGACGAAGCAATGGATCATTTTTGTCTTGTACGATCCTCCGTGCGTAAGCGAAGAACATCGTCCTCCGCCTCAGGACATCGCCTCAGGACATCTCATACTTGTGTGGCACATGACCCTAGGATACGAACAATATACTCGGGTTTCATTTTGTAAAGTGGTGTTCATGGTCCAGTGATCTAAACCGTTGGTACGAAGAGCTTCATCATGCATGGTCCATGGATTAAAAAAAAATTGATTTAAAGGTCTTAGCAATTCAATATTTTACTGAAGGTCTTAGCAATTCAATATTTTACCTTTTTTTTTTTTTTTTTTTCAGTTGAATGTGGAAAGAGGATGTGTTGTTGTCTCTCTCCCTTTAATTCGGCCCACCAATTGAACGGTTAAGATTTTACTACGGGGTGGTCTTCAGACATGGTTCACCTGGGATTCCAGCCGACTTGACTAAAATAAAAGCCCTACTAGTTCAAATTGAAAACTCGAGTATGGTGTGCTCATCCTGGGGTTGAAATGATTACATACAGGCACCGTACGTGAAATTTCCCAAACAGCCCCATCTTTCTCTATCGAAGCTCATGCATGCAGGAGATCCGAGTCGTGCAGATTGTGGGCCCAACCTCTGCCATTACCTTGCGTGAAAATCAGACTGATAGCCATATACATTGATCAAATATCTACGTTGAATTGGAACTTCGTCTTTCATTTAATCTTGAGTGTGGCCCACATAGATCATCTGATTTTCATTGCAGGAGATCTCACGATTCTTTCACTCTTTTTAATTGGAGGGATAGGATGTTATACACAAGCGAGAAGATGGTGGAAAGATGAGGTTGTATGGTAAACTCCAGCTGTATCTGAATGTGATCATTTTTTCAAAACAACAACGGTCATGCGTCCATAAAAACAGGGAAGCAGCTTGCGTACCGAGTAAACATAGTGGGGCCCACCATTATTTATGTTTTCAATCCACTCCTTCCATCTGTTTTACCAAATCATTTTTGAGAAATATGCCAAAATCGAAGTATATCCAAATTTCAATGGCCCACACCACAGAAAACAATGTTAATAGAATCCTTACCATTGAAAATTTCTTGGGGGCACAAAAGTTTTATATCAAGCTATTATTTGTGTTTTCCCTCCATTCATTTGTGTTTTGATCCTGTGAACAGTTTGATGATAAATAAAAATCAGTGTAGGCCATGGGAAGGTTTCAAAACAGGGATATTATTATTCTCAGTTGTTTTGTTTCATGTGGTGTGGCTCACTTGGGCTTTGGATATGCTTTAAAAAAAAAAAAACATTCAAAGATGGAAAAGTGGTTGGATAGGATCCTCCCAAGCGGAAACCAAACGTTGTTAGGCGTCCTCCCAAACTCTTGGATACTAAGGTTGGAAATTGAAATCCGAGGTGAGGCCCACCATGATGTATGTGACCATGGGGGCCACCGTGATGTATATGACTACATCCACGCCATCCATCCTTATTGAAATCTCATTTCAAGGCTCAATCCAAAAAGAAGCAGATTCAAATCTCACATTTACCATAGTATGGGAAACAATAGTAATTGACCACAAAAGCTTTTGGATCAAGGTGATATCTGTTGGTCTCTTCATCTACGTACTGTGACCCTATCAACATGTTTGATGGTAAATAAATATTCCGGTAGACTCCATGAAGCTTTTAATGGTGGGGATTCAATTAAAACTGTTTCCTGTGGTGTGGTCCACCTGGGATTTGGGTCTGCTTAACTTTTGCGACTTTTTAAAATGGTTGGACGGTGTGGATTTAAGGAACATATATCACTATGAGCCCACAGTCAAGGTCCCACGAGCCGTGCCTCTTGATTAGACTTGCGACAGGACCAAATCCAAATTCCTCCCGGGGGCCAGTACACCACTGGCAACAGCAAGCGGATTGCGCACTGAGTAACTTACACAGTTTAGTGTACTGAGTAAACTCTGTGGGGCCCTCCATAATTTATGTATTTTATCCGCTCCGTCCATCCCTTTTATGAATAATTTTAGAGCTTAAGTTCGAAAATGAAGTAAATAAAATTCTTAATTAGACGACACCACATAAAAGAGTGTGATTTGAACGTCTATGGTTGAAAATTCTTGGAGGCCACAGAAGTTTTTGATCTAGCTGATATTTGTGTATTCCCTTTATCCATGTCTTTTTTATATTATGAGCAGTTTGGATGACAAATAAACATCACTTTGTTATCTCTAAGAAAGTTCCAACGGTGGAAATCATTATTCCCACTGTTTCTCATGTTGTGGTACACTTGAGCCTTGAAAATACTTCAATTTTGGGATCAACCATTAAAATGAGCTGGAAAAACGGATGGACGGCTTAGATAAACTACAAAAAATCACGGTGGACTCAACACAATTTTCTTAGTACGGTAAAGGCGTACTGAATTACTCAGTACGCAATCCGATTTCCTGGCAACAAAGCAAAAACGTTGAAATAAAAATAGTGGATAAGGCAAAAGATTGAGTACGCTAAGCGCGCACGGAGATTGTGTGCGCTCACATCTTCCAGTGGAATATGAAATGCTTCTGAATTCCTGTTACAATCTTGTTTAATACTCTAGCTGATATGATGCTTGATACACAGGCACTTAGAAATAATAAACTTTTCAGATATAAAGTCAAAATTAAACCAGCTAAATTCTGAAAACCATTGTTGATAAGTCACAGGTCAAAACTTAGATTGGTTGAAGAATCCTAGTCTCTGATTAGTGTACACTTTGTTATTAAAATAAGACCATTGGATTACCGTCCAATAAATAACCACCAATCCAGTAGTCAGAACATTTAATAACTGTAATTTTTGCGTCATTGTACATCTAAAATTCAAAAATAATTTGGACAGTTTAATTTGAATTATTTATATGTCCCATGTATAATTTTAAGTAATTTCGAAGCGCCTGCGTATCATCCATCACACTTTGCCAGAGTATCAACCCAAGGGTATTTTCATAAAAATAGCTATCCCTGTAACGTATATAAAAGAGCAGAGATGAGAAGGCAAAGGACGAGATCCAATAGCGCCAGGAACTCAAAAAAATGGCTCTTCCCTCTTCCTCGCTCTTCCCTTCTCCCCTTCCAATGCCCGATTCCACAAATACCCCTCGGAATTGCAGGTTTTTACCTCATATACCCGGGAGAATCCCTTCACCTGCCTTCCTCCCCATTGCCCCTGCTCGGAAAAACCATCCCCAATTCTCTCCCATTGCATCCCACCTCTGCACGGACCAAAACCCAATAACCCTAGACAGGCCAGCGCTTTCGATCGCCGAAGCTGCTTCCGAAGCTGAGCTGTGGGCCGCGGTACACCTCCGTGTCCGGTCCTTCTACGAATTCAACGATCAGACGTACGGCGTCGAGGTGAGTGGTGGATTGATTATTATTATTATTTTTTTCCGGGTAAGGAGTTTTGGTTTTTTTCAATTTGGATATTTCCACCCCGGAAGAATTGCTAGTTACACCCTCACAAGGGTAGTTTGGTCATTATTTCCGACCAAATTATCGGCTATTGGGAATGGAAATTCCATTTACAAATGGGAAATGCTGTCACAACAAACCTTATTGGACAAGGAAAGGTTGAACTGGTCTTCACCTCTGGGAAGACCATTACTCTGGCTAATGTTCTTCATGTGCCAGGTATATGCAAAAACCTTGTTTCGGGTTATCTTTTGAATAAAGCTAGTCTGAGTCAGTTTATTGAGTCTGACCAAATTATAATAACAAAAAATGACTCATTCGTTAGTTAAGGCCATGCTAATCATGGTCACTGTATGTTTAAACTGAATGTTGAATCCAATAAATGTACTACTTCTGCTTACATGTTGTGCACTTTTTTCATTATGGCATGGTACATTAGGTCATGTGAATGCTAAGTTTATTAGAAATATGTCTGCTAGTGGTATAATACCTCATTTAGAAAATAGTAAATTTGAAAAATGTGAATCCTGTTCTCAGTCGATGGTAACGAGGAAACCATTCCCTGTTGTTGAAAGAAATTTAGAGTTGTTAGGTTTGATACACTTTGTTATTTGTGATATTAAAGTGAATCTTACTAGAGGATGTAAGAAATACTTTGTTACTTTTATAGATGATCATTTCAGATACACTTATGTAAATCTGTTAAGATCAAATAATGAAGCATTTTCCAAATTTATTATTTTAAAAAATGAAGTATAAAATCAATTAAACAAGAAAAATCAAAACCCTTAAAAGTGATAGAGGCAAAGAATTCACCTCAAGGGATTTTAATTATTTCTGTGAATCTAATGGTATAATTCATTAGATAACTGCTCTCTATTCTCCACAACAAAATGTGATAACAGAACCTAAAAATAGACTCTTATTAACATGGTGAACGCTATACCATTGAGTTCAGGTCTTTCTTTAACTCTTTGGGAAGAAGTCTTAAGTTCAGCCTGTTATATGCTAAACAGAATGCTTACAAATAAATCTAAAATAATACCATATGAGATATGGAAGAGTAGAAAATCAATTCTAAACTATCTTAGAGTTTAGGACTGCCTTGTGTATGTTAGGCTTATTGATCCCAAAAGACTTAAATTAGGACCTAGAACTTCTAAGTGTGTACTTGTTGGGTATGTATTTAATAATAAAGTTTATAGATTCCTAGATATTAGTGAAAATATCATTATTGAATCTAGAGCATGCGGAATTTTATGAAAGTGTTTTTCCATATAAACTAAAGAATAGTAGGGGTCAAACCAGTGGGTGTTCCACCTCTGTAAACATGGATGAACCTTCTTACTCTCACTTTAAAGACTTAGAAGATCTTGAGTCCGAATCTGAGATAATAAGTAAATGGTCATGGATTGCTAAGGACTTTGGTCCTGATTTCCGAGTGTTTTTAACTCAACTAGAAGGTGATCCAGTAACATTCATGGAGGCGATGTCGTCCCATGATGCTACCTTTTGGAAGGAAGCAATCAAAAGATGAAATAGATTATATCAGATCTAATAACGCTTGGAAATTAGTTGACTTACCTCATGGGGCAAAAAACTTATGATGTAAATGGATATTAAAAAAAAAAAAGAAAAGTCAAACCAGTGGGTGTTCCACTTCTATAAACATGGATGAACCTTCTTACTCTCACCTTAAAGACTTAGAAGATCTTGAGTCTGAATCTGAGATAAGAAGTAAATGGTCATGGATTGCTAAGGACTTTGGTCCTGATTTCCGAGTGTTTTTAACTCAACTAGAAGGTGATCCAGTAACATTCATGGAGGCGATGTCGTTCCATGATGCTACCTTTTGGAAGGAAGCAATCAAAAGATGAAATAGATTATATCAGATCTAATAACACTTGGAAATTAGTTGACTTACCTCATGGGGCAAAAAACTTATGATGTAAATGCATGTTAAAAAAAAAAAGCAAAAAAGAATGGCTGATGGTTCAATTGATAAATACAAGGCTAGATTAGTGGCCAAGGCGTTTAAACAAAAGGAAGATGTTGACCATTTTGATACTTATTTTTCTGTTTAAAAAATGACATCAATTTGAATTTTAATTGCCATTGCATTTGTGAATAATATTTTAACTCACAAAACGGACGTTAAAATTGCATTCCTAAATGGTGAATTGGAAGAGGAAATATATATGGAGCAACTTGAAGGATTTGTTGAATCAGGTCAAGAACATAAAGAGCACAAACTTTTAAAGTCTTTATATGGACTAAAACAAGCTCCTAGGTAGTGACATGAAAAATTTGAACATGTGATGATGTCTAATGGATTTATGTTCAATGAAGGTGAGAGATGTCTTTATTGTAAGATGTCTGATAAATCTGGAATTATGGTATGTCTGTATATAGATGATCTTTTGATATTTGGTACAAATATCGAAATGATTAATGAAACAAAATCTTTTCTATCTTCTCACTTTGACATGAAAGACCTTGAAGAGGCAGATGTCATTTTAGGGATTAAAATAATTAGGGGCGATAATGGTATAACTCTTACACAATCTCATTATGTAGAGAAGATTTTAAGGAAATATAACCATTTCAATAGTAAACTTGCATGTACTCCTTTTGATCCTAGCATGAAACTAGAACACAATTCTGGTGAAGGAATATCTCAAATTGATTATGCTAGTGTAATCGATAGTCTGTCCTATGTTATGAATTGCACTAGGCCCAACATTGCCTTCGCAGTCAGCAAACTAAATAGACATTCTAGTAACCCGAGTGAGATGCATTGAAATGCTATATATAGGGTCTTGAGGTATCTTAAAAAGACTTGGGATCATGGGCTTCATTACCAAAGATTTCCAGCTGTAGTGGAAGGATACAGTGACACTGATTGGAATTCATGATCAGATGATTGTAAATCTACCAACGGTTATATTTTCACCATGTCAGGTGGAGTTGTTTCATTGAAATCTAAAAAACAAACTTGTATAACTCATTCCACGATGGAATTTGAACTGGTTGCTTTAACAACAACTGATGAAGAAACTGAATAAATAAAAACTCTATTAATAGATATACCTTTTTGGGTGAAACCGGTACCACATATCTCTATTCATTGTGATAGCCTGGTTGCTATAGGAAGAGCTAATAACAAGTTTTATAATGGAAAATCTAGACGAGTCCATCTGAAACATGGTTGCGTGGGACAACTGTTAAAAAATGGTGTACTCACTCTGTACTTTATAAGATTCAATGTAAATATTGCGGATCCTTTAACAAAAACTCTAGCTAGAGAAAAAGTCTGGAAAACACCGAGGGAGATGGGACTTAAGCCCATAAAATATTGAATTACAAAAAATAGAAACCCAATCTAAGGACTGGAGATCCCAGGAATTAGGTTCAATGGGACAAATAAGTTTTCATGTGATTCCTTGGATGGATTACATTACATTTTAAGAGAAATTATTTCTTTGTCCCTCTCTATGATGTCAGTAATGCGAATTTCTGTAACGAATTGAGGTTGAGTAACTCCCTTAATGAGTTTATAGCCTTGTTAAGGTGGGTTGATAGTTGTTGCAGAGACACCCTTGATAAACTCACTTATATTAGTGTGGAAGTGGGGCCGCTTCCTATGAGAATTGGGCAATTCTCCAGAGCGCTCATGAAAACTGGGATCAGTGGACTTCCAGCTTAAAGCTTGGCATGGAATCAGGCTCAGGAAGACAGAATAAAATTTGGAGAATGGCAATTCTTGCCATTTGGTGGTCCGTTTGGCTAGAGAGAAATGACAGATGCTTTAGAAACTCCTCCTCTTCAGCCGAGTCAGTTTCCTTCAAAGCTCTAAACCTGGTGATCGAATGGGCCACGTACGTTGACTCCTTAAGGGAAGCAGAACTTTCCTTTTTGTTTGCTTAATGGCTATCGCTATATCAATGCAGCCTATCTGTTTTTCTATTTTTTGTTTGTTTTGTATGCTCTTCTGGTTTTAGTTCTTTTTCCTTAGTTTCCTTCTGTCGTTTTTTGCGGGTTTTTGCCCCCTTTAATGCAAAATATCGTTAATTCTTAAAAAAAAAAAAAAAAAAACACCTTAGAATAACACTTAAACTTCTGTGATTGTTTTGTGTACGGTCTACTTTGAAAGAAATTTAATTCAAGACCTCGTTCACTATTTTCTTATAGTCCAAGCAAGATTCACTAAGTGAGGTTCAAGACTTTTTGTCACCGTCATTTATGCACAGAAGTTACTTTTTTTTTTTTTTCCTTTTGCCCACATTTGTTTTGGTTGAAATAAGTGGGGGATTATTATATATGTATTTCAACAAACCTATGAGTTTTTTAAAGAGCTAAAGTGTTGGTTTGGTTTTTCGTCATTTTGTGCTTTTCTTTAGTCTCATATTGGATAGAATGGGAGAAGAAAAAGGGCTTATGTATCTTTGCTCAACATAGACTTTTGTCAAGTGTGTTGAACTATGTCTAATCCCGTATGCGCGGACAGGGGAGGTGCAGCTGGTGGGAAATCTGGCCCGGAAACCTTTAACTAGGCATGTGTGCACATGCACACTTGCGTATGCTCACGCGTAGGGGATATGCAATCGGATCTCGGATGGCCTGGGTGGCTTCCTTGATTAGAGTCTTGACGGGCTAGGTTTTGCCCAATTTCGTAAAATATTTTTTATTTGCTGCTTTAATCGTGACTGTTGGATATGGCTCACTTGATAAGGTCGTTTCCATAGTGCGAAGGGTGCCTCTGTTATTCGGGCATGTAAAACGTCGCAGCCGTTTTTCTTTAACGGGTCTTTTTCGAGACGTGGCTTCGAGGTTTTAAAAAGGGATTAGGGTTAGGGTTTCTGCACTGTCAAAGAAGGAAAAACCCTCATCCCTCTCCAAGATCTTCTTCTCCGTTTTCATCTTAAAATAAAACTAACTTCTTTGTGGGCAAAAGAAAAAATTTGTACGGTGTTGTGTGGTGTACTACTAGTGTTGATATTCTACCAGCGAGTGCACGGTGTGTGGAAGCATTGCCGATTTGTATCCTGGGAGATAGCAGCGTCGGCGACCTTTTACACCAGTACTCTGCACTGAGGGGTGCAAACTATCTTAAAGATAGCGACACGTACGCGCCTCGACCCAACGTTCATCTGATCGTGCTACCTATAGAGATCTGCATAACATGTGTGAGGTTCCTAAGCACAGATTCCTTTCTGTTGAATATTTCAAGTTTACTTTTGTAGTACTTACAACAGGAACACCCAAATGTACCCTTTTTGTACCTAAACCACGCCATTTGCTTCACCCATCTCATCATCATCATCATTTTAGCCTTTTTCCCAACAATTTGGGGTTGGGTTATGGTAGACTAGCAAGAGTTCTTACCTTCAGCTGCTAACAGGGTGTGCCAAAACGGTTACGTTTCGGCCGTATCGGCCGATACATAACGGTAACGGTGGTAGCCGATACGTGATACGGGGTCGTATCGGCCGTTTCCATTTTTTGTACACGTATCGGCCGATACGGTCCCGTTACGGGCGTAACGACCGTTACTGACCCGTAACGGCTGTTACGGGCAAAAAAAAAAAAAAAAAAAAATACGTACCTCTTTTCGGTTTTTCTTCTTCTTCTCTTTCTTCTTCTTCTTCTTCTTCTTCTTCTTCTTCTTCCTCTTCTCGGAGAGCTCATTGCGCGTGCATGTCGCCTTGTGCCATGTGCTGCCTCCTCCTCCTCCTCCTCCTTCTTCTTCTTCTTCTTCTTCTTTCTCTCTCTCTCTCTCTCCTTTCCCTCTTTCCCTCTTTTTCTTCTCTTCTTTCCCTCTTTTTTCTTTTTCGGTTTCCCTCTCTCGCTTTCTTTCTTTTTTTTTTTTTTTTTTTTTTTTTTTTTTTTTTCACGTGTACCGCATGGTGCGTGTGTGGCGCCAGACGGTCGCTGACACTCCTCGAGCTCCGAGTTGTACGAACGGTTCAAAGAGATCAAAGTTATATGGGCTCCACAGTGATGTATTTATCACATCTACACCGTTCATCTATTTTCAGAGATCATTTTAAAGCACTACCTAAAAAATGATTTATATCCAAAGATCATCTGGACCACACCAAAAATAAGTGGAGATAATATTTTCACCGTTGAACAATTCGCAGGGCCCACGGTAACGTTTATTTTCCATCCAATCTGATTTGATCAGACAGAGTGGGCCCCACCATGATGTATATATTTTATCCATGTCGTCCATCCATTTTGCCACGTCATTTTAGGTCAGGATCTGAAAAATTAATAATATCCAAATCTCAGGTGGACCACACCATAGGAAACAGTGGTTATAGAACGCTCACCATTAAAAATATCTTAAGGTCCACTGTAATGTTTATTTTCAATCTAACATATTAATTGGGTCACACTGACGTGGATGAAGAGAAAACACACATGTCAGCTTAATCTAAAACTTTTGTAGCCCCCAATAAATTTTTAATGGTGAACATTTAATTATTGTTATTTCTTATGGTGCGATCCACCGAGCTTTGGATGTGCCTCATTTTTGTGCTCATGCCTTAAAATTATTTGACGAAATGGATGGACGGTGTGGATATAACACATTCATCACGGGTGGGGCCCAAAAAACTTTGACACGTGTGTTACACTTCACAATTCGAGTCCTGCCTATTTCGAGCATTAAAAAATTGTACACGAGACATATATTAACTTAAAATTTAGCAATTAAATTATGGATTGCAATTGCTAACTCACGATGCCAAAATTAAATTGTTTGAATAATTTTAATTGTTAATTTGTGGAGTTTTATTTTTTAAAATAGGGAATTTGGATTTTTTTTTCATGATTCACTATCCAATAAATGTCCACTAATTCATAAGTGGGATAATGACAATAAATTGCATGAATTTGAGGCTGATTTGGTGTATAGATTGGTCATCCAAGTCAGCCCCAAATTGACAACGCCATCTATAAAGAACTATTGAGAGAAATGATATCAAGTTATTAAGTATATAAATTAAATATTTAAGTCAAATTCAAATTATCTGGTTCATAAATTCATCAGACAGTCCGATACAACTTCTCACCAAAGAATGGACCGTTACACCACCATAAACATGTTCCAATTTATAAATGAATGCATATTTGGAATGCTTAGAATATTCTGGATTTAATCTATATTTTTTCATATTTTTTTAGCAAAAAAAAAAAATTGCACCGTTACGGGCCGTTACGCCCCCGTATCGCCGTTACACCCCCGTATTTGTAACGGTTTTGGAGATCACTGTTACACCAACCGATACCGATACGGCACACCTTGGCTGCTAACAAAGCATCAACTTTCCTCATTTACCTGGGCTCTTGGGACCACCTATGGCAGAAACTCAAATTAACACCATCGACATGCCAACATTGTCCCACCTATTAATGACCCCAACCCAGCTATTACATGCACTCCCCAAAGGGTGAGCAAACAATGTGGGGTTATGCAAGGGTGGCTTCTAGCAAACTGCTAAGCATGAAGCACCCACACGCATGAAAGGGCATGCTAACAGTCTAGCCTCAGATTGTGCACCTACATCTATTACACTATCGAAAGGGGGGATTTTTGAATAGTTGATGTCTAGAGCATACAATCAAGATGAGCCCAGAGATCAAGTAGTGTGTAGAATGTTAAATATGATTTTTTTTTTTGAAAGGCTGAATGTCAAGGTATTCCGTAACGATAATGATGGCTGTAATGGCCACCATCATTACCTTTACGATACAGGCTGTAACGGTCTCTCTCTCTCTCTCTCTCTCTCTCTCTCTCTCTCTCTCCTATTGAAAAAGAAAACCCGAAAAACATGTATATACCCTATAATGGACCGTTAACGGGCCGTTACGGATCATTTTTACCACAACGGTCATTACGACCCCGTAATGTGTAACGGTTGCCACCATTATCTTTACATAACGGCCTTTACGGCCCCGCAACAGCTATTATTGCACACCATGCTGAATGTTGGAGAGGTTTATACCATAGTTATAGGGAAATCCATTTCACCAATATCTTAAATAGCGAATGGCGTGCAACGTCGTTCATTCCTTTGAAGTGTGAAGCTTAAGCTACAAAGTGCGCAACGTAAGCGACATGCTATTTTTAGATTTTTTTAGTGAAGGTTGTGTTTGTTTGCACCAAATACAATGAAATTTCATGATATTTTGCATCAATAAGTCCGATTAATAATGAAATTTGATGGCATTTGGTGCAACCAAATACAACCTAAAATGGTAGGAAAAATAGGGAAAGATAAAGTATAAAGGTAAAGAAAGAGCAACTTAACCGATTTAAATACTAGTGGGGGTGGCTAACACTAGAGTGTGTACTGACAGTGGGTGTGTACTAACAAGCTAGCCAGGAAAAAAAAAACTTAAACTGATTTAAATACTATTACTCATATTATTTTACTAAAATCACTGAAAATATTAATTAATTTTTATTACAAAATGAAAATGTAACAAATCATTGAAAACATTAATTGATTTTAATATTTTAGTGAAAATAACTTGTAATGCAAACTAAGTAGTGTGTACCATGGGCTATGTAGAGTTTAGTGTATGCAAAATTAGTACGTAGCATAGGCAGCGTGTGACTGAAGCTGTTTTCATGAGCTATGTGGCATTAAGGCTAAGCTATGCTATGTGGCATAAGATACACGCTATATAGCGAAGTTATTTAAAACATTGACAAATACCTACATCTCTTATTACCCATTTTGCACGTTCATTTCACGCTTCTAGCTAACTTCTACAATTATTGTCATGAACGGGATGTTTTACGTATCTGTTTCTTGCATCATTTCCCACCTTCCATTTTTCAGTTTAAGTAACTATTGGTTACACTACTTGGTATCGTTGATATCTTTAATGTATTGTTATTTAGGAAGTTTTTCGTGTATCCTGAACATGTGATTTTCATTTTCTGAGTTTATTTTTTCATAATACACGATTGTTGGCTTCATGTTAAACAGCATAGTATTGAGTAGTAAAGTTATTTAGGATGATTCATGCATTTGAATTGTGTTGCGTGCTTATATCCTTCCAGATTAATTTGGATATTACCCTTTTTTTTTCTCCTCTGAATTTTGAAATGCATTGACTGCCAAGGAATTATGGGTTTCCAGACGCAATAATATCCACAATCTACTAGGGTTTTCAGTTTTCACTAGTGGGTCCCATGGTTCAGAGATCCAGACTAATGGCATCAAATGTGACCCATTGTGGATGGAGCAATTCCCCAAAAGCCATCGAGATTAGAAGATCCTATCCACCATTGTTGCGACCTTCTTCAGTTGAATGTGGGGTGTTGTTGTATTTCTCTTCTTTGCTGGCCACGAATTGAAATGATAGGATTATCCTATCAAGAGATCTCAGGGATAGGGACCATTTACAGTGGAGTCCAATGGACAAATGGTTGGATCACAAACAATATGCCCCACTGGTGCAAATCGAAATTCGAATATGCTGTGTATGGCCTCCAATTGAGGATTGATGGTCTCCATCACCACACATTTATATTGTTACAATGATTTACTTCTTTATAATACTGATGGTATTTATGCCTTGTCAAGTTCTATTAGGATCATAAGAGATACTTGTCAGAGCGCGAGTTTGAAGCTCTAAAAGACCGTATTGCTGGAAAGAGGATAGGATTTAATAGGGTTTCTTGCATCAATGCAACGATTCCAATATCACAAACATTAAGATCCTCAAATGGTTTGTGCACTGCTTGCAAGGTATGTCTGTGCTGGATTTCAACAGTTTTCACTATCTACAATGATTTTACTCTTCTGATGAGATTTTTCACTTGCTTTTGATGTTTAGAAAGGTATGGAATTGAATTGGATTCCTGAAAGCATTTCATATGTGAAATGACATCAACCTCATTGCATCACCTGCTTATCAAAGTGGCTATCCTAATGAAGCCCCACACCGTTCTTCTTTTCTTAATCTACCATTGTTACTTATCTCTTGCTTGAAGTCTAGTTAAGAAAACAAGTAAAACTTGATGTGTGGGCACTGAGAAATCACACACATGGAATACAAAAAAACACAAATTAAACCATCAAACTCATGGGCCCCAATTTGGATGGATAATAAAGCAAACTTTACACCAATTAGATTTTTCAACTGATCGAGTAGTTGACTTTTAATGGATGGTTGAAATGAAAAAAGCAATCAATGGACCAAATTCAGCAAACAAATCCATTAATCAGATGTTAGGATTGTTTAGTCAATCTGATTTTGGATGATGACCTAAGCACAGTGAGTTCTATAATTTGGATGGTTTAATTTAAGTATTCCACATGTGCAATTTCTGATGCCTGCATATCAAGTATCAACCATTATAATTTGGACAGTTAATTTAAGTATTCCACATCTACAATTTCTGATGCCTGCATATCAACCATCGCAGTCTGCCTGAGTATCAAAAACTCCCCTAACTAAACATACAACTGGCCAAGAAAAAAAAAAGGGAAAAAAAAAAGCATATGTGCATTCACATTTGTGATGTAATTTGGAATAGTTGGAGACTTGTTTTTATCAAGTTATTCAATAATGGTAACAGTGTCTGTAATGGCCAGCCTTATGGCTGTTATGATATGGGCTGTAATGGCCAATTTTTAAAAGGATGAAAATGTGTCAGCCCTATATAGGCCCATTAGAGGCCTTTTTTTTTTTTTTTTGTCAGAACGGGCATTGCAGCCCTGTATGACGTAAGGGGTCCCATTGTTATCGTTATGTAACAGCCGTTACCATAACTGTTTTTGAATACCATGGTTTTTATCAAACCTTTGCACTTGTAGCACTCCCCAAGGTTTTGTTCCTTAATTTTTACCGAGGAGTTACTTGGCATTCAGCGAAGGGGTTGACTATGAAGATGCACCAGTCTCTGTTGCAAAAAATCCCATTAGAAACAAATGGCACATCTTTGTTCTTAAGAATCATTTGGATGAGATTAAATCCATAATGCAATTTTCCCCATGTTTATGGTGTGTTTTACACTTTAGATGATGAAGTGAATTGAATCCAGAACATTCAGTTTAATCAAGAGGAAATGACTAAAAATATTGATGTTTCTGTATTCATAATGAGGAAGCAGCCCCTGAGTTGAAGGTATGTTTCTTTCTAGTCAACTTGAAAATAACTTGACCACAATTTTGAGGCCAGTCCCCCAATATGAATACTAATGAAGCAAACTACAACTTGGTTATTTCCAGTTCATTATACTAATGGTCTGTTATTCAATTCAAATGTGCATCTGAGCATACCTTTAATCCATAATACATGTTTCATACTATTTTAGTTAACGCGCTTATTTTAAAAAACCTGTCCAATTTACTCCTGCTCAGTCAGCTCTTAAAGATTTCAGGAATGGTGGACCCCAAATGACAGACATGGACTGTTAAAGGGCTGGGTCTCTGAGTGAGTCAATTGTGAGGGGTTGCAGATTCAGCTACAATGTAATTGTGTTCCATTACGGAGGGGGAAAAAAGAAGTTGCAAATCTTTCAAAGAATTTTTGTTCTCATTACAAGTGTCCTGTTTCAAAATTCGAGTATTTTTTTTTTTTTTTTACCAGTTTCAAAATTCAAGTATTCCACTGACATGCTTTTAAATTTTTAGTAGATGTTCTCCATGCTTGCAGTACTGTTTTGTAGCATGACCCCATAGCCTATTTATTTATTGGTGTTTGCCTTGTATATGAAGCTTGCTTTTTGCATGATATATTAAGTTTATAAGCAAAGGCAGCCTTGTGACTGATTGACTTCTGGTCTTGTCTTCTATTTGAAGCTTGCTTTTTGCATGATATATAAATTTAATCAAATGGAGCCTCGATGATCGAATGACTTCTGATCTTCATCAGATTGTATTGAGATTTGGTTTGCTTCTGTTGGATGAGATTTGGTCAATCCACGGGGCAGGGAGTTCATGATCCAAAGCAGCGAAGGAGAGAGGGAGGGTGCCTCCGTGCAAAAGCATTAATCTGGGAAGCTCTTGTTCCATGAGAATAGATTTCCGACTTGGAGTCAAAGTGAACACTAGGTGGAAGTATTTGCCTTCCAAGATCATGCCTCACCCAATTTGCCTAAACATCAATAGCTATGTTATTTGAGCCTGAACCACGTCTTTTTTCTTGTGCCTCACCTTGGAGCATGAATGGACGAGATGGGCTTTTGAAATGCTTTTAAAACTGTGGTTATATGAAACTTTAATTTTTTCATAGCGAAAGATCTAATTTGGTTTCGGCCTCGTCCCAATTTGTTTGAAGAATCACCATTTATTCTACTAAATTAGACTGACAAAGAAGTAATGCTATTTTCTGTTGTTTAGCAGAAAAAAATATTATCCAACTCCGGGAGAATCTCAACAATGTTTGTGGTGATTATCTTTTGTAGTTTTCCGATAATGGAGAAGATCGAGTAGTAGTTGGGTCCCTAGATCTCAACCAGTGTCTAAGGCTGGCAGATGAAATAACAGGGAAGAGGCCAGAGGTACATTTCAGACATCACTATTAAAATTTGAGAAACTGTCTGCCAGTTTGTATCACTCTAATACGAAATGTACCAGATAAAAAAACAAAATGAACTTGATTGATAAAGATAACTACTTTCTATAATGAGTTCTCTTAAATCGTAGGAGATTAGGGTTTTTTACATTGCTCTAGTTTGTGCTTTTTGGATCACATGGTTAGATTTCGTTTATGTTTTTCATCATTTATGTTTGAATAACTTGTCCATCTTCACATCCTTTTTTTTTTTGTTGTGCTTTTATCATTTTTTCAAAGTTTATTTAATTGCATCAATTGGAATTTAGTAACATGTACTGTCTGATACATAGTGTCAATAAAGAAACTTAGCTTGCTTGAATTTTGATTTTAGCTGGATAGAGCAAATGGAGATTACTTTTAAGAAGCTTTCCAGATGCTTCTTGCACTGCTTTATTTTCAGTGCACTATTTTATGATGTAATCCTGGAATCTGCGATGCACTATTTTCAATTCGTATCGCTTGTATACTGATGAATGATAGATGCATTGAGCATTTTTCACTTTGTCCATCTTTTGTAGGTGTCTGCTGTTGTCAATATCTAAAAGAAGCTTTCCCATGCTTGTAGACTAGTTCAATGTTTTGAATGCCTCACTGCATTATTTTCATTCATTTGCTGATGATTTTCTTGTAGATTAGGATTATCTATATGCATCATGTTAGGTTTTTAAGAAAGACAACGGAAGCCTAAACTTTTCAAACTTAGGTTTTATTTAGACTAATGGATCCCCATCTAAATGCAATCAAATCCAAAAGTATAAACATAAACTATGTAGAGACATACCTGTGATGCGAAACAGATAGTAACACTCAATGCCGGTCTTCCAATTAGGAATAGGGCTAGGGGTAGGGGCACACATTGATCGCACATCTCTCTCTCTCTCTCTCTCTCTCTCTCTAAGGCGGCGAAGCCCAAGGGGCAGGGACATCTTAAGCTCTTTCGCAGTCCCTCTCAGATAGGATCAATATACAAGGAGTTTGGGTTGCAGGGAGAGACACCAAGTATGCTGCTCGACAACCTTACAAACTTTGGTATGCATTACTACATTAAAGTCTATGATCCTGCCCATCTTTGTACTCAAATCAACCTAATCCCTCCACTCTCATGGTCACTATCCCTAGCCCGATCTCCTATCCAAGTCCAAGGGATGGATGACCAGATCTTAACCATTGGATGTCCATCAAGATTGATTTAAAACAAATAAATGTTTAAAACTGAATTTTAACAGTTGAAAAAAACAAATTTGCTTAACCGTTAGGAAACATTAGATGTACTGGCCAACTAAGAAAAATGTTTGATATCCAAACCACAATATCAGTCCATAAACATGTCCTGGGCAAAGAGGTGGATCCCTTGTCAAATCGTGTGGGCCTCAACTGGACCCTAATACATGTACCCAACACTACCCACATGTTGGCCACCGATGTAACCTTGTAAAGTGAGCCCAAGAACATATGATCAGGACCTTGAACTCCTCACATGTCCTCAGGTCTAAGGATTAGATTTGTCGAAGCTAGTATAATCACAAGCCAATTTAGTCCAAGCATGATGAGTCTCCTGGTCTAGAGACTTGAATTGATCCACCAATGCAAGTGACTAATAGGTCCAACACCATAAGCCTATTCCCATGACACACTCACACTCCTATGTGGGGTAGGGCAATGGTACATTGACTCGTCGTGCCCAATGGTGGAGACCTTCCATCCCGACTTATCATTGATCTCCTTACACAAGATGACCACATCAAGAATAAATAACGACGGGTTCGTCCTACAACTTGCTAGGTGTTCATGGTTAAACGGGGGTATTGAGATCTATGTCCCACAACTCTTCCTTAGCCTGTGGCTGTTGTGTTCCAAGGTCAACCAGAGGAATCCGTCTCTTTAACCCATGTAGCTATCACAATAGATTAAGTTTAATGTCTTGTTTTCTGCGGATGTCTTGTTAGATGGTGAAGGAAGCAGGTCAATCTTGAGATCGTGATATACGTCGAGGACTCTTAATATAAATTGGACTTGCTCGAGTCAATTGGGAAAATTCAATCCTTTAGGATCGAAACATTTAGTGCATGCCCATGTAGTGAAGCAGGTACAGGAACTGAAATAAGAAATTCATATGATTTAGTGCTTTAAGAATTAGAGTGATAAACTAGAGTGTTTTCATTAATGCCTCTAGAGAGCAACTTACTGTGTCATACTGTCATCATAATTCCTCTTATGGGTTGAAGTTGTGCAAACTAATTATCCACTCGGTGGCAAGCCATTTCACCTCATAAGGTTGTCTTGATAGTACACCTCTATAGCTAGTAGACTATGAAACTTGGGCCTATAGGCTGGATTAGATCGAGGTGCATACTAAAACAACCCATGCTAGTCACCTTATCCAAAACACAACGGTCATGCCCAAAGTGCTGATCCTTGCTTTCAATGGTACATGGCTGGAAGTACTTTGATAGCATCACAACCCAACACGCGGTTATGGTGTTAGGAATATATTAATGTGATCCACAAAACTCTTGATTTGACATTGATCAGGCCACTTTGGTGTCTAACACACCAATACCAAACCTTAGTTCCTGACCACCATTGATGTCTTCACTTTTTAGGGTCAATGAGCATTTACACTTAGACTATCTCTGGGGTCCGCATTCATCTAATCAAGCATCTTTAATAAAAGGTTGTCTCCTTCAACAATTGTATGGAATTCCAAGAGTCCAATTGTGTAAACATGTAGGCCCTAATGACTTGTTCATCCAATAGTCAAAACAAGATTCATAATCCTGCATCCCTTAAGGGTTCTCAAGCAATCCTTATTGATGCACACATGTGCTGATGTTGATCCCATCATAAAACACTCAGCTTTGGACACCAAGACAAGCAAGTTGGTGGATGACTGACGATTGGCATCCTAGAGTGGGCGATCATGATTTTACTCATAATGTCCCGTAAAAGCCAATATGTATAGGTAACGACTATGACCGTTACACGATATAGGGTGAAAATGGGCAATTAGTTTTTTAAGACTGTATTACCCGTTACAGTGGATGTAAAGGCCGTTACATGGCATAACGACCGTTATTCCTGTAATGGTTGAAAAATGATCACTTTTTTTTTTTTTTTTTTTTCCCTATTTAATTTCACTTTTCTCATTCCAAAAACTCTCCTACATCATTTTACAACAGATTTCGACCACTCTTATTATAGCTTTTAAGATTAAAACTGTGGATTGAAGTGATTTGAGCGAATAGAATCTCTGAGGGCCTTTTTTTTTTTCAAAAAATTGAAATAACAATATTTATGCCTTATTTATTATTATTATTATTATTATTTTTTAATATCTAGTTTTAATGCTTGATTGTGATGTGTAAATATTAGAGACATAATCATATTAAACAATTCACTAGACAGCTCGATACAACACTCTCACCTAAGAGTGGACCGTTACCATAAATATGTTTAAAACAAAAAATGAATACATATTTGAAATATTTACATTATTCTTGATTTTCTAGATATATTTGAAAATTTTTCGGGCAAAAGAAAATTTTCAACCATTACGGGGGTCGTAACGGTCATTACGCTCCCATATCGGCCGTTATGGCTGATACCTGTATCGGTAATGGTGGTGACCGTTACGGCCACCGTTACCTTGAACATATCAACCTAGAAGGCTAATGGTTTGGATCTGATGTCTATGCCATCCGATGAATGGACGGCTCAACTCTTCCCTTTAGAATGCTATTCGGTTCAGATCTGAGAATTTGGCATCCATTGAACAGCCTAAATCCATTCAGTATGTTGTCCATAGTGCAAGGCATGGACAGTTTGAACATCACCAGTGCACAATCCAGCTGATGGACATTTGAGATCCAATGAGTATGACATCATATGTACGACATGCTTAAGAGGTTTATGATGTCAAATAGATGGAAGCAGATTGTGTACTGAGTAACTCAGCCCATTGTGATTTGACTCATTTTATCCTGAGTCAAATCATGAATCAGACGATTTGAGGCCCTATTTTCAGTTCTGACTTGCGGTGTCAAAACAGATTGGATCAAAAAAAAAAAAAAAACCAGATTGGGTCAGTCAAGGTCTGAGATGGCTCGGATGAGTCACACACGACTTGTCCGAGTCTTAAAACCTTGATCCCAAACTATTTTAGTGCAGTTGCTAGAGATATCCCCACGATGATATTTCTTTCTTTTTCCTCATCATCCCAATGGTGATGGACCTAGTCAATCACTTTTGCAAGTCTCTCTTTTCCTTTATCATTCACCACCACCCAAATGATGATAAACCCAAGTAGATTTATCTTCTACTACCTTAGAATGTCCACTCCCTCACAACACATCCTCTTCAAATCCCACCGGACAACCTCATGTGCATGCACCTACACACTACACATCCTGGATTTAGGATTTTGTTTTTATTTTATTATTTTATTATTAATTTTTGGGTTTTCCTTTCAACCAAGGGTTCTCTAATGAGATGCAATGTAACAGCTTATGGTACATCATGGCCAGGAGTATATGTCCCACCAAATTAATAAAACCGTCTAAAGGGAACCTTTTGTGGATTTTGTGGGTTTGTGAATGTTAATTTTACTGTGACCATTTAGGTCACTTTCTTGTTCATGGAATTTGGTTAAGCTGCTTGCATTTTCCAAAACTACAGTGCTTAGCTATGTAAATGGGCATGAACCAAGTATGCTTTTTCATATGTTTTCTTCTCTCATGCAACTTGTAGCCACTCTGTTTACTTTAGCAATTATTGTTGGAGAGACCACATGCATGTCTAAGGTAGCATTTCTGTATGCCGCCACATATGCCAGCATGGAATTTGGGCGGTGTTAGATCCAGGATGTCCGTCAGGTTGTTCCAACCATGTAGATGCCTTTCCCCAAACATCAGGGTGGCCCACTCATTAGGCAGGCACAATGTTAGCAACAGGCAGATGGATCTCACAACTGTGAGCGATGTTGGCATGTTTGGTAGTGTGTTGATGGGCTGCCTTGTACATGTATGCGGGCTTACCAGAACTCACTGTAGTCCTACAATTTGTCATTTATAGAAGTCCCATTCTGGCAGAAGTAGAATTGCAACTCTCACAGAAAGATGATTTTAACAGGGGATTGGAGCTGATTTTGCAAGAGCGTATCTTAGCAATGTGTGTGTAGCTGCAGAGCTGCATCAGAATGGCATTGGCTATGCACTAGTTGCCAAGTCCAAGAAAATTGCTCGACAATGGGGTACAATTTCATCTTTACTCATTCTAGTCTAGAGTCTTCCACATCATCAACACAATCAGCACTTATTAGAAACTATTTGCTCGTTGTTGGTGCACTTCAATAGTCTATTTCCAAAATATCATTGTGGGACCTCTAATGATGGTTTCGTGGATGTTTGCACTTGTCTTAGAAGTGGGAAAGGAAAAGAAGCCAAAAAAAAGAAATAGAAAAAGGAAAAAAGAGAGGAAATTGTAATGATTATTTCCAAGGTACTAATGACAAATGGATTCCATTTTTAGGGGTATGGTTCCTGAGTGGAAATCCCCAATTCATTAGAAAATGGTTGCCTTGAGTCTCGTGGCAAAGAATTGCAATAATGGAAAAGGCTAATGATTACTTCCATCCATAGTTTTTTTTGCAAATCAAACATGAGAAAATGTCTTGTCAAAGGAAATCAGTATCTTTCCTTTCTTTTCCCACTTTTCAAACAAGTGAATTTGGAAAATTAAAACCGTACTCCATTTTTTTTTTTTTTTTACTTGATAATGAGATATAAAGGGAAGCGATTAATGATATTGGAAGTTAGGGCCTACTTGAAATCATGGTTTCTAGGAGAATGGAAAAGAACAATTAATGATGATTTCTTGCATTAGAGGAAAACGACGGATTTCAAAAGGTAGGCTGTGTTTGATTTGAAATGAGAACTCATGTAAAATCTCATATTTATTAGACAATTGTAACATCGTTTCTTGTCTCAGGTGGAAAAGACTAATAATGAGTCTTTAGAATCCATTTTTGATTGCAAATCAAATTGCTAAAAAATATGAAATCAAGAGAAACTTTTGTTCTTTTCCCATGAATCCATGATTTCAAACAGGCCCATGGAAAAAATTATAGTTGTCGATTTTTCTAAAACTAGAACCTGAAATGGGTAGTAGTATCCCATTTTATCTAAATCACTTTTTTATATTTTGAGAAGATGACACATGGAGGCAAACACATGCACATATGCATGCGTGCGCACTCATGTGTGAATGTGCATATATCATCAGTCTTCTCCAAGCTATAATTGTCTTTTTAAATGCATTTGGTACTTTTATATTTGGAGCTGAGCATATCCATCATTGATCCCATTCACGTCATGTCATATCCTACACTACTTGAAGGATAGAAGCATTGATACGTCGGTAGTGTGACAATCCACAAAGCATGCAAAATCTTACCAGAATCCGAACCATCCAAATTGTGGGGCTAAGTTTAGATTTGGTGCACCACTTTTTCCCGTTGTTCATTGATGAGAAAGAAATTCATTAATGAGGAAAAAAAATCCTGCTGGTGTTTCTGTTATGAATGAACCAAGCCCAACAGTTCTTAATCTTTTTCCCCTTGGAACAGTTTCCCGACCCATGGTTAAGTGATCAAAACCGTTGATATGATGAGAGTCCCCTTGGAAAACTGCTAACACTTAAGGTTCACATGCAACCAACAAAGGCCAAATATTCTATGGATAGGATTTTTTTCCACCTGGGAGATCTTTTTTCCATTGGCCAACCACAGTGGGGACAACAATATCAACAGTTTGGTCAAATGACCAGGGGTCCCCACATGGTATTGTACCAATTGACAGATCCAGCATTGAATAATACCTCACCATCATATTCTTCTTAACGGATGGATAAATCCCATCTTATACTAATTTTCCAGTGCCGTTTCAGGCGTAACAGATTTATATGCTCATGTCGCCATCGACAACGAGCCTGCGAAGAAGTTGTATACAAAGAGTGGATTCATCTATGAAAACGAAGAACCTGCTTGGCAAGCCAGATTTTTAGGACGGCCGAGACGTCTCCTCCTGTGGGCTGATCTGTCTCTGACCACCAGTTTGTAATGCAAGACTAACTTTTATTCCATGATTTTTTTATTTTTTTTTCTTTTACCATTAAAAAAAAAAATTATAGCAGGTAAGCTGGGATATAAACCTGTGACCCATGCCATTGTCGTCCTTCTCCGAACCTGTGGGGGCATGAGGTTCGACCCCTTCTATTCCATATGCATGTGTATAAGCTCGAGTTCATTTATAGTACTATATTTTTTTTTCAAATTTTAGTTCTCTCTCCTGTTTCTTTTCTCCTCTCTGTCTCTGTCTGTCTGTCTCCTTTATTGATTGTTGAAGTGTAAAGGTATAGCATAAACTCATTTCAAGGGGAACATGGTAGCCACCAGAGCATATTTTATGTGAACAGCTTTTGCATTCCTGTCTTTCTGCTTGCCAGCAGGTGTATGGTGGGGCCCACCTTTCAAAGATTCGGAACCCTTCATCCATAATGTATGTGTTACAATCTAAGAATTCTTTACCATCAGTTGGTTAGAAAATTGGGTTTTCTTCTTCTTCTTTTTCTGCTTCCTATTGAATGCGGACCATTGCCAAACCTGTTCATTTGTAGGGCCCAGTTATAGTAATCTGAAGTAGTTTTCTGGGCATGGACTGTTCATGATGGGGCACAAGATGAACGGGGTGGATCGTGAAAATTCATTCAACAGTGGAAATATAACATAGGGTAAAAATCCGTAAATGATGCAATGCTTCTTATTATCAACGATCATCTCTCAAAATAAAATCATAATAAAAGGAGTACGTAGAACCATTTAATGCTTACATGGATAAAAAAAGAGGCTGAGTTCACCGAGTTTCTCTGTTGGGCCATGGTTGGTTCGTCCAAGCCACTGATCTGATGGCTCAGTCATAGATGGACGATGCCTATCAAGTCTCCAAAATTGGAAGATCATAACCGTTGATTTTTTGGCCATTCCATTAAATCTGGTTTGTTGGTGTGTTTCTTCTCAATCATTGTATTTGCATGCAATAATTGATTATTTAGAGATGGTCCATCCATGATGTGGGCCATCAGATAAATGGTTTGGAAAAACCAACCATGGCCCACATGTACAAACTTGGTTTACACAGTTACAAACAGATTTATAAAAGAAATAAAAAAGCACATATCAAGGAGCGTTGAGCAGAATCAAGCAATTCAATTTCTGTAAAAATGAAGTTCATAGCCACTAAATGTGGTGGAGAGCATTAGCATGTGATTTATGGTCACAAACCATATCTTATATTGTGTATAATCATTTATTTCAAGCTTGATTGATGTCCCCCGGCTCGTCGTTAGAACTATGGAACCGGCTGCCTCCGCATCGACGGTCTGATCTTCACGGATGTCGGTCACAATACCTGCTACCAGTGAAAGATGGAAAGCACACTTAGGTTTAAATCATGGGAAAATATTGCTTGAGGACGAGAATGTGAACCGTGGCCCATCTTCTGTCATTGTGGACGGTACCGATCTTGGTACATTGGCTCGCATGGGGTGAAGGTAATGTGCACGTGCACATATCTGGCATGTGACTCGTTCGGCCAGCAAGCTACCCAGCTCAAACCCGGCTTGGCTTGATCCCTGAGCTGAACTGGCCAACTTAAGCTAGCTTGAGCACGATCTTTCAAGCGAGCCAAGTTCGAATTCGAGCTTATGAATTAAGTTTGAGTTTAGATTTTAAGATTTTTAATATATATAATATATAAGGTATAATATATAATATAATTTATTTAAATATAAATGTTTACAAATATTTATATTAAGTGAATCTGATCCGAGTCCAATCGATTTGAACCGAGTTGAGTTGAATTGAGCTTGGTCTACCTTGCATTCTGCTTGAAATTGAAATTTTTTCGAGCTCAAAAAATTAGTTCAACTCGGCTCGAACTGAGTTTCAATCTGAGTCAAATTGATCTTCTCTGAGTCGAGTCGAGAGATTTAACCAAGCTAACTCGGTTAGCATACAGCTCTACGTGTAACTTGTATGTAAGAGTGAGTTTATGACTGTGTAACTTGTGTGTAAGAGTGAGTTTATGAGTAGAGTCTTCATCAACTTACTCTCTTTTGTACTTGCAAAGCCCTTCAGTGCATTGATGTTCCTGATTTTCAGAATCACCTGTCATGAAATACCTAAGCATCAGCTTCCTCTCACACAATTCGTGCAAGGGAAGATTGAATAGGAACCGTCTGGCGTATTTGCCAACTTGGCACACGTGCAAGATCCAGGAAATTCATCAGGTGGAGCCTTTAATGAGACCTGGGCCAAAAATCAGGTCCGTTCATTAATCTGGTGGCCCACATGTGTATGTTGAAGCTATTGGTTATTTTTAGTAACTTCACATTTTCTGGTACCCACGTGGCCCACCCGATGAGTGGACGAGCCTCATTTTTTAAATCAGGGAATGTTTGAAGTGGGTCCACCTGATGAACGCTTGGATTTTGCACACTTACAGCGAGTTGGCACATGTGCATGTTTTCTCCTACTCATAATATCTGAGGGAAAGAAAATCGATGGCTGTAAAAAGAAGTTCGATCAAAGTTCTTTTGGCCGTCCATTTTATTGAATAAAATAATCCAATCCGAGGTTTATGATTATCCCATTGATGTGATTTTTGGGTTGTGGTCCATCCAAGGCATGGCCTACTTGACAGTCGGTTCGGATCTCGTACACGTTTCTTTCTATGAGAGATAAACAGACCTTGGCTTCTCCGTTGAGGATAACTGACACTAACCGTAACCTGCTCTTACCTACATAGAATAAAGTCAACAATAAGAAGAGAATTGTCAATGCCACTAGCAATAATAGATTACACGTGCCAGCACGGCACATGTTCCTTGTACCGGCCGTTCATCAGGTGGGTCCATGGTATATGTGCCCTGGCCCAAAAATCATCTCCATCAGCCTATTTAGTGGGTATACTTGAACGATGGATGTGGACTTCTGGTCAACCTTTTACAACCGTCCATTCTCTTCTTATACAAGCGGCCCCACCTGATGATCAGATGCGCCACGGCACAAAAACGCAGGGACCTGAATAATGAACGGTCCGGATGTCGTAAAAATATCCTACTTACCATCTGATGATCTAACGGTAAGCTCAGCACCAGTGGCCAGAAAAGTCCTATACTTCCCAAAGTCAAAGTCAAAGTCAAAGTCTTTGGTCTCTTCAAGTGGGAGTATGGGCCCACATCCATCTTTCTCTTTTCTTCCTGGCCTTGCTCTCAGTGTAGCTGCCCCTCTCAATGCTGTAACACAGACCCAAGAGAAAGTCACCATCTACCAGTCTTTTTTATTTATTTTTGACTCGGCAACTCAGTCCGACTCGTTTCACAACTCACTCGAGTCAGGGGTAACTCAGCTGGGTAGGGCTGAGTTGGACCCATTTGTGCTGCAATCGTGTTGTTCTGGATCAGATTCGACCGAGTACTCTGATTCAACTCGGACGAGTTAAATCCGACCGCATAGATCAAATATAGGCTAATCCAACCGTCCAAATTGTAGGCCTTAACGGTGGATGCTACAAAGCCTGAAAATCACATTGATTAGTTGATTTTCACCATTTAATCTCACCCACTCTATTCATAGTGTTGTTTGTTTCCGCTTTTAACCATCCATTTACTGGCCACGGATCGAAACGGTTAGAATCTGTTGATGATCAGTGTGCCTTTCTGGCTATTTTCCATCGACAACTGGTGGGGCCCATGTAGGCCATTTGTGCCATTGATGGATAACTCAATCAGTTGATTTTCAGACTATGCCCCACCAACAATCTGGCCCATGTTTTGGCCAATCTGAGCCACACAATCTGCTTTGGACGAGTCACCACTATTTAAGATATAAAAGAATAGCAAAAAACCTATCTAGAGAAGGATTGTATACATGTTGCAGCTGCAGCTGTAAGTGTTAAGATGTCACATGCATTCGTAGCAGCCATGGCCGAGCTCACGGCCTTGCTTAGTTCCTTGCGGTTCGCACCCATGTCTTCTGCAGCCTGCACACATTGAGACGCGACCAGAGCCGCCGCCGAAGCCACCGCAGCTTCCTTTGTAGAGTTTGATTTATTGGCTTTCACATTCTCTGCGGCCACCGCCGCCAGTGCGGCTGCGACACCGGCAACAGATATGGCTGCATGCATTTCTGCTCGCTGCAACCGCTCTTCGTCCTTCCGCTTCCTCTTCATCTCTACGATCCATTTCTTTATAGAGATTTCCTTGAATGGAATCAACTTCCATGGTGAAGGTAGAGACTGTTTTCATATCTTCCATTAGCCAAACAGTGTCTAAAATGTGGAAATCTTGTATGATGCAGCTACTTAGTTACTTATACATATCATCTTTATATGTATGCATGCATATCAGTGTATGGGGCGCCTTACAATAGTGACATTAAAGGTGCGTTTGGATGAACAATTAAAATGAATTGTGAATTCTATAAAAATGGAAGTGACCGAAGTGTGTGTGTCACCATTTGGATTGATCATGCTCAAATCCAAAACCCAAACTGTAATCTCAAGTATTTCAAGGGGACCCAAAACGAGTAATGGTCCAACATCATGAAATAGAGTGGGCCAGACCCACATTGGCCATACCTCTTTATTGTCTAGATTAACTTCATGCATACACACCATCTTTGTGTGTATTCATGAATGCATGTGTCTGGGGTCATGCTACAAATACATATACTAACGGCACGTTTGGATTCTCAATTAAAATGAATTGCAGATTCAATAAAATTGGAATGACCCAAGTGAGAGTAGCACCATTTTGATTCATACTCACATCCAAAACCCAATTGTGTTTCCAAGAGTTCCAAGTCAGCCCAAAGCGATCATGCCCGAAATGATCATGACTTGGGTACTGGTCTAAGATCGTAGAGTACTGAGCCAGACCCTCATTGCCCATTTCCTCTTACTCGGCTTGAGTTATTGCAATTCACTAAAATCAATCATCCAAACACACCGTAATCAATTGCTATATTATCTTAAATCAAGAACTTAGCAATCAGCTCCATACCCATTTCTTTCGGAAGCAACGATCATAGTTTAGCTCTGGATGGATCGCCTTTTGAAGCCATATCCACGACTAACGAAAGAAACAAAATCAGATTAGCATAAAAATCTTTCTATTATACTTACTTCAGTATTCATGATCTGTTACCTTGAGATCGTCAGATTTCCACCTTGGTAAAGGCTTCAAATCTCCATCAACGACGTTCATCGTCTGTGAATTTATCCATTTCAATCCACCAACAAGACTACTTAAACATCAAAAAGATCGAATTATGATAATAGATGTGCATTACTTACTGGTAATGGTGCTTTCATGTCATTCTCAAAGATCTTGATAAGGTTATCTTCAAGAACCGTCGTCGAGGTGTCGTGCACCGCCGGTTGCAGGACTTGTATTGCAGTATCGCACCATGCTCGTGAAAGCAAATCCATAGAATCTGATGGTGCATGGGAGGCTTTGATACTGGAATCCATGGAATTGAAGCAAGTGGGGAATTTGGAGATGAGCTTATATGAAAATGATTTATGATCATATCTTATATATAGAGGTTTTGCTAATCCACACACGTGAGTAAGCCAGCCCCATACACGCCCGAACACATGCGGACGTGGCATGCGCGTGTGAGCTCCAAGCAATACATTCAGTGGGCCCCAACATTTATATGCCTTGGTCCAAGAATCAGGCAGGTCCACTTATCAAGTGGGGCACAATGTATGAAAGAGAGTTGGCTAAGGGTATATACATGTGTGCAATATTGTCACGTGTGTAGGATGGATTGGGTTTCCTCATACGTGTGGTTTCAAATGACTCTCAAAATGTCTACATAATTACCATTTTATCTATTGGGATTCTCCCAAGTTGTCCCAGATGGTTAAGAAAGACTAACTGTGGAGGTGAGCTTCTAGGAGTGATTTATACTAAAGAAATAATAAAGGGCGGAAAGAAAGCTTTTCTTCATAATAAAATTTTGAAAATGGATTCCTTTTATTATTTTGGGTAATGGAATTGTAATAAAGAAGACCTTGTATTTTATATAGATACCTAAAATGATAAAAATCATAGTTTTAATGCAGATTTCATGGTATTAGAGCCATATGTCCACCTACTTTGGATATAACATTTTTATTTTTCTCTCTATCATGATTTCAATTTTCATCTCCTATCTCGAATATTTCACACCTTGTTTCGATTGAACCTGACCACACCATGTCTTATGGTCAGTACAATTTCTTCTAGTTCTTAAAAATAATAATTTGCTTGACGATGTCAGGTGATTGGTAGCTTTCTAATTTCAAAAGTGTTGGGGTTTTTGACCTGCGGAATCACACGGATCTAGATCTAGGATAGCAATCTAATGGCACCAAGCACACACAAGAAAAGAGAACACACAGATTTAACGTGGAAAACCCTTGCGGGAAAAAACTACGGCACAAAGCGACAGATCACCACTATGAAAATAGAAATTACAAAGAGAAAGGACTTACCTGATTCGAACAACCTCGAATCTCACCCTTGCTACACCCTTTAGAAACCCTAGAACCCCTTTAGGAAGCCTTAACATTCATCACAATACCCTAGAAAAACCCTCGGAATACCTATTTATAGTTTAGGAAACTTCCCTTCCGCATCCCAGTTGCGAACGGACTCAAATTTATAGTTTCGCGCAAAATCGCGGAACAAACTGCGTAACCTTCGACTAGTCGTAGCGAGTCTTCGACTGGTCGTAGCCCACCTTCGACCAGTCGTAGCTGACCTTCGACCAGTCCTGGCTACAGTAAAAAACAGCAAAAACTTGCTGGACTTTGAGTCGTACAAGGGCTCGAACCTACGACCGGTCGAGCGTCTCCTACGACCAGTCGAAGCTTCCCACGACCGGTCGAACGACCTCAAAACCTTCCGATTTAAGACTTTTCTCAACAATCTCCACCAAGTCTTCAATCTTCAACCGTGTAGCTCCTTGACCTCTTCTCTTATCTCTGCTTCACATCATAGCTCAAGATCATACTCCGTCCTTCTTTTCCGCCATCGCCGAGCCCAGAGAAGTTTCACAGAACTTGAACTTCTCTACAGGAATTTCTTGTTGATCATGTCTGCCGGATCTAAATCCACATGCCCAACCACCTTTGCTCCTGTCTTCACAAAAGAATGACGTAGTCTTCCTACCATCTCACCGCTGCCCAATATTGTCTGCCGGGGTACTTGCTCACAACACTGATAGCCTATGAAATAACCGGTCTAAACTAGACCATGGCATACACTGCCCACCGCATTCGAATAAGGCTCATGAGATATCCTGCTTTTTCTCATCTATTTTGGGACATGTCCTGAGGAAAACTTGAGGAGAGACGTGTAGGGAACGCTCTCCAGCTTTACTTGGCCCATCACATACTTGATCAATACCTACACACAAGGTATTCCTCCTGTGATTACCAAAGCCTACTCCTCCTTCAGTCTCAACGCCGAGAATCATCTTTGCAGCCTCCCGATCCTCCATCCTAAATGTCCCACCATGAAGGATTAAACTACTGCCTAAGCGACAGGTCGAACCACGACCTCCTGCAAAGTCTTTTCTCAGCCCCTTTAACTTCGAACCGCTCTGGTTGCTTCATGTAGATCTACTCTTCACTTTCCCTTACAGAAGTGCAGACTCCACATCCATCCTTCCAGCTCAAGATCATGTTAGCCAACCAGTGCCAAACACAGATCTAATAAATATTTTCTATACCATCGGTGCGAATATCTCTGAGAAGCCGATCCCTTCTCTCTGAGCATAACCCTTCGCTACCAACCTTGCCCTGTATCTATGCTGTATCCTCCTGAAGATCCACGTGTATCCAACCGTTCATCGGCCCACTGGAAGCTCCACTAGCTCCCATATGTCAGTATGGTATAACGAATCCATCACATTACCCATAGTCACCTTCTACTTTTCAGCACCAGGCTCACTTAGAGCCATCTGAATAGAAGATGAATCTTCTACGATTTTGGAGTCGTCCATGTACCTCGCCGATATCTTGTGATCATGCCGTGTGATTCTTCTCATAGGTGGCTACTCCACCTGCTCTGTATCCCTGTCTGCACATCTCAGCCTTCCTGCCCTGCCCGCTCATGTGGCCATGCCCAACATGCCACACACGTGCAGAGGTGAAATCCACTACATCTACTGTAGCTCCACCGTTTGAAGTGCTCTCGATCAACTTGTACAAGTTACTGAGTCGTTGTGCTTTCATGATTACCCGTGCCCCCTTGGATACTGTAAGAGCACCATCAATACCTGTGTACTTGCATCCTTTTGCCTCAAGCACACCAAGAAAAATCAGATTCTGCTTCAAATCAGGAACGTGCCTCACATCTGTCAAGGTACGCTCCACCCCATCAAACATCTTGATGCATACAGAACCAATAGCCACAACATTATAGGCAATATCATTGCCCATGAATACCTGTCCACCATTGCACTCCCTGTAGCTGGTGAACCAACTCCGATGAGGAGTCATGTGAAAAGATACCCCTGTGTCTAGCATCCACTCATTCTTACGATCATCGTATGACTGTCTGAGTGTAGACATAGATAAAACATCACCATCATATCCATCTGATGTGGCAACGTTGGCCTCCCTACATGAAGCCTCAGAATCTTCCCTCTTTGATTTAAGATTTTCACAATCCCTCTTCACATGTGCTTCCTTCCCACAGTTCCAATACTTTAACTTTCCTTTGCCCTTGCCCTTGGATTTGGATCTAGAACCTGAAGAACCTATACCTTGTTTAGAATTCCTACCCATTGTAAACAGTGCATCAGAAGACGTCCCCATGTCGCTGTTTAGTTGTCTCATAGCCTTCCCTTGAAGGGTCGAGATAACGGTATCGACACTCAGGGTTTTGTTCGTGCTGCACATAGTGTCCTTGAATGCCTCAAAAGACGCCGGGAGAGAATTCAGCAACATACATGCCTGTTCTTCATCTTTCATCACTTCCTCCATATCCAACAATTTACAAACCAATTTATTAAAGTTGCTGATGTGAGCCTCCAGATCTCCACCCTCTGCCATCTTGCAGTTATACCACTGCCACTTCAAGTGCAGACGATTTTCAGAGGACTTCTTCGCATAAACATCCTCTAACTTCGCCTATAACTTAGCCGCAGTTTTCTCCCTCATGACGTTGTAGAGAACCTCATCCGTGAGACATAAACGGATCGATGATAAAGCCTTCTTATCAAGAGTATTCCAATCACCATCAGTCATAGTGGACTTCCGCTCCTCAAGAGCACCATCTTCGCCTTGTTTGATTAAGGAACTCATCATCTTGATCTTCCATAACTCAAAATTATTTTTCCCTGAATACTTCTCAATATCATACCTAGCGCTTGCCATTATTACTAATCCTTCAGATTCAGATCTGTGCCCCAACCGATTGCTCTGATACCACTTGTTGGAGTTTTTGACCTGCGGAATCACACAGATCTAGATCTAGGATAGCAATCCAATGGCACCAAGCACACACAAGAAAAGAGAACACACAGATTTAACGTGGAAAACCCTTGCGGGAAAAAACCACGGCACAAAGCGACAAATCACCACTATGAAAATAGAAATTACAAAGAGAAAGGACTTACCCGATTCGAACAACCTCGAATCTCACCCTTGCTACACCCTTTAGAAACCCTAGAACCCCTTTAGGAAGCCTTAGCATTCATCACAATACCCTAGAAAAACCCTAGGAATACCTATTTATAGTTTAGAAAACTTCCCTTCCGCATCCCAGTTGCGAAAGGACTCAAATCTGCAGTTTCGCGCAAAATCGCGGAACAAACTGCGTAACCTTCGACTAGTCGTAGCGAGTCTTCGACTGGTCATAGCCCACCTTCGACCAGTCGTAGCTGACCTTCGACCGATCCCTAGCCTTCTGATAAAAAAACAAAAAAACTTATTTGGACTTTGAGTCGTACAAGGGCTCGAACCTACGACCGGTCGAGCGTCTCCTATGACTAGTCGAAGCTTCCCACGACCGGTAGAACGACCTCAAAACCTTCCGATTTAAGACTTTTCTCAACAAAAAGGACTAAAGGCTTGTTTAGACCGTGGGATTAAATGGTATGAAATTGCATTAGATGGAATTAACACCATAATTGTAGAATGATTACATGTCTGGAAATACCATGGTATTATGGCACATCCAAGCCTACATTTGGGATCAAAATCTCCCCTTTAAAATACTTTGAATTAATTAAGTGAAACTTGCATTTGGTGGACTATGGAACCACATTTCGCAATTGATGTCGTTCACCTACACATATATGTAACTTGAATGTCACATGTAAAGGGCACATAAGAATGGCCGGCATGGATGAAATGCATGCATCAATGTCCGGCCCACAAATATAATACATTTCAAAATCCATCGGGAATCTTGCAGTATTTATTATTGGTTCTGAATGATATGATACGGGATTAATCCAATCCTTTTCATGGTTTCCAAATACGAGATGTAATTTTCATGAGACTAAATGCAATTCCATACCATCTAATTGTTGGGATTTTTGGCCTGCGGAATCACACAGATCTAGATCTAGGATAGCAATCCAATGGCACCAAGCACACACACAAGAAAAGAGAACACACAGATTTAACGTGGAAAACCCTTGCGGGAAAAAACCACGGCACAAAACGACAAATCACCACTATGAAAGCATCAATTACAAAGAGAAAAGACTTACCCGATTCGAACAACCTCGAATTTCACCCTTGCTACACCATTTGATAACCCTAGAACCCTTTAGAATACCTTTAGGAAGTCTTGGAATAATCTTAGAATAGCCCTAGGGACCCCAATTTATAGTTTTGGCAACTTCCCTTTCGTATCCCAGTTGCGAAAGGACTTGCGTCACAAAATCATGAAACTCCTTTCGCATCCCCGATTATGCGAAAGGACTTGCAACACAAAAATGCTGAAACTCCTTTCGCATCCCAGTTGTGAAAGGACTTACAACACGAAATCCGCAAAACTCCTTTCAGCATCCCAGTTGCGAAATGACTCAGATTTAAGACATCTCGCAACAATCTCCACCATGTCTTCAATCTTCAACCGTGTAGCTTCTTGACCTCTTCTCTTATTTCTGCATCACATCATAACTCAAGATCACATTGGCCAACCAGCACCAATCACGGATCGATAGATACCGCTATATCTTGTCGGCGCGAATATCTCTGAGAAGCCGATCTCTTCTCTCTGAGAATAACCCCTCGCTACCAACCTCGCCCTGTATCTATACTGTATCCTCCTGAAGGTCCATCTGCATCCAACCGCTCATCGGCCCACTGGAAGCTCCACCCTCTCCCATATGTCGGTCTGGTACAACGAATCCATCAATCGCCCATAGTCACCTTCCACTTCTCAGCACCAGGCTCACTTAGAGCCATCAGAATAGAAGATGAGTTCTCTGCGATATTAGAGTCGTCCATGCACCACGTCGATATCCTGCGATCATGCCATATGATTCTTCACACAAGTGGCTGCTCCACCTGCTCTGTATCCCTGTCCGCACGTCTCAGCCTTCCTGCCCTGCTCGCTCATGTGGCCATGCCCATCATGCCATACACGTGCAGAGGTGGAATCCGCTACATCCACTGTAGCTCCACCTTTTGAAGTGCTCCCGATCAACCTATAAATATGATCGAGTCGTTGCGCTTTCATGATTACCCGTGCCCCCTTAGATACTTTAAGAGCACCATCAATACACGTGTACTTGCATCCTTTTGCCTCAAGCACACCAAGAGAAATCAGATTCTGCTTCAAATCAGGAACGTGCCTCACATCTGTCAAGGTACACTCCACCCCATCAAACATCTTGATGCATACAGAACCAATAGCCACAACATTATAGGCAATATCATTGCCCATGAATACCTGTCCACCATCGCACTCCCTGTAGCTGGTGAACCAACTCCGATGAGGAGTCATGTGAAAAGATGCCCCTGTGTCTAGCATCCACTCATCCTTACGATCATCGTATGACCGTCTAAGTGTAGACACAGATAAAACATCACCATCACATCTACTCGATTCATCTGACGTGGCAGTGTTAGCCTCTCTGCATGAAGCCTTAGAATCTTCCCTCTTAGATTTAGAATTTTCACAATCCCTCTTCACATGTCCTTTCTTCCCATAATTCCAGCACTTTACCTTTCCTTTGCTCTTGCCCTTGGATTTGGATCTAGAACCTGTACCTTGTTTAGAATTCCTACCCACTGTAAATAGTGCATCAGAAGATGTCCCCATGTTACTGTCTAGCTGTCTCATAGCCTTCCCTTGAAGGGCTGAGATAACAATGTTGACACTCAGAGTTTTATTCATGCTACACATAGTGTCCTTGAATGACTCATAGGACGCCGGGAGAGAATTCAGCAACATACATGCTTGTTCTTCATCTTTCATCACTTCCTCCATATCCAGCAATTTGCAAACCAATTTATTAAAGTTGCTGATGTGAGCCTCCAGATCTCCACCCTCTGCCATCTTGAAGTTATACCACTGCCACTTCAAGTGTAAGCGATTTTCAGAGGATTTCTTCGCATAGACATCCTCTAACTTCGCCCATAACTTAGCCGCAGTTTTCTCCCTCATGACGTTGTAGAGAACCTCATCCGTAAGACATAAACAGATCGATGATAAAGCCTTCTTATCAAGAGTATTCCAATCACCATCAGTCATAGTGGACTTCCGCTCCTCAAGAGCACCATCTTCGCCTTGTTTGATTAAGGAACTCATCATATTGATCTTCCATAACTCAAAATTATTTTTCCCTGAGTAGTTCTCAATCTCATACCTAGCGCTCGCCATTATTACTAATCCCTCAGATTCAGATCTGTGTCCTAACCGATTGCTCTGATACCACTTGTTGGGATTTTTGGCTTGCGAAATCACACAGATCTAGATCTAGGATAGCAATCCAATGACACCAAGCACACACACAAGAAAAGATAACACATAGATTTAACGTGGAAAACCCTTGCGGGAAAAAACCACGGCATAAAGCGACAAATCACCACTATGAAAGCATCAATTACAAAGAGAAAAGACTTACCCGATTCGAACAACCTCGAATCTCACCCTTGCTACACCCTTTGATAACCCTAGAACCCTTTAGAATACCTTTAGGAAGTCTTGGAATAATCTTAGAATAGCCCTAGGGACCCCAATTTATAGTTTTGACAACTTCCCTTTCGTATCCCAGTTGCGAAAGGACTTGCGTCACAAAATCCGCGAAACTCCTTTCGCATCCCAGTTGCGAAAGGACTTGCAACACAAAATCCGCGAAACTCCTTTCGCATCCCAGTTGCGAAAGGACTTGCAACACGAAATCCGCGAAACTCCTTTCCGCATCCCAGTTGCGAAAGGACTCAGATTTAAGACATCTCGCAACACTAATCCCACCTAATACAATGCACCAAACAAGCATTGTGAAGAAAGATAATCCATGGAAACTGCGAACTAGCATTTAGGTGAAAAACATAGAATAAGCATTCTAAAATAGAAACATGCTAGGTAGTAATAGATTAGACCAATCCATATATCCAAACGTGAGAAATGAGTCACTTTGAGGAATCCCTTTCCATAAGTAGTCATTTTCCTGTACTTATAGGAACTCTTCCACTTGTGGAAGAATTTGGATGCCCAAGGTTCAATGGTTATAAGTGCCACAAAGACCCTCTTAAACATGTAAGTAAAGGTCTTATCCATGAAACTCTTTTCCTAGAATCTCTTTTCAAGTTCTGCACACAATAACTCGAATAAGAGTTCTATGGTTTAATCAATTCCTAGAGAGTGTTTGGGAACATGAAATCCAATTTGGGAATATAAGCTCCACACTGACATAAGTGCCCCATTTGATGAGGCTTATTATTAATTATATGCAATTTTTGGTCCATGGTTAGGTGATCCAAATGTTCATACATAGATACAAGATGCCCAAAACTTCTCCTAGATTGTGATGGAGGGAAGGACGTGAGAGGTCGATCATCGTCTTCCTTGATCGATAAATGCTTTGAATCCATAAGGCCCTCTTGAATCCATAAGAGAAATTTCTTTAATCCACGAGAGAAATAAACTAATTTTTGAGAATTCTTATTGATTGATAATTATCTTATGTGTATGTATATAAATTACACCATTAATAAAGGAAAAATAATTCAAAATTTGTAATTACCAAAAATAAAAACATTCTAACTCTAATAAAAATATTAATTCTAGCAAAACTCTTCATAAGCCTAATTTCTAAAAATAAAAATTCCAAATAAACTTTTGCTAGAGGAGTCCTAGCATGATTACAAGTTATTTTTAAAAAAAGAAGAAAAATTTAAAATTCTAAAAACAAAAAATCTTACAAAAATCAGAATTACTAACAATAGTAATTTTTTCTAAAATTTCATTTTTGAACTTAAAACGAGCATTTTGTGGTGAAGATTGATAGGTTATGTGCCCCGTAATGATACTCGGATCAAAAGTTATGGCTAATTTACGGTTTTACTTTCTTTTGTTCCAACCATGCTAGGAACGTATCTGTGCCATGTCCTACATTAGATCTTTCCACTTGAAAAAAAACTCGTCATTGAGTTATTTAAGAGATTTAGCTCATGATACTCAAGCAATTTTTGGAGTTGATGTTTATTAATCTTTTCCTTGTACTTTGTAGCTTTTTCACCATTGTTTTTGACACGAGATTCTTGTTGTTCTTGACATCGATGATTACATTTTAGACTTTTTAGTTTGCAGTATACATTGTTTGAAAGATGATGTGCCATTGTAAATATATCTCTATCTTTGGCGTGTATAACGACTTCCTCACGATCAAAGTAGTGGCCGATGATTCTTCATCATTGGGTGGTGGCTTGCGATCTATTACCAGTGTCGCACCACGAACATGATGACCACGAGTTCCATTATCTATCTCATATTGCTTATTATTATGATCATGAATTTGTCTTAGAAGCCATTGATATAAGGAAAAGCCTCTCTCTAATACAAATTGACGTAGGGAAGGGTGTGATGAGGTCGAGTACCGTCTTCCTCAATCAATAAACACTTTGAATCCACAAAAGATTAATTCTTGAATCTATGAGAGAAATAAGATAATTTCTAAGAAGTTTAATGGAGAAAAAATGAGTTTAACCTCTTATTAAATAACTCTAAACAATCCTAAAATCAGAATTAAAAAAGTCCTAATCAAACTAGGAAACAAATTATGAAAAAAATCTGCAAATTCCCATGCCTGTCGACCTTTTGAACTGATAAGTTGAAGCAACCCAAAAACATTCGGATGATAACACTGAAAATTCGGAGAATATCAACCTATCGACCTATTGAATTGGATTTCGACCGGTCGATCAGATCCGTCGACATGTCAAAATATACAGAAAACGTCCAATGATAATTATGGAATTACTGGTAATTCCGGTGAAATGTCGACTTGTCGACTCAATTGGTCGACTGGTCGAAGTAGCTTGACTGTCGTCTATCCTTCTTGGCTTATTTTCTTCTTACTTCATCGCCATGAATGAATCTACGACCGTTCTGCATCAGATTGGCACATGCCTTTTTTCCCCGATCAAATGTAGACCATTCCTGTACTTTTCAATTGTAGGTCACCAATCAAAGGGTTGGGATCTTTCAATCCGGGACGTTTTTGGTCTGCCCCGCATACACGGTGGGACTTATTATCAAATCAACGGTCCGGGTTATCATACCATGGTTCGACATGGACTGAGTCAGGAGAAGTCTGTACAGCTAAGAGCCTAAGACCTTACAGGGAATTATTGCATATGTTTGAGCTCTGCAGGGCCCATCCGTGATGTGTATATATGTGGAATCAGAACTGTGAATTTAGTGTGACTCTTCACATCCACCGTACATCCCAAGAATCGTTCCTATAAAAAAAAACTGAGGTGGACACGCTATACGGAGTAACATACAGTCATGCCAAAATCACTTGTTGTGGCCCACCTAAAATTTGAAATTGCTTGATTCTTAGAATGTCACTCCATCCTGGTAAGGCTCACCGGATTAATGGGTTGGATGACATATAAACAACACATAGGACCAAACATTCCATCTGGAAGTTTCCACGGTGCTGTCCCCCTCCCTAATGTCCCCCATTATTCCCTTTGGTGTAGCCTTCCCTAGTTATTGATCATGCTGGATTTGAAATCTAGGCCTAAAACTGGTGGGGCACATCTAATGGACGGATTGGATTGCACATCCCAAATCATGGTGTGCCCCACACAGTTCAAACGCTCAACTCATGTGATCATACCCAAAGGCCTTAATAGTACTCCCCCACATTCCCAATAAAAAAATAAAATAAAATCAAGAACAGTGTTTTTACAATGAGGTGGCAGCTGGCATTGATCATCCACACTACCTACTTCAAAAGTATGCAATACAATAAGCAGTTGGGGAACAGGTGGGCCCCACCAGAATTATCTAAAGGCACACACAAGCTAGTTTTTGATTGGAGATAGCCCCCAAAAGATCAATGAGGGAGGTTGCACACATGCCCTCCATGATAGAAGCATATATTTTTATTTAGATAAAACCACATGCCTAGGCCACCACCTTCCTTTGCTGCCTTTAGTTCCAAGCCAGGAATTCTAGCTAAGTAAGAAGTCATTCCAAATGAAGATGTCTTGGGCCACTCTATCTAGGCTATTGTAAGCCACTCCCTTGTAACCCTTGGGTCCCAAAAAGGAAATAGATTAGAGGATAGGAAATTGAAAAGACTATCAAGCATTATGGCTAAACGTGTAAGTGGACCATCCTTATGAATGTTGAGTGATCAAAAGAGACGACATGTATCATTGAGACTAGACATTCTTTATTGGGTTATTATTAGGTAATCTTCCGGAGTTCGATGATCTATATCTATGCGGATAGTTGACAAATTGGATATATAGATTTATCTCAATCGGAACTGTTTATATCGTGAGCCGCAATGTGGATCGCTTATAACCCTAAAATCAAGTCGATTGAATGATCATAACTTAAGATGAATGTATACTTGCTTGTTGAATTTAAATAAATGGATATTTATGTTGGATCATCCATTAAGTGCCATTTTTTGAGTTGCCACACATCTAATGGGGCAGGAAAATTGCTTGGGTTGATTTTAGGTATGTATTGGATATATATGGCCACCCACTTTAATGGATGCCTCAATTCCATCTCGACCGTTGAATTAATAGTAAGGCATTGTTTTTCCTTCCCTGGTGATTGTGATTATGAACTATTATCTTAATTTCATTATTTTGACTCTTATTGTGAAAGTCTTATAGATTCACCTGATTGTTGATCACTAATGCACATATGGCCCACTTAAGCCTTCAATATGCACATTACTCCGCCGGCGTACCGTACGATTCCTCTTGTTTATTATGAAATCCATGTGATTATCATTTCTTTTAAAAGGTTTATATGTGGTCAGATTACATGCTTTAGAGTGATGGGATTAGTGGGGTATTAGTGATTCGCTTAAGAAGTGTTTTGGCAGGCAAATGAACTAACCGATGCCGTTGATTAATTTTTAATTTGAATTAGATGTTTAATAATGTTATAGCAAAGAGAGACAATCATGACATCTAGTAATCAAAAGATCAGATGGGATTTTTTTTTTTTCATTAATCTGTATGGAAGAACCAAACTCAAGTTGGTTGTGGTGATCATGTGTAAAAGGACCCATGATGGATGTGATGCAACCATGTGTGGACACAATTCATGGATGCAATCATGGGTCTTTTCCTTCATCATTTATTTTTTATTTTTTATTTTTATTTTATAGATGGTAGGATTCAGTTTCAAGGAAGCGAATTGCATGTGACATATTCCCATGCTCGGGGCTGTGTGGGGTCCACAGAGATGTCTGTGACAAATCCACTCCGTACATATGTTTTGAAAGATCACAATAGAACATGATTCTAAAAATCAGGCAGATCAAAAAGTCAGGTGGGCTGCATCAACGAAACAGTGGGAACAGAAATGTCCACCGTTAAAACCTTCCTGGAGCTGGAAATGATGCTTATATGCCATCCAAACCGTTCATAGGGTTATTATCACTCAGATAAAATGTAGAAAAAAAATATCATCCTGATACACAAATTATGCCACCCTCAGGTATTCAATCGCCACTTTTTCGTGTGGTATAGCCCATATGAATTTTTTGTCTAACTGATTTTTAGATTCCTGTCCTATCGTGGTCTTTCAAAACAGATGGACGGAGTGGATTTGTCACCGACATCTTTTTGGGCCCCACACAGCCCCGGGAACAGGTATGACGTCATAGGCAATACGCTTCCCAATTTCAAAGGAAGAGCAATCGTCTAGTTCGGTTCTTCTTACCTTATTCTTGGGAAAATCTTCTGTGGGGCTCAGTTGGGCCCACCAACGATCAACCACCACCGTTGGATAGGATGGGTCTACTGTGGATTGCATGTGGCCAGAAATTCACCATCATTGAATGATCCAGTCATCTGATTAATGGTTCGCGTGTGTATGGCAAAGAATAATATAGTTTTACCATCCATTTTGCAGGTCCTTAATCAGATGGCTGATGATCAAGTTGGTTTCTGTATCGTGTGTAAAGAACCAATCCTATCCAACGGTCCACATTTATTGTAGGTGAGCTGATCAAAGTCTGCAGAAGAATGTGTACCATAGTGTCATTCAGTTACTGCATTGCAAGAAGTGATTTGTGATTAACTAATCAATGCACAGGATCTATAGATTAGTGATGTTCATGGGCCCCAGGCCTAGTTACGATGGGCCCATATACTTTTGGGCCAATAATTTAGGCCCAGGACCATCTTAAATTTGAAGAGCAACACACACCACGACAAACGAGAAATGGGCTAAGATACAGGATTGGGCTTGGCACAAACAAAACAATGCAAGCGTCATTGAGGCGTAGGACGTCGATGGGCCTGAAGTGAGGCCCAATCCAAGCTGCCTAATGACAGCCGTACATACAATAGATGGATCAAGATGCAATAATGACATTTATAGTGAGATATCGAATATTAAACACTACACACACTTTTGGCCATGTCAAAACAGATACATGCCAATGGGCCATGGCCCATATGATTTGTTCACAAATAGGGCCGGTAATGGCAGGGCCAGGGGTTGGCTTTAGTCTGGATTGTGAACTATTCGGGTTGGGCCTTATTCGAAATTTGATTTTGCCTAATGGCCCAATCAGCCCTGGCTAATGCCACTCGCGGGTGCAAAACAACTCATATTAATGTCACACATGTGGAGCTGTACACGAGTCGAGTTAGGTCGGTAAACTCACTTGACTTGACTCGTATTAGCTCGGAATTGGATTCAGGCATAGTTGAGCTGATTTTTGGAGCTTGAAAAAAATTTCAAGTTGGGTTTGAGCTTGCCCGAGCTCAACTCAACTCGAATCAAACCTGAACTTGAATCAACTCGGATCAATTAGGCTCGCTGACTCAATTATTTTGATATTGATGTTGCTCACCGAGTGTTTGATGAAATGACTCAACGAAGTGTTGTTTTGGGTGTATACATTCTCCGCGGGATCAGCCAGTGGTGGGAAGGAATGGATATGAAACAAATCGCTACAAAAAAAAAAAAAAAACCTTAAAATTATAAAATTACCCTCATATCTTAATTTTGATGCTGCTTGCTTAGTGTTTGATGAAATACTTGTAAAGTGCTGTTACTAATTTGCAAGAGAAATTGAAAATGCACTCTAATGTGGTTTATTTATTATTATTATTATTATTATTTTTAAACACACGCGCACACCCCCACAAACTCACGCGGTAGTGGGATTTCACCACTTATAGATACTCGAACCCTTGACAGGCTGTTGAAACTCCTAAGATTCTACCACCGAAGCAAGAGTAAGGATCCAAATGCACCCTGTGTGTTGAGAAAATGTCTAATGGGCTCAAACTCATCTTGAATTGGCTCCAGCTGGCGACCAAATTGTGCTGAGCTGGCCAGTCAGGCTTGAGAACTGAGCCGAACCTAGTGCAAGCTGGGGTTAACTACTGGTTGAGACAAGCCGAGTTTGATCTAAGATTAGCTATTGGCCGGGCCGAGCTCTGGAAACTTGGCTAATGTTATCTATTCAGTCCATCTGTTTCTAATATTGGGGTCCAGCTGATGAGGGGACCAGATTTATATCTGGAAAACATCTAGATGGTCGGACCAACCTAATGAATGTATTTGATCTCGGACCTACATGCCATTTTGGCACATGCGCGGCATGTACCTGAGCTGTATTGCGCACGTGTGTGGGTTTAGCAAAACTCTACTAAAATCAACTTTATCGGAGGCCATTCATGGCTCGTGTGCCAATGTAGCACGTGTGAGAGGTCTGGCTCATTAATCTGGTGGAATCGTGAATATCCCATGCTCGTCCACTCGTCTGGCGTACGTGTATATGTGTGGATGAGGAGCATACAAACGGTTGGCCATTCTGATGAGTGGAGCTGGGCCTGCTTATGGTGGTCCACGCCTAATGAGTAATCCGGATCCCGTACAAGTGCCACGCTGGCACATGTGCCTACTTTGGTAATTTCCACTTTCATTGTAATTCGGTTCTATTGCGCATCCAAACACACCATATATGGTTCGTCATTCTATCTAATGATCCAAACCGTTCATTTGGCTTGTCAATAATCCAAACCGTCCATTTGTCTTATCCCACTGTGGATTGGCTGTGGTGCAGGAGTTTCACTGATTAGAATATCCAAATCACATTATCCGTGGCTATGAAGAGTGGTGGACGGAAATATTGGTCAATAATCCATATTTACAGGTAAACGGGTCCATTGATGGGATGGTCGACTCTTCCATTATGATGAATGAATATAGTGGGCCACTAATTAATAGTTCAGATCATCAGAAACATCATGAACCATCTCAGTCTGATCAGCTGGACTGAGTGTTTTGAGGCCATATGACATGGACGCCGTTTGGCTAGTAACCCCAACACCATCCAGCTAACTGATGTCAAAGCTCTATGGTCCCCACCATGATGTATGTGTTTTATCCACACTGTCCATCCATTTTTTCAGATCATTTTAGGTTATGAAACCAAAAAATGAGGCATATTCAAATCTCAGGTGGACCACACTACAGGAAAACGATGTTGATTGAACGTCCAACATTAACAACTTCCTAGAGCCCATGTTTATTTTCCATCCAACCTGTTGATAAGGTCACACAGACCTGGATGAAGGGAAAACATAAATATCAGATTGATCAACTTCTGTGGCCCCAAAAGGCTTTCAACGGTAAGCATTCAATCCTCATTGTTTCCTGTGGTGTGGTCCACCTAATATTTGAATCTTCTTCGTTTTTGTAATCATTGCTAAAATGAGCTGACAAAATGGATGGAAGGCATGGATAAAAGATATATATAATGGTGGGCCCACAGAGCTTCGACACCAGTTACCTAGCTGATGCTGGGTCACTAGCCAAACCGCGTCCGTAAGACATGAGTATGTTTGGTGGGCTTCACATTCCTTACCATTTTATCCATATCTATGGCTATAGAATATTATGAAATAGATTAAAGTGATTGGCAAATCCAGGCCATATTCACTAAGTGCATCATGCTTGCCAGCATGACCTGGTCCAAAAATGAGGCTGGACCACTCATCATGTGGGCTCCATGTATGTTGTAAACTGACCATCATCACATATGTGTGTGGCCTCATGAGATGGACCACTTACCATTTGGGCTACATGCACGCAAAATATACATCATTGAATGTAAAGCAAATGCCATCATGCAAAACCTACTCTAGTTATTTGATATAAGCTATGCTATACTTTGTGGGACCTACCGGCTGATGCTGGCAATAAAAAAAATAATTGAATATGAGGAGATTTAATTGACAATGTTGCACAGCGTAGGTGGGCCATGCTATCAAAATCAAATAGTATACCTGCTCGGAAATGACCACTTGTCAATGGACCTGATGAGTACATTGGCTTGATTTTCACTCAGTCGTCTCCATGACAGGGCAATATGATTTATATGCTATATCAGGCTTAATTATGGAAAATTATAGGCTTATAGGGTTTTGATAGGATACCGATCTTCCTGCATGCCATGGTACCATATTAAATGAATTTTCATGCTAGATTGCATCTTAGATGATGATCGGAACCATTTATGTTCTTGTTACCGTCTTATATATACAAGTTCCGACTCTTAGATATGAATATAGCTAAAAAAAATAATATTATTAATGTTCTAAATTAGAAATTTTACTGTAAAATTCTTCAAAAATTCTCATTTTACCAAATAATACCGGGAGAAATATAAATTTCAAGAAGATGCTTTTGGAGGGATGAAATTACTAGAAGGACTAAGTAGTTTATATTTTCTTTAAAATGTAGGGAAGATGAGAATTGTGGGCCCCATGTGGAATGCATATGACATCAACCCATCTAGTTAGATGTATCTTTCCGTGGTGATCAAATGGACAAAAAATCTGGCCGATCAAATCGTCCATCAGATGGGCTATACATGAATTTGGATCCATGTTCATGAGTGTAGCATTTATGCAACTTCCTCTCGGCCGTTTATGATAATGAGGAATTACACTGTAAAAATCACTTTTAAATTTAATTTCACATAAAATCTTATGTTTTACAAATTTTTTATATTATAACTAAAATTTATTTTTATTTAGGATCGTCAGTCCAATAAATTTTTCTTAGGAAGACCCTTTAGCAAAGGAATTCAAAATATGAATAATTTAGATTGTTGATGCAAAAATCTGGTTCATTCTCACTAAGCTTCGAGCACTTGAGCCGAGCCCTATAAGCCTACACAAGAGAGGGACAAAGGAGACCCTAGTTAGAGCAGGGGACCCTTTGATGCCAAAGTCAGGCCAAAAATCTGGGTCTAATTAGTAGTGTGAATAGGTTTCAGGTGAGAGATTTTGCGTATCTATTCCTATAGATGAATCTCCAGTTTATACCTTTTAGTTGTGTTGAACGTGTCCAACAATCTCGGCACGATCTCTGTCATTAGGTGAGACCTACGCGTGTGCTGATGTCGGGAGTTACTCGGAGATCGTGCACTGGATCTTACTCCATTCATGCGTTACTGGAGCTGATCTCTCATCATGGCAATAAGCTTCATCTTCGTCTGAGCTGACCCTATAGTTTGGGTCTGCTTTCTAACGGTCCGAACCCGTACGCAAGTCAAACCTGACTGTTGGTCGGTAGAGATCGGGTTGAAGTTGACGATGGAGATGTGTAATGGCTTCTTCCAAGTTTCAGGTTGATGTGAAAGCACTACAAAAGAACTTGGAGGCTGAACTTTGGTTAGTACTGGACTGGATTAGACGAGCTGTCATCGACGAGCCGAGGTTTGGCACATCGGCCTTAGTCGCCTGGCCCGCCTAGGAGTTTCCACTCAACTGGCCAAGCCGAGTCCGTTCCTTTCGAGGTTGGCCCATAATTTCCCATAACATAGATTATCATTTAAGATGCAATTTAGGGTGAAAACCCTCTCCCGTGTGTAGCTGTGATGTGGGAACCTTATTCTAAATTGGGATTTTTACTGTAAAATTCTTCAGTAATTCTCATTTTATTGAATAATGTGCCTAGACAAAAATTTCAATGAGATGCTTCCCCTGGATGAAATCATCAAAATGCCCTACTTTATCTTTTCTTTAAAATGTAGGGAAGCCGAGAATTGCGGGGCCCATGTGGAATGTGTATTACATCAATCCATCCACGCATGCATCCTACCACGACATGGACAAAAACTTTGGTCGATCGAATCATCCATCAGATGGGTTATACATGAATTTAGATGTTTATGAGCGAGTGCCGTATGTAATCTTTTATGATTTGGCCCACCTTGTGATTGGATCCACTAGGTTTTTGGTTAGTCTATTAATCATGTTGGGGTGCATCTGTTGAATGGGTTAGATGTTACGCACATGGTACCCGGTCCCACAATTCTCAATTCATCACTTTATGAAGAATAGTCAAGATTATCATTTAAGATGCAATTTGGGGTGAAAACCTACTCCCATGTGGTAGCTGTGATGGGGTGGGGACCTTATCCTATCAAAACCCAAGTTAATATGACTAAGTAACTGAGCATTGCTGGGATGTGGACTTTGCTATTTGGATGTGAGAAGTGTAAGAATAATGAAATAAAAATAAAGTTATTTAATACAATCTAGTCTGTTTGGTAACTGGCTGAGTTGTGCTTTTAGCAAGATATTCAAAGATGTATGGTTGTTGAGTCTATATTTTCATATTTCAACGAAAAGGACGGCATGGATTTCATGATTAAAACATATACCAAGGTTTCTTCACTTTTGACATTGGGAGGATGTGGTGTCACACAAGGTGTTTTACAGCTATTTTCATGCTAGTAAGCTCTACAAAGCTCTACACAAGCCGGTTATCATATACATGCTCAACCGACATATCTCATATATGTGTATGTACCACTGATGTTATTGTCCATCTTCATTTACTGCACATGTGCTGCATTAAACCCCACATGCACCACATGTACTAATTTACCTAAGTGGACCTTTGCTGTACGTATGTGCCATCGTGCTTCCTTTGGTGCACCCCATGCAAGGTTACACATTCAAGCATCACATAATGGGAAGTGGATTGCTTGTGTCACACGTTATCCAAACTTTGTGGGGCCCACCATGATGTATGTGTTTTAACCATGTCATTCATTTGTTTTGCCTGCTCGTTTTAGGGCATGAGCCTAAAAATGATGCGGATCAAGAGCTCCAGTGGATCACACCACGGGAAATAATAGGGAACGAATGCCCATTGTTGAAAACTTCCTAGAGCCCATCTTGATGTTTTATTTGTTATCTAACCTGTTTATAATGTCACATAGACTTAGATGAAGGGAAAATACAAATATAAGCTTGATCTAAAACTTTTGTGACCCCGAATAAGTTTTCAACACTAGGCATTCAATCCCTGTTTATTATTATTATTATTATTATTATTTTTTTTTTATTATTTAAATTATTATTTTTTTATTTTATGCGTGGGCCACTTGAGCTTTAAATTTGCATCATTTTTTGGCTCATGCCTTAAAATGAGTTAGCAAAACCGACATCGCAGTGCAGATAAAATATACATATATGGCAGTGGGTCCAACAGAGCTTAGGCCGCCTAGTGCTACAAAAGAGCTTAGGCCGCCTAGTGCCACAGGTAATCTGCTTCCCATGGTGCCAGATGTGACACTTTCAATCAACATGCACCTCCCTTGTGCACCAATCTACACAGTCACCCATGTGCTAGCCCATCCATCTTAAGTTCAAGGTGTCCAACATTCAATATTAAAGATAATAAAATATTCTATTTAAGATAGATGTGTTTAGACAATAAATTTTAAATAAATATATATACACAAATTATATAATTATTAATTATCTTAATAACTTAGTGTAAAATAAAATAAAAAATAAATTGAAATGATTTGATCATATGCTACAAATTTCGAAGACGACCAAAGGTAGAATGAATGGAAGACCTTAACCTAAGGAAAAGGAATGGAATAAAGGTAGGGAAATTAGAACAGTTATACTGTATCCTTCCCCTCGCAATAATTAAGGTGGTCCGTCCATGCCAAAGAGAGAAAAAGATAAAAAGGAAATTATCTGCTACTCAGCCAGCGTTCAATGCGCAGGCACTCAGAACTTGTGTATACTGCATATATCAACTCAAGTTAATATCTCACAGTCCCAAATCTGATCTTTTCAATGATCCGGACATCCAATTACTTCCTGGACAGTTGTTTGTTGAAATAAGACCATAGGATATTTTTCATTTTTAAGCGTGGAATAAATGTCCACCAATCTAATAATCAAATGAGTATGATCTTTGGTTTATGATTCATCTAAACTGAGAACATAATATGGACTTGTTTGTATGCTACATGTTTAATTTCTAGCCTGTGTATCATCTCTCACACTCCACCAGAGTATTAAAGTTTTTTTTTTTTTCCCTAAGAAAAAAGAAATAGTATGTCCTTGAGAAGACATAAAAGACCCCCATGTTGAGAATCTCAACCACTGCTGGAACTATATAAACCACTATACTCATGGTTGTATGATCTATACTTTGGTGATGCAGTTGTTCCTAACATGGATATGTAGGCCACACTATATATTAAGGGTTTGAATCTTTGAATTTTAGAGATTTATAGGCATACCCTATCTATGTTTAGCTACATCATTTCAACGGTTTGGATCATCCAACCGTGGTGGCACACGTGTGTGCAAAAAATTTAATTGGTTTAAACCATATGTTGGCAGGCCACAAATTGAACAATTAGTACTTTGGATCATTCAAGCGCTGTGATATATAGACACACACACATATTTCATATCATGGTCCATCTATTTAGTGCCGACGAAATGAACAGTTCATACACAAAAGGGCGGGCCATACTGATTGTGGAATAAGGACCTTCCCAGACAGAAAATTAATCAAAGAAAGCTCCAAAGTGGGCCATGAAATGGTACGAAGATAGAAGAAAGAGATAGTCGCACAATTGGCTACATGGGCCCATCGAAAATGACAAAATTGGGACCACTCCATGTCATCATCCGTTACAATATCTAGCTAGAAAGTGAGAGAACTTGCAGTAATAATCATAAAATTTTACCACGGCAGTGGACTGCACCATTTCCAGGTTCCTTTGATGTGCCCTTCATCTGTCATCCTTGATTTCTCATGAGCAATGCACCTACGGATGGGATGGGTCCTTGGAGGACAGGAAGCTGAGTGGATTCCACATCATGGATTGAAAACTCGGTGACTCGGACCTACCCATTCAGTCCTGAGTCGAGTCAGGACTTGGCTGAATCTAGGGGTGACTCATCCATGTTGAGCATGGTTTCATGGTGTTGAAACTAGACCAGACTCGAGTTTGAGTTGATCGAACGAGTCCACAATCCATTTGCTCCACACTGTAGATAACCCTAGCTGAAAATTTTGGCCTGTCGTTAATAATCTGGGTCACATGTATACATTGAATGTGAACCATGTAAGAATTCTATAAGGTAGGCCTTATTGATCAACGGTCTAGATTGCCCTAAGAATTGGATAGGATAATCAGGAATACTAGTAGACCCTACTAAGTTGTGATACATCTAAAATCATGTAAGGGGTGGTGTGCTACAACTATGTTATATAGGTTCAAGTTAGATTAGGATGATCAAATTCGTGTAGAGCCTTAGGGAGAGGGGTTTCGATGAGTTCCAGACTCCTCAACCCTCTAAGCTATATAAACAAGAGGGTTCGGTCCCAAGCCTACACACAACAGAAGCTTCATCAATCTTATAACGATGTCATCCCAATTAGGTAATTAAGTGATAAATTCAATTTATTTGATCTCCATATATACTTGATATATACATAGAATGATCCTTTGCAATTTCGCATATAGTTTATAGTTGATATCAGATCCAACTATATATTGGCTATGGAAGATTGGTTCTTTTAAATCTATTGGTAAATTGCGCCCACTAGCCATTATATTTGTATGTGTGGTCCACCTAATAGATTCATAGGTTTCATTTGTGACCTTGGACATCTAAATGATGGAATCCACCCGGTTGTAGCACTTCGATATAAAAAGAGGAAGTCCCAGTTAGAACTTACTAGCTGATTTCTCAGTGGCCCTCAACCCAGTTAGAAAACACCTAATGGGTCTTTTCCACTTTGTCAGATTTCACTATTGCAGCCAATTCAATTGCACATCCAAACACGACCTCAAGCCTTGCCAATGGATTTTTCTTCTCATCAGTCTGCTATATTAAAATAATACAAACAACAAATTAAATGGTGTCTGATCCGACGTTTGAATTAGAGGACAAGTACTCTTGCGATTGGCTGGTAGACTCTCGGGAGTTTCAACACCCGGTCAAGGGGGGGGGGGTGAAAAAAGAAAAGTACATAGAAGGTTGAGTGTATATGTAGGATCGAGAACCATGTTGTCAGTCACCGGTGTTTGGATCCTCAATTAATTACAGTTGTAAGTTGTGATTCCGCAAACTAAAGTTATCCACATTACCATTCATTACAAGAGGTCATGCCTTTAACGATTATTATCCTTTTAAGTCCAACTTGAAACACATGGAATTGCAATTTCGTACTTGGCACATATAAGTCTATGATTTTTTATTCTTTCAAGTGCATAATGTTAGGTGTACCCTAACAACTTTTGACAAAAATGCTTTAGACAAATTATATATATATATATATATATATAGAGAGAGAGAGAGAGAGAGAGAGAGAGAGAGAGAGATGCTCACACACAACTAGTTGGACCGTCCAACTAGTTAGAATTAATTAATGCTAATTAATGTTAGAGAGATGGGACTTTGTTTCACGTTACCTATCAATCATGTGCTTCGAAATGGTCATTAGCTTGGGTGGGCCCTATTATGGTGCTAATGTAAAATCCACCGGACCATTACGTGTGTCAATATATGTTAGACTTAGGGACTGAAAATCAACCTCATTGGTTGTTTAGGTGGACCGCACAATTGGAAACAATGTGCTGAAAAATCTCACCCTCCAAAATGGTTCGTTTGATGAGGCCCAGTTAAATCACGTGTGGACCTTATTTTTGGTTCTCTCACCTAACATTTGCTGTCACATCTAATTGTTGGAGTGGATTTCACATAATCATAATTAGATTCCTATAAAAATCAAAAGTGGACATCTCTAAATTGTTCTATTGGTGTGGCTTACCAGAATTACAAGTCTGCCTTATATTTTGGCTCTAGGCTTACAATGAGATTGCACATCTGATGGTCGGATTGGATCTTAAATAAATGACAAGGTGGGCCATATCAAAAATCAAGGTTGGCTTTGTCTACTGCTATTAAACGTCTTCAAATTCCGATGGAAAATGTGCGTGTTTCCAATAAAGTGATGTGGAATGGGTGCAACCTGATCTCACACGGTACCGTGCATTCCTGACCCTGGGCCTACTTTTACATAAGTATTGTATATCCATGCCCTACATCCATATTTTCAGGTCGTGATAGGACATTATTCGAAAAATGAAGTAAATAAAATTCTCAGGTGGACCACACCACAAAAACTGTGGTGATTGGCCGTTAAAAACTTTTTGTGGTCCAAAAGTTTTTGATCAAGCTGAAATTTGATTTTTAATTTTATTTTACTTTATCAAGGTCTTTGTGACCTTTTAAATAAGTTGGATGCCAAGTAAAAAAATTACGGTGGGCCCTAAGAAAATTTTAATGGTAGGAGTTCAATATCCACTATTTTTATGGTGTGTATCACTTGAGATTTATAATTGCTTCATTTTCTGATTAATGTTCTAAAATGAGTTGAAAAAACCAATGGACAGTATGGATATATAATACCTACATCAAGGTGGGTGACATGATTAGGGACGAACTGTGTTGCACGAGGAAGGGGCTGCACTTAATCTGACCTTTTTCTTTTTTCTTTTTTTTCCAATATGAGCCTTTTTATTTGTAACCGAGCCGAAGAAGCTTAGTGGCATGAGAGAAACTCCTAATCTTATTTTTATTGGCCCAGCTTGATGTGCATGTGAGATCCACTACGACCGTCAGATGCATCATGTTATTCTAAGGCTTGAGACAAAATATGAGACTGGCTTTTGATCCCAGTAGGCCACACCAATAGAACAATAAAAGGAGAGAAGTCTACCTTTGATTTTTATGGGACCGACAGTTATTAGTAAGTGAAATTCATTCCCATCATTAGATGCCATACCAAAGGTTATGTCTAGAACTTAAAAATCAGAGAAATACTTTATTTAAGTTTACCTAGTCAAATGAATCATTTTGAAAGGTGAGATTTTTTTTTTTTTTGCTCACTAGCTATTTCCAATTGCGCGGTCCCTTGAACCATGGATGGAGTTGATTTTCGATTTGTACATCTAACATGGGGTGAAAAACGTTATAGTCAGGGTGGATTTTACATTAACACTACAGTGTGGCTCACCCAAGTCGAGATCGTTTTCAAAAGACCCCTAGAAAAGTTAACGTAAAGCAAGCGACCCTCTCTCTTAACATTAATTAGCATTAATTAATGCAAACTAGGTGTGTGTGTTGTATTTAAGAGAAACTTATTAAATGCCAAGCTAGTTGGACCACAATGCAGCGTCCAACTAGTTGTGTGTGAGCATCTCTCCTATATATATATATATATATATATATATATATATATATATATATATATATATATATATATATATATATATATATCAGACAACTGTTTTGGGCTTTGTTGGGTAGGCTATTGTACAAAGCTTTATGATAGATCCGGCCCCTAAGTTAAAATGGTGTAACCCGACTTTGGTTCTTTTCTTCGCCGTAAATTGAATGAATTTTATTTCCCTTCACATTGGGCATCCAAACATGTTGGAATAGCTAAAAGGCATCCAAACATGTTGGAATAGATTTCTAAGTCTTAAAAGATCAATACACCATGTGCACACACCAAGGTTTCAAACTCGAAAATTCAATTCGACACGAAAATCTGGTGAGTCTAGCCAAGTAACTTTAGTTGAGTATTTATTTTTGGGTGTTGAAAATTAGGCTTCAGTGATGTTTCATCTTCATTATCCTCATTTAACCCTTATTATAACTTTATTATAATAAATTGGGGTTGACTACATGAATCTACTTTTGCCCTTCTATTCTATTAAGGATCGTACCTTCAGTTAAATGAGTCAAATGAGTGGCGTCGACTTGATTGACTCAAATGAGTCTTGAATGAGTTTTGATCTTTCTTGAGCCGAGTTGACTGACCACAACGAGTCAAGTTTTATAGAGTTCTTAAAAATGAGTACACCCAGAACAAAATAATAGAGAGCAGGGACAGAGACTTCTACTGTAGTTTCTCCCCATTTAAAACATATATGGTAACAACTCTAACAAAAGTACACATGGCATTGTTGCTTCACAATCCACACCGTCCAAATTGCTGACCCAACTATAGATAGAGATAACCTAAAAGTTGCACCAAGAAGATATATGATATAGTTTTAACCATTCATTTAATAGCCATTAGTTGTGCTGTTAGGATTGTTTTATTAGTACGATTTTAGAGACATGCTCCATCCATAATGGGACCCACAATTAAGATAGTTTGGATAGCTGGACATCAGTGCCACATGCAAGGATGAGGTTTCAATGCTTTTTAAACTATGAAAAAGTAGCACAGGAGTCTAGCCCTAAAAAACGTGGATATGAACACACCACTTTATGAAAATGGACTCTTCTTCTACATTCTCTGAACTATGCATGCAGCCAATGCCCTGCATTGCCTGTCAACTTGCCTACTCTTGACCCAACACGATCGTTCTAGGGCTTAGTCACTACCTCTGACACCACACATCTTTTCCCACGTGTCACTTAATGAGACGTGTACCATGTACAATGCAGGTCCACATGCATGCTATGAGTACGTGGCTCAGTAGCTAATAGGTTACGTAAAATCAAATAGAAGATCTCTTGCCGTGTATCATTTGGTGAGACATGTACCATGTGCACCAGTAACCTATACATATGCATGTCTACATGCAATGACTTGATGGCTCAATATCCAATCTCAGTACTATGATTAGGTATCAAGTCCAACCGGTTGGACCACAAGTAACTGCCTACCCAGCAAATAACTTCCGTTCTGTTAAGTTCATGCCACATCCAACCCATCCATTATCTTGGCCTAGATCACAAGGATCCTGGTGCCATAATTATCCATATCCACTCATCAAGTAGGCTAGCTACACTTCTATTTTTTATTTATCAATGGCTAGACATTATTTTCTATAATACGACCTACTTAATGCATTATCATGGTGATAATTATTTTTTTGCCAATTTCATATCATCTAATACTCTTTAATAATGTGCACCTAACAAGCCTTATGAAGCGTGATTTGGCTGTGGACCCAAACCAACGATGTGGTGGGACATCAACTATAGGACCCACCTTGATGTATGAATTAATATATCAACACCTTCCATCTATCTTGCCAGCTTAATTTAACCCATGGTCCAAAAAATGAAGTAGATATAAATTTCAAGCGGAACACATAACAAGAAACAATGGTCATTGAATGTCCACCATTAAGAACTTCGTAAAAGTCCGCCGTAATGTTAATTGACCATCCAACCAGTTAATAAGGACAAATAGACCCAGATGAAAGGGAAAAGCTAATATCATCTTGATCCAAAGCTTTTGTGACCCACGCAAGGTTTTTAATGGTAAATAATCACTGTTTCCTATGATGTCACATCTACTTGAAATTTGTATATGCTTAATTTTTAGGCCATGTTCTAAAATAGATTGGTAAATTGGATGGACGCCATGGATATATAATTCATACATCGAGGTGGGCCCTAGCTACGGCCAGGTCTCAGTACCTGCATTGCTGATTCCAAGGTTGCAGCGCAGTTGCACTCCTTTTTATAACATTAGGAGTAAAGAGATATTTTTGTCTATATACAATGAACAATTAATTTTAAGAGGGTCGTGGCCTTGATTTTATGGGATACTAAATGAGATTTTTAATATAATTAAATGATATTTATGAAAATTTAAAATTTTATGTGCTTATAAATTGATAGCTTTAATTCCATCCATGTCACTAAATGACTTGGATTTGACTTGTTCTTTCCCACTCCTTTTTTGGCCCCTTAACTCTCTCTTCTTTTTTTTTTCATCTTTTAAATGTAGCCTATGAGATGATTTAGAGTCCATCTAACAAAGTCTGTGTGGAGCCACCATGGTGACTTTACAATATCCCTCCATATAGGCAAGATGTGAGCTCAAATAAGAGAAGATTTAAAACTCATAGAAGCTACATATTTTGAAAAAAGTGGGGATGAGTCAACTAGGGGTGTTTAGCTCCCCCTTCTTTTCATGTATGCATGCTTCATGATTTGTTGGAATATTTAGTTGAATCGTATAGATTTGGAAGTGGTGCATTAAGCATCCTTTCGAAAGGGTTTGGTTCGTTGGATTTAAACCTAACATGTGCGACCATCCGACCGGTCACATCTCTCTATTTCAAAACGAAAAGACGCAAGTGTGAGTACACTATTGCACAAAATAAAGTCTCGTGAGTACTCATACACACGCATACACTCACGTGAGTACACCCACACCCGCACCCGCACCCACACCTACGGGCCGATCCGTCCCGTCCCGTCCCGTCCCATTACACATGTGCACACGCACATGCACGTGGATTTGAACTCGGCTTAGTATGACACAAAGTAGCGCGACATGGCTCAACACGCACATGTGTGGTCAATAACATATATTAGAGTTATTAACATAACCCCCTCATAGGACCAAATTCACATCCCCCTAAATGAGGCTTATGCCCCAAGGCAAAAATCTTATTTTATATATAAGAAAGCTTTATTAGGAAAATTCGCTATGAGATTAAACCCATAATTCAAAAGTAACAGAAATTTTAAATTTAGAGGAAAACTGAAATATTTGAAATTCTTCCTCTTTTTAATAAACTTTGAAACAAAACACATCCCCTCACATGTTTCAAAATTACAAAAAACTTTTTTGGGTTAATGTGTAATAGTTTTGCAATGGTGCCGATGTCACCAAAAACTTAAACCGATATTAGAGTAAGCAAGACAGGTTTACAGGAATCAGGTGACACCATTGTCTTGACCATGAATCACTTTGTGTAAATCTCAAGTACATGCCACTCACACAAATCTTTCTTTACAAGTAATTCTACGGTTCAGTGTTTTTCAGCTATACATCATTATCTGGATTTCATGAGTGCTCTAAAGAATTTGCTTATATTCTCATAAGAAGTAACCTCTACCTCTACACCTATATATGTGAATTCCATCATGTGCTCCTTTTACTAATACACGAAGAAGCTCATTTATATCAGTATAATTGTCTACTTCGTATCTGGTTGTTTACCCATTGAATATATATCATGAGATCTCCACTTGTATAGGTTGAGTTGCTGACACTACAGCTCATATATCAGGCTTAGCCCTATTTTCTTCGATGTATCATTGGCTAATATTTTAAATAGTCCTTTAGTCAGAGGATTTGATAGATTCTTTTTTGACCTTGTAAAGTTAATAAATATGATTTCATCATGCAACATGCATTTCACTATGTCGTGTTTGAGTCTAATATACTTGCTCTTTCCATTATATATTTTATTCTTTACTTTTGTTATAACTGCTTGACAATCACAATGAATAGACATGACCAATACAGGCTTTGACTACAATGATACATCAACTAAGAGGTTTTTAAGCCACTCGGCTTCTGATCTAATAATTTTTAAGGCAATAAACTAAGATTCCATATTTGACCGAGTGATATGTATCTGCTTGGTAGACTTCCAAAATACTGGTCCTCCACCTAAAGTGAAGACATATCTACTACTGTGTTTAATTTCATATGAATTAATGATCCAGTTAGCATCACTATATCCTTCTAATATAGCATAATAACCACTATAATGTAAACTACATGCATATATTACCTTTTAGGTGTCTTAAAATTCGAGATAACGTAGTTTAATGTTCTATTTCAAGGTTATGTGTATGTCTACTTAGCATTCCTACTGCAAAAGATATATTTAGTCTAGTGTAGTTTATCAGAAACACGAGGCTACAAGTTATCCTTGAACATTCCAATTGAAAAATATTACTACTTGTATTTTTTATGAGTGTCAACTATAATCATAAAGTATACTGACAGGTAAACAGTAAAAAATGGTCAAACTTTTCAAATAGTTTCTCAATGTAATGAGATTTTGATAATACAATGTCACCATCTTTTTGGTTACTTCAATATCTAAGATTCCATTAGCATCTCCTAAGCCTTTTAAATCAAATTTAAATGACAAGAATTTTTTAGTTGAATTAGCTAATTTAATATTAGTTCCAAAAATAAGTATGTCGTCAACATAAAAGCAGATAATAACACTATCATTTCGAGAAAATTTACTATATGCACATATATTTGCATCATTTATATGATAATCATTTGATTTCAAAATACCATTAAAATTTTCATACCATTGTTTATGAGCCTATTTTAGACCAAATGGTAACTTAATTAGTCTACATACTTTATTTTCTTTACATAATATTTTATAACCCTCAAGTTGTTCCATAAATATATATATATATATATATATATATATATATATATATATATATATTATATTGTAAGTCTCCATTTAGAAAAGCGGTCTTAACATCCATTTAGTGTACTACCAGTTATATATGGAAGCTATTGCTATTAAAACCCTAATGTTGTAATCTTAGTTACAGGATAATATTTGTCAAAATAATCTATTTCTTCCTTTTGTCTAAAGCCATTTGCTATCAACATAGCCTTAAACTTATCAATAATACTGTTCACATCCCAAGTATAGGGTTGTGATGTAGTAATAATCTCGGTAAGACCGAGGTTGAATTCACAGGGACTGAACCTTATACGTAATTTGAAAGTAACCAGAACTAAAACTAGAAGAAGATGAAATCTAAATCAAGTGAATATGAGGGAATAATGGTGAAATAGTAAACTGAAACTTGTAGAATTCAAAGAAGGGAAGGCTAGAGATTAAGAGGATCCACTTGTAGAGATCAGGGAGATCTACGCTTGATTCATGAATTCAACTGGACTTCGAGTCCCATCTTCATCTAGTTGGAAGATATATCACTAAAATCGACTCTGAACTTCCTTTGATTTAGTTTTCAAGAGATGAGAGGCACGGGGATTAGAGTTGATTTCATCACAAAACCATGCCTATGAGACAAAGTAAATAACAGAATTAAACCAATCCATAACCAATCAGAAAGATGTATAAACGTTAAGAAGGATTCCATCATCCAACCATGTCCAAGGGGCAATGGTGAACAATAGGGCTTCCTATCTTCATAATTAAAATAATGGAAAGGAAATACTTAAAGCCATCGCAGATCTATTTTAATTTCAGGCACAACAAACCATTAAAAACTAGAGGCATTCCTTATAATCAAACTAAAATCAACATTAGTTCAGTCTAACATGAATCAAAACCATAAAATCATTCCCATCACGCTTCACCTCTTTGCCCTAGCTACGAGGTTTAGCAAATCATGACCATAATTAACTAATCCCTAAATAAAACATAAATAAAAAACAAACTAGAGAAAAACTCTGTTTTAAAAAATTGCTCCACGTCCAGCTCTTTTTCTCTCTGCTCCATGTCCAGAACTTGAATGCCTACTCTCTCTCTCTCTCTCTCTCTCTCTCTCTCTCTCTCTTCTCCTTATTTTATAGGCTGATGGAGGTCGGCTACATGCATAGTCAGTGGAATGGAAATCTCGAAAGTTCTCTGCGTAAGTCTATTTACACAGCCAAAAAAACTCGTCTGCGTAAGTCAATATACGCAGTCAAGAAGCTAACGCACCTAACTCCCTTCTTTCCTTGCGATCAACGAAACAACTTCCACGTCTTGATCAAATTTTTCGTCCCTACAAGATAGACGGTGCAGATTTTCAATCACCTTCAAGATAGGGGCCCACAGTGATCCGCAATCACCGACACCTGAACATAGCATGAATCGCGTAAACAGAGTGTGCAGGATTTGCGGTGCGGATAGATTTCTAACCATGTTGATACAGATGGTAAAAAGGGCCCCATCCAATTGGTTTTTCATCCTGATCAAGATGGATGGACCGGATAATCCTAAAGGGTCTTGTGAGTGGCCCACAAAGACTGTTTGCAAGTTTGTTTGCAAAACAGAGCTCGCGCAGCTTCTTGCGCTATTGATTGGTAGGACCCATGAGTGAAGCTATCTGCGAAATCTAGACTGTCCATTAGATTGCCCTTGAAAAATCAGTCAGACATGATCGGTTTTGGATTAGCTTCATCGTGACTCATGAAATTTTGCTTGGCGCCATCCAACCTGCGTCTACACCTTCATGTTCATGTAGTATCTGAGAAAAGTAGGAAACAAATCAAGGTACGGTCGGTTTGACCTCCTGATTGCATTGCATGGTGCGGATCATCAACATGTGTGATGATGGTGGCCCACTAGAAGTCGACCGTAACTCACTGTTGCGAAAATTTGGATTTCCAAATTCAAACAGGTCAGTGACCGCTGACCGTCTTCGTCAGTCTAGTGCACCTCATGTGCACGTGTGCTGTACACACTCACATCATGTAAAGTGGGTCCCACCTTGATGTTTCAAGAAATCTGCTCGATTCTTCTGGTTGGCCACCTCATTTAAGGGGTTGAAGCCGAATTTGAAGTATATTCAGATATCAGGCGGGCTCCAAATCAGGATTTAAGGGGCTGATCTATCCATTGGGTTACTTCCGAAAGGATCCAATAGTTGAAATTTGACGTGTACGGTTAATTTATGGTCCTCAGGCCATATATGAAGTTCGAGCTGAACGGATGGTGGGAACCCTGTGATCTTGCATTCTGGACGATTTTCGGGCCCGTTTAACATGAGTGGCCTGATTTTCTCGAATTTCTGGCTTGTAATTGCTTTGATCTCGGTCCCCTGGGGTCCGTCCCTTACCTTAGTGCTTCTTGAACATTAAATTCATGCCTTTAGCACCCTTTTCAATCCAAGCTCGTAAATTCACCTTGCAACATAAACACGATTAAAAGAAGACGTTAACAATATCATGTTTGTAAAAGCAGGTAATAATTGGAGTCTAATATGCAATATTTGACCCTCAACAAATACTAACTAATTTTAATTTCTTTCTAAACACATATTTATAACATATTAGTTTATTTATAGGTGGTAAGTCTATAAGTTCTCAAGTGTAATTGGATATAATAAATTGCAACTTATCATTTATTTCTTCCTACGAAAAGGTTGCATTTCGAGAGTTAATTACTTATGTATTATTGAGGGTCAAATATTGCATATTAGACTCCAGTTATTACCTAATTTTATGAACATAATACTGTTTAACGACCTATTTTAATTATGTTTATGTTGCAAGGTGGATTTAGGAGCCTGGATTGAAAAATGGTACTAAAAGTATGGATTTAACGCTCATAAATCACCAAGGCAAGGGACGGACCCTAAGGGACCGAGATCGAAGAATTTACATGCCAGAGATCTGAGAAAATCACGCCACTCACATTAAACGGTCCTGAAAATCATCCAGAATATAAGATCACAGGGTTCCCACCATTTATTCGGCTCGAAACTTTATATATGGCCTGGAGACCATAAATTAACTGTACACGTCAAATTTCAGCCATTGGATCCTTGTGGAAGTCTCCTAACGGACAGATCAACCCCTAAAATCCTGATTTGGGGCCCGCCTGATATTTGGATATCCTTCAAATTTTGTCTCAACCGCTTAATTAAGGTGGTAAAATGGTTAGACGAAGTGGATTTTTCACATGCATCACAGTGGACCCCATGTGCAACGTGCGTGTACACAGCACATCCGCATGCGAGTCACACCGGACCGAGAATCCCGGTCAAAGGGCGCTGACCTAATCCCTTCTTCTCTATGTAACAACGCCCACACGTCCGGATGCTGTGATTCTTGGTGAGCCTCTGTGATCATCCCATTGGACGATCTGAACCGTCCAATTGCTCCTGGGGGTGGCCACGACCCCATCCATGCTCTCATCTTGATCCCATACATGTGCACACAAGTTCAAACATAGGATGAATGACGGAAAGATTTGATACAGTGGGCCACACCAAACTTGACCAAAACCACTCCTTCCCCACTAGTTTTTGGTTAGGAATCAAATGAACGGGGTGTATTTCACTGAAAACATCATTGTGGGGCCCACCAAGCATCCCACCACAACTTCATCACAGGTACATGCGTAACAGACGTCCGGCCTCTGTGGGATGTTGTGTGACTCTGATCAAGGTCGGATCTGTGATCCGGACCATCCAAGAGAGAGAGAATGGTCACGACCCCTCACCATGTAGTCGGAATCCGGTTTTGAGATGATCTTCCATTGCAAAAGTAGATCAAACATATTCGGTGTGCGTTTCTTCCGCGGTTGCAAAAGTCTTACGCAGCCACCGACTCCCAGCTGACCGACCTCCTTAGCTTTATAAAAGGGAGAGAGCCTAGGACGTGAGGCCCATCTTTGGACGTGTGGGGCAGTTGTGGAGGCGTGGTGAGACCGTGGAGCATAAGAGGGAGCAAGGGAGAGAGAAAACGTGGAGAGGCTGCCTATCTAACCCAAACGATCAACAATCGTGACCTACTACTCCTCGCAAATCCCGGATGATGAGATGCTTGGTGGGCCACACAATAACATTTTTCGATAAATCTGACCCGTTCATTGGATTTCTGCCGAAAAATTGTCTGAGAAGGGGTACTTTTGGTAGGTTCCGGCGTGGCCCACTGTACCAACTCAACTCACCGTCTATCCTGCGTTTTCTAACATTCTACGTGTGTACACATGTACAGGCCAAAAGAGAAAGCTTGGCATTGGTATTTTCCCCCCTAGAGACGTAATGGACGGATCTAATCATCATAATGTATGATGTGTGTGGCCCAAAAGTAAAACCCAATCACAAGCACATCCGTCACTGGCGTTTTTGAATTTTTGAGAAGTTTAGTCGATCAGCATGCGCTGATCAACTTTAGATGTAATGGTACACGGCCGGCCTTGTATACATTGTGTACACACACCACACTATGGGGTCCACTATGATGTTTTTGGGAGATTCGTTCCAACCATCCATTTTATCACTCTGTTTAAGGGGTTGAGACAGAATTTGAAGCATATCTAGATATTAGGCGGGCCCTAAATGAGGATTTTAGGGGCTGATCTATCTGTTAGGCCACTTCTACAAGGATCCAATGGTTAAAAATTGACATGTACAGTTAATTTATGGTCCTCAGGCCATATATGAAGTTTTGAGTCGAACAGATGGTGGGAATCCTGTGATCTTGCATTCTGGATGATTTTCAGGCCTCTTTAATGTGACTGACTTGATTTTCTCAGGTATCTGGCATGTAATGTCGATTTTGGTTCCCCTGGAGTTCGTCTTTTGCCTTAGTGATTCTGGATCGTCAATTCCATGCATTTAACATCTTTTTCAGTTCACGCTTATAAATCCACCTTACAACATAAACATGATCAAAACAGGCTGTTAAATAGTATAATGTTCATAAAATCAGGTAATTACTGGGGTGTAATATGCAATATTTGACTCTCAACGCAACCCCAACCAACATTTTGCTAGTCCCGAGCAAAGTATGCGAAAATTAAGTTGAGAACTACAGGATAATTTCTATGTACTCGAGTGAATTTTGTAAAATAATCCAGAGACGAGAATTCTAAGATTCATGAATGTTGGGTATTACTTTCTCCTGGACTCAAGCGCACGGTCAACTTCATAATCAAGCTCAAAGTATTAATCTTCAATTAGAAAAATTCTAAACATTGAGTTCTATGGGTGTATAGTGTAATCCCAGCTTATCATCATTAAGAGATTCAATCGTCAATTTCCATGATAACATTGATGAAAAAGAGCATTCAGGACAACCAAAACCTAAACCAGAAGTTGCTTTATAGTTTTTTTTTTTTCAGCTTTTGATTTTTCCATCGAGGGGTAGGGGAATCGAATCCTCACCTATAGGGAGTAAACCTATGGTGAAGATCGTACACCTAACCCTTTCATGATAACAACTGTTTTTTAGTTGGGTATTCTTTTTCTTTCTTTCATTCTTTCTTTTTTCTCTTTTTTTTCCTTTCTCTCTCTCTCTCTCTTTTCTTTCAAATCTTCTTTTTGAACATGATGGACAAATTCTCTAGGTTAGTTCCTTCCATGCTTAATGATCACCAAGTTACAATTTAATATCGAATTGAAACCTTAATGTGCAAGTGAGATGTGTCCTGTGAAATCATAACTCAATCAATGTTTACAACTTCTAATAATGGATTAATAATTCAAACTTAACTGTGAAATATAACAGATAACTGAATCCAAGAGTCATAAATTACCAACATTATGTATCTTGCAATTCTAAATCAAAGATAATCGTCAAAATTACTTTGAATTCAGAAAAAATTTGAAAAAATTTCACAAATTTCTGCTCAAGACCAAGAAAACACTGATTAGGTAACCTAATCTCCTACCCTCAACCTAAAATTAACATTGTCCTCAATGTAAAAGATATGAACATGCAATGCACATGGGACAATGAAAGTAAAAGAGAAGTGATGGAAAGATAGTACCTGGACACAGAAATCGAGAGGATCAAGAGACTTTTACTAAGAGATCACAACGTGAAAGCGGGTCAGTACAAGAGTGAAACCAACGAAAGAAAAATATCCTAAAACAACTTAGAAAGTAAACTAACCTAACGACATAAAGCCGACTATCCTAGAACAACATCAAGCAAACTATCCTAGAACGACATCAAACAAACTATCCTAGTCCTATGAAAGTAGGGGAATGCTACTCAGTCATGCTGTAAGGTTCCTCTTCTAGCCAGTATCGTGATAAATTTCTCAGTAGGTTTCTCAACAGGATCATTTAAAAGCTCTTTTTGCAGTAAGCTTGGATGCCTTGGAGTATGAAATTCCAAAGAAATTTATGTACCTCATCAAAATTTTTTCGTTGAATCGCTTGAGGTATCCAGAGTATATACGATTCACCTGTGACAGAAGAAGTTTCAGTGTTATTATTCCATGATGAATCAGAGACTACAAGTAAATAAAGTTCAGAAAACTTCATAAGAAGTGATGCAGTCTCAACACATTCCGAAGTGTCAGACTTCGGTTCAATTTTCAGCTCCTCCTCTCTTAATGGTAAACATTAAGGATCTGTGGAAGAAGGGGCTTTCGAGTAAGGGTTCTCTCGGTCAGTGATGACTACCGAGATGTTGTCTTGCAAGGCATTCACTATGTCTCTTATCATGAGATCGTTTGAATTTGTAAAGTGTGCCAAGCAATCATCCAAAGAGTTGGAGAATTCAGTTGAGAGTGACTCATCCTTCATATTGAAATTTGTGATGTGCTGCCCAAGGAGTCCATCATCGTTAAAAGTAAACGGAGGTACGCTCTCTTGCTCCAGCCCTGCACAGATAGATTAAGGGTCAGTAGACGAAGCATTGATGTGCGGACTTTGTTCATTGATACTACTCAGAAGAGGCATTGAATCGTTAAAATTCAATAGTTTAGATGGTGGCCTCAACCGGGTAGTTTTAAATTTCAGAGTTGTATCGAATAACTCGTCCATCTCCCGAATCATATCATCATTCAATTTAGGGGAGTGGTCCAAACATATCTCACAAGAGATAGAAAGGTTGGTTGTAAGGAGCTCATCCACTTTTAAATCAGACATGTCAGGTGAGTAGAGTAGCTCATTATGACAGCTCACTTCGTGTACTTCTTGATCATTGACGTGGACGAAACTTGAGATTAATTCCAGGGGAACTCGGGCTGCACATTTATGATGTCATCCCAATACTCATCATATTCTAGTTCAGTGTAGTACACATTTGGGATGAGATTACTTTCTTCACATTCTATTCCCAGATTGGGTTGAGGTTCATATAAACCAACCTCTTCCTCATCAATGAAATCTAGTGTGTCCTGTGAGTGAAGTGTGTCATCATCATTATATTTGAAAGACATCCATGTCTTTTCACTATTCTTTTAAACAGTCATCGAGATCGATGTTGAGGGTCGAATATTGCATATTAGACCCCAATTATTACCTGATTTTATGTATATGATAATGCTTAACGTTATATTTTAATCGTGTTTGTGATGCAGAGAATGGTGAAGATCTCTAATTCCAGTTATGTCTTGATTTTACGTACATGATAATGCTTAACGTTATATTTTTATCTTGTTTATGATAAGACTCATCGGGAAATTGAACCGTATGCTCACTAATGGAATCCAACTTATTCCAAATTCCAGAGTTCTCCACAATCGCATCATGTGAACTCCTTTGTTGAATATCTTTTATAAGTTCTTGTAGTCTTTGGAGTGTATTTTGCTAGCTGAGCTCTAGAGTTTGAAAGAAATTTTGAATTGAATTCTCTTGAATTGTTTCTAGTTGGATCTCAAAGGCAGGGGATCCAAAAGAATAATTATTATAACATGTTGTTAGTTTATCTTCCTAATCTTGATGTTTTCACTAGTTATAGTCATACGGATCATACGTGGGAGAATATGATGGTTGATAATAATCCTCATTCCAACAATTATGATCACATACGGACTTATTAACCGATGGAGCATAACGTTCTAGTCGGTTCTAAATGTCGGTTCTCGATGGAGAAAAATCTCGAGGTATAAGTTGAATTCCATAACCTTCAGGCATTTTCCAATATTGTTTATCCGTCTCAGCATATACACGTACCCAAGTTTCTATGGTGAACCCTAATTCTAATTCTAATCCTAGAATAAAATAAAAGTAAAGTCCCATGACAATACAGAAAGTGAGAGGAAAAGTTAGAAATATGTTACCAAATTAAATGTTCCTATGTTAAGATCCTGCAAAAGAAAACAAAAGAAGTTACTTTCTAGAAAATATGACTTAATATAAAGAATAGAGAAAGTAAAGAAATTAGGACGAAGTTACTACTTTAGAAGATGTATAAAAAATTTACAAAGCAGAAAAGTAGGTTAGTTTCTAAAAATCAAATAGAACAAAAAACCTAAAACTAAAGTTAGTAAAAATCTTAAACTAATTCTAAAACCTATTAATTTCAGAAAATCGTAACTGTTAGTCCCCGACAATGGCGCTAAAAACTTGTTCACTCCCCAATTATAGGGTTGTGATGTAGTAATAAACTCGGTGAGACCGAGTCGAATCCCAAGGAATTGAAACCTGCACATTATCTGAAATTGAGTAGAACTAGAACTAGACTAAGATGAAATCTAAATCAAGTGAGTATGAGGGAATAATGGTGAAATATTAATCTAAAACTTGTAAATTTAAAGGTGAAAAACTAGGGTGCCAAGGATCCACTTGTAGCAATTGGGAAGCTACCTAACAATGATTCAAGGACACAACTGGAATTAGAGTCCTATCCTATCCAGTTGGTAAGAAGAGATTTGTCAGATCTCTAAACTTCTATTATCAATAGATAAGAATGACGAAGATTTGGAAGTTATTCTGTCACCTAACCATGCCTAGGAGACTATGGCAAACAACAATAATTTACCAATCTCACAGCTAATCATGAGAGAATTGTGAAAGATAGGAAGGGTTCCATCACCCAACCATGCCCATGAGACGATGGTGAACAAGAGGGTTCCCAAGTTTACAATCTCAATACATGAAAAGAGAATATCTCAAGTTATCACAGATCTATTGTAATTTGAGTCACAACAAACCATTAAAACTAAAAACATTCCTTATAATCAAATTAAAATCCATGAGAGTTCAATAAACATAAATCAAAGTAAAGTTAACATCCCAATTAATTATGCTACAAGCTTCACCTCTTAGCCCTAGCTAAGAGGTTTAGCCTAACATAGACATGATTAGGCTTAATCTCTTAATTAAAGATAAAATAAAAAAAGACCAAAAAAGAAGAATGAACAGGCTGGCTCGAGCTCCACACCGAGATCTTCACGGCTACACTCTCCTCGATTCCCTGAGTTGGATCCCCTATCACTCTCTCTCTCTCTCCCTCACGTCTTTTATAGGCTGGAGTAAGCGGTCGACTGGTGTGCGAAACAAAAGATTGGAGTCGGTGGCTCCTTTCACACGCAACAACAAAAAACACAAATTATCTTACGTTTGGAAAGCTATTCGGGACGGTGGAGCACAAAAAAAGACTTTTTTTCTCCATGGCTAGGGTACAGACCCCCTCTGATTCTTTTGGATGGTCCGGATCACCTAAACGATCAACGATCGCGACTCACTACTCCCTGTAAATCCCGGATGCGTCCGAATTCGGATATTGATTTTAAACCGACGCTGAGATGCTCGGTGGGCCCCGTAGTGATGTTTTTCGATAAATCTGACCCGTTCATTGGATTTCTGCCGAAAAATCGTTTGAGAAGGGGTAGTTTTGGTAGGTTCCAGCATGGTCCACGGTACCAACTCAACTCACCATCCATCCTACATTTTCTGACAATCCGCGCATGTACACGTGTACAGGCTAAAAGGGAAAGCTTGGCGAGGGTATTTTTCCCCCTAGAGACGCAATGGACGGATTTGATCATCATAATATATGATGTGTGTGGCCCACAAGTAAAACCCAATCACAAGCACATCCGTCACTGGCGTTTTTGAATTTTTGAAAAGTTTAATCGGTTAGCATGTGCTGACCAATTATACACGGCCGACCTTGTATACATTGTGTACACGCACCACACTATGGGATACACTATGATGTTTATGGGAGATCTGTTCCGACCATCTGTTTTATCACCCTGTTTAAGGGGTTAAGACCAAATTTGAAGCATATCCAGATATCAGGCGGGCCCTAAATGAGGATTTTAGGGGCTGATCTGTCTGTTCGGCCACTTCTACAAGGATCCAATGGTTGAAAATTAACATAGACGATTAATTTATGGTCCTCAGGCCACATATGAAGTTTTGAGCCGAACATATTGTGGGAACCCTGTGATCTTGTATTCTGGATGATTTTCAAACCTCTTTAATGTGACTGACTTGATTTTCTCAAGTATCTGGCATATAAATTTGTCAATTTCGGTCCCCCTGAAGTTCGTCCCTTGCCTTGGTGATTCTAGAGTGTCAATTCCATGCATTTAACATCTTTTTCAGTCCACGCTTATAAATTAACCTTGCAACATAAGTATGATTAAAATAGGCCGTTAAACAGTATCATGTTCATAAAATCAGGTAATTACTAGGGTCTAATATGCAATATTTGACCCTCAACAATAGTGTGATGGGATTGGTTCTACGGCGTCGATTCATGTTACTTGAACTCTTTTTTATTATAGTTTGATTAATATGAATGCTTTCAGTTTTAAAGGTTTGTTGTGACTTAAATTACAATGGATCTGCGATAGCTTTGAGCATGTCCTTGACATTATAGGGATTATGAATTTGGGAACCCTGTTGTTCACTATCGTCTCTTGGGCATGATTGGATGATGGAACCCTTCCTAACATTCATATATCTCTCAGATTGGTTGTGGATTGGTTAAATTCTGTTGTTTGCTTTATCTCATGGGCATAGTTTTGTGATGGAATCAATTCTATTTCTTATACCTATCTTCTATTGAAAACTATATCAAAGGAAGCTCAGATTTAAATTTTTAACGTATTATCTTCCATCTAGATGAAGATAGGACTCTGATTCCAGTTGTGTTTATAAATCAAGCATAGATCTCCCTGATCTCTACAAGTGAATCATTGAAAACCCTAGTTCCCACCTTTAATTTCATTAGTTTTACTCACTTTAATCACAATTATTTCATCAAATTATTTTAGATTTAGATTTCATCTTCGCCTAGTTCTAGTTCTAGTTACTTTCAGATTCCGTACAAGGTTCAGTCCCTGTGGATTTGACCTCGGTTTTACCGAGATTATTACTACATCACAATCCTACACTTCGTGTGTGAACATGTATAGGTTGTAGGATCATCTTTTACTAAGAAGGCGAAAAAATTATCTCCTAGATTAGTTTCTCTTCTAACTATACTGCTTTTTCTTGTTTCTATCTCTTCAAATACCTGCTTGTAAGCACCTTTACTAGTAGACACAATATTTGATCCACTAACTTCCTTTATTGCTATAGATTTGGATTTAATAGGGGATATGTTATCAAAGAACCATGCATCACTAGATTCTATAATTGTATTATGATATAGAATATTATCCTTAGTCTTTAGAAATAGAAGCTTATAAGCTGCATTCTTTTGTGTGTACTCTATAAATATACAGTCAGTCATTTTAGGACCAACTTTCATTTTCTTAATTTCAGATAATCTTATTTTAGTAAGATACCACCACACTTTAAGATATTTATAAGTATGAACATAGTTTTTTTTTTTTTTTTTTTTTTTTTAAATTTGTATGGTGTTTGTTTAGAAGACTTAGAAGAAATCCTATTAAGGATATAACAAGTTGACAGAATTGTTTCTCCCCACATATTTGAGGGTAAGCCTGAACTGTTTAACATAACATTCATCATCTCATCAAAAGTTTTATTCTTATACTCTGCTATTTCATTCTGTTCTAATATGTAAGGAGGTATAGTTTCATGAACTATTGTACTCTTTTCACATAATTCTCTAAATTAGAGGATTCATACTCTCCTCCTTTATCTGTTATAAGTTTTTTAATCTTTATATTTAACCGAATTTCAACCTTAGTTTTATATTTAGAGAAAGATTTTAAAACTTTATCTTTGTTCCTTAATAGATAGACTATAGTGAACCTAAAGTAGTCATCTATAAAAGTTATGTAATATCTTTTTTCATATTTGGACATGTGATTTTTAAAATTACTTAAGTCATTGTGTATCAACTCTTATGAAGCAGATGATCGTTCTATTCATTTAAATGATTTTCTAATGAATTTCGATTCTACTCATGTTCCATAATTATTAAATTCTTCATTTGATATATTATGTAATAAACCTAACCTTTTCATTTTCTTTAAATATGCTACGTTCATATGTCCTAATCTATATGCCATAAATAAAAAGGTTCAATGATATAAACAGAAGTAGATGTTTTTTTTAAATTTAAATTATATATATTATAATTGGATACATTTATAATAAATAGTTTGTTACTATAGAATCTCTTACTAACAAAGGTTCCATTCTTAGTTATTATAAGCTTATTTGAATTAAATACTAACTTTATACAAGTTTTATTGATGAGTGAATCAAAGACCAAGTTGCTTATAATGTTAGGCATATGTAGGACATCATTTAACATCAGAGTCTTCCCGAAAATGAGTTTCAAAAGTACTTTCCCCTCTTACAACTGGGGAAGTTCTAGCATTACTCATGAACACTTATTCATCATCTCCTGATGCTTGATAAGAGGTAAACATGCTACGATCTTTGCATATGTGCCGAATTGCACTAGTGTCTAGCACCCACTCTAAGTTGTTTACAAGAAAGACTTTTAACACTACAACTACTAATATGTCAGTCTCATTGTGTTTTTTTTATAAGATTAGCATTGGTCTTATTTTTGTTTTTCTTAAGCCATTAGGTTTTAATGTGATGCCCGGGCTTTCCGCAGTTATAACAGTTTCATTTTTTTTTTTTTTTTTGAATTTCTTGTTTGTATTCTTCTTTTTAAGCTTGTATTTATTGGAATAATGTCTAGGCTTGCCACAATACATTTGCCATTTTTCTTCTTATTGTTTTCCTGACTTATTTCATAATATTTTCCTTTGAATCTACCTTATTTGAATATTTTTTTAGTCTCTATTTATATGGGCATTCTCTATTCTTATGTGTATGATTGTAGTTTCTAATGAGATACCGTTCTTTTTATTTTTCATTTTATTCTTATATTCTTTCTAGGAGGACGGTGGCTTTTCTATTAACATTCCTGACAGAAACACTTCATTTAACTTAATTCTTTCTAACGACAGTTCATGAACTATATTTTGAAAATCGTGAATCCGATTTGTGACAGGTTTATCATTTGTTATTTCATAGTGAAGGAAATTAGCAATTGCATGTTTTTTAACACATGCTTCTTCTAAAACGTACTTCTTTTCTAAAGTAGTTCATATTTCTTTAGTAGACTCATAAGAAGCATATACATTATATAACTAGTTACACAGAGTTCAAAATAAAATTTTACATTATTTTCATTTGCTACTTTAGTTTGATTTGTTGGATCTATAATAAATGATTCAGAAAATATATATGAAACTTTAAGGGTGGTAAATGCGAACATACGCTTTTGTTTCCACCGTTTAAAATGTTGTCCAACGAACGATTCGATTTTGGCTAACTTGATGGAAGCATTAATTATTACGATAGCTATAGTCTATTTAATTCAACAAATTCAATTTCAAGATTATTGGAATATTTAGTTGAATCAAATAGACTATTTAAAATCGAAAACTAAAAAGAAAATAAAAGAAATGAGATAGAAGACTTATAGAATTGAGTTGAGGCGTGACGTTAGTCACTCGGCTTGAAATCGAATTCGCTCCCCTTGGATAGCGTCCAAAGTGTAATAGGTTTTTAGAGCAATCGGCATCCAGGATACAAGTACTATGACCTGGTCCCAGCAGTGCATTCACTGTACGTGGACTTGAACCACTTAAAGTTTAACCAGAAAGTATTGAATTAATTCGGTGATAAACTCATAAAATATAAAAGGAACATAATTTTTTTCACAGGAGAGTAGAAATATTTTTCATGGTTTTTTAAAATGGAATCGAAATCTTTACATGGACTCTGAAGTGGTGCATTAAGCACTCGCACCTGTGCCCACGGCCCGACCTGTCGTGCACGCGCACTCGGACACAGATACAAACTCGGTTCAGCGCGGCTCAAATCAGCACGGCTCGGCTTAGTGCACACGCATGTGGTCATTGGCATAAATTAAATTTATTAACATATCCCCCTCACATGACCAAATTCACATCGACTCAAGTTCCAAGGCAAAAAGCTAATGTTATATACAATAAACTTTTTTGGGCAAATTTGATGTGCAATTAAAACCACAATTCAAAAGTAACAGAAATTTTAAAATTGGAGGGAAACCAAAATGTTTAAAATTTCTACCATTTTTAAATAAATTTTGAAAGAAAGCACAACATTAATTTCTTTCATTTTTTTTTCCCTCTCTAATAATCTCTTTCAATTTCTCTCTTCTTAACTCAACACGTGTTGCAAATGTAACTTTTCATCGAATGTGGATTAGCTACTGAACTTGACAGTAACGATAGTAACTTTTCACCGAGACTCACCAACAAGCTAAGAAGTGACATTACCAAGTTTCATGGGCCCCACTATAATGTATATACTGTATCCACACCATCCATCCATTTGTAAAGAGAATTTTAAAGCATGACCCAAAAAACGAGGCAGATCCAAAGCTCAAGTAGACCTCACCACTGCAAACAGTAGGACAATTATACCCACCATGATATTTAATAAAATCCAATTTATCATAATTTAACAAAGATATAGAAGAAGGGAAGACACAAAAATCGGCTTGATCAAAGATTTTTTTTTTTAATTTTTTTTACACACTCCCACACACGCTAGTGGAATTTCACCACCCATGGATGCTTGAACCCTTGACCGGGTGTTGAAACTCCTAAGATTCTACCATGCATCCGATCAAGAGTAAGGACCCGCTTGATCCAAGATTTATTTAGCCTAAAGTTCTTAACAATAGGCGTTCAATCCCCACCGTTTTTTACAGTGGGGTCCACTTGAGGTTTGGACATGCATTAGTTCTTTGGGTCATGCCGTAAAATAATCTTTCCAGAAGGATAGACAGTGGGGATGCAACAGGTAGATCATGGTACTTCTCACAAAACTTAGTATTCGGAGACGTCATTTCAGTAGCTAGTCTCGCTACCGTCGGATTCCGTAGCTGCTATTTTGCATTAAATCATATAAATTACACGACCTCTTGATTTGTCAGATGATGTGACATCCATCATGTATTAAGTCATGCATGCATGTCTACATGCAATAAGTGCCCATAGATATTATGTCGAGTTAAATCACATGGACGAATGACGCCAGTGGGATCACATATGCATGTTGGAGGAGACGTGGCCAGGTTCCAAGAACAAGAAAGAACAAATAAATAAATCTGACCCGTCCATTCCGTAGTAAAAATAGTAATAACGCAGAGAGAAAAACTAACCGCACTCCACGATGAAAAATATTTTCGTCTTGTATTTCAAAAAATAAAAATAAAAATTGCCAGAATCACCACCCAATCACCCATCACTCGTGCACGTGCGTGGCATTGAAAGCTAGCCGCGAGAGAAAGAGACGTTCACGTGCTTTTCGACTACCCTACCACCCTACCTCAAACGCCCTGGTATGCAAAAATTCTCTCTCTCTCTCTCTCTCTCTCTCTCTCATAGTTGTCCACTCTTTTTAAACGGTGGTGTGGCAGCCATCATACACTTGGTGTAGATGTATGTCGATCCAGACTATAGAAATTGTAGGGTACATAGTGGATGTTACATATCCTTTGAAGATTTCATTGATTGAACCATCGTTCTCATCACATTTGAGGATTTCAAATGGTGGGTTGAAAATAAAATTATGAAAATCATGGCCATCTGATTGGTGGCTGTCAAAAGTAAAGTTCAAAATAAGATGGTCATCGGTTCAAATTCAATGGGTTAAATCAAATCCAAATGGTCATAATTTCACTCCGAAATTTGGGGTCCACATCCATCATAGGCCCGTGATATCAACGGTTTAGATTGCCATACAGTGTCCCATGATTAAAATGGGTCGTGAAACTCTTTCTTTCGCGTTTCCAAGGAAACGACTTAAGCTGCCGTACATGAGCACATAGACTCTCGACAAATGCGGGAGTAGCGGTGAAAATGGGCCGGGTCGGGCCTAAAAATTAGAATTTGAATATTAGCCGGACGTCCTGGCCTGAAATAGTTCAAAGATCTAACCCGCCCCAGCCCATTGAAATCCTTAGGGAGGAGAGTCTAGAGTAAAATTAGGGTTGTACACAAGCCAAGCTAGCTTGAAAAGATCACTCAATTAGCTCGATCTAGCTCGGCTTGACTCGGCTCAAATGATGACTCAAGATGAGCCATGCTACATATAATCTAGCTCGTTTTGAAAATGAGCCGAGTTCGATCATTGTGGATCTTGACTCAACTCGATTCGAACTCAGCCCAGGTTGAAGCTCGAGCTCGGCTCAACTTGAATATATATGTGCGTGTGTGTGTAATTTTTTTTTAAAAGAAGAAGTTAAAACTTAAATCCTACCCTATCTATCCGTCCCTTTCTTACCATTTCCATTCCTTATCCAATCCGTCGTACCTGAGCTCCACTCTTGTGCCCGAGCTCCACACTCTCTCTCTCTCTCTCTCTCTCTCTCTCTCTCTCTCTCTCTCTCTCCACTTGGCTAATCCCCCGAGCTTGACTTAACGTTGCTCGACTCGTCTCAACCATACCACCCGTACTCAGCCACCCGCTCTCTCTCTCTCTCTCTCTCTCTCTCTCTCTCTCTCTCTCTCTCTCTCTCTCTCTCATCACCAATAACAAGGTACTTGTATAGCTCTATCTAATATTGTATATATATTATTAATTGAATATTTGATTTAGGAATTGGGTCAAGTGTGGGGTTAAGTTAGTTAGGTTGAGTCGAGTGTCGATTGGGTCGGGTTGCTAGGTTGAGTCAGGTGCGGGTTGAGTGTTGGGTTAGATCGGGTTGAGAGCAGGCTTGACTCTACTCAAGGTAAGCTCACCTCGACTAAATCTACTAGCTCGCCTTGAGCTCGACTCGAAATGTTTGGCAAACAAGTCAAGCTCTAATGGTAAGCTTGAAGCCGAGCTCGAGCTCGAGCTCGAGGAGAGCATGAATGAGTTAAGCCAAGTTTAGCCCACCTCTACCCGGCTTGATGTACAACCCTAAGTAAAACGAAAAAATTGATACTCTGGTAGAGTATCATATTTCATAAGCATGCACTGAGAAATTGTACATATGAGATACATGTAAGTCAAATTGAACTGTCCAATTCGTGGCAACCAGTTTAGATAGACAGGTCAATATACAAAAATTACCCTGGAGTAGGTCTAGATTGATGAATATTTAATGGACAGTTAAAATGGAAAATAACGAACAATCCAAATTCAGAGAACGAAACTGACCAAATTCAGAGAAGAAATTCCATTAATATTACACACCCTGATCCATAGCTCAAGTGGTAGACTGAGTGAAAGATACCTTGTTTCAACACTGAGGTCTTGGTATCGGTCCTAGTGGGGGTGGCTAACTGAGAAGTATGAACTGACGGTAGGGTGTACTATAACAAAAAAAAAAAAAACAAAAAAACAAAAGAAAATAAAATTCCATTAATATTACCCAGTGGTTATGAAAATCTAATCAGTTGGATTTAGGACCTATCTACACTTGCGTACGAACCATGTGACTCTGTCAGAGTATCAACGGGCCACCACATGGTTGGATGGGGTGGGATATCAAACCGACCAAGTTGACTACGTGAATGGCCTGCCTCACCTTTTTATTAAACAAGCACTTGCTGATGGCCCACTCAATCAAAGGGTCCACAAAAGGAGTTTGGCTACACTAGAGACACGCATGCATGTTCACTTTTGCACCGTTGGTGGCCTTTTTATGAACTTTGATAGGTTTTTTAATTAGGGGGAGTTGTATTTAACCGTCCGTTTGCCTATGTATATCTCTTTCCAACATTCAAGTGCTTTGAACTTTGAATTTTCCTTAGCTAGGGACGATGAAAACAAGGTATGGAAGGAAGAGAGAACGAAAAAGAAGTAGGAATGCAAGAATGGTTTCCTTGAGAGAGAATAGCCCTTCTCGATCCATGATTTACAGAAAGTTTGGGAAGCTTGCACGGATTGTACCAGGTTGTACAGCTGCCGACACTGCCGAGACGATCTTTCGGAGGACTGTTGACTACATTAGATATCTTGAATTGCAAGTGAATGTGCTAAGAGGCCTCTCGAGTTTCTGTGGAGTTTCATTGCCCCCACATGATCAAACTCAAGCATCATTATGATTGTGTGCTACCATGTTCTTGATTGGGGTATGCTGTAGCTTCTTGATATCTCTCTTTCTCTTTTAGTGATGAACGGTGAAATAGAAGGGAAATCAAAGGAGAAAAAAAAATAGGATTAGCTGTTTGTGATTGTGACTACTTTCAAATACTCTATTTGTATTTTTAATTATTGCTATGTAATAGTGGTATTATGGTAAATATATTTCATTTTTTCTATATATATATATATATATATATATATATATATATATATATATATATATATATATATATATATATATATAACCTTTTGTTGTATGGAAGTGGTTAGATACTTGTGTTGATAGAGTGAGACTAGGGAATTCCTGTAACACTTCACCTAGTTCAATAATTGACGCAGGGATGCGTGTTGAGGTTGAGCACCTTCTTCCTAGAAGGGGATAACTACTCTAAATCCACGGAACTTCTTTGGACTCTTCAGTTTCATCTCCGATCGGACATTTTCTGATCCTTCTTGCCCATGAAATTATCCGTGACCCACTCTACATCAATAATAGTAACATGTGTTTATCCGCTCACAATGAAAAGCAAATTTATTTTATATAAAATGATAATTTTATTTTTATTTATGTTGACTCATTTTTTGCTTATTATTAATCTCATATATTCCAAGCCAAAGAGATTCATAACACCATTTTTGTGACTAATTTTATTTTATCATATATAAAAAAAAAAAACCTATCACACGACCCACCTTGATATTTTGGACTATACAAGATCTTTATGCAAGTCTGAGAGTACTAATCCATATTCAACCGAAAAGAGGATACAGGTAGGAGCTTGGATCTCCCACCCAAAGCAATTTTTTGGATCCTCATATCAACGATCCAGATCACCGGATCATGGGGTTGGTGATCATTCATATCATTGCTAGCTCCTTGGCACTTGCTATGAGAAGGAACTAAACAATCCCTCTGCCCCACCCTCGGGTCCTGAGTTTGTGCCTGTGGAGCCCATGTTTGAATAATCCAGACCTGTCTGATTGGCCAAATTGCAGATGTGGGGTCCACCAGAACTGGGAGATATCTCGAGATCTTCAAACGAGCTCATCTGTAATTCGTTCTCCCACGTTTACACTGTACACGTGGAAGTTTTCTATGATGATCTGAACCGTTCAATCATCATAAGGCTTCATGGAGCGACCATGCACATCTCAAATTCACTGTGATTTTTGGTCCATGGAACCATTCGTAATCATCCCAACCATCTTATTGGTTTGAATTGTGGACCACTGTTCTATTTCTCTTCTTAAATATCTACTACAGGCCAGAAATATCAAAGGTCAGGATTGTCCTATCGAGAAGATTCCTGAGGCATAATCCAATCCAAGATGGTGGACACAACGGACAAATTGTCTCAATTACGAAACCATCAGCCCCACCTGTCATATTTGAAAAACAGTGCTAGTATATGTGGGCCCACGCATCATATAATTCCTAAATTGGTAATAGCTGTGCTATTGTGACATATCAACGACTCTGATTCAAATCTAGAATCTAGGCATTAAAATAGAGTCCTTGTACATTATAAGCTTATTTTACAAGGCGGTGGGTGGGGCCACACTGTAATTTGTACTTGACAATCCAATCCGTTCATAATGTAAGCCTCTCATGACAATCCAATCTGTCCATATATAGTGTGAGCCCCACATGTCTCGATCCCAAAAAGAAGTTGTGAATCCAAAACATAGGAGGCCAAACCACATAAACCACTCGCCAAACCACGTGAATGAGAGTTTTCAAATGGTCTGCTTTTGGAATGTCCATTTATCTTTGTTGGATGTATCTTTTAAATGGATCGGTGACCTATAAAGAACTTTTTGGGCCCCACACACTATCCGGAGTATTTTAACAGTGGGCATCCCATTCCAGATGTTCCTTGTGGTGTGGGCCACTGCTGTTTTGGATCGGTCTGATTTTCATTATACAGATTTTAATTCTAGGGTCTCAGATAATGGATGGATTGGATGTTGGACTTACATCACGCTAGGCCCTAAACACAGGGTTGTAGAATTAGCTTTTTAAGATGGACGCGAGTTGCGTGCAACAGACAGGGAGCCCATGTAGCGGAAACGGATTGGCAACTCCCCCTGCCACCAGCCAATGGCTGATGGTAGGTCCTCTGTGGGCCCCAAAATGATGTATCCGTTTCATCCATGCCGTCCATCTATTTTTCTAGATAATTTTATGATATGAGACCAAAAATGAGGTATATCCCAATATCAAGTGAACCACATTACAGGAAACAATGTTAAATGAATGTTGACCATTAAAAACTTTTTTGGGCGTAAAAGTTTTGGATCAAAATTATCTTTTTTTTTTTTCCCTTCATCTGGATCTGTATGACCTAATCAACCTATTGGATGTCAAATAAACAATACAGTGGACCGTAGGAGGATTTTAATGGTGGATATCTAATCAGTATTGTTTTCCTGTGGTGTGGTCCATCTGAGATTTATATTCCTCTAATTTTTGGATAAAGCCCTAAAATGATCTTTAAAAATGGATGAACGGAATGGATGAAACACATACATCATGGTGGGGCCCACAGAGCACCGACCATCAGCCCCGCTGGTGGCAGGAGTAGCCAATCCGTTCTCCCGTGTAACCTAAGCTCTGTGGGACCACAGATATGTCCCTTTTGACATCCAATCCTTCAATCAATTTTTTCAGATCAAGTTATGATGTCATCGCAAAAATTAGGCAGAAGCAAAACTTGAGTGAGCCACACCAAAAGAAACAGTAGGAATTGAACGCATGGATGTTTTGTATCTAGATGAACGTGTTGGATGGCATATAAAGATCATTGTAGGCCTCAGAAAGATTTCAATGGTTGGCGTTTCTATATCCAATGCTTCCCGTTGTGTGGCTCACTTGAGTCTTGGATATACCTCATTTTGGCGATCACAACCTAACATGCTCTAGATAAACTGATGGATGGAGTGGATGTCAAACAGAAATCTAGGTGGGCCACACAGAGTTTTTGGGTTACACGGGCTCCACGCAACCGCAACTCGCATCCAATTCTAGGTTTTGAAGGACTCTGTACTGATGCAGCTGTCAAACCGACGTACAGTTTGCACGGATTTTCAAGTCTTGTACAAGTGGGTCCCAATTGGTTCAGCAGCCGCAACCGTCGGTGTGATGGGTCCCACACTCCAAACTATCTCCTGTTAATGGAATAATGTTCAACGATTCTGTAGCTTTCCTACTTCGTCTGTTTTATGACCACAAATTGGAAGGTTAGGATGAACCTTGGAGAGTTTCTCGTACTCGGTACATCGAATGCAGGAAGCATTAATTCAACGGTTTATCTTGGAATCATGGGCCCTACTTTTAGGTAGGGCTTTGTTGGGGCCTTGCACAAAACCTTACGATCTAGCCTCCCAAATCAAAGAATTATGGGATAATAAAGCAATGAAATAAATCAAAGCATAAACTACACCACACAAGAGATTTTTACGTGGAAAACCCTCAAATAAGTAAAAACCGCGGGGACCTCATCTAGATTAATAATCTACTATGAAGTAGAACATTACAACCTTCTTCACTCACGCAAGAGTGGATAAACAATAAGAGAATAAAAGAAAAACGGAGAGATCTCACCGATCACAAGACGTAGAAGCGCTGAGATGTTGATTGCACAGTAGATCACCTCCACAAGCATAACATCCTTTCTACAAGCTTCCTCTCTCTCTCTCTCTCTCTCTCTCTCTCTCTCTCTCTCGTACCTTTGATAGCCCTAAATCCTTTAGCAAACCCTTTCAAAGCTTTAGGAAACCCTCTTGCATTGCCTAGAAAGGCCCTAGACACTCCTATTTATAGTTTAGGAAACTTGCTTTTGCACCTCTTGTGAAAGGGCCTCAGATTTTCGTAGTTCGCGCAAGATCCGGACTCAAATTTGCGTAACCTCGACTGGTCGAGTAGAGTCCTTTACTGGTCGAGACTGTTCACTCAACTAGTCAAGCACTATTCACTGAACTCGCTGGACTTTGAGTCGAGTGACCCTCGACTGGTCGAGCACTGTTCACTCGACCGGTCGAGCAACGCAGTGATTCCACTGTTTGTGACATCCGAACCGCACCACATCTCATCTGACCAGAGGAGGAAAACCCCATCAAATCTCTCCATTTTTGACTCAGGAGGAATTCACCTTCTTTAAGCCAGTCTGGTTTCTATAAACCTCAAACTTACCCTTGTGTAAAGCCTTGGTCATCATGTCTGACCCATTATCGTCCGTGTGGACCTTCTCAAGCTGTAACACTTTTTATTCCAAAGTATCCCTGATTCAGTGATACCAAATCTCTATGTACTTTGACTTGGAGTGCTGACTTGGATTCTTGCTCAAGTGTATAGCGCTTTGGTTATCGCAATAGATCACGTGCTGCTCCTGCTTTAGGCTAAGTTCTTATAAGAACATCTTCATCCAAAACATCTCTTAACATGCCTCTGTGACTGCAATGTACACGGCCTCTGTCGTCGACAATGCTACGACCTTCTGTAGCTTGCACTGCTAAGAAATCGCTCTCCCTGCAAACGTGAATATGAACTCCGATGTAGACTTCTTGTAGTCTATGTCACCTGCCATATCTGCATCTGTGTAGCCCTCTAACATAGGTTTTTCGTCACTATAGTATAGACTCCACCTGCATGAGCCTCTTAGATACCGCAGTATCCATTTCACTGCTGCCCAATGCTCTTTACCAGGATACAACAGAACTAAGAAATCACCATCTGAGAACTTGCGCGTAAACACATAGTGGTCCGACTCCGTTCTGTCATACCCATGCTTCAACATAAATGAGTCGAACTTCTTGTACCATTGCCGTGGAGCTTGTTTCAGCTCATACAAGCTCTTCTTCAGCCAACACATCATATGCTCTTTGCCCTGGACTTCGAACCCCCCTGGTTGGTGCATGTAGATCTCTTCTTCCAGGTTACCATAGAGGAAGACAATTTTAACATCTAACTGCTCTATCTCCAAATCCATGCTAGCCACCAACTCAAACAACACCCGTATGGATGTTATCTTCACCACTGGTGAGAATATCTCCTTGAAGTCTATGCATTTCCTCTGACCAAACCCTTTCACCACAAGTCTGGCCTTGAACATCGTCTGTGAATTCTTCTACTCAACCTTCTTTCTGAACACCCACTTCTTACTCAAAGCTTTCTTACCCTTAGGTAATTTCACCATATCATAGGTGTGGATCTTATGCAAGGATTTCATCTCCTCTTGCATAACTTTCAACCACTCCCCCTTATGCTCGTCGGCTAGGGCCTTAGAATAATCTTCTAGCTCTCCCACATCAGTCAGCATAATGTACTCATGCGGCGAGTACCTCTTGGATGACTGTCTGTCCCTAGATGACCTCCTCACCTGTAGCTTAACAGTTGGATCAAGTGGGGGCTGCTCCCCTAGTCCATCTTCTAAAGGAACTCCCTCATCCTCTACACCTTGCTGTACTCCCTCCTCATCAGGCACCACGAGAGGAATAATCAGATCAATGTCCTCTAGCTTACCTGAAATAGGCTGGTTCTTCTCTAGCTTACCAATGTCTTCTATACACTGATATTCAAAGAAAACCACATCTCTGCTCCTGACGAGCTTCTTCTCAGTCGAATCCCACAATCTGTAACCGAACTTTTCATCATCGTACCCCAAGAACATACACTGCTTGATCTTCATATCGAGTTTGGATCTCTCATCATTTGGTACGTGAATGGATGCCTTACATCCAAACACCCTGAGATGACTATATGATGGATCCTGTCCAGTCCACACCTTCTAAGGCACTTCTCCATTCAACGGGGCTGATGGAGACCTGTTTATCAGATATACTGTTGTGTGTATTGCTTCTCCCCAGAACATCTTGGGCAATTTTGCATGGGATAACATGCATCTGATTCTCTCTACAATGGTGCGATTCATTCGCTTAGCCACATCATTATGCTGGGGGTCTTGAGAATCGTCTGTTCATGCCGTATACCTAGGGATTTACAATACTCATGAAAGTCGCCAATGTATTCACTACCATTGTCAGTGCGGATGTACTTCAATGATCTACCTGTCTCTCTCTCGACCATAGCATGAAATAATTTAAATACACCAAAGACCTCATCCTTAGATTTCAAAGCATAAACCCAAACCCTTCTAGATGCATCATCTATAAAAGTGACAAAATACAATGTCCCACCCAAGGTTTTTGTCCTCATAGGACCACAAACATCAGAATAAACCAAATCTAATGCATGCACTTTATTAACATGAGAAGCAGATTTAACAAATGAAACTCTATGTTGTTTCCTTGATAAACAATTAATACAAGTTTTGAGAGGTATACCTGTCATGTCTAGAAGGAGCCGCTTCCTTGCTAGTACTTGAAGTCCCTTTTCACTCATGTGGCCTAGACGCCTGTGCCACATGTCAATAGCAGAATCTTCCGCTGCCTTTAACCCACCCTTACACACACTGATACTTGTCTTATAAAGGGTGCGACACTTCTTTCCTTTATTTGTGATCAACGAACCTTTGATGAGTTTCCAGCACCCACCAGCAAAACGACTTTCATATCCATCATTATCCAACCTTTCCGTCGACATCAAGTTGAGGCGAAGGTCTGGGATATGCCTCACATCCCTGAGAACCGATGTGCAGCTCACATCGGTCTTCACACAAATATCACCAACCCCTACGATCTTCGATACGTCAGAATTTCTCATCTTCACGGTCCCATAGTCACCTGACTTGTAGCTTGTGAAGAAGTCCTTTCGTGGAGTAGCATGAAACGAAGCTCCCGAGTCAATCACCCAGTCGGTGTCTTGACTCGTAGCCGTGAGACAAACATCATGATCTGCCAAAAGAATAACTACAACGTCACTATCTGAAGTGACTGCAGTGGAATCTAATTCATCTTTCTTCTCATTTCCTTTTCCTTTCTTGTTGTTCTTATTTTTATGACATTCATGCTTATAGTGGCCCTTCTTGCCACAATTCCAGCATTCAACATCATTCCTAATACTCGACTTGCCTCTTGATTTATCTCAGGCCTTCCCACCTTTCCTGTTCTTTCCTCTCCCCTGTTCCTGTATCATAAGGGCCTCTTGCTGAGTAGACTCCTGAGACTTCCTCATTGTCTCCTCATTGAAGAGACCAATTTGGTTGCCTGTTCCATAAATATGTACCTCCTGTCTTGCGTGAAGTTACTTAGAGACACCACCAATGTCTCACAACTGTCAGGCAATGAACTAAGCAATAGCAAAGCTTGCAATTCATCATCCAGGACCATCTTCATAGCGGAAAGTTGGTTCACTATACTGCTGACCTCATTCATGTGCTCAGCCATAGAACTACTATCTTTGAACTTAAGATTCATAAGTCGTCTTATTAGAAAGATTTTATTACCGGCTGTCTTCCTCTCATACAACCTTTCCAATTTCAGCCATAAGTTAGCGGCTGAGGTCTTTGTAGACACATGGTGGAACATAGAATCATCTAGCAATTGTCTAATAAACCCCACGCCTTTTGGTCCAACTTCTTCCAATCATTATCAGACATATCTTTGAATTTTGCTGATATAACTAAAATTGGAGAATATAAGTCCTTGCAATAAAGTAAGTCCTCCATCTTAGCCTTTCATATGGTCCAGTTAGAACCATTGAGGCTGATCATCCTTGATGAGCCATCTTTCATAATTCAGAACCGATCTCACTCCATTCAATGAACTTAGCTCTGATACCACTTTGTTGGGGGCCTTGCACAAAACCTTAGGATCTAGCTTTACAAATCAAACCAGAATAATGGGATAATAAAGCAATGAAATAAATCAAAGCATAAACCACACCACACAAGAGATTTTTACGTGGAAAACCCCCAAAAAGGTAAAAACTGCGAGACCTCGTCCAGATCAACAATCCATTATGAAGTAGAACATTACAACCTTCTTCACTTACGCAGGAGTAGATAAACAATAAGAGAATAAAAGAAAAACGGAGAAATCTCACCGACCACAAGGACGTAGAAGCGCTGAGATGTTGATTGCTTAGTAGGTCACCTCCACGAGCATAACATCCCTTCTACAAGCTTTCTCTCTCTCTTTCTTTCTCTCTCTCTCTCTCTCTCTCTCTCTCTCTCTCTCTCTCTCTCTCTCCCTCCCTCTCACACCTTTGATAGCCCTAAACCCTCTAGCAAGCCCTTGCAAAGCTTTAGGAAACCCTCTTGCATTGCCTAGAGAGGCCCTAGGCACCTCTATTTATAGTTTAGGAAACTCCCTTTCGCACCCCTTGTAAAAGGGCCTCAGATTTCCGCAGTCCATGCAAGATTCAGACTCAAATCTGCGTAACCTCGACTGGTCGAGACTGTTTACTCGATTGGTCGAGCCGAGCCCTCAACTGGTCGAGCACTGTTCACAGAGCTCGCTGGATTTTAAGTCGAGTGACCTTCGACTGGTTGAGCACTGTTCACTTGACCGGTCAAGCAGTGCTCTCGACTTGTCGAGCAGCGCGGTGATTCCACTGTTTGTGGCATCCGAACCATACCACATCTCATCTGACCTGAGGAGGAAAACCCCATCAGGGCTATTGTCCAATGTTTAAAATAGGTACAACAGCTCTGAGCATAAACCATCCCTACCCACAATCAGTGCAGTTGGGCATGGACTTATAACATTACACTGGTGGGCCACAGACCACAAACCACACGGATCGAATGGCCTTGATAGGTCTATCAATTTACCTTTCATGATCGTTGTCCAATTTTATTTTATTTTACCGTCCAAAAGTGTGGTAGAGCAGTAGGAACTTCCTATTGATACGTCTTTCATGCGATGGCCCATCCAAAAGGTTGCTTGTCAGTTAGACGGTCTGGATTTCACATACATTGAGTTTCAAGCTATAGTTTGTGAACAATTACGTTGCTTTTTTTTTTTTTTTTTTCAAACACACGCTGCCACACACACTCACGCCGTAGTGGGATTTCACCACCTATGGTTCCTCGAACCCTAACAATTACGTTGCTAGGTACTGTAACCTATCACGCTTTCGAGCTGTGTGGGGCCTACCTTAATGTTTGACTGCCATTCAATTTCACTGTAACCTATCACGCTTTCGAGCTGTGTGGGGCCTACCTTAATGTTTGACTGCCATTCAATTTCAAAACCATCTATCCATAGGAAGTGGATTGCGTGGTTTGCCACACCACCCACGTCCCTAGTTTGTGTTGACGTGGCAAAGTTATGTGGCCCCACATAATGTATGTGTTGTATTCACACCGTCCATCCATTTTGCCATATATTTTAGGGCATGAGCCAAAAAATGAAGTAAACCTTAACATCAAGTGTACCACACCACATGAGGTATTGGGATTGAACGCCTACCGGCTACCGTTGAGAACCTCTTCAGGGTCTGTTCACAAGATCACACGGGGAAAGCAAAAATATCAGCTTATCCAAAACTTCTGTGGGCCCAGGAGGTTTTCAGTGGTAAGCGTTCAATCCCACTACTTTCTATAATGTGGTCCACTTGAGGTTTGGATCTGCCTCGATTTTGGCTTAGTTTCTAAAATAATATCACAAAATGAATGGACGGTGTGGATATAACACATACATCATGGTCGTGCAATCTGTTTTCCTAAACGCAGGACAGTGGGAGGGGTGCCGTCCACCAATAAGCCATTCAACCCAGTCAACAGGTGCGCCCCACATGGATAAAGGGTGATTGTACATCGCTCCATGTGGTGTGTCCCACCGGAGTTTTTGATAGGAACGATTCTTGGTATGTACGGTGGTGTCCACAAGATACATCAGATGCACGGCCTATATTACACATACACATCACAGGTGGGCCCACACAGCTCCAACGTACGATACTTATTTGACCATTCCCTGTATAGTTTCTCCACAAGATCATTACTCAAAATGATAACATTGTGAGAAATGTGGTACAATGGACACGGACAACAAACGTAGGGTGTCCATGAATGTCATCATCACCGTCAAATCATGATCAGACGGCAATTAGCTCCACCACCAACAAATTTTTATTGTGTCTGTTTCACACCATAACATAAGTCTCCTATGGTCAATGGTCTTTATATCTCCCATCAAACCTTGTCATTGAAGTAGATTTATTCAGTGGAGAGAATCTCACAAAAAGCATTTTACACCGTTCAAAACAATCCTCTACAACACATGTTGTAGGAAAAGCGTGCAACAATCAAACACTGTGGGGCCACCGTTGATGTGGGTGGGACATCCATTTCGTTCATTATATCTATATGTAAAATCTCATGTTAGGGCCTTGGCCTAAAAATCAGATGATCCAACGGTCAAGAGAGTCATATAATACATGAAACAGTAGTAATGTGACGCCCACCGGCCACCGTAGAAATTAACATTCCCAGGGCAACCCGGTTCTGACTCGGATTGCAGTGCTGTGTGCTACCGGAATAGTTCCGTGGCCCCACCATGAAGTATGTGTTTAATCCGTGCTGTTGATCCATTTTGCCAATTCATTTTTGTTTTATCTATGGTGTCCATCCATTTGGCGAATTCAATTTTGGGCTGGAGCTCATTTTAGAGCATGAGCCTAAAATTTTTGAGACAGATCCAAAAATCAGGTGGAACACATCACAGGAAACAATGGTCATTGAATGCCCAACATTAAAAACACATACACCATAGTGGGCCCACATAACTTTTTTGTTGATGATAAATCTCAAACATAGGCCTAGTCCAAAAACTTAAGTGGGCCACACATGATGATTTTATAAGTTTTAGGCATGATTTTTCTTGGTTATGATGTGGGACCGGAACTCATTTCACCAGGTCATGCAACCAGCCACTGCAGCACCTGACCTTTGTGGGGCCATAGTGTTGTATGTGTGATATCTACTCGGTCCATCAGGTTGCTTCTAGATATTAGTCCATGGAGCTGCCGACCATCTTGTTTACAACTAGGGCTGTACATTGAACCGAGCCGAGTCGAGGTGGGCCAAGCTCAGCTCAACTCGTCCATGCTATATTTGGGTTCGAGCTCCAGCTCGCCCTCAAGCTCAACATTGAAGCTTGGCTTGTTTGCCAAAGATGTCAAGTCGAGTTCGAGTCGAGCTAGTGGTTCGAGTCGAGTCGAACTTCTTCATATGTCATGGACTCGAAGTCGCCGAGTGGGCTGCATGGGTTGCTTGGAGAAATTAGGAGAATGAAAGAAAGAGAGAGAGAGATAGAGAGGGGTAGTCGGTCGGGCAGAGAGTGTTCGAGAGTCTTGTCTTGGGTGCGGCCGTCGGGTGCTTGCCGCATGCTAGGTGTGGCCATGTAGGCTGCGGCGTATGCTTGTGCTTGGTAGGGTAACGGAAGAAAGAAAGAGAAGGAATAGGGATGGGTAGGGTTGGGTAGGGTTTTTTAGTAAAAAGTAAAAACTTTTAAGTTTTAACTTTTTAAAGTTTATATATATATATATATATATATATATATATATATATATATATATATATATATATATATATATTCTTCGAGTTGAGTTGAGCTCGAGCTTGAGCTTCAAGTCAAGTCGAGTTGAAATGCACCATGGTCGAACTTGTCTCGAACTCAACTCGAGCTTTGGAAAACAAGCTTGACTCGTCCCGAGCCGGCCTTTCAAGTCAAGTCAATCCGAGCTGACTCGAGTTGAGTCGAGTGAGGTTTTCGAGCTAGCTCGACTCGTGAACAATCCTATCTACAACTCAGGTTGGCACACTTCATGAACAATGCCGATGAAGACACACCTAAAAGTCAGCTTAGAAGAGTGGGTCAGAAGGATCTGTTTACACCTATTTTTTATACATCCCTATGATCAATTAGATGTTACCATGTGTTGGCATTAGCCCGATGATAATAATTGTACTTACATTGAGTATATCTTTTCCTTTTGTTGGGTGAAAAAATAGTAAGTCTTTAGGTCGACTTATGGAATGGATCAACTCTACTAAATAGCACGGGCCCTTTGAGATTCGAGCCCTAAGGGGCATTTACGTCCAAGAATAGGCTGAGCTTTCAGGAGGACAATGCAACTGTAAGAACACTCAAAGAGGATGCAACTGTAAGTCCACTTAAATGGCCAATTGCCGACCTAACTTATAGGTTGGTCATAGCTCGGCTACAGGTTGGCCATAACTTGGCTATAGGTTGACATAGCTCAGTTAAGGCTCGACCAGAGCTCGGTTATAGCTCGGAACAAGTTGCCTACTCGACAAAAAGCTATACGAATGACCTTCGAACCAATATTTCGAAGATCTCTTCAAACGGCCCGAAGATCTCTCCCAAGATCTTCGGAGGATCAGATCGGATCTCGATAATGTTGGGATCTGATAAAGATCCTGGATGGATCTCTAAACATGATTTGTCTCTAGTGTATATGGAAGGACTCCTTATCAGATATGTCTTCCCTCTTATAAATAGAGGTACCCCCAGCCAAAGTAAGGTACGTACATTCATACCCTAACACTCGATTGCTGGTGACTCATTTTCAAAGAGATCCTACCTTACAAAACACCCCAAAAGTCCTGACTTAGGCATCGGAGGGTCCCCTGTGCAAGCAAGGGTCTCCTTTGTCTCTTGTTTCCATCTGTGCAGGTATTAAAGGGTCCACCAGGGAGGGTCTTCTGGAAAACTGCATCAACACCCCTCATCCACCTTCCGTTATAAATTGACTTATGGCATGTAGCCCTAATTTGTATGTCACGTTACTGAGAAAGTGTACCAAATATGTTAATAAAAGACCCACCCAGGTAAGAATCCTATCACAGATCCGGATATGTTCGAAAAGTCCATCTCTCACAATTCTTCTAAAATGGGAGATCTTTCAAGAAATGTTCAGAGCTCTGACGGTGATTATAAAGATTTGAAAACCGGACCAATATTTAAGCAAATGGTTGGGTCGCAATCCGGATCCAGTGGGACTGGTTCCACCAGTTCCACGAATATTCACGGTCATGATAAGGGATCTTTAAAAACGGTCCATGATAAGACCGGATTCGATGAGATAGAACACTTAAAACAATTTTCAATATACAGAAATCATTGCATCCACGTTGGTAAGAGATCTGGAACATTTTCAGATTTATGAAGATCTCTTATGAGAAGAGCATATAAAAAAGCTGTGGGTGTGAATGATCTTGAACTAAATAAACCCAGCAAAGGTTTTGCCACTTCCAAAAGATATAAGAGGAAAACGGAATAAAGAGCCCAGGCACATGGAAAACACAATTTATCTTCACCTTTACCTTTATCTTTTATCTTACCCTAACCTAGCATAGTTCTTAGTCCCTTATACTTATTAAGTCTAGCTATGTTGCAAAGCATTTGAGGTTTAGATTAGATTGCTACTATGCAATGCCATCATTGCAGTATGGTAGGAGTAGGATAAATATCCATAACATTACGTTGCTGGATCCCAACTGACTGTGATGTACTAGGGAAGGTCGTTTTTATTATAAGACACATGCCTCTTTTTAATGCAGATTGCGTGGTGACCCTGCCACCATGGACCCACCACTGACCTTTGTGTTGGCAGGACTCTATGGGACCCACCATGATGTATTTATTTTATCCAAGCTGTCCATGAGCTTTTCTAGCTCGTTAGGACGTTTGCTCAAAATTAAAGCATATCTAAAAGCTCAATTTGGCCGCACTACAGGAAACAGTGGGATAATGACATCTACTTTTGAAGCCTTCCCATGGCCACAATGATGTTTATTTGTCATCTAAGCTATTCATAAGATAACGTAGACTTAAATAAAGGGAAAACTCAAATATTCACTTGATCCAAAACTTTTATGGCCCTTAAGAAGTTTTCAAAATGCACATTCAATCCCCTCTATTTCCTATAGTGTGGTCCACTTGAGCTTATGATATGATTCAATTTTGGGCTCATCATGGCTGAAAATGAGTGATTGGGCAGCATGATTAAAACACATACATTGTGATGGGCCCCACCATTGAAGTTGTGTTGGGGGATTGCAGAAGCAAACCTTGAATTTGAATCAAATAAGTGAAAGAAAAATGCAACAAAGTATGCATAGGAACCTATGAATTTTACGTAGAAAACCCTCGTGAGAAAAAACCATGGTACAAAGCAACAACAAAATCTACAATGATAAACAAATTATAAGAGATTTGATATACTTACAGATGCGAAACCCTTCAAAAAACCCTAGCTACCCTTCGAAACTCTCTTAAAAATGTTTAAGCTCTCTTAATTATACCTTAATCCACATTACACCCATATTTATAGTGTTACACTCAAAATATGAAACAATTCAACAATTCACGCAATTACGCAAAACTATACGTATTGTTAATCGACATCGATTGAGCAACCCTCGATAGATCAATAGCTAGATATTTGATTTACTTGAACATGCACAAAAATGTTCAAAGAGTTTACAAGTATTTTGTGAATTTCATCGATCAATCGACCTGCAAAATTCGATCGATCGAACCTGTCCAAAACAGTCTAGAGACAAATTTGTATAATCCGGAGCTCGCTTAATTGATCTCTAAGTCTGATTGATCGCTCGAGACCCTTATTTTATATACAGATTGAAGACATCATACAACGTGTTAGTGGTGGCATGGTCACCACACAATCTATGTCCTTTCTTTTAGGTACATTTCAATGGATATGACCGTTTAACCATAGGCAATTACTCAACGTCTTTTCCTTAGGATTTTATCACCTCAAAATCTTTTCTCATTATTCCTTGGAGCTTTTTCGTTTTCATATAGAGGAAGGTGATTTTAGTTTACTTTTTGGCTTTTGGTATTGGTTTTTTAATGTAGTCTATGTATGTTGGGGAATATCACTTGTTGGGAGTTTGTTTCCTAAGGATAGTGTGCTATGAGCTTTTGGCACCTCTCAATTTGATTGAGAGACAAATTATTTTAAAGAGAGCAGCCTAGCTAACGTCACCTTCCCATTAGAAATCAAATTCGTCATCATCTATTATCACTTTTGTCTATCATAGTGCAAAGGTTTTTATTATTATTATTTTTGTTATAATATTTAATGTTCCAATTAGTCACTTAAGAAGCGTTTGGATCGTAAGTTAGTTAAGATAAGTTACTTATGCCTTAAGTAGCTTATCTTGATTTCTGCTTATTAAAATGATCGAAGTGATTAATTAGTAACTTCAAAAAAAAAAAAAGTTACTTTGATCATAAACCAAACTTATCTCAAATAAGTTACTTATCCAAACATGCATGCCCTTAGTATTTCAAATAAAAGAAATGAAATGTCTCTGTCTTCCCGGTTAGGGAGATGCCAAATCACTCATTTTTCTAAAGAAAAGCATAATAATGGTATAAACATTAGAGAAAACACATCACCAAAATCAACTTCACTTTCACCTGGTCAAAGTCTACTTATCACTATCCACCATGAAAATGTGGTTGGTATGAAATCTCAAGCTTGTCAAAATGCGAGCTTTGAGCTTTCAAAGTCCCTAGAAACATGTGTTAAGAATACTTGTGTTGGGATCACCAAAATCAACTCTAGACTAGGATTCAATCCAATGTCAGCACACACAAGAGAAGTCTGCAAATGACATATCTCCATTATGAAAATAGAAATTACAAAGAGAGAGGACTTACCCGATTCGAACAACCTCGAATCTCACCCTTGCTACACCCTTTAGAAATCCTAAAATCCTTTTAGGAATCCTTGGAACTCTTTTAAAAAGCCTTAGAATACCTCTCAATCCCACATACACCCCTTTATATAAGTTTATAAAGAAGTAGAATCGGAATAGGAAACAAAAAACGCAAAATCTATGTTTCCACAGAAAATCTACGTAACATCTTTGATGTCATCGAAGGGGCATCGATGTCATCGAGAACGGACTAAAACTGTCCAGCGACTAGGGGTGAAAAATTCTGTGAATTAATTATCGATGGCATCAAGCAATCGTCGATGTCATCGACGACTGGTTTCGATGTACATAACACCTTACTCATACAATCTTTTCCCATATAAAGTAAACGAAAAATGCGGACTTAGATATCCTTCTAACCCTTATGCTATATAGCTTAGTAGTATTGAGATATGACAGAATTAATTTGGTCAGGGCATATTTGAACTAATAACTTACAAACTCAACATAACTTGGTGGTGATGAGACATACGGTTTTGATTGGGCCATGTGCGCCGTTGTTAGAGATTTGATTGACCTCAACACTGGCGGGCTGGATTTGATTTGGCCACATGCTACTGTCAAAGTTGGGTGTATTCGATTAGGTACGTAGTCAGACTTAACAACTTTGCAAATGTATTTTTTAAGTTTGTCCAGTCAAATCTCACCACATCCTAACACCATGGAGCTACGGATTGCGTGTGGAAAATGTGGGTCTGGACTGAGCATTGGTGCGTGCATGTGTCCCACTATCCGGTGACACTCAGCGACCCTACCATCCTGCATTTCCAAGAGCAATTTTAAAGTTGCATTTTGATATGCTGCTAGATTCCCGCTGTCTATCTTTGAATGGTGGAAGGTACACCAAGAGCTGTGGCACATCGTATGCACCACGGTCGTTCATAAAATATAAGTAGAAAAACATCAATTTGCTACCTTTTCTCTAATAAACGGCATGTTTCTCTAAATCCATTACGTCGCTTAGATTATAAGGGTATTTATTTAAATGAATGCAAGAAAATGCCAAGTATCCTTGCCCTAGTTTTAAGGGCAAGATAAGATTAATCAAATGAAGGTTTAGCTATAAAGCCAAAGAGGGTCCTTGCTCTTGCTCCAATGGTAGACTCTTAGGAGTTTCAACACTGGGTCAAGGCATCCATAGGTGGTGAAATCCCACTAAGGCGTGAGTGTGTGGTGGTGTGTGTGTGCGTGTGTTAAAAAAATAAATAATAAATAAATAAATAAAAAGAAGCTATAAAGCCAAAGAGAACCGACACCAATAAATAAATAAGTACGTGTGTCCACACAAACATACACGTGTGTAGAAGACTCACATGGTATTGGTACCACAACTACTAATGGTGGTATCCGGCTATTGTGGGCCCACGTGATGTATGCATCAGATCTACCTTGTCCGTTAGGTTCACCCTTCGATTTTAGGCCACGAGGACAAAATCAGTCCTGCTGGAAACTCAGGTGGGACACACCACAAAGGGCGGTTCTGAGAAGACACCCAATTAATAAAACCTTTTACTGTTTATGGGGTAATGTGTTGTATGCCATCCACATCTCCATAGGGAACGGTTGGGAGGGGACACGTTGTTGTATACACACGGCTGTGGGTATGATTAACTCATCACGGGATCACATCATATTCGTGGGACATCCAAACCGTCCAACAAGCGCGCCCTGCGATGAAGATCATCCCCAAAAGGAATCAGGCCAATCGAATAATCACATGGGCCACACTACATAGAAAAATGTACAACTGCCAAAACATTAAAGGGACATGTGTGGTCCATGTGATGACTGTATTGCCCTATTTTTAGGAGCATCTGATCTTGATGGTAGGGCGCAACTGGTAGATGGGTGGATATTATACAAAAATGAGGTGGTCCCACAACAATCTCAGCCACATATATGATCATATATATATAAAATCCACTTTTACAAGATAATTAAATTGGCCCCTTTAGTCCCCCATCTTTTGAACACATGAAAGATAGGTTCCCTGTGCCCTCATCATTCAAAGGATTGTATGCCTTTGATGGGGCATGGGGAGCCCATCCATGTGTGTGCATGTGCGTACAGTATGTGTTTTCATGCAGGGTCATGTGCATATACATGCTATAAATTCCGTGGTTTTTGTCATTGCTTAGCAATGATTTGTCACACTGTATGGTTTTTGTCATTCCATGGTTTTCATCCAGTCAAGTGGTCACTAAATGTGGACCATAAATGTCATTGCGTACACTTGTAAATTAAGGGTGCATTTGGCTCTCTGTTACCAAAAGTCCATTTTTAAATTCCGGATTTTAAAAAAAAACTTATATAATTATTTAAACATTTAAGAGTCGGCATATTTAAGATGATATGGAAAAAAAAAAAAAATTCATTTTTGTTAGAACTGAATTAAAGAGTTTTTTTTTTTTTTTTTTTTTTTTTTTTTTTTTTTTTTTTTTTTTTGCAATAAAAAATGTTTTATTTGAAAAATTCTAAAAATAAGGATTGACGGTATTAATAAAATTAGGTAAATGGTGAAATTTTTAAAAAGAGTTGGGCATGTTTATATGTGGATTACTAGAAAAGAAATGATTTGCTAGAGGCAAAGAACATCATTGGAGTACTTACAAACATTATTGTTCATACATATAGAAATTCTAATTATTATTTTTTTATATATATATTTTATATATATATATATATATATATATATATATATATATATATATATATATATATATATATATATATATATATATATATAGACACATTATGCAAATATATATAGTCATTTTTCACTCATTTTATCTAATTCTAAGTGGTATATATATAGCCATTTTTCACTCCTTTTATCTAATTCTAAGTGGTATTAAAATTAGATTTTTTATTCTCCTAGTGTTTGGTGTTTTCATTTTTACCGATTTTTTTACTAACATATCGAATTAAACACAGACATTTTTATTTTATTTTATTTTATTTTTTACAGTATGCCATTCTGCTGACTATGTTTTGGTTGCACCATATATCATGAAATTTTATCATTAACAAGTCTAAATATTTGGTGCAAATTTTCATGATATTTGGTGCAACCAAACACACCCAAACTCATTCTTTTTAAATATACTTGTTAAAAGATATTGGATAGATGGCCATAACACCAGCTCAGGTAGGCGGCGTTGACCATAATTCAGCCTTAAAAATTTTTAATTATCACGTGGGTCTAATTACACTGGCCATCGTGCAAACTTCATAATACGATGTATCTTCCCCATTTTATGTTACTCACGTGCAAGCATATGCAGGAAATCAGATATGGATTGCCTTTTACACTATTCTAATTGCTATCATACATTTGATTCTATTGTTTTAGATTGGATCTGGTCATGTTTCAATTATCCAAATCGTTTATGCCATGAGCCTGTTTTGATGAATATACTATCATTTATTCTCCTTTGAATGTGGACCATTGCCTCAATTGCTGTTTTGTTGTACATTGTTTGAAGTTTTAAGATCTTCCAATCTTGAAAATTTTCCAGGCAGCCTCCATCTGATATGCATCTCTTTATATCAATGGTTTGGATCACTGAACATGGGGCCAGATCAATGGCTATAGTCACAACATACCATATGAGAATATGGTGGACGTACTGTAGCAAATCTCTTGGGTATTAACCTAATTGCATTTGTATATGGAGGCAGTCCATATCGTAATCTCGACTGTCCATTTGGTATGCTGCTAGCCATTTTGGGGCAAGGTGGGGCCCATTAAATGGTTGATTGAGCTTGATGATTGGGCTGCATTACTTATAGCTGATCTTGGTGATATATTCTCAAGCATGGATGAGTGTCATTTGAATGCTGTGATTTTTTTCCCAGGTGGTCCACGACGAGTGGGCCAGAAATGAACTGTTTAAGTGTCTAGAAATGAAACAAGACATACAGCACATTTCTTATCCACTCAGTGCACATGAGTCATTTCTATTTTACTCAAGACAAAGTAAAAGTGATGAAATTGTATGAATTATCTATCATGACATGTGCAGAAATTTAAAGGAGCTTAGAATTACGCCTAAATCCTAAAGGAAGTGAATTGGACCACTTAAAAATTCTTTACCTAAGTAATTAATATACAAATTTAAATCAATAATGCAATTAACACTTAGACTTTCAAGCTACAGTGAGTCCAATCACATAAACTACAAAAGATGCAAAAATAAATGACTAATTTATAAGAAAGTAATGATTTTATGTGTATGCGAGATCAATAAAATGCCCAACATTCAATCAATTCAAGCATCCATATAATTCAACTAATCAAACTTATAAGTATGAATAAAAATATACTCAAACGACAATCATAAACACAAACATATATATATATATATATATATATATATATATATATATATATATAATAGTTCGACCACTTGCCTACTTCACTCTCGACGGACATACTCTTCTCGAGTGTACTAGAATTTCATTATCGAAGGTTTTAAATCGGATTCACCTCTAACTTTTACAAGCATACACTCTTGTTGAAGGCGTACACACAGACTTGACGTATGTAAACTTCCGTGTCGGAGGAATACATTTCCACTCATATCGGTGGCTCCCATAAAAGACTTTAGTTAGTTTTTTATCGGGTAACCAACAACTACTAGCGGTCCTAACCTAAGGCCCTCCTATACGTACACTCTCTCCGGAGGCTTCCCGTGGAGACTAACATGTATGCATCCGTGTTTAGTGAATGCAGTTCTAATCTAAGGCCCTACGTGTACTCCCGTTGGAGGCTTTTCATGGAGACTAACAAGTACGGACCTGTGTTCAGTAAATTCGGCCCTATACAAGAGCCTAGGTCATACACAAGAACTTATTTGAGTTTAGATCATAAACTCTACACTCAATCTTACACAAGTAAAGAGTGTGAAATATACTTTAACAAATGACAACTTTACTTGTCGGATTAAGCCCCATTGATACACCTTGCTTGATATACTTCTTCAATGCTTGAATCAGCTTCTCAATTACTCCTTCGATAGTTGATGTCGATGCTTCAGCTCTTATGATCAAGTGTCTTACATATGATGCCCTGATGAGGTGACTAATGTGGTGGGAGGATGGTAGAATCTCCTGTAACTAATGGATAATTGATTTTTAAAGGAGATACACGTAGATAAGTATTATAGAGGATATAGATAAGGATATACTTATAAACTTAGTGTCTAATCTCTAGAAAATAGTGGAGATCAAGATCATCTTCACAATAAAAGGTTGGAATTCTTATTAAAGTGGTAAGCTCGAGAAGATGACTTGGATATCATAGGTATAGAGGCTTAAGATGAGGGATATGAGTGTGGAATCACCTAAAATCTAATAACATAAAAATTCATCAAAATACCCAAGAACCGAATGCCCATTTTATAAAAATCGTGTTATAATGGTTATAAAATGGCTAGTAAAACAGCTCTGTCGATAGGATCGAACAAGTTTTCGATATGATTGAAGGTTCTTCGATATGATAAGATCAAGTTGTTCTTTGATCCTATCGAAAAAATCTACGAATTTTTTGTTAAGTTGCTGGACTGTTTATTTGATCGCATCAAGCGGGTCTTCAATTCTATCGAGACCCATTGATAGCCTGTTGATAGGATCAAGAACCAGCCGACAACTGTTGTTTTGGACTGTGTGATTTATAGTAGCTTTACATCTCTTTCAGCCTATTTATCATGTTCTAATTTAGTTCCTTAGGCTATATGATGATCAAACAATGATTTACCTATTTAACAATGAATCATCTATAACCTATGTTATTTTAGGTTTAAGGTTAGAGTCATCGAGGCACCTCAATTTTCATGTTTTTCACTTCTTGATGCTTCATGTTTTCATGTATCTTTGGTCTTCAAATTTCAAGAGCTTAATCAATTCACTGACACACAAACCTACATGATTGACAAATAGGTGCACTATATAATAAGAGACAGTTCAGTTTTAATTGATAGAGAGAGAGGCCCATAAAAATGGAGGTGACGTAAACACACCCTTCTAACATGTGTTACGATGTACATATATCTATACCATCGAATGATCGGTCCCATTGTGAATGGAGCCTATATCTATAATCACAATTATCAAGCGATTCCATGAAATCACTAATCGTAAAGCAATTCCATGAAATCACTAATTGTAACACAATCATTGGTTGTAATTATGCCACAAGGATTAAAAATGCATACATACACAAATTTCCGAATCTAAACTAGCAAATCATACAAGTAATGTACCTTGTGGCATGTGTTCTCAAATCACAGCTAGCATTCCTTAGAATTCTAAAGCTTGAAGATAAATGGTCATGATTGCAATTCACACATCCAGATGTTGATCATCCTCTCTGCTCACATTTTTCCTATTCTTGAGAAATGTTAGAGTTGGTTTAGTATTTCTTATAGAGTAAATAAAATTTATTTAGTTGGTACCTCAGTTTTCCTCAAAAAACTTGAGAGAATTTTCTTTATTTAAACTCTCTAGAAATTTCATTCCTAATTAAAAGCCAAAGCCAAGGTAAGTTTGATTTTTTTTTTTTTTTATTCCATAGAATTCAAATTCCGTAAAGACTTGCTTTCAGTTTTAACATTTATTAATATATTATTAGTATTTGGGACATAGCTTTGGTTTCTAAAATAAAGAAACATTGACACATTTTGCATGTGAGCCAGACCCACCAGTACAACGTACGGTTCTAATATTAATGATCATACGAATGATTAGAATAAAAATGTTGAGTGGTCCAATTTTAAAGAAAAAGAAAATAGACCCATAGTGCTATCTTTTTACTCTTGTCTATCGAATTTGCAAGACTACGATGGGACAGGAATCTAAAAATCATGTAGATCCAAAACTCACTTTGGACGCATCACATCATGCATCACATCATGAAACAGTTGGAACAGAAACGTCCACGGTTGAAACCTTCTTAGAGCCGTCGATCAAGGTGTTTATATGCTATCCAAATCGTTCATGATAATCCGTGGGCACAAATATCATCCTGATACAAAACTTCGGTGGCCCCCACAAAGTTTCGGGTTGTGTGCGTTGAGCTAAGTGCATCGAAGCCTTACCATGCACATGGTTGCATTTGAACTTATTGGCATTCGTGTCACAAATCCAAACCATCCATTAGTTCTAGCACCTTCTTCTTCCACTGATGCACAAATTCAAAGGAATTGGATGGCCTCATATGCATACGATTAAACCTGTCTCCTACGAGCAATCATATGGTCATTTTTACATGATGCTGGTTGGATGGTTTGGATCATACAATCAGTTTCTCACAGAAACCTATAACAATGAACTGAGACTAATGAATGGTCCAGATCAGTGATGTGAATGCCAAGGAGACCAATTGCAACTATGTGCATGTGAAGTTTTCCATGCACTTTAGTCCTATGGATCATTACTTTCTCTCTCTAAATGATGCAAAACTAACACTCGAATCTAATCCTCATTGTAAACTAGGATAAAGACAAACATGTGCAGGCGAGAGCGGATTAGGTACGGCCCGGCCTTACCCAAGACGGTGCAACCCTTTCTTTGGGCCTCATCTTGATGTATTTATTCTAAATCTACACCGTCCATCAGATTTAATATCTCATTTTATTTTATGAAACCAAAAAATAAATAGATCCCATTATTAGGTCGACCACACTATAGGAAAAAATCCCGATTGACCATTAAAAACTTCTTGTAGGCTACAAAAGCTTTGGATCAATCTAATATTTGTTTTTACCCTCATCTCGGTTATTTGGATATTAACAACAGGTTGGATGGAAAATAAAAATTATGAAAACATTTCGTTTATCCCTACAAAAATTTTAATGGTGAAACATTCAATCACCAATGTTTCCCTTAGTATGGTTCATTAGAAATTTTTATTTTCTTGATTTTTTATATCTTAAAATGATCTTTTAAAACTTATGGACGGTATAGATTTAGAATAAATAGATCAACATAGGCCCCACGGTAAGGGTCGCACCTAATTAGCTCCCTGTACAGGTACACAAACGAGAGATGTTATTAACGTATAACCAAGACTCCTGTGATAGTTCACCACCATTTTAAAACTGGTGGTGACCGTAACGTATCTCCAACCGTAGAAATAGCATAGTTGTACAGTGATCCATAACATCCAAATCGCTGATCTGATTGCACATGGAGCATCCTCAAAAATTACACTGGGCAGATGATACTAACCATTTGATTTTTACAGTTGGAATTTGGACCACTGACTAATTTATTTTAGCCATCCATGTGGTAGCTAGCAATTGGATGGTTACAATCAATGTTATCTTAGATATATGCAACACTAACAACATGGCCCACAATTTGGAATGGTCCAGATTGCCGTACATGAGTGCCACCTTCGAGGGGACGCCACATAGCTGCGACCCCAATCTAGCAGTGTGGGTGGGACCTACAGTGGTCCAGCTCGATGTATATGTTTCATATCTATGCCGTTCATACGTTTTTCCAAATCATTTCAGGGCATGAGCCAAAAAATGAAGCAGATCCAAATTTCAAGTGGACCACACGAAAGGAAAAAATGGTCATTGAACTCCCGCCATTAAAAACTTCCTAGGGTCCGTGGTCCACCTCATTTTTGGGCCCATAGGATAAAATGATTTCCCAAAACGGATAGACGGCGTAGATATACAATACATACATCGAGGTGGGCCCTAAGGTCAGGGTCCCACCCACATCGGTACATCCGCGGTCGCAGCTAAGTCGATTCTGGCCGTACATAACGGGACTGGACCATCACATGCTGGGTCGGAAGGGTAAGAAAGAGAAATAGATGCCTGGATAGCTTTGTTACTGGTGGGGTCGGGTAAAAGGAACGGATGTTTGCGAGCCCACATGTGTATATCCACCTTCACCGTACAGGAGCCAACCTCAAATGTTTATTGAAGATCTGAACCGTTCATTAGGTGGACCTTATTTCGAAGATTTAGAGGCAACAAGTTTAAGTTGAATATGGACCCTTGATAGTTTTATCTAAATCCCATGTATTTTTTTGGTTTGATGACCGTTCCATCCGTACTTTTTCATCTGGTCGTTTCATACTCGGGCTCATCTTATACGTGTATCAGATGTCCCGCACACTTTACTGGTTGGCACGTGTGATGCATGCGGTGAATGTAGGGCCACAAAGCCGCGACCGAGCATGGTCTTGTGTTGGATAAAGGGATGAACTCGGAGCATGCGGCGTTGGTTTGCTAATTCCACACGCGTGTGGCGTCCTTTCCATCAATGCGCAGGAAAACGTGCCAATGTGAAGTAAGTGTGCGAGATATGAGCCTTCCATCTGTTAAAAGCAATGTATATATCTTCCGCGTTAGAAATCAGATTGTTTCACTCCCAGCTGGGCCAATATGTATAGACTTTTTATTGTCGTCCATTTGTTATGTACGTGTCCATACTAAGGTGTTAAATTGCCTGAATTTTAGGCCATTGGTTAAAGACAGTACATTTCAACTGGTGAAAGGATCTGATAATGTACATATGATCCATATTGACACGTGTGCATGCGTGTGTATAGGATCCCACACGCCTATCGAATTGGCAAACCTCCCATTGTCGTGATTTCATAAAAACTCGCGTAAAAAGTAGACGCGCCCAGCAAATCCCGGCCATGCGTTGATTCCCCGCTAAAATCGCGAAAATATCACGATACGTTCAATTACCGATAAAAAAGGCTAATTTCTCGGGTTCCTGCTGACTGATCACTGACAAGCAATAGCCTTTTACGGGCCTGGCTGGAATCCTCTGCAACACCTGTTGTAGACAGGACGTGCAGTGCTCGAGCCGTGTGAGTCACCGTAATGTTTTAGTAACATCCACTCCGTCAATCAGTTGATACGCCTTATTATCACTGTACATAAATGAAGTAATAGGGATAACAGTCACAAGTGGGCCACACCAGGGGGAAAAGATAAAATAACGATTTAAACCTCTAAATTCAGGCAGTTTAGCCCCATCTGAGTTTCGTTACAAATTTATTTTTAAATATTAACCTGATGAACGGGTCGGATGAAATGTAAACCAAACTTCTATAGTATTAAATAAACACCGAGGGCTGTTTGGATGAGCATTGCAGATGCTAACGTGCTATAAATAAGTAATGACTATAGTAACGGGAACTAAAGCAGTAGATGCTACCATCCTCATGGTTGAAATTCCCATTGTAGACATGCATGTAAATACTTACAATTGTTAAATATATATAAATGTAAATTCTTTAGGGCATGTTTGGCCGGGCGCTGGATATGGGATATCTGTCGATTTTCTGCAGTTATCCAAACTCGTCCATCCCACCAGCTGTTTGGCGAATATCTGTACGGGTGATGGCGCCGCCCTCGTAAGCGCTGCATGGGATTTTGATCGGATTCGGTGAATCCGTCCCACCGTTTTCTCCATTCCCTTCATCGGTTGTACACTCCGTAAAAAATGGCAATGCCTCTTCCACCGTACACTATCATAATTGTACACTCCCTCAACAATGTGCCCCACAACCTTGACGGTCTGAATGTCTATCTAAGAATTAACTTGGCCGAGTCAGTGTCACTCTTAGATGGTAATAAATTGTCATGGGAGTCTAACCAGATTTAAAGATGGTAAAAATCTACAACAACCAGACACCCCAAAAACAAAGGAAGATCACAACGGCTCATCCAGCAAATAGATGGACGGCATGGATGAGACACAAACATCATGGTGGGGCCCACATAGCAGATGAAATGCACGGGCGTTGGATACGGCAGAGGTCTACTCCAAACACGCCCGACTACAAATTCACTGTCTACACCGATAACAACTGTCATCCCAAACACGCACTCCGTCATCCTGGAATTCGTTCCATCTAGTGGGTTTAGACGACATCCACTGACACCACCATCATTACCTTAAATTCTATTCCATCCCTCCAAATCTCATGGGATCGGTCTGGCCAAACACGCCCTTAATGTGTTATTTCTATCCCGTGTCCATCCATTCTGCGATATCATTTTAGAACATGACCTCCAAAATGAAGAAGATCCAGAGGTCAAATGTACCACACTACAAAAAGCCATGGGACAATGGTGCTCACCATTTAAACCTTCTTAGGGCCTGCAAAGATGTTTATTTGCCATCCAACTTGTTCAAAAGGTTATAGAGACATACATAAAGGGAAATACAAATATCAGCCTCATTCAATGCTTTTGTGGGCCACAAGAAGTTTTCAATGGCAAGCATTTCAATCCAACTTAATTAATATGGTGTGGTCCATTTCAAGCCATGGATCTGCCTCAAAATTTTATTTATTTATTTATTTATTTTATTTTTTTGTCTCATTTCATAAAATAATCTCACATAATGGATGGATGTGTGGATATAAATTTTTTTGTTATCATGATTAATATCTCATTTCATAAAATAATTAAATCTCACATAATGGATGGACATGTGGATATAATTTTTTTTTAATCACATAATTAATATCTCATTTCATAAAATAATCTCACATAATGGATGGACATGTGGGTATAATTTTTTTTTTTGGTCTCATTTCATAAAATAATCTCACGTAATGGATGGACGTGTGGATATAACACATACATCATAGTGGGTCTCATGAAACTATGCCAGGTAAACGCACCATGGCCTATTCAAGTTTCCGTAATTTCAAAGGATTAGTGATTTGGCAGCTAGTTATATCTAATCAATAGTGAGGTATAATGATGTGAGTTTCCCAGTACTACACTAGGTTACCGTAATATTCAAGATCCAAACATGCCATTAAAGTGTTGACCATTCAGTCATTTGATCGCTTATGTGCTCCTAGCTAACTTGGGTGGTCCATGGCCACTTAAAAATCACTAAACTACGCATCTCATATTATCCATATATGTACACTATGTGAAAATGTTAAAATATCATTTCAAAAGACTGAGAGGCCACTTCCACAAGCTGTCCATCACACATCAGGGTGGGGCCTACACAACTTGACCTCATGGGAAGCTCCCATGAGATAAATAAGGTTTGAAAGTATATGGGATATCCAGCGTTATTTCGGTTGATAAAATTATTCAATAAAATTGTAAGATTTAAGAAAATGTCAAACAAATTGAGAAAAAGTATTGTGGTACTTATTTATAAGAATAACTAAGATATGTTAAACTATATTAACTATCATGGGACTAAATATATGAGCCATATTTTGACATTTTTGAAGAGAGTAATTGAGTAAAGACAAAGGCATGAGAAGAATGTATTAGAAATCAATTTGGTTTCATGTCTCAGAGGTATTCACTAAAGCCATTTTCTTCTTGGACAATTGATAAAGATAAGGAGGGATCTTCACATGGTCTTTATTGACTTAGAAAAAGCATAAGAGAAGGTTTGTAAAGAATTAATCTACTAGGTGATGGGAAAGAAAGAAGTTGCAAGATGTAATATTGACGTGACTAAGGATATTTATGAGGGAATGATAACAAATGTGATGATTGGTAGAGAGATAAATGAGTTCTCAATTACTGTAGGATTAGGATTGCACCAATGGTCAACATTGAGCCTGGTTATGGACAAGGTAAAGAGACATTTGTAAAAACGAGATTCCATTGCGAATGTTATTTGCAATGATATTGTTTTGATGGTCAAGATTAGAAATGGTATAACACAAAGCTAGATTTATGGAGGGATGTTTTGAAATCTAAAACATTTTAAAAATTTTAAATTAAAATAAAGTATATAGAATACAATTTTAGTAATAATATGAGTGTAACACAAAGCTAGATTTATGGAGGGATGTTTTGAAATCTAAAACATTTTAAAAATTTTAAATTAAAATAAAGTATATAGAATACAATTTTAGTAATAATATGAGTGAAAATGAGGAATTAATTGATTGATGCCCAAGATTTTTTTTTTTTTTTTTTTTAATGACCACTTTTGATACCTTGAGTTAATAATTTGTGAGAGTGAAAAGATTAAAACGAATGTTTTTCATAGAATTCAAGCCGGATGGTAGAAGCAATAATGTGTGCCCTGGAATTCATGTCATCATCATATACAACTTAAATTGAAAAGGGAAATTATATAGGATAATAATAAGACCAATCATGTTTTATGAGATAGAATGTTTGACAATTAAGGAACAACATGTTCGTAATGTTGGGGGCCTTGCACAAAACCTTAGGATCTAGCCCTCCAAAACAAACCAGAATTATGGATAATAAAGCAATGAAAACAATCAATACATCAATTGCACACCACACAAGAGATTTTTACGTGGAAAACCCTCAAAGAGGTAAAAACCACGGGACCTCGTCCAGATCAACAATCCACTATGAAGTAGAACGTTACAACCTTCTTCACTCATGCAGGAGTGGATAAACAATAAGAGAAATAGAGAAAATGGAGAGATCTAACCGATTACGAGGACATAGAAGCGCTGAGATATAGATTGCACAGTAGATAACCTCCACGAGCAGAACCTCCCTTCTATAAGCTTCCTCTCTCTCTTCCTCTTTCTCTCTCACCTTTCGATAGCCCTAAACCCTTTAGCAAATCCCTTGTAAAGCTTTAGGAAACCCTCTTGCATTGCCTAGAAAACCCTAGGCAACCCCTTTTATAGTTTAGGAAACTTCCCTTTCGCATCCCGGTTGCGAAAGGACTCAAATCCGCAATTTCGCGCAAAATCGCGGAATAAACTGCGTAACCTTCGACTAGTCCTGGAAATTCCAGGACTGGTCTTAGCCTCCTTCGACTGGTCAAAGCCTGTCCACGATTGGTCGAAGCCCACCTTCGACTGGTCCTGGAAATTCCATGACTGGTCTTAGCCTCCGAGAAAAAACAGTACGAACTCGCTGGACTTTGAGTCATGCCAGAGCTCGAACTTACGACCGGTCGAGCGCCTCCCATGACCGGTTGAGCGGGGCTCAGGACTGGTCGAAGACGGAAAAAAAATCCCATCAAATCTCTCCCTTTTTAACCCAGGAGGGATCCACCTTCTTCAAGCCAGCCAGGTTTATACAAACGTCAAACTTACCCTTGAGCAAAGCCTTGGTCATCATGTCTGACCCATTATCGTTCTTGTGGACCTTCTCAAGGTGTAACACCTTCCGTTTCAAAGTATCCCTAATCCAGTGATACCGAATCTCTATGTGCTTCGGCTTGAAATGCTGACTTGGATTCTTGCTCAAGTGTATAGCACTCTGACTATCGCAATAGACCACGTGCTCCTCCTGCTTCAGGCTAACTTCCTGTAGGAACCTCTTCATCTAAAGCATCTTTACATGCCTCTGTGACTGCAATGTACTCAGCCTTTATCGTCGACAATGCTACGACCTTCTGTAGCTTGCTCTGCCAAGAAACCGCTCTCACTGCAAAAGTGAACATGAACCCCGATTAGACTTCCTGGAGTCTATGTCACTTGCCATATCTGTATCTGTATAGCCCTCTAATATAGGCTTACCGTCACCATAGCATAGGCTCAACCTGGATAAGCCTCTTAGATACTGCAGTATCCACTTCACCGCTACCCAATGCTCTTTGCCAGGATTGCAAGATATTGGCTGACAACACCAACCGCATATGCTATGTCTGGGCGTGTACATACCATAACATATATCAAACTTCCTACGGCTGAAGCGTAGGGTATCTTCTGCATCTCTTCCACCTCTGTCATCGTCTTGGGACACTGCCTATCGCTCAATCTGAAGTGATCATCCAGTGAAGTACTGACCGGTTTTGCTACATTCATATTGAACCGCTCTAGGACTTTCTCAATATATCGCTCTTATGACAGCCAAAGCTTCTTGCTGCTCTTGTCACGAGTTATTTCCATTCCTAGGATCTGTCTAGCCGGGCCCAAGTCTTTCATCGCAAAAGACTTGCCCAACTCCTGTTTCAGCCTGTCAATTTTCTTAATGTCTTTTCCTATGATGAGCATGTCATCAATGTATAACAGCAGAACTAAGAAATCACCATCTGAAAACTTACGCGTGAACACACAGTGGTCTGACTCCGTTCTGTCATACCCATATTTCAACATAAACGAGTCGAACTTCTTGTACCATTGCCGTGGAGCTTGTTTCAACCCATACAAGCTCTTCCTCAGCCTACACACCATATGTTCCTTGCCCTTGACTTCGAACCCCTCTGGTTGGTGCATGTAGATTTCTTTTTCCAGGTCACCATGGAGAAAGACAATTTTAACATCTAACTGCTCTATCTCCAGATTCATGCTAGCCGCCAACCCAAGCAACACCCGTATAGATGTCATCTTCACCACTAGTGAGAATATCTCCTCGAAGTCTATGCCTTTCCTCTGACCAAAACCTTTCACCACAAGTCTGGCCTTGAACCTTGTCTGTGAATTCTTTTACTTAACCTTCTTTCTGAACACCCACTTGTTGCTCAAAGCTTTTTTGCCCTTAGAAAATTTCACCATATCATAGGTGTGGTTCTTATGCAAGGATTCCATCTCCTCTTGCATAGCTTTCAACCACTCCCCCTTATGCTCGTCGGCTAGGGCCTCAGAATAATCTTCTGACTCTCCCCCATCAGTCAGCATAATGTACTCATGTGGCGAGTACCTCTTGGACGGCTGTCTGTCCCTAGATGACCTCCTCACCTGTGGCTCAACAGGTGGATCAAGTGGGGGCTGCTCCCCTGGTCCATCTTCTGAAGGAACTCCCTCGTCCTCTGCACCTTGCTACACTCCCCCGTCATCAGGCACCACGGGAGGAGTAACCCGATCCATGTCCGCTAGCTCACCTGAACTAGGCTGGTTCTTCTTTGGCTTACCAATGTCTTCTATACACTGATCTTCAAAGAAAGCCACATCTTTGCTCCTGACGAGCTTCCTCTCGGTCGGATCCCACAACTTATAACCGAACTTTTCATCACCGTACCCTAAGAACACACACTGCCTCATCTTCATATCGAGCTTGGACCTCTCGTCCTTTGGTACGTGAATGGATGCCCTGCATCCAAACACCCTGAGATGATTGTACGATGGATTCTGTCCAGTCCACACCTTCTCAGGTACTTCTTCATTCAATGGGGCTGATGGAGACCTGTTTATCAAATACACTGCTGTGTACATTGCTTCTCCCCAGAATGTCTTGGGCAATTTCGCATGGGATAACATACATTTAATTCTCTCCACAATGGTGCGATTCATTCGCTCAGCTACACTATTATGCTGGGGGGTCTTGGGAACTGTCTGTTCATGCCATATACCCAGGGACTTGCAGTACTCGTGAAAGTCACCAATGTATTCACCACCATTATCAGTGCGGATGCACTTCAAGATCTACCTGTCTCTCTCTCGACCATAGCATGAAACAATTTAAGCACACCAAAGACCTCGTCCTTGGATTTCAAAGCATAAACCCAAACCCTCCTAGATGCATCATCTATAAAAGTAACAAAATACAATGCCCCACCCAAGTTTATCCTCATAGGACCAAAAACATCAGAATAAACCAAATCTAATGCATGCACTTTATTAACATGAGAAGCAGTTTTAACGAATGAAACTCTATGCTGTTTCCCTGATAAACAATCAAGACAGGTTTTGAGAGATGTACCTGTCACGTCTGGAAGGAGCCGCTTCTTTGCTAGTACCTAGAGCCCTTTTTCACTCCTGTGGCCTAGACACCACAATTCCAGCAATCAACATCTTTTCTGTTACTCGACTTGCCTCTTGATTTATCTCGGGCCTTCCCGCCCTTCCTGTTCTTTCCTCTCCCCCGTTCCTGTGTCACAAGAGCCTCTTGCTGAGTAGAATCCTGAGACTTCCTCCTTGTCTCTTCATTGAAGAGACAGCTAGTTACCTGTTCCATGGATATCTTTTCGTCTGGCGCGGAGTTACTTAGAGACACCACCAATGTCTCCCAACTATCAGGCAATGAACTAAGCAATAGTAAAGGCTGCAATTCATAATCCAGGACCATCTTCATAGAGGTGAGTTGGTTCACTATATTGCTGACCTCATTCATGTGCTCGGCCACAGAACCACCATCCTTGAATTTGAGATTCACAAGTCCCCTTATCAGAAAAATCTTATTACCGACTGTCTTCCTCTCATACAGCCCTTGTAATTTCAGCCATAGGTTAGCGGCTGAGGTTTCCGTAGACACATGGTGGAACACAGAATCGTCGAACCATTGTCTAATAAACCCCATCGCCTTTCGGTCCATCTTCTTCCAATCATCATCAGTCATATCCTTGGATTTTGCTGATATGCCTAAAATTGGAGAATATAGGTCATTGCAATAAAGCAAATCCTCCATCTTAGCCTTCCATATGGTCCAGTTAGAACCATTGAGGCTGATCATCCTTGATGAGTCACCTTCCATAATTCAAACCGATCCTACCTGTTCAATAAACTTAGCTCTGATACCACTTTGTTGGGGGCCTTGCACCAAACCTTAGGATCTAGCCCTCCAGAACAAACCAGAATATGGATAATAAAGCAATGAAAACAATCAATGCATCAATCACACACCACACAAGAGATTTTTACGTGGAAAACCCTCAAAGAGGTAAAAACCACGGGACCTCGTCCAGATCAACAGTCCACTATGAAGTAGAACGTTACAACCTTCTTCACTCATGCAGGAGTGGATAAACAATAAGAGAAATAGAGAAAATGGAAAGATCTAACCGATTATGAGGACATAGAAGCGCTGAGATATAGATTGCACAGTAGATAACCTCCACAAGCAGAACCTCCTTTCTATAAGCTTCCTCTCTCTCTCTCTCTTCCTCTTTCTCTCTCACCTTTCGATAGCCCTAAACCCTTTAGCAAATCCCTTATAAAGCTTTAGGAAACCCTCTTGCATTACCTAGAAAACCCTAGGCAACCCCTTTTATAATTTAGGAAACTTCCCTTTCGCATCCCGGTTGCGAAAGGACTCAAATCCGCAGTTTCGCGCAAAATCACGGAACAAACTGCGCCACCTTCGACTAGTCCTGGAAATTCCAGGACTGGTCTTAGTCTCCTTCGACTGGTCGAAGCCTGTCCACGACCGGTCGAAGCCCACCTTCGACTGGTCATGGAAATTCCAGGACTGGTTTTAGCCTTTGAGAAAAAACAGCACGAACTCGCTGGACTTTGAGTCGTGCCAGGGCTTGAACCTACGACCGGTTGAGCACCTCCCACGACCGGTTGAGCGGAGCTCAGGACCGGTCAAAAACGGGGAAAAAACCCTATCACGTAAGATGAGTGTAGCTGAAATGATAATGCTGAGACAAATGAGTGGTGAGACGATCGAGGAAATATAGATTTAAAAATTAATGTATTTGAGGAAACTTAAGAATATGACCAATAGACAATAAAATGAGGGGGAGTAGACTTAGATGATTTGGCCATGTTCAATGAAGACCAAGAACCACAGTGATTAGAAGAAGTGGGTTGGTACAAGTTGAAGGTTCTAAAACGGCAAGGAGAAAGCCATAAAGGACATGGATAGGTTAGTAAGAAAAGACTTGATTACTTATGGTTGAATTAGAAATTTATTCGTTGATATAGTAGAAGGGTGGAACATGATTCATGTAGCTTATCTCGATTAATTGAGAAAAAGGCTTTTAAATGGCACATTGGGTGAGCTATTTTTAATATGAACCATTCATTTATTTATATAACTAGGAGTATGCCATTGTGTAAGAATCACGCTCACAGGATGATTCTAACCCTTTGAATGGGTCAACTTGTTACAACCATCTATTATTTATGAGCCACATGTTCCATGATTATAATCATTAAATCGAAGTAGTACTTTAGAGTCATAAGAAATACAAAGTGAGATCTATCTAGTAGATATTCAAAGATGAAGATTGGGCTTTATTTTGTTTCTTCGATCAATATTGACTATTAATTTTCATTATATTGATCATAAGTTTAGGATTATCGAGCAAGTCGAAACCTTCAATTTGAACTAAGGACACGTTTTTTGAAGTTAGCCTTCTTTGCAGGACCGTGACCTTGTCCTTAGCCATTACAACACGTGTGTCGTGTAGGGCATAAGGGGCATGATGACTTGACGTCATCCTCGACTTGCTCTGGCTTATCATCAATAGTATGTTCATGATTCCAAAATCAATGGTGTAGATTAAATACGAAGATTGCACTCATTGTGGTAGTTAATACAACACCTAATGACACAAGCTAGCGACAACCATGCACCACTTGTATTTGTGTTTATGAAGGCACTCCTCTCTTTTAAGAGTATTTACAATATGTTAAGCCCTGATTATAAGGTTCTTTGTTTTACATCTATTGCACTCCAATTCAATCAAACAAAATCACTCGTGTGACCGAGGGTCTAGTTGGATATACGTGTGTGTGAGTAGGATGCGCGGGCATGCCAGAGTTAACTTAACTAAAGGGTTGATTGAATTGTTGATGTCCTATTCACCGAGATAGACTTTGTGAAAAGAAAAGGAGGCTAATTATAACACCCTGGGTTTTTAGGGGCCGTGTAGGAACTCGGCCTCCAAATTCCCGGGTATCACTTATATACTAATTATGGTGATTTGTACATAAATTAGTTTAAATGAGCAATAAAGGAATCGGCTGGAAGATAAACCATAATCACAACTAATCTACTGAAATAAATGCGACTAAGAAATATAAGTCTATAAGAATATCAAACGGGTTGCACAAGGCGTCACCCAAAAAAAATTATAAAATAAATGTTCAAAAGAAATGGTGTGCTAGATCCACAACTCAACAACCCATAATCAACCATCACAGTCTACGGTGATCCGCCCATAAGCTGGAAGTAGGAAGCTCCTCTTCCTCATCCATGCTCACCCCGCTCAGCTCGTCGAGCTTCGCCTCACCTGCATCTAATGACGTGTTTGGTTGGTGTTTTAAAACAGTCCCAGAGTGGGAGTGAGTAACTAACTCGGTGGGTACCATTAACCATAAGTTACATCAAATAACAATTCCATGATGAATTTAATGAAAAGCATAAATTCACACATCTCTAACTAATCTTATTAAATGCGTATGCTTGAATTATGGTATAATGCATGACGTCACCCAGAACATTTCCGAGTGACTTCATCCCACGGTCACGCATGACCAACACTCCCTTATTGCGACCTCAACTGCCGAGTCGCCAAATCCTAGCTAACACAATGCATGAATAATATTAACTGAGTATTTAGTTAATTTCGTTCATCCAGCAGGTTGGAAAAACTGGTACACCTCGACGATATCAATGCCCTTATCCATTTATGAGGCCAGGATCCCTCAACGTACGAGGCCAAGACCCTGAGATCCTTTATCCTATCGGAGTCCTCACCCCCGATTGCAAGCATGTGAGGAGTGTTGGGAAGCAGGATGACTCACGGTCACTACGGGGAGACTCGTCACCCCAGCGTAGGCCGATAGCTCAGAAATAGTGTCCCATTCCACCATGCCCAGCTCACGAGACTGTGTATCAGTTTCTAGCGGTTGTCAGTGGGCGTCAGTGGGTAAGAGATGTTCTAGGTTCCAAGCAGGCGTGAGCAAACATGGTTAACAAATATGGTTGGTCAGTCGGTGGACTGGACTACTCAAGTTCAAGCGAGCACGCAACGCATGACATTGGGTGCAAGCAACCCATGTAGTCCTACTACCGTCACCCGTTCGCGTTCACCCAAATCAGTTGAACTAGTCACAGGATGGTCCAAGCAGAACCACCCTCATAATTCTTAGTTTCTTAACCAACACAGAAAATGGGTTGTACTCAGTATCATACCTAAGCAGCTAAGAGTTCATCTTCAAGTATGGATAAAATTTTGCATATAATACATCAAGCATAGATATTTTAGAATATTAGAATGAATGTAACTACTCTTAACAGCATAAGTTAGATGTGTGTGCGTATGGTGCCAAATTTCTTAAGAGGCAAAAGATAACACATCATCTATAGTGCAGAAAATTATACAGCAAGAAAAGTGCAATTATGCATATAAAAAGGAAGAACATGCAAATTTTGAATGCAAGAATGGACAGGCAATACACATTTCATGTTCAAACGAATCGAAGACCATATAAACATCAATTTATCATCGCATGCATGTTGGGTAGACCTAGCATGTAGGTTCCTAGATAGTTTTTTCCTAAATTACTCATGCGCATCAATCTATCATCCACAATCATTAAATTTATCCTAAATTGGTACTTGACCACTTAGGATAATGGTCCGCACCTTAAAAGGAGATTTCTATTCTTTGAAATCTTAGGATTTGAGGATTTCGGTAAAACTACCAATTCCTAAATCAAAATCAAGAAAAACAACATTAATGACTAGAAATCTACATTAGGTTCCTTAATCGAAGGAAAAATATACCATTCTTACCTCTGATTCTTGGCATGGGTGAATTTGATGGAGGTTTTGTAGTAGCCATCGATTTGGTTGAGGAAATACCAACCCTACAAGCATAAAGATTTCCCTCACTCACACAAACACTCTCTCCCTCATCTTTCTCTTCATTTTCTCTTCATCTCTCTTTCTCTTTCTCTTCTCTTTCACCCAAGGTAGGGAATGAAATTCGTATGGGAGAAGGGGGTGCCCAAATGAGGCCCTTTTATAGTGCCAAATTTGGTGTAAATGGCCCCAAGGATTGGGTTTTTACTATACTAGCCCTATGGGAGGATTTTTCTAACCTCTAGGGCCCACTATGGGGTGAACATATTGATATACACCATAGGATAGTTAGCTCTAATGATGATCTATGTATGGACATGATTGGCTCGCCATTTGGATGCACCGATCAACAGATATGATTAGAAGTCTGTTCAACGGTCACCGATGGTCGATTGGGGCCGCGATTATACGGATATGAGTAGGGAAATATCCTTACTCTATGTGTGAAGTTTGGTCATAAACCAACGGTCCAAAATTCTCAACTTTCCATAAGGGTAGATGACTCAATCACTTAAGTTTCAACTTCTTCCTTTAGGGTATTTGCACTTTTCATGCACTTGTCCCTCAGCTCAAGTTGAGCAGTTCTGGACACTACCTAGGTCCGACTCCAGCGATGGATGTCAAGCCCAGTAAGACAGATATTATTCTATAGTTTTGGAACTAGTGGCCCACTAACGAGCGGTTTGGAGCTTATTTGAAAAATCGGGGCATTTCTGGAATGAATTAGGTATTGAGATTTCTCGTAGGCAATGATTAGGGTTTGGATTAACTATGTTCATAGTGTGGCCTATTTATAATTAGTAAAAGAGAAAATTTGGTCATGATTACTCTAAACCGCCGTTTTAGGTTAAAAGAGTAACAGGGTTAATTTGGTCTATTAATCAAGATTCAGGTCTTATCTTACTCGGCTTCAGTTAGATCTTTAATTTAGTTATGATTGTCTTGATTAGTTAACAATGGGTCAATTAGATTTGGGCCCTATGCGAATAAATCATGGAGCTAAACTTGATGTTCAAGTGATCGGTTAGGTTCATTGGTTTTCTACGGTTGATCAATCTTATTTGTACGGTTCTTTATCGGTATTAGCCACGTATAAGCTCACCTCGAGCGTCAATGGTCCCATAAGTGATGACGTGGCTAGTTATTAAAGAAATTTTTAAAGAATTTTTGACAAATCCAAAATAGCAAAAATTCGGGGTGTTACATTAATCCTTTCGAATGGATTTATTTTGACTTGGGATAGTAAATGTGAGTCTATGGACTTAAGAACTTGTTTTTTCAGTGTGAGTCACTACCATAGTTTAATAGTAAAAAAAAAAAGAAGAAGCTATAAGTGGAAAGTGTTATTCTATTAATGATTTTTACAATAATGGCACTGACGGTTAGTTTAAAGGACGAAAATTAGTTCGTCGCCCAACCGAAATGAAACTTCATAATGGAATGGTTATCTTTTTGTCACTCGATTGGACACAAGGTGTTATGGCGAGACGGCCAATGGAGGGCAGATCTTCTACAATCTATTCGTTGGTAGATCGGAATTAAGCTTCGTGGTGAGATGACCAGTGAGGTGACAGCCTGTTCGTAGTATTGATCAAAACCAAGCACATGACGAGATGGTTTTGATTCGACCATCCATTTGTTGTCTGGTGTGGACCAAACTTCATGACGAGATGACTGGTGAAATCACCTAAGACGTAGTAGGAAAGCCTAAAGCCTTACGTTTGAAACTGAGCAATCTTCTTTGTGATCCATCAAGATGCCATGGATGAAGGGTGGAGGGATAAACTAAGAATTAAAACTAACTACGAACCCATATTATGAACAACGACGGGGCTAAACTAAAATAAATAAATAAAAAGATAAACGTCCATAGTGGATGCTAAAATAAAGTAGTGCTTGCTTGTATTGGTGTCCGGCCTAGATCTCTTCTTGGAGTGTTATTTATATAGGCTTATATGAGGCGGTAGCCTTGCCTAGTCTTCAGTGTCATGAAGGATTTGAACAATCGATTATATAAATCTCTTTAATTCTTCCACATCAGCATGACCAATTGTGTACGATCATAGTATAAGAGATATATCTTGCGTGTGTTAGCTGAAGTCCTCATGTCTCTAGAATCCTACATTGGAAAGTTGATGTGATTCTTAGGTCACTCGACTTTGGCATATGTAGAGAGTTGCTTTGGCAAGGCTCTAACATTTAATGCTAGATAGAGATCTCCTTTTGATGGGATTATAACATTTAATGTTGAGAGAGATTCTTACTTAATGAGACTTATTTTTTTTTACAAGAGTACTTTTTGATCGATTCTACCATTTAATGCTCTCTCTCTCTCTCTCTCTCTCTCTCTCTCTCTCTCTCTCTCTCTCTCTCTCTCTCTCTCTCTCTTATATGTAGAGCTCTAATTTCTCCTGTTGAAGTTGATCCACGCCACATAGCACGATTGCCACGCGGTGTTTTTTGGATTGTTTGATCTGGGCATACTAGATCGGGTGTAAACAATGATGGAGGACGTAAGTAGGATTTTGCCCATCATTTAGTGCGTGACACTGAAACGTGCTAGCATTTCATTGGCTCATGTAAGTGTGCTAAAAATGGGTATAAACTGTTGGGCACATATAAGCAACCTCAGATCAAATCAAACAAGCAATAGAAAATAAAAATCCAATCAAATACAAAGAATACATGAAATTTTACGTGAAAAAACCCTTGCAGGAAAAAAACCATGACACAAGCGATGATCAATCCCTTATAATAAGAAGAATGTTACCGGAGATAGAACAATTTACGATAGAAACCCTTAACTAATTTCCCTTCAAAACCCTTAAGCAATCATGCCATGCTCTCAACGTACTAACCTTAATTGTAATTAGGAGAGTATTTATGAACTCCCATACCTAATTAGAAACAAAACTCACACTTACTCTAACTAGTTTCAACACCAGGTCAAGGGTATGAATATTTATAGGTGGAAAATTTAAGGGCTGAAGTGGGCCACGTTACAAGTAAAAATGGAGAAGGCACCCCACCATTGAAACCTTCTTAGGATTTCAGAAGTTTAGATCAGGTTGATATTTGCATTTTCTCTTCATTCCAATCCGAGTTACATCATCAACTATGGGTTGGATGGCATATAAACATCACAGGGCCTAGGAAGTAATCAATGGTGGGCATTTCCATTCCTACTATTTCATGTGGTGTGACCCACTTAAGTTTTGGATCTCCTTCATTTTTGGGCTCATGCCGTAGAGTAGATATGAGACAGACATTATAATGGACATACATAAAATGAACTAAAGAACAGATGAACAATGTAAATATGATACAAACATTATGACAAATCCTTACAAAGCTTAGGGTTACAAGGGATTGATGTAACCTATGTTGCTTGCAAGTCATCTCTACGTTGCCCCCGCATTCAAAATCCTATAAAAACAATACTCGATAAAAAGCTCCAGACATAAATCAAGCCATCACACAACTTCTCTCACAGCGCAACGCTGTCTATTTTAATTTTAGCTTTAATTCCTCTAAATTTGTCTAGCCTCATTGCAGCAAGTTTACAGTTAGCATAGCTTGGATCACCGCTATCTAATGACATCACTACAGTACGCATAGGAGTAATGTAAATATTAATGACTTTTGCTGTCAGATTCTCGATCAACCGAATCTATACTTGAAAGATCTCCCAATTACATCTTGTTGGCCATTCGCTTATATTGTTTGTCCACAAAGACAATTGTAGGTGAAGTATCTTATATTTTATATAAAACTGCTTGGTAGAGTTGTTTCTCAATATAAATATATCTTTGCCCTTTGACATTTTCTCAGGCATTAGATTTACCTGTGTGATCCGTTGGGTGTAAACATTGGTGATGGGTTATTAAAACATTTTTGTGGGCTACAAAAGTTTTGGATGAAGCTAATACTTGTGTGGCCCCTTCATCCATGTCTGTGTTTATCAACAGGATGAATGTCAAATTAAAATTCTGGTGGCCCCCAAATCTTTTTTATTGGTGGCCGTTCAATCATCATTCACCACAGTGGCATAGCCCACTTGATATTTGGATCTACTTTATTTTATTTTTGGGCTCACGTATTAAAATGATCTGACAATAAGCATGGACAACATGGATACGGTACACATGGATTACCATAGCCCCCACAGCCAAAATCCACTAACCTTGATTGACCCGTACCCAACAGCGTTGAAAAAAAATAAAAACCTGTATCAATGGCGGCGCTCTCCTCAAGGTGCAGCAAACATGTGGTGGTTGGAAATATATCCCAAAAAATCAAGGGAATTAAGTGGATTGTTGTACACATTAGATACGTGACCTGCAAAAGGACCGTTAGAAAAATGGTCCACATAACCATTAAAACTTACAACCAGATGATCAATCACGGGGACTTTTGGCCCATAGTCCATACACACGGTACAAACTGGGAAGAATTGTGGGGTCCAGCGCTTCGGCCTACCTATAATCTGTACATGTGGAGCCCTTAGCTCCATAATCATATCCGTTGATATGATGGGCCACAGCATAAACCCTGAAATCTCGGGTAGAAATTAATATTCGAAGGGTCTTTTGATGCTCCCTCCGGCAGAAGGTCATACTCTATATGCATGCATGCATTAGTTGTAAAGCATATTTATCTACCTTAAAGTAGACCCGAAGGCTAAGTTTACTGAGTAAACTGTGTGGGGTCCACTGTGACTAATGTATTTTATCCGCTCTGTTCATCATTTTACCGGATAATTTTAGGGTTTGAGCCCAAAAATGAAACATATTCAAAGCTGAAGTGGAGCACACCATAGGAAACAATGTGAATTGAATGTCTACCGTTGAAAAATTCTTATGGGCCACATAAATTTTGGATCAAGTTGATATTTGTGTTTTTCCTTCATCCGTATTTGTGTGAACTTATGAGCAGGTGCATTAGAAAGGTTTCAACGGTGGAAATAATTATTCCCACTCTTTCCCATGCTGTGGTCCACGAAGGGTCAGGATCCCCCAATCTGATGTATTTCCAACGAAGACTGCATCTACTGTAAGGCCCATCAGATCTACGGTTTCGATCAGGGAAACTTGGACCCCACATGTGCGATCCTACATTCCTCCATCCAACTGAAGTGATTTTTCTGGACGGGAATTTCTTACAACAGATGTCGCATGGAGCCCGTGCAACACGAAGCTCTGTGGGGGTTACTGTGGAGCTTGTGTCACATCTCCGTCCATCAGTTTCGGCGGCTCCTGTGATAAGAAAATTAAGTGGGCCACACCACATGAACAAAAGTGAAGAGAAGCCCACCACTGAAACCTTCTTAGGGCCCACCGAAATTGTGGATCAGGCTAACATTTCGTTTTCCCTTCATCTTGGTAGGACTAACCTTATGAACGGATTGGATGGAATATAAACATCATGGAGGGCCCTGGGAATATTTCAATGGTGGTCATCTCTAATCCATCCCACTTATCCCTGTGGTGTGGCCCACTTGAAATTTCGATCGGGCTGATTGTTTTGGCTCCCATCCTTACATGATCTGGCACAACTGATAGACGAGGTGGATGTCACGCAAAAGTCACAATGGGCCTCGCATGTTTACTCCCTGACATCTTATAAGCCACGTATAAGGGTCTGCATCTTTCAATCTAACGGATCTCTAGTGATTACTGTTGATGCTAAAATCTGGTTCACCCTTTATTGAGCTGTGCGCACTTGAATGAAGTCCCGTTGGCCTACACAAGAGAAGGACAAAGGAGACCCTGGCTAGAGTAAGGAACCTCTTATGTCAAAGTTAATCTAGGAATCCGTGTCTAAATAGTGTAGTGTAGGCTTTGGGTATCTGATATTGCGTATGTGTTCATGTGTATTTGATAGTTATTTAGACCTTTCAACTGGATAGTTATTTATACCTTTCAACTGGAGTAGACATGCCCCTCATTCTCGGCACGATCCTTGCTGTTGAGCGAGAATTATGCATGCGCTGATGTTGGTTGTTACCAAAAATCGTACACCGGATGTTGTTTCAGATATGCGTTATCGGAGTTAATTCCTTAGTGTAATCATCATCCATCCTTCAGCCGAGGCGGCCCTTACCATCTGAGTCAGCAATCAGGTTATCTTTAGTCGCTTGCTGACAAAGGCTCGGATATAGTGATCGGACACGGCGAATGATGGCCTCTTCCAGGGGCGGCTCTAAGGGGTAGGCAGGTGAGGCAATCGCCTAAGGCCCCCTAATTATGAAGGCCCGGGATTATAGGAATAGGCTTTTAATACTCTGATAGCGTTTGGTAATCTATACATATGCATTGAGAAATTGCAACCTTTGAACATTTTTAAATTAAATTAAATAGATATAAAAGTGGGTCCCAATTTAGATGGTTCATGAAAAACAAAAATAAAAACACACAATGGCTGGATCTCCTAACTAGTTGATTCTTGTATGCTAAACAAATTATTTGAATTCAACGTACAAATTCCCACTAATTGGAAGATAGAATAGTTAAATCAATGGATTTTTTGTAATTGAGCCAATCTAGAATGGATCACCTAATTTAGACGGTTTGGATGGAGTCAAAATATGCTATATTAATCTAGGAGTGACTATTTATTAACTATAACACTGCTAGAGTACTATACAATTCTAAATTCATTATTCTCACAATAGACGCGGATTGCGGGCAGGCCACTTTAGGGATTCCTGTAGCCCTGAGCTCTATGGGGTCCACATTATTATATGTGTTATATCTATTCCGTTGATCCATTTCTTCATCCCATTTTAGAATATTAGAAAAAACATGAAACAGAACCAAAGCTCAAGTGGACCATAACGCAGAAGAAAAGTGGATATTGAATGCTCACCATTAAAAACTTTTCCGCAGGCGGCAGAAATTTTGGATAAGCTGATATTTATGTTTTCCTTTCGTCCATCTAGGATTCACCTTATGAACGGTTTAGCAATTTTATCCATCGAAATTGATTTATTGGGTAAACTTGAATACAAAAGTTTAATTAGTAATTTTGCATCTAAAAAGTCAAGAAGCAAATTTATGGTTTAATTTTAAATTTTTTATTATTATTATTATTTAAAAAAAAAAAAAAAAAAACTAAAAAGCCTCGTCCTTGTGACTTGCCTAAGGCCCCCAAGAATGTTGAGCCGCCCCTGGCCTCTTCCGGGTTCCAGGTCGGTTTCAGAACCCTACGGGAGAACTTGGAGCTCAACCTGCTTAATTATTATCGGTTCAAGACTCTACTCGTCGACTTCTCCAAGTCGACCTTTGTCGAGTTCAGCTCGGATTTTTCCATTACAAATACCAAATCTACAGTAGGTCCCATCGGATCAACGGCTTGGATCAGGAAAACTTGGCCCCCACATACGATCCTACAATTCCTTAATCGGTATTGTAGGCGTAGCCGAGATTTTGAATATCTCGAGAGATGAGAAATACACATGAAAAAGATATCGTACTTGCGAGACTATGATAAAAGAGGTGGGCCATCCCAACGGCCTGCTCGACTCCAGCGATTAAAAACCCATGTGGAGACCATGTGAGCCCTTTTTTGCAAAGCCAACCCCTCTCCATTTTTTTTCAAGTGCCCCCACCAGCATTACCATGTTTTCCGGATCCTGCCAATCTCCCTTTCCATCATCAGCCCTTGAATTTATATAAAAACAGCAGCCCGTGGGACCCACTACCAGAGGACATGCATAGAGTACTCTGGTCTTCGGTTTGGGTAAGTAGGCCTTGTTGTTAAGTGATCTGGACTGTTGATCTATCGGGTCCTCTCTGTGGATGGACCATGCACCGAAAACAATTCTAGTTTTAGATATGCACCTGATGAATTGACGGTTAAAAAGCGAAATACAGCAATGGTTCACATTCCACCGAGGAAAGGCCCAAGATGGTTGGCTGGGATCTTCTAATCTGAATGAGTTTTGGTCCATGGTCTATCCATAATGAGACCTGACAGACCAATGGCATGGATCATTAAACCATGGCCCAGCTTTTCCAATCTGAAAAAAAAAAAAAAATCATAGAAAAGGTTTTTTTTTTTTTTTTTTTTTTTAAAAGGAAAAAAGAAAAACACTATCGTTTGAGGAAATATAAAATGCTCAGCTGAGCTTTTGTTTGGGCCAGAACACTCTACATGTGGGGCCCAACTTCCGTGATCCGAATCTTTGATTTGGTTAACATGAAGGTGGATAGGGTACATCTAAAAAGTCCACGCTCATCAGCTGATCCTAATTGTCTGAGTTGGCCCCCAATAGATCTGGACCGCTTGTTGTAGTTGCCCGTATTCATCGATTGGCTAGGATCATCTGAAAGGGGAGATATTTGGGCATTGCATGTTGCAAGGTGCAGCCTACCATATCAATTACTTCACGGAAAGGCAGCCCCCACCCTTGATGGAGCATGACATAGTAGAAAAAAAAAGTTCCTTAGTATTGCATGTGAAAGTTCACATACACCCTAGTCCCTAGTTCAAGTGGCATACTGAGTGAAAGATACCTCGTTTCAACACTAGTCTTGGTATCGATCCCTAGTGGGGGTGGCTAACAGTGAAGTGTCAACCGACGGTGGGGTGTACTAACAAGCTAAAAAAATAATAATAATAATAAATAAAAAATTGTGAAAGTTCACATACAGCCGTATCATGGTGTGGCCTACCGGTTTTCTCCATATTGTATTGCCCTTGGTTTAGACCCGTGTATCATGTCGATCGGTGGGAGTTGCTGTGGCCGGATCATCAGCTGGCGGGGACCACCTGATACACGTCTCGGATGTCTTACACACGTGCCAAGTTGGCACGTGTAGCCGTTGTACTGGTTGTGGACGGGTATGTGAGGGGCCTCGAAGACCAATACCCCATTTACTACGAGGTACGAGGAATTACAGGCAGGACTCCTTGAGTTTCATCACACGTGTAGTTGGCTAGTGACACTATTACATAAATGTGGGCCCATGATTAGATGATCAAGACCTCGATTAGATGGGCCACACACCATGGATGCAGGGTGCCCAAAAGTCTCCCAGCTTGGAAGATCCTAACCCTTTGATCAATGGCCTACAAATCAAAGTTTTAAAAAATAAACACCGATGGTTCAGACTTACTGAAAAATAGTACCATAAAACCCTTTTTGTACCATCCCTAATCGATGGTGGGCCTGATCAGACCAACGGTCTGGATCACTAAAAAGGGGCCACAAATTTAGAGAATTCAACACAGCCTTCTAGGCATTTGGACCCTACAATACTCGGAACCGACGCCTCGATTCTTAGGTTTGCAAAAATGTTACCACTTAAATGCTGATACATTTTCTACACATAGTATGGTGGTGGGCCACCCAAGCCATGTGCATGCATGTGGTGTGTCTGTTCTGTCAATGGCCCACCTCCCTTCTACACTGAGCAAATAAATGAGTTTTCTTCACATTCCCTTGTGATTTCACTCCCTTCTCCTTTCCTCCTTTTTCTTCGGGCATCTGATTCTTTGGCAGATCCTTCATACCCTTCTTTGCAGCTCCCCTCCACTCCTCCTTTGTACTTTCCCCTCTCTCTCTCTCTCTCTCTCTCTCTCTCTCTCTCTCTCTCTCTCTCTCTCTCTCTCCCTGTGGCCCTGCTGATGCATATTTCATTTTTTTCCTTGAGCAATACCCATTTCATATGAATTGCAGTTTCTCCATCTTTTGTTTTCATGACCATCTCTTGAGACTACACTAATAAATTATCCACATTCCATGCTAGATTTTGAACAAAACCCGTTTTGATATCAAGACCTCTCTTTCCATCTAGTTTTAGCTCTTTCTCTCTCTCTCTCTCTCTCTCTCTCTCTCTCTCTCTCTCTCTCTCTCTCTCTCTCTCTCTCATGCACATTTCATGTTTTTGAGCAATATCCATTTCATATAAAAAGCTTCAATTTCTCTCTTTTGTTTTCATGCTACTCTCCGGAGACTATATTAGTAAATGCCTCACATTCCATGCTTCTGAACAAAACCTATTTCAAATCAAGACCTCTCTTTCCTCATAGTCGTGGGACTCTATCTCAAGATCATACTAGAAAGAATCATACATACCCATTTCATATCAAAAGCTTCCGTCCCCTCTCCATTTCTTTTGGGCACCCTCTTTATATTAGGCTAATAAATATTACAAATTCCATGCTTTCGAACAATACCCATTTCAAATCAAAAGCTTCCACCCTCTCTCTCCTTTGTTTTTGGGACACTCTTTAGGTCAGACTACTAAATGTTCCACATCCCATGCTTTTGATCAAAACCCATAATCAAAAGATTTTCTTTTTTCCCTTCAAGGCATTTCTATTCTCTTCCTTTTCTCATCCACACAACCATGCAAGCTTCAAATTCATTCAAGAGTCTTTTCCTCAAGAAATTTCTATTGGGTCTCCAACAAGGTGATCTTTCATCCAAGAACATGAGCTTTCTAGAGAGGAAAAATGCTATCAAGCTATCATCAGATATTGCGCTGGCGTCTGTGCGCGACGGAGTGAAATGGAGCCGTGCACTCATAGCAAATATCTCCAAAAATGAAAAGAACAAGATCCTTGTGCAAAAAATCTTGGGTGTCGAGTTCGACTGCCTAACAAAGCCATACTACGGGTCTCCTATGTGCAAAAGGGTGAAGAGCAAGATGATCTTGAGGAAGAGCTGTGCGACATGCAGGATAAGGAAGCGTGCACCACGCCGAATTCTAGCAGGTGCCCTTGCTAAGAGAATGGTGAGCAAGAGGACCCAAATGCTGAAAAGTCTCATACCGGGTGGAGAGTTCATGGATGAGTTCTCGTTGTTAGTCGAAGGCATCGACTATGTTCGCTCACTACGGGCTCAAGTTGAAGTAATGCAGCGGCTTGCAAACACCTTCGAGCTGTTGAATCGCAAGTAAGGTTATATAGCACTAATCTACATTGCCATTTTTAGCTATGTGAAGGAGAGACAGAAAAAAAGGAAAAGAAGAAGAAGAAGAGAAGAAGAAGAAGCGTCATAGGAACAAATCCTACTATGAGATGGTATCTTTCAAGCATGTACAAATGAAATGAAACATATTGAAGCTTAGCTTTTATTTCCTACTCTTTTTATCTTCCATGGTTACTCATTCAACTTCTAAAGTTTTCAAATGTTTATGCTTTTGGGCTTAAATTCTCTGCATTTTGCTCTCTCTCTCTCTCTCTCTCTCTCTCTCGGTTTACTATGTACAGCAATGAGAGAATATGAGAAAGAAAGGTAGTTTAACCCCAACATCTCCTAGCAATGAAATAAAGGCATTAAATGGCCATATCGTGGAGGTATTCTAATATATATATATATATATATATATATATATATATATATATATATATATATATATATATATATATATATATATATAATTGGGTGAGAGCATATGGTTTATAAGGAATAAAGGTGGATGGGAGGAAATGGGGAAAGCACACTACAAATACAATGCCACAATATGCCAAGATATAAAACATGAACACTACATTGAAAGCAATTCATTGTCTGCCTTTTGAAGCACCATCAGATGTATATGAGCTGTTGTCTTTTCTTAATTTGGTGAAGAAATGAGAGATGACTTTGGACTACATGTTATGGAATGGCCCTAACTGCATCCCACTCGCACAATTGAATATTTTGTAGAAGATAGAGACAACAACATGTAGTTTGATGATTTCTAATGTCATGAAAGGAATTTCCATATTCAAAAGATGAGTGTATATGATCACAAAATAGGTATACTAGATACAAGGTAAGAAGGAAAAAATAAGAAGAAAAAAAAGAAGAAGAAGAAAAAAGATGGGTGAGGAATGCCTTTACAAGATTCACTGTAGTAATGAAAGATAATAATAATAATAATAATAATAATAATAATAATAATAATAATAATAATAATAATAATAATAATAAAATAAATAAATAAATAAATAAATAAATAAATCTAAGCCTTCTTGCCTTCCAAAATTTTGTCTTGCCTTCTAAAAGAATTTCCTTCATCGGTAATTTGTGGATTGATCTAGATGATGACTTGATGAGATCTATGCAATGATATGGTCTGTGATTAATAGTTCGAATCTCCTTCAATAATGATATATATATATATATATATATATATATATATATATATATATATATATATATATATATATATATATATCTAATCCATTAATCACATTGATCATGGATTCACTATAATGATTGGATCCATCGTCAATGTTGATGATCAACAATGATGGTAAACGTTGATGATAAGAGCCATCAACAACATGTGATGGTAAATGTTGATGATCAGAGCCATCAACAACAGGTGATGGTCAATGCTGATGATCGGATCAACATCAATGGTGATGATCGGTCTTATTAGTAAGATTTCCATTAGGTTTTCATGAATTCTTATAATGTAGAAAATTAAAGTGATATAAATGCTTGATGTATTTATGATCACTACCATTTTATCATTAAAATTGTAAAAATCTAATGATATGAGTATTCCCTTTCAATTGAGAATGCGCATAACCTTTTTTTCAATTGTTTAATTAGCAAGTTAGTAGACACAACCCACTCAGGTTGTGCATAACCTGAGTAAAAGCTCATTTTAACTCTTTTTATACATATATCCGTGATGGAGGTTGGCATATGTTACATAAATATACGTTGTAAAAGTAGTTCGTTTATCTTATTTTTGAGAACTTGATAATTCTGCATCGTTCACTTCAGGTATGAGAATTTTTAGGTCCCATTTAGGATGTATTATTATTTCTGTGGCAAGAAGATTTGCATAACATGTAAAAATGCTAATGAATAGTGGCAATACATTATGATCGTAGCTATATAGTGATCCTTTTACAATGTAACGCCCTGATCCATAGCTCAAGTGGTAGACTGAGTGAAAGATACTCCCATTTCAACACTTAGGTCTTGGTATCGATTCCCTAGTGGGGGTAGTTAACATTGAAGTGTGAAGTGACAGTGAGTGTATTAACAAAAATAAATAAATAAATAAATAATATAATCCTCACTGAAAGTGGGTGTACTAACAAATATAAAATAAAATCCTTTTATAATGTATAGATGGCCACCAAAGCTTTAGTTGTTGAGTAACTTAAGGATTAAAAGTTCTATGGCAACAACTACGATGACTGATTTCAGATCGTGAGAATCCTCATAGATGAGGATATGATATATCAATAATCTAGAAGTAGCGGAATTAGAAACTACATTAGATGGAAACTTAATTAGTTGCCTGTATGACTACGATGAACCATCGCAATAAGTAGTGGAGGAAAATCATTTCGCCTATAGTATCCTATTAAACACATTATGTAAAGAGCAAATACTTATGTACGAGGTTTAGGAGACCACTAAACACACACCCTAGCATGCGTATGCAAGAAAGTTAGATGCATGTATTAGAGTAATGGAACTAGAATTTCAAGAGTATAAATGTCAGTTGGTTGCATTATCATGGTTTATATTTGAAAGATGAAGTAAACAATAGGCAATTTTAAGGACGCTGGGTGCATATTGTCAGAAAATCAGAAGATCATCATAATTCATCATTCTTTACCAAAATCATGGGCTCTTATTAAATGCATTCGAACCACACATATTATATTATAACGTTGAAATACTTTTGTTGTCACCTGGTAAGCGAGATTAAAATGAATATTATTCAATTAAGTGAAGCCAAATCTCTTACAACATACGCCCATAAAGAAAAGGCTCCCAGGATATAGTCTAAGGTTGCAAGAAAGAAAAGAAGAAAAATTAAGAAGAAAAGCCTTGAATGCCTCTTAATCCTAAGAAGGAAAAAAAGAAGAAAAGGCAGAAGATGTTTAATGTCATCTGCTCCACTTGTGTGGAAATACTAGTCATTATGGTATCATTGTGTTAATAAAAAATATTATAATTATACTATCACTCGTTACTTTATTTGCATGCATTTGTTTTTAAAAAAAATTCCATTAATACTTTCTTGAATGAGTGAATTTTAAATTTATGTGTAATAAAAACATGTGACACAAGATCGCAAAGGACTCGAAGAATTTAGGCCTATAGCCATGGGGAGCTACAATGAGTATATAGGGAACAATAGTGCAGAATACATGTTAGGGATTGTTGTTTATTATATATGTACGTGTCGGGATAACAATAATCATCTGTGATACTCTTTATTTTGGAGTTAGTACCCTAAAAAACCAATGTGTGCCTAATCTACTGGTCATGTGGATATGATAGGGTCGATCTTAATCATTGATCTTAATGACCATGAGTCCTTAGATATACGGTATATACCTTAGGCATATTTAATGTTACATTAATCTTGTATTTATTGAATTGTGTGGGAGGTATACAGTACATTTTCTGGTCCAAGGAGACTTGAGATTGGACACAGTGATCATTGATTATGGAGAGTTGTGTTCCATGGAATTCAACACCTAAATAAGCCATGGCCAATGGATGCTTATGATACATTTGTGGACATCAATCTAGATATGTACTGTCATCATGTGTAAGGGGGTCAAGTTGCATCAAGATAAAACGTCTCTACCATTAGGAACTAACTTGGTGTCGGTCATGCCTTTTTGCCCTTATCCTACCTACATAGGAGTGTAAGAATGCCATAAATATGAGATCTTGGTATGGACCCTTGGACACTTACATTAGCAGATCAAAGTTCGAGTCAACAGTTTAGGGTCTCACTAGCCTCGACTATGATAATGTGATCATGGACTTGATTGTGTACATTAATTGATTATTCCTTAGACCTGATGACATGTGAGAGTTTTAAATATTAACTGGACATATGTCTTTGGCTCATTTTATGAGACTACGTAAAACTCACTCAAAGTGTATGATACTATGGACGCCCATCAGGGTTTAGTGGTTCTTACACGAACCAATAAAGGATCTATTAGTTTTATCATATATAAGACTTGTTTAGAGTGAGATATTATTAGATTAAAAATTCATCAAATGATTTTTCCACTATGTCTAATGCTTAAAAGGTTTTAATAAACTTTTAAAAGGTTTTCAATCGTTGAATTTTTGTTTTAGTCGTTAAAATTATTTTACTCACACTTATGATCATTTAATAGCGTAGATAGGATAATCCACTTTATGATTAGTATGGTTTTCGTATTATAGGTAAATGTTCTTGATAAGGGAGAGATTATATCATAGATGTGTGTATGTTAGAGGCGAATTCATGGGCTTTGTTCATGATAGAGTACAACGAAGTTTATAGGGTGGTAGAGCACCATTTTGAGTGCATCCCTAAAACTCTAACCCATCCTTATATATAAATATTATTATATAAGGGATTCACATTTTAAAGAGAAAGAGAGAGAGAGAGAGAGAGAGAGAGAGAGAGAGAGAGAGAGCTCTTGGATGTCCCTTCCATTTAGATGTCTTTTCCATAGAGAATAGAGAAGATGGACAAATGGTATTCTTCCTTTCCATGACCTCCTTTCATCAGCATTTTCCTTCTTAATGTGATTTACTTATATGGATAGTTAATGTATCTCCTCGGCCCTTACTAGAGAAAAATGCATTCGATCTTTGGCGTTCCTGCACTATGATAGATTAGAAAGACTCGTTGGTTTAGAAAATCAGATTGACAAAACTACCCAGTGGAGATAATTTACATAGTCATTCGTGTCTATATATGATCTTATTTATTCATAGTTTATTTTTACTTTAGAAATATAATATTACTATATTAAAGTTTTCCTGAGATGAGATCCTTAATTAAATTTAATTGTATGGAAATCCATCGTGCATAAATCCAAAGGCTCGACACTTCATGAATTGGGCAATTAAGAAAGAGTTTCGAAATTAGAATATCTTTGAGACTTAATAACCTCATCAATACATAAGGAAGTTTAAATTTGATTTTATTTCGAAAAGTAGATAATCATAATGTATCTCTTGCTTTATCTATTAATCGAATGAATAGATTGTATCTCAGTCCATAAAATGACACATAATGTTAAGTCATATTGAAAATGATTATATGACATGATTAGTTCTTTTTAATCTATTATGTTTCTTATTTAGAATTGATCAATCATTTTGTAAACACCGTGCATCTAAAAAAGTTTTAAATTTTTTCTAGAATGATTAGGTCTAAAGGTCTATTAGATATAATCTATTTTAATATCTATTACCCTTTAAATCCACATAATATACATAGATGCTAATATTTTATCACTTTCATTGATGCTTAATCAAGCTATCGATATGCATATGTATATCACACAATTCAAGGTCTTTTGTTCTTTTGTAAAATACAAAGTTTCAATAGAAAACCAACAAGAGAAAATATTAAAATTTTTAGATTTGATAGATGTGGTGAATATATATGAAATGTTTAGGTCATATTGTAAAAATATTGACATCGTCTGATAGTACACAATGATTTATATTTTACAACAAAATATAGTTACAAAAAAAACTCAAATACTATTGGGCATAGTCAGATCGATGACAATACATTTCAATTTCTCTACCACATTTAAAAAAGACATGTTACTTACAACCACATATGTTTTTAACAAATTCTTATTTAAATTCACTTTCCACCTCATATGATATGTGGACTGAGAGGATTCCTCTTAGTCGACTTATGCTTTTAGGGATTTCTGAAATATATTTTGTTGTTCGTTCCTCATAAAAATAAGCTTAATTGTAAATATATTGATGATGTATTCATAAGCTTAATTGTAAATTTCAAGACATAACTCTTATTGAAGATAAATACTACAGCTGAAATAAGCAAAGAGTTAAGACATAGCTTTTTTAAATTCTCATTATATCTTAGGAGAGGAAGAGATTACTCCTCATAATAGAGATGCTCATATGTTTATAAAAGTAATGGGAGTACACCTCAGTATGCTTCTAAATTGCATTGAAGTAAAAAAGGATTAATTTTTGAAAATACTTTCAAATTGAGGGTAAAGTATACTTTTTCATTATGATTTATAATGATAAAGTTGTTTTTAATTATGATGCATTATTGTCTCCAAATTTCACTAATTGATCAGTAGTTGTCATAGATGAGGAGATCACCTCGATGAAGGAAATTAAGTTTGAAAACTTATAAATCTGTCACCCAATCTTGAAGGGAGAGAATAAATGGGTATTCAAAATCAAGAGAAAAATAAATATTAAGGTTGTGCCTTAAAAAATCGATGTTAAGATCTCAAGTAATGGCATGAAGCATTTTATTCTCAATTAATTCTTATGAAACATGTTAATATGGGTATAAGAGGTATAACTTCTAATGCTCTTGGGCACTCAAGATTAGCTAGACACAAGGGCTCAGTAGATCGATAAGAGAGATTTATGTTTCATAGATCTCATAGCTCTGGCCATAACCATACAGGTTGCTAAGCATACTTATGATATAATAGGATAGTCATCTCATAAGGGGACTGACTTGGTATTAAGATAGATAGTCTCCAACCATCAGGGTTAACTTGGTGTTAGTTTGTCTTGTTCTTTATCTCATGTGAGCATGTAAGTGTGTCATAGATAGTTTCTTAGATAATGTCTTTCGTTACTTACATTGGTATGGATCACTTGCAACTATCAATGCTAGGAGACCCATCGTGCCTGAACTTGATTACACTTGTGATTGCACTAGCTCTGTTAAATTATCATGATCAGAAGATGTGTGTATAAAGATGCTCTAATTAATCATGATTTAGCTCTCCTTACGAGGTTTTTGTATTGCTACTAAAGTGGGTATAGTGGTTTTTATTAGGGTCATCGAAGCACATAGGATCTACTTGGTCTACCCTTGACATGAATAGATATGGTTGATCTTAAGGTATGTATTGTCCATCAAGTTTCTAAAAGCCGACCGATACATTTAAAGTTTTTAATTGGTTAAATGTGGTTTTCAACTGTTAAAATTTATTTTTAAATATTAATTTATTTTAAATCAAGATTGACGGAATTCAATATTTGAAATATTTGAAATATGATTTGATCCAGACCTTAACTGGCATTGGAATTACTTAAGGGGTACATGAATTAAGCTGGTAAACAGACATCCTTCACACAAGGATACATAGATGTCTATAGGGTGGCAAAGCATCATATAGTATGCATCCTTTTGAAATTCCATATCCTCCTATGTAAGGTCTTATCTTAAAGGGAGAGGAGAGAGCTTGAATGTACCTACCTTTTTTTCCTTGAGAGGTCACTATATATCTAGAGCAGGGAGAGAGAGACCCACACCCTCCATTGTGTATACGCTAACACACGTCTCATGTGTCTGATCCATCTATGGACAACTTAGGTTAAATTTGACTCCTACTAAGATTTTAACAGAAGTTCTTTAAGTTTTTGGTCCATAATTCATCTAAATTGGACCTATAATTTGGAGAGTTTAATTTGAATAAAACAGTACCACGTATGCAATTTTTAAGTAATTAGTAAGTTCCATATCATCCATCGTATGGAAGTTCTTCTTAAAGAATAATGTTACACATGCAGATGTGGCTCCCATATGGATGTCAACCATTCAAATCACGTGGTGGCACAGATTGACAACTCGGATGAGTGGGATGGGACTCGTCTGAGCCAACGGGCTCAGTCAATTATGATCCAGTTCCACACCTCAAGCCACTCCTTAGGTGAGTTGGGCTATTCACCCTTGTTTCTACAAGTCCGGTAATTCGTCACTGACTTAAGTAAGTGGCAAATTGACCTGAAACCGAAAAATTCACTGGAGTGGCTAAGTCTGGAGAGGGAGCGGGTTAGCCATGGCGTTGCAGGTCCCATCCCAGCTTGACTAAACTCTATGGGGCCCATTGTGATTTATATATGTATTTTATCCACTCCGTTCATCTATTTTACCAAATAATTTTAGGGCTCGAGCCCAAATTTCATGCATGTTTGCACCTTTGGAAATGGTGTGTATGAACGTCTACCATTGAAAAATTCTTGGGGGCCACAAAAGTTTTGGGTCAAGTTAATATTTGTGTTTTCACTTCATCCATGTCTTTGTGATCATATGAACGGGTCGGATGAAAAATAAACATCACCTTGGGCCCTAGGAAGATTTCAACTGTGGAAATCATTATTCCCACTATTTCCTGTGGTGTGGTCCACTTAATCTTTGGATATGCTTCAATTTTGGGATCAACACCTAAAATGATTTGGAAAAATGGATGGATTGAGTGGATAAACAACATACATTTGCGGTGGGCCCAACCGAGTTACTCAGTAGAAAATCCGATTTCTTACTCAAGAAGGTAACTGACCCCATGGTCTCTTGTTAGTGAACACTAGTGACCATTTATTGGGGGTCACCCTTTTGGACAGATCGGGTGTAATGCAATCACCACGATGGGTCCCACACCAACAGTTGGGTAATGACGTAACGTGCAATTCGACACTAAGAGAGAGAGAGAGAGCCCTCCCCTTGGTGGGACTCACAAAACCTAAAGTGGGGCTCTCAAAAATGTTAATGCGAGCTAGATTTGGAAACTCTTTCATTGCCTCCAGGGAGATATTCCTTGTTGGAGAGGGAAGGTTAGCCATGAGAAGGGGAGTGATCCCACTGGCATGAGGGAGAACTCTTCGGTCCATGTTCTTCTGGGCTTAGGTGGGCTTGAGTCATTTTGCATCTTTACTTCTACTGTGGGCTTGTGATTCATGATAAGCTTCATCCATCCAGCCCACACTTCAAGGAGAAATGTGGAGCCCACTTTAATATGAGCTATTGATTATGTTGGGCTCTTTAATCGGTTCAATCAAAGTGGGGTCCACTTTCATGGTATATCATGCTTGCGGGGGGGGGGGGGGGGTGTTTGAGGACTTATAGCTATTACAGGCTGGGCATTTCTGTGGGCCTCACGCATAGCTTCCGAATACGGATGCTGCTTCAATAGATCCTTACTGTGGGGTCCACGTTAATGTATGTTCCTTACATCCACGACGTCCATCCATTTTCCATTTTTAAAACTTATTTTACGGAATGATGCTAAAAATGAAGCAGATACAAATCTCAGGTGGAACACACCATAGGAAACAGTGGTGATTGACCATTAAAACCTTCTTCTGGGCCACAAAAGTTTTGGATCAAGCTGATATATGTGTGGTCCCTTCATATAGGTCTTTTTGACATTATCGACAGGTTGGATGGCAAATAAACATTCCATTGGCCCCCAATAACTTTTAATGGTGAGTATTCAATCACAACTGTTCTCTATGGTGTGGTCCACATGAGATATGGATATGCTTAATTTTTGGGATAATTTCATAAAATGAGCTTTAAAAATAGATGGACAGCGTGATGTAAGGAATATACATCATGGTGGGTCCCACAGTTAGGGATCCACCGAAGCAGCGCCTTGAGGCCTCGACCATTGGAACTTACTGTGTGCAGGGGCACAAGCAATTCGCACTTGCGAGTGGGGCCATGTGGGTCCTACAGAGATTCCTGTGAGAAATCCACTCCTTCCATCAGTTTCCCGAGCTCATAATAGGACAAAATTCCAAAATTCAGGTATATCCAAAAACTCAAGTGGACCACGCCACACGAAATAGTAGGGATTGAGCGCCCATCATTTGAAACTTTGTGGAGGCTGTAGAAGTTTTGGGTCAGTATGATATTTGTGCTTACACATGCTGTGTGTTTCATCCACTCCATCTGACAGCTGATTCTTCTATTTTTCACCATACAACTCAAAAACCCGTCCTATCTAAAAACTCAAGTGGATCTCATGTGAAAAATCATACCTAAAATCGCTATGTTGAATCAGTTTAACCAACCTGTTTTTGAATCACAAATTGATTCTTGGAATGTCTATTCGTGGTGATGAGTTGAACCTGTTGAACGGGTTGGATGGTAAGCCTCACGAATTGATTCTTGGTCAGGGCTTTTCACCCGAGCCGAGCCAACCCATCACCAACCTAATCCACCTCTTGGACAATAGTTTCAACCGTGGGCCCATGGATTGGTGATCTAAAATGTTCGTATGATGGGTCGCACGGTGGATGCATCATCTTAATATGATTTGCATTATCTTTTTTTTTTTTTTTTGATTAAATGTGATTTCCTTCATTACCATTTAGAGTGTTTTGGTGCATTATTAGGGCCCATGGTATTAGTTGATTGGATAACTAACCATGGACTCACTCGTACAAATAGAAGAGGTGGTAATGGGTTTGGTTCAGGCATGGCGAGGACAACCCAAGCCCAATCCCAGTTGGCCAAGAATTCCTACCCAAACTTGACCCATGATCAATTCCCAGCCCACTTCAAAATTCATCACAAGCAGCCGGATTCTGACATGACTTAACCCGCCATGACCAAACTCAAATTTAAGAATAAAATATGGCACTAAAGCTATGTACCTATTCGGCCCAGATTATGTTGGGATTTGTGCTGCGGAATCACACAGATATGGATCTAGTATAACAATCCAATGATGTCAAGCAATCATAAGAGAAACAAAGGTTTAACATAAAAAACCCTTACGGGAAAAAACCATGGCACAAAGCAACAGAAATTCACTATGAAAAATAGAAATTACAAAGAGACAGGACTTACCCGATTCGAACAACCTCGAATCTCACCCTTGCTACACCCTTTGATACGTTAGAACCCCTTTTAGAAACCCTTAGAATACTTTTAAAAAACCTTAGCATGCCTTAGAATGGTCCTAGGGACTCATATTTATAATTTAGGAAACTCCACTTATGCCTCTATCTAAAACCGCCTCAAATTTACGCAGTTAGCGTAGAATCGCGCACCATTTGTGTAACCTTTTATTGATCGAGCCTGGGCTTCGACTAGTTGAAGGGCCCCTTCGACTAGTCGAGCTTGTCCCTCGACTGGTCGAAGCCTCGAAAATTTTAGAAACATTGTTGCTGGACGTCGAGTCAAACTTGCTTCAACTAGTTGAACTTTTTCTAAAATTTTTCAGATTTAAGACATCCTTGTTAATAACAATCTTCACCATATCTTCAATATTCAAACGTGTAGCTTTTTGACATCTTCTCTTATCTCTGCATCACATCATAACTTCTCATGCACACTCCATTCTCCTTTTACGTCATTGCCAAGCTTAGAGAAGTTGCACAGAACTTGAACTTCTCTGCAGGAATGACCTTGGTGATCATGTCTTCCGGATTCACGTTGGTGTGAATCTTCTCCAGAGTTATGCCTCATTCCTCAAGCACTTGTCGGATAACATGGACATCCAACTAATTGCTCCACCTGCTAGTACAAATGAGTAACCTGAAGTCAACTTTCTTGAATCCACACCGCTTGCATAATCTGAATCTACGTACCCAACCAACTTTGTCCCTGTCTTCCCAAAAGTAAAGACGTAGTCTACTTACCTCAAATATATCAAAGTGACCATCTCACCGCCATCCAATGTTGCTTGTCGGGGTATTTGCTCACAACACTGATTGCCTATGAAATAACCAGTCTAATACAGACCATAACATGCATTGCCAACCGCATTCGAATAAGTCCCATGAGACATATCTTGCTTTTCCTCATCTATTTTTTGGGACATGTCCTGAGAAAAGCCTTGAATTGAGCTGTGTAGGGAATGCTCACCAGCTTTGCCTGATCCATCACATCCTTGATCAATACCTACAAAAGGTATTCTACCCATGATTACCAAAACCTGCTCATCTTCCAATCTCTATGAATATCACTACCGAGAACCTTCTTTGTAACCCCCCGATCCTTCATCCTGAATGTCCCACTTAACCGAGTCTTTAGTACATTGATTTCAGACAAGTCATGATTGACAATCTACATGTCATCAACATATAATTCCTGACTCACCATGAAGGAATCAAATTTTATACCACTGCATAGGCGACAGGTCATATAACGACCTCTTGCAAACCTTTCTCTCAGCCTCTTTTAAACTTTGAAGCCCTCTGGTTGCTTTATGTAGATCTACTCTTCCAATTTTCCGCGCAGAAGTGCAAACTCCACATCCATTCGTTCTACCTTGAGATCGCATTGGACAACCAGCGCCTATACAAATCTAATAGATGCCTGTTATACCGTCGGTGCGAATATCTCTGAGAAGTCGATCACTTCTCTCTTTGCATGACCCTTCGCTACCAGCCTCGCTCTGTATCTATGATGTATCCTTTTGAAGATCCACCTGTATCCAAATGCTTTCCAGCCCATTAGAAGCTCCACTAGCTCTCATGTGTCGATCTGGTATAACGAGTCCATCACATTGCCTATAGTCACCTTCCACTTCTCAGCACTAGGCTCACCTAGAGCCATCTGAATAGTAGACGGATTCCCCTCGTTTGTAACGAGAGCATATGCGATATTGAAGTCGTCCATGTACCTCGCCGATATCCTGCGATTATACTTTGTGATTCTTTTCACAGGTGGCTGCCCCACCTGCTCTATATCTTTGTTCGTGCGTCACATCCTTCCTGCCCTGCCCACTCATGTGGCCATGTCCAGCATGCCACACACGTATAGAGGTGGAATCCGCTACAGCCATTACAGCTCCACCTTTCGAAGTACTCCCAATCAACTTGTAAAGATTACCAAGTCGTTGCGCTTTCATGATTACCCGTGCCCCCTTAAATACTCTAAGAGCACCATCAATACTTGTGAACTTGCAGCTCATTGCCTTAAATACACCAAGAGAAATCAGATTCTTCTTCAAATCAGGAACGTGCCTGACATCAGTCAAGGTACACTCTACTCCATCAAATATCTTGATGCGCACCATACCAATAGCTACAACATTACATGCAATGTCATTACCCATAATGTAACATCCTGGATTTTCACTGTTTTGGATTTCCAAAAATCTTTAAAATTTCTTTTTAATTAACTTATAAAATCACTTAATGACCATTATCACTCAATGTTAGTTTATACTGGGGTGGACCAGTCTAGTTATGATGGGACCAAGTGCAGGGCGCCAAGCCAGATGGCCCGTTTACACTTAACAACAGCCCGTGTGGGCCACCCAGCAACCGAGAAGGGTCAGAAAAATCTAAAACTTTAGAAAATCATAGATCTCACTAGGCTTGTGGTCCATCGCGGACTTCGGACCCAGTGGACACTCAGAAGTACCATCTGGCGCTTGCCCAATGCGCCCCACCAATGCCAGATTAAAATCTGGCACTGACAAAAGAAACTGTGACTCCGGGCCTTCCAGCCGTCGGATTCCTTCCAAATTTATGGTGACAGTTTAATATATTTTTCTACACCCGTCCACCAAATTTGGGACCTGATCGTAGAACGGTGACTGTTGATCGTAAATCGGACCCGTACGACCAAACCCCGCATCCGTTCGTTCCCAAATTTTGTAAAGCCCCTCATCGGGCCATGGACCACTTATCCTATAAATTTCATGGCCAGAGGGCCATCAGAAATGCTCCAATCACCAAAATGGCCCCCACAGGACCACTTAAAGGTCAGAAACGCTTTCTCAGATCATATATCCGTTCATCCGTTCATCCTCAATTTTTGCATGGGCCCTAATCGGGCCATAAGGCACCTACACGCCGAATTTGGTGGCCAGAGGGGTGTTAGGGCCACCCCAACACCAATAGGGAGTCCCATAAGTCTATTTTAGGAAATTGTGGAAGCTTGGGGCCTTTTGCACCAAATCTGGAATTATAAAAAGGGTCTCATTTGGGCACCCCTCTCCCCATACGAATTTTGCCCTAGAAGAGAGAAAATGGAGAAGAGAAAGAGGAGAAAGGAGAAGAAAGAGAGAGGGAAGAAGGCATGGTGGACTCTTAATCAAGGTGGGGCCCAAGAGGATCAAACCCACAACCTCCTACACCTTCTCCAAGAAGAAACCGTGCACCACAACCACCAAAATCGTCCATTGATCGTCTAGGTAAGGCTTCTCATCCTTTGTCTTGAAAACCCTTTTGATGAAGGGAGATTTTACATGGATTTCTCATGTATGAGCTTGCTTTAGGGATTCCGACCAATCGACCCCAAATCGACGTTCCTAGGTCATTTTTGAGTCTCCAACGAATCACAAGGTGCGGACTATTATCCTTAGGTGGCCTAGCACCAATTATAGTAGGAATGTAATGATTTTGTTTGTTGAGTTGTGGTATTGAAGAATTTAGGGAAACCTAGGAATGGTGTGTTGTTGGAATTGCATGATTTGGCATGATTAGTTTACATTTGATGTTGATCTTGTCTCTCACATGATTTAGCATAGGAATGATTACATGCTCATGTTTGTTTGGATTGGTTTCGCTCATATGCATTGCTCCATAGTGTTTATGAATCTTGACTCTTGTGTGTTTAATTCCTTGAGGTATTGGAAGAGCTTAACTTCCTCACAAACCCACACACTCACACGCACCTTGGTTCTTGATAATGTTTGCTCACTTGGTAGAAGTACTCATTTTGATAGTTGAGATGCATGTGAACATGGTATTGATATGTTAGTTGATAACTTGTATACTTAACATGTTATGAACCACCACCTAATCCTTGGGTTGGTCAGGAATGCGAGGAAAGCGAAGGCGGTCCCGTTGGTAGGACCGTCTTGAGGCTAAACCCATGGATTGGACGAGTGCGTGTGGGCGACAGTAGTTAGACTACATGGGTCGCTTGTACCCGATGTCGTTCCACCACGTGCTGGCCTGATTCATGCGGTTTAGCCCACTGTCTGATCAACCCTGTTTGTTAACCCTGTTTGCTCACATATATACGGAACCTGAACCACCCTACAACCGTTGTAGCCCATCAATAACCCACCTGAAATTGGTCCACAGCCTCGTGAGCCGGGCATAGTGGAATGGGACACTGTGTCCGAGCTGTCGGCCTACGCTGAGGTGCCGCACCTCCCCGTAGTGACCGCGAGCGATCCCTTTCTCTCGGCACTCCTCATGTGCTTGAAGTCGGGGATGAGGAACCCGACGGGATCATGGACCGCGGGGTCTCGGCCTCACGCATTGATGGGGCCTTGGCCTCGCAACTAGTTTAGGGCATTGATACGTGGGGTGTATCAGAATCCCTAACCTGCTGGATGAATGGACTTAACTAAGAACTTGGCTAACATGTCATTGCATCGCATTAGCTAGGGTGGCGACTCGGCAGTCGAGGTCGCTCTGAGGGAGTGTTGTCATATGCGATCGTAAGATGGAGTCGCTTGAGGGAGAGTTGTGGCGAGGGCATGCATCATACCATTCACCATGCATATGCATTATCAAGATTAGCTTAGTATCTACGAATGTTGCCTTTCATTAAATTCATGCTATAACTGCTGCCTGTTAAAACTTAAGATTAATAGTTCACACTGAGTTGATCACTCACTCCCACTCTGAGACGGTGTTTTAAAACACCAACCAGACCCATTCATAGATGCAGGTGACCCAAGGCATGAGGAACCTGGCGAGGTGAGCTTTGACGGGGAGAACGAGCTCTCCTACTTTCAGCTGATGGGCGGCTCACTATCGGTTAGATCAGGCTGGACTTGGATTTGCTGAGCCGCGGGCTCAGCCTTATTCTTTTTGGACTTAGCCCTCTTTTGTTATTCTGTTGGGCAACGCCTTAGGCGACCCTTTATTATTTTTGGACCTGTATATATGTGTGATATCCTTCATTTCAGTAGATTGGTGTGATTGTGCTTCGTGCCTCAGGTAATTCCAAATTGTGCAGTTGAAATTGATTAATTATAAAAACCATAAATGCATGATAAGTGACACTCGGGAACTCGGGAGTCGAGCGTATGCATGACCCTCGATTTTCCGGGGCGTTACAGATGGTATCAGAGCAATAGTTTGGAATCCCTTGGGTCATGGGTCATGAACTCACTAACGCGTCCGCTGACTTGAGAGGATACGTATTAGAAAACGTAATAGGAACTTAGAACTCTAGGAACCATCTCAGACCCTAAACCGACAATTATAGATGGGGGATAGGATTTCCAAGGAATTAGGAATTGGTAGCGAGAAAGGGAATCCGAGGGTCTTGACTTGACGACAAGATTCGATTTGATTGAATAAGAGGTTTAGCTAGTTAGTCCGCCCAAATCTTAGGGCCCGTGGGGCCAACTGAATTAGGTGAGATTTGGGTGAAATGGATTTTTGAGTAACGATGAATGTAGGTGTGAGGGAGTGTCCCTGGGATGAGCGCATCCCATGTTCCATGATGCCCTGTCGAAATGTATCCAATTAGAGGTAAATTCCGGATTTCCTTCCAAATATACTTGGAAGGTTCATCGTCAAGGGATTTGGAAATCCCGCGACAAACCTCTCAACCCAAGGCTCATCCAGCAAAGCCTAGGGAGTCAATTTTGAATCTCATCCCACACTCATTCCGGACTTGCCATTCCCAATCGTGAGTTGGGATTAGCATTGTAATCCCATTTCGTGCAGCTTAATGTTACTAGTCAAGCAGGCTTAAGTTTAAATCCCTTTGCCCTTTAGCTTTTCTGAGACATTGATAGGAACAAGTCAGAAATGGAGTGATTTGATGGTCAAAACCATCGCCCTAGACCAAACAAGCAAACACTGGGCCAAACTTGATAGTTCCGATATGTTCGGGGATAAAGATTCATGGTTGAATGAAAATTTAACACAAATAGTGGGAATATAAGTAAATTGATATTTTGGCCCCTAACCGGGAGGAATATCATGAAACTAGTAGTCTCATTGCGTAGATCGGCTTCTCCTACCCCAAATTCATATATGGCACGTCGAATAACTCTTTCCGGTTTGTGAGATATGTCCGTCGTAAGGCGACCCCGCCCGAAAAACAGATGGCCGGCGGGACCCCGCCCGCACACTGTCCGACCCCGCCCGTGGACCCCGCCCGGGCTCCAAAAACTCAGCGGGACCCCGCCCAGCCGGCGGGGCCCCCGCCCGGACATCCAGAGGGTCGGCGGGACCCCGCCCAACCGGCATGACCCCGCCGAAAATTTCTGCAATTTTGGGTCAAATTAAAAAAATCATATCTCATTCGTTACAACTCCGATTTAGGTGATTCAAAATCCAGATTGAACCTTGATGAGTCTAGTTTTATATAAAAATAAGAAAAAAATATAATAAAAATTTTTAATATAGTTAAAATTAAGATGTTCTGCCAACTGTCTAAAAAATTTAAATTTCAGGCAGCTATTTTTCCTAGAATTTTAATAATTTATTTACAACTCCAAAGGATATGAAATTTTGTGGAATGACTTAAAACTTGATGATAAATCATCATAAAAATTTTAAAAATAATCCAGCTGTTAAAAGTATAAGAAACGTTATAAGATGTCCTCTCTCTCTATGTACACCTTGTACTCGTGTGGGGCCCACTTTCCTTGTAAGTAAAGGCTCCATAGCCCTATTTCCTCTCATTTCCTCCCTCTCTAATACTCCCAAATATTTATTGAAGCCTCTCCCTTTTTCAAAAATCTCAAATCCCTCATCTCTCCTTCATTACAACCCATCATCACCTCTTTCACATCTTCACCTCTTCTTCCTCATTCCCAAACTTATTGTCTCAAGAACCCATTCTCATTCCTCCCATCCTCATTTCCAAGAACCACTACATTCTCACTTTCAAAACCCATTTACAAGCATCCCTCCCTAAAACCCATTCTACAACCCATATCCAACTCACACTCTATTCAGAACCACTACATTCTCACTTTCAAGAACCACTACATTCTCACTTTCAAGAACTCACTCTCTACCCCCCACCAAGCCTAACTCATACTCATTCTAAAACCCAATCCTCCAAACCATCTTCTTCTCTTTTTCAAAACCCATTATAAAAATAAAATAAAATAAAATCCCTTCTCCATCTCCATTTCTTCAACTTTTCTCAAATCTCACTACCCACTCTCTCAAATTTGCATCTTCTCAAATCCCATTTTCCAAAACCTATCTCCAACCATGGCACTTCTATGTAATATGTTCTTCAATGAGTCTTGTCATACAATTTTAACTAAAGATGTGCATTGTGTTTGATACTATTTGTGTACCAACTATTTTGTCAAATTCATTTACTAGATGAGAATCATAATGCCCTGTTTGCTTATGTGTCAAAGTGTTTGTTTATTAATATCATTATATATATATATATATATATATGTATGTATTGAAAGAAAGGTATTATGGATTCAATTTTCTTTTCAACCATGTTTGGAGAATGGTTACTGTAAATCACACAACCTCAAAAAGAGCTTCGGTAAAATAGGTAGGATTCAACTATCAAAAAAATTTCAAGGCAATGTTGCCACTGCCTCACTTCACTTGATCGGCCAATCATGCCTTGTATATTAGTACCTATAGTCTGTTTGGATTCTTTCAGTTTTTCAAAAATCTTCAGCAAAATCATCAATCAGTTTATAACATCTTTCCAGAATAGACCTTTCACAAGAACCCCAATGCACATTTTCCTCCCCTCTCACTCTCTCACCCTAAATCTTCTCTAACCCATCTTCTTCTTCTTCTTCTTTACATCCTCTTATCTCCCTACTTCATTCTTTCCTTTCCTCTCCTTCCACTACTCTCCATTCTCCCAACCCATCTCCAAACTTCATTTCCAAGATCCACCCACATTCCTCACACCAAAATCCTTCCTAGCCGAGGGAAATGTCGTTCCTAGCGACCGTCATCTCCTTTTTCACCATTCCGACGATTCTTTCCCTTATGGGGAGGAAGCGCCCCCACTTTTGCCCGACTCAGACGAGTAGCCCCACGACCTTACTAACGACTAGTAGTTTGTTAATGCGGTTAGGTCTAATATATGTACCGAAGGATGGTTAGGACTTTTGCTTAATTAGCTTGTATTTCTTTGGCATCTAGCCTATCTAGTAATGCTTGAAATCCATGCTGTAACATGTAATTGGCCATACCTATGGCATTTTGAAATTTATGTGAATGTATGGATTGTTTTGGAATTTTCTTGTCATCTTGTGAATGCTTGTATGAATAATTACATTACTGCGTCCACATTAGCGTTATTAGCACTCTAAACCACCAGAATACCTTAAAACTTTCGATTCTTCCTTCCTTATTAAAATTTATGAAACCAAAGAGTGATTTGCCCATAACCCACTAGCCATAGGATTGAAATGGTAATTCATATAAAAATAAAAATAAAAATTTGTGACTTTAAAAACTTTTAGAATGATCGTTGCTCGTAGGCATGTTGAGAGAATTATTAAACCCCAAATTGGATATAAATTAAAACGAGGACTCTCGTAGACAAAGACCCAAGAGACAACCTTATAAATAGGAGATGTAAACTTTCCAATGATGGCTAAACAATTAGATTGATCCGACTACGGAATTACGGAACTACACATCTGCGAAGTACTCGCGGCTTAACCCAATTCTCATTCCTGGGTGAATACCAATGGACTCACTGCTTTGACCGAGCAGAAGACCAGGATCTACCAGGACTAAGAAGGGATACAACGATCTTTCTGCCCTGGTCAGACAGAGGATCGACGTATGGGATCAAAGTCTACCACAACTGTCTTTCCGTTTTAGCCCTATCATAAAGAGAAGAATATAACACCATTAGGTAAACTTTACCAACAACCACTTAATACGATAATAATGATTTTGACAATTGTTTTCAAATCTCAAATGTAAAAACTTTTAAGGGGGGTAGATCATAATGAGCTAGGCTAGCGTATTTAATATATATATACCCTAAAACGTACATAAACCAGAAACCGGCAAAACTTAAGCAAATGAAATGATAATATCTTTACTTATTACCCTTAGGCAATTTCGGGGACGAAATTGTTTTTAAGGGGGGTAGATTGTAACATCCTGGATTTTCACTGTTTTGGATTTCCAAAAATCCTTAAAATTTCTTTTTAATTAACTTATAAAATCACTTAATGACCATTATCACTCAATGTTAGTTTATACTGGGGTGGACCAGTCTAGTTATGATGGGACCAAGTGCGGGCCGCCAAGCCAGATGGCCCGTTTACACTTAACAACAGCCCGTGTGGGCCACCCAGCGACCGAGAAGGGTCAGAAAAATCTAAAACTTTAGAAAATCATAGATCTCACTGGGCTTGTGGTCCATCGCGGACTGCGGACCCAGTGGACACCCAGAAGTACCATCTGGCGCTTGCCCAATGCGCCCCACCAATGCCAGATTAAAATCTGGCACTGACAAAAGAAACTGAGACTCCGGGCCTTCCAGCCGTCGGATTCCTTCCAAATTTGTGGTGACAGTTTAATATATTTTTCTACACCCGTCCACCAAATCTGGGACCTGATCGTAGAACGGTGACCGTTGATCGTAAATCAGACCCGTACGACCAAACCCCGCATCCGTTCGTTCCCAAATTTTGTAAAGCCCCTCATCGGGCCATGGACCACTTATCCTATAAATTTCATGGCCAGAGGGCCATCAGAAATGCTCCAATCACCAAAATGGCCTCCACAGGACCACTTAAAGGTCAGAAACGCTTTCTCAGATCATATATCCGTTCATCCGTTCATCCTCAATTTTTGCATGGGCCCTAATCGGGCCATAAGGCACCTACACGCCAAATTTGGTGGCCAGAGGGGTGTTAGGGCCACCCCAACACCAATAGGGAGTCCCATAAGTCTATTTTAGGAAATTGTGGAAGCTTGGGGCCTTTTGCACCAAATCTGGAATTATAAAAAGGGTCTCATTTGGGCACCCCTCTCCCCATACGAATTTTGCCCTAGAAGAGAGAAAATGGAAAAGAGAAAGAGGAGAAAGGAGAAGAAAGAGAGAGGGAAGAAGGCATGGTGGACTCTTAATCAAGGTGGGGCCCAAGAGGATCAAACCCACAACCTCCTACACCTTCTCCAAGAAGAAACCGTGCACCACAATCATCAAAATCGTCCATTGATCGTCTAGGTAAGGCTTCTCATCCTTTGTCTTGAAAACCCTTTTGATGAAGGGAGATTTTACATGGATTTCTCATGTATGAGCTTGCTTTAGGGATTCCGACCAATCGACCCCAAATCGACGTTCCTAGGTCATTTTTGAGTCTCCAACGAATCACAAGGTGCGGACTATTATCCTTAGGTGGCCTAACACCAATTATAGTAGGAATGTAATGATTTTGTTTGTTGAGTTGTGGTATTGAAGAATTTAGGGAAACCTAGGAATGGTGTGTTGTTGGAATTGCATGATTTGGCATGATTAGTTTACATTTGATGTTGATTTTGTCTCTCACATGATTTAGCATAGGAATGATTACATGCTCATGTTTGTTTGGATTGGTTTCGCTCATATGCATTGCTCCATAGTGTTTATGAATCTTGACTCTTGTGTGTTTAATTCCTTGAGGTATTGGAAGAGCTTAACTTCCTCACAAACCCACACACTCACACGCACCTTGGTTCTTGATAATGTTTGCTCACTTGGTAGAAGTACTCATTTTTATAGTTGAGATGCATGTGAACATGGTATTGATATGTTAGTTGATAACTTATATACTTAACATGTTATGAACCACCACCTAATCCTTGGGTTGGTCAGGAATGCGAGGAAAGCGAAGGCGGTCCCGTTGGTAGGACCATCTTGAGGCTAAACCCATAGATTGGACGAGTGCGTGTGGGCGACAGTAGTTAGACTACATGGGTCGCTTGTACCCGATGTCGTTCCACCACGTGCTGGCCTGATTCATGCAGTTTAGCCCACTGTCTGATCAACCCTGTTTGTTAACCCTGTTTGCTCACATATATACGGAACCTGAACCACCCTACAACCGTTGTAGCCCATCAATAACCCACCTGAAATTGGTCCACAGCCTCGTGAGCCGGGCATGGTGGAATGGGACACTGTGTCCGAGCTGTCGGCCTACGCTGGGGTGCCGCGCCTCCCCGTAGTGACCGCGAGCGATCCCTTTCTCTCGGCACTCCTCATGTGCTTGAAGTCGGGGATGAGGAACCCGACGGGATCACGGACCGCGGGGTCTCAGCCTCACGCATTGATGGGGCCTTGGCCTCGCAACTAGTTTAGGGCATTGATACGTGGGGTGTATCAGAATCCCTAACTTGCTGGATGAATGGACTTAACTAAGAACTTGGCTAACATGTCATTGCATCGCATTAGCTAGGGTGGCGACTCGGCAGTCGAGGTCGCTCTGAGGGAGTGTTGTCATATGCGATCGTAAGATGGAGTCGCTTGAGGGAGAGTTGTGGCGAGGGCATGCATCATACCATTCACCATGCATATGCATTATCAAGATTAGCTTAGTATCTACGAATGTTGCCTTTCATTAAATTCATGCTATAACTGCTGCCTGTTAAAACTTAAGATTAATAGTTCACACTGAGTTGATCACTCACTCCCACTCTGGGACGGTGTTTTAAAACACCAACCAGACCCATTCATAGATGCAGGTGATCCAGGGCATGAGGAACCTGGCGAGGCGAGCTTTGACGGGGAGAACGAGCTCTCCTACTTTCAGCTGATGGGCGGCTCACTATCGGCTAGATCAGGCTGGATTTGGATTTGCTGAGCCGCGGGCTCAGCCTTATTCTTTTTGGACCTAGCCCTCTTTTGTTGTTCTGTTGGGCAACGCCTTAGGCGACCCTTTATTATTTTTGGACCTGTATATATGTGTGATATCCTTCATTTCAGTAGATTGGTGTGATTGTGCTTCGTGCCTCAGGTAATTCCAAATTGTGCAGTTGAAATTGATTAATCATAAAAACCATAAATGCATGATAAGTGACACTCGGGAACTCGGGAGTCGAGCGTATGCATGACCCTCGATTTTTCGGGGCGTTACACATAAACACTTGTCCACCATCGCACTCCCTGTAGCAGGTGAACCAACTCCGATGAAGAGTCATGTGAAAGGATGCCCCTGTGTCAAGAATCCACTCGCCCCTACAATCATTGTATGAGCGACTGATTGTAGACATAGTCAAGATATCACCATTAGGGGTGTACACGGGTTGGGTCGAGTCGAACTAGGCTCAACCCGTGCCAGGCCCATTCACAGCCACACCAGGCCTGAACCCTGCCCGGCTTGGTCACCGGGCCAACATCTCCAGCTAGAACCAGGCCCGGCAACGATCGGGCGAGTTCGGGCCAAGTTCGAGCCAGTTTCGAACCTTCGAGTTCGGGCCAGTTTCGAACCTGAGTTCGGACCAGTTTCGAACCTTTGAGTTATTTTTATAGATCATCAATTTTATCATAGACAACCTATATATGAGGGATCAATTGATTAAGGGTAATCTTTTGGAGTGCTGCTCCTCAAATTGGTCCATATTTTTTGGTTATAAGTTAGCCACACACACGCACACACAGATCCATAAAACCTCATAGAAATGCACTTGTGGTTCCGAGGAGTTATAGAATGTTGTTAAAAGAGTTTGCTGCAATCATCATCAATGAGGTTATAAGGGAACTAGGCAATAACACTGCAGAAGATGCCTTAACAGTTAACATCACTCCTTGAACAGTTAAAATTGTCTAACCCTTAAACAAGGATTTCTTTGAATTGGGCTTTTTTATTGATCTTTACTTACAAGTTACAAATAGTCTCAGTAAATGAGTTAGAAAGAAAATAAACAGTTTTGGGGGCTAATATACAGGGAAGTTAGTTTTTCTTTAAAGCATTCATCCGAGTCATCTTCCATCCAATGACCTTTTTCTAAGAAACTGGCATCCAAAGATATTCAGTTGTTCTACAAAAGCAAGAATTTGATCATATGCAACATCTTGTCATGTAACATACCATAGAGAAGCAACTAACTAGGAACATGGTTTGGCTTAAATAATGTCATATAATATATCAATGGAAGTCACTGGAGAGGACTTCCATTCATCCTATTGACCACACATTTCATATGAATCACGGATCAGTCTGGATTTTTGGGACTAACCGAAAATCATGGGTCGTGCCTATCTTCACTGCGCAGGTTCTGGAAGAGGTCACTAAGGACGAAACATATTGCTATAAATGCATTTCCATGTTTCCAAACAAACCCACAAGCAAAAGTAAGATGTGCAAATTCAATCTCTATGAAACCAAAACTCCCAGTAGTAAATATAAGCCCTCAAATCATTATCTACGAACATGAAACATCCTTACCAATGGAAAACTCAATAAATCAGTGACAATTACATACCGTGGAAAAAGTTTGTCTTCCCAAAACCAGTGAAGATAGGCACCAGACTGTGGTTGAACAACGTCCGCCCACTGGTCGAACGAGAGAGAGAGAGAGAGAGAGAGAGAGAGAGAGAGAGAGATTAGAGAGGTGAGAGTGTGAGGTGGGCGCCTGGGACCGTGGTCGAACGGCGTCCGCCGTTTGGTCGACGACGAGAGAGAGAGAGAGAGAGAGAGAGAGTGAGAGAGAGATTAGAGAAGAGAGAGAGAGACAGAGAGAGCGATTAGAGAGATTTGGTGGTGGGGTCAAGCCGTTGGGCAGGGAGAATGGGAGTAGGGTTTGGTGAGGTCGGGCGCTGTTGCTGGGGTCGGGCGATCTCAAAAGGCGAAAGGAAAAAGTGGAAAGGGATGGGTAGGGTTAGGTTACTTGAGATATATATATATATATATATATATATATATATATATATATATGCACACACACACTCGGCGGGTCGGGCCAGGTCAAGCCGGGGCGGGTCAGGTTTCGGACCGAGTCGGGCCGAACTAGTGCCTATCCTAACTCGGCCTAAGCTCAGTTTTGGGTTGAGAAAATTGGACCACCATGACCCGAACTCCGTTCCTGGTCAGGCCGAGTCGGGCTTTTTCGGGTCGAGTCGAGCGAGCTAACTAGGCTAGCCCGGTTTGTGTACACCCCTAATCACCATCACATCCACTCATTCCATCTGACGTGACAGCGTTGGCCTCACTGTATAAAGCCTAAGATTCTTCCCTCTTAAATTTAGGATTTGCACAATCCTTCTTTATGTGTCCTTCCATCCCACAGTTTCAGCACTTTATTTCACCTTTGCCCTTACTCTTGGATTTGGATTTAGAACTTGAAGATCATGTGTCTTGTTCAAAATTCCTGCCCCTCGTAAATAGTACATCAGAAGATGTCCCCATGTCATCGTTTAGCTTTCTCATGGCCTTCTCTTAAAGGGCTGAGATAACGGTGTCGACACTTAAAGTTTTATTTATGGTGCACATTATGTCCTTAAATGACTCATATGATGCCGGAAGAGAATTCAATAACATACATGCTTTTTCCTCATCTTTTATCACTTTCTCCATATCTAGCAATTTGCAAACTAATTTATTAAAGTTACTGATGTGAGCCTCTAGATCTCCACCCTCTATCATCTTGAAGTTATACCACTGACTCTTCAAATGTAGATGATTTTTAGAGGATTTTTTTTTTTTTTTGCATAGACATCCTCTAACTTTGCCCATTACTTAGCCATAAACATTGTAGAGAACTTTATCCATGAGACATAAACGGATCGAGGATAAGGCCTTCTTATCAAGTGTATTCCAATCATCATCAATCATAGTGGACTTTCGCTCCTCAAGAGCACCATCTTCGCCTTACTTGATTAAGGAATTGATCATCTTGATCTTCCATAAGTCAAAGTTATTTTTCCCTGAGTGTACTTCTCAATATCATACCTAGTGCTTACCATTATTGCTTATCCATCAGATTCAGATCTTGTGCCCCAACGATTTCTTTGATACCACTTGTTGGGATTCATGCTGCGGAATCACAAATATATGGATCTAGGATAGTAATCCAATGACACTAACCAATCATAAGTGAACACAAAGGTTTAACATGGAAAACCCTTGCGTGAAAAAACCATGACACAAAGTGACAGAAATACACTATAAACAACAGAAATTACAAAGAGAGAGGACTTACCCGATTCGAATAACCTCGAATCTCGCCCTTGCTACACCCTTTAATACCTCAGAACCCTTTCTAGAAACCCTTAGAATACTTTTAGAAAGCCTTAGTATGCCTTAGAATGGCCTTAGGGACTCCTATTTATAGTTTAGGAAACTTCACTTACACACCTCTCTGAAACCGCTTCAAATTTACACAGTCCACATAGAATCCGCACACCATCTGCATAACCCTCGACTGGTTGAGCTTGTCCCTCGACTGGTCAAAGACCTCAAAAATTTCAGAAACATTATTGCTGGACTTTGAGTCAAACTTGCTTCAACTAGTTGAAATTTTTCCAGAACTTTTCAGATCGAAGACATCCTTTTTAACAACATATTATATATATATATATATATATAGAGAGAGAGAGAGAGAGAGAGAGAGAGAGAGTCCCGGTCTCCTATGCACTATGCCGCACAGAGCTTAAATACGAGCTCGTATAAGAGCTGTTAGATCCCCTTCATCGGCTAGGTTTCAACAGCAGTGCGTAGGAGAGTCTCCATAAAGATGTCTTGCGCAACAGTTTTTTCGGCGTCCACAGGCTCCTCCTGAAGTGACGTCATCAAGTTTAGTGGGCCACACCATGATGTATGTTTTGTATTTACACCATCCATTCATTTGGAGAGACCATATTACGGCATGATCCAAAAAATGAATCAGATCCAAAGCTCGAGAGGACCCCACTACAAAAAACAGTGGGGAGAGTGACGCCCACCATTAAAAAGTTCTGAGGACCTCACCATTAACAACTTCTAAGTCAACACTGTAATGTTTATTTGTCATCTGGCACGTGACACCGATGGCCACGGGATCTACACCCTCTCAACAGCTGGCACATTGTAATGTTTATTTGTCATCCAAACCGTTTATTTGGCACATGACACCGATGGCCACGGGACCCACACCCTCTCAACAGCTGGCGGTGGCTTCATCCACAGAGCAAACATCTTCACTTATGGTAACGGTACAGCGAAAGGCGGATCACCCAATGCTCGTGTGGCCGCATACAAAGTCTGTTGGTCCACCGGCTTCCATGCAGACATCATCGTAGCCTTTGATGCCGCTATCCACGATGGTGTCAATGTGATATCCATCTCCCTTGCTGCGCCACCCATTGATTACTTTAGAAGTGGCATCGATGTAGGGTCGCTCCATGCTGTCATGAACGGTATCCCCGTCGTCTGCGCGGGTGGGAACTCAGGCCCACATAATGGTACGGTTGCGAATATAGCCCCTTGGATCATGACTGTGGGTGCCACTACAATGGACTGGGAATTCCCATCATACGTCCAGCTCGGCAATAACAAGCGCATCAAGGGACAGAGCCTCTCGACAAAAGCCCTTCATGCCAACAAATTGTATCCATCGATCACATCCATTGATGCTGTATCCGCCAATTTAACAGCTCGCAATGCCAAGTACTATCGACCAGGGTCCCTTGATCCTATGAAGGTAACAAGAAAGATCGTCACCTACACCATTGGATGTAGTGTAGAGAACGCAGTGTAGTCAAACTGGTAGGAGGCATCGGGGTGATCATCATGATCATGAACCGTTCGGATTAGACATTGGCACAGGTGGGTGAAATCCTGACCGTGGGCCCACCGTGATGTATGGGATTTATATCCTTCTCACGGTTGCTGAATCCCAGCTAATGAGGGGGATCATGTGTTAAAGCAGACATGAAAGAAGGAAACAGAAATATTTGCCTGAACGAAAACTGTCGTGGCCCTTAGAACTTTTTAACAGTGGGCATCACTCTCCCCACTGTTTTTTGTAGTGGGGTCCTCTCGAGCTTTGGATCTGATTCATTTTTTGGATCATGCCGTAATATGGTCTCTCCAAATGAATGGATAGTGTAGATACAAAACATACATCATGGTGTGGCCCACATAACTTGGTGACGTCACTTCAGGAGGAGCCTGTGAGACGTTGAAAAAACTGCCGCGCGAGTCATCTCTACGGAGACTCTCTCCTGCGCACGGCTGCTGAATCCTAGCCAATGAAGGGGATCTAACGGCTATTATAGGAGCTCGTATTTAAGCTCCATGCGGCATGGTGCGCAGGAGATTGGGATTATATATATATATATATATATATATATATATATATATATATATATATATATATATATATATAGGGAAAAGGTACAATGCGCTCGAGCTGACGATAAGCTCCCGTGAGGTCGAGCTGTGTGGGCCCCACCATGATGTGTTTTGACCATCAACACCGTGCATTTGATGGGTACCCTTTAAATTATGGGCTATCCCAAAAATCAGTCGTATACAGAACTCAGGTGGGTCATACCATTTAAAATTATATGAAGACACCGTTAAAACATACAAAAGCACTTGGTGGGGCCCACCTGAGTTTTGCATGCACCTGAAACTTGGTCTGAACTCTCATTCAAGTGGGACACACATAATGGATGGGCTGGATTTTCAAACCACATCTCGGTGGGCCCTAAAAAATGCTTATGAATGTTTTAATGGTGCACGGCCCCTCCCCACTTCTGTATGTGGTGTGGCCCACACAAGTCATGGATTGACTTGATTTTTAAGACCTAGGCTCACGATGGAATGGTGCATCGGTAGATGTTTGAAATGCATCACGGTGGGGCCCACATAGCTCGACCTCATGGGGCGTTAAAATCAGCTCGAGCGCATTGTACCTTTTCCCTATATATATATATATATATATATATATATATATATATATATATATATATATATATATATATATATATAAGGTCTGCTTCATGGGAACTTCCTGTGAGTTTGAGTTGTGTGGGCCCACCGTGATGTGTGTCGAACATCTACCCCATCAGTTAGATGCACCATTCCATGGTGGGCCATGGGCTTAAAAATCAAGGCAATCATTGACTTGGGTGGGCCACACCACATACAACATTTGAGACGAATTACCCTCCCATTAAAACATTCATAATCATTTATTGGGCCCACTGAGATATGGTTCACAAATCCAGCCCACCCATTGTGTGTCTCTCACTTGGATGAGGGGTCAGACCAAGTTTCAGCTGCATCCAAAACTCAAGTGGGCCCACCAACTGCTTTTATATGTTTTAGGCATGTCTTCACATTGTTTTAATGCTATGGCCCACCTGAGTTTCGTGCAGGGCTAATTTTTGGGATATCCTGTAACCTAAAAGGGACCCATCAGATGCACATCATCGATGTTTGACAAACATTGCGGTGGGGCCCACGCAGCTTGACCTGATGGGAAGTTCCCATGAGGTCGACCTCATTACCATTTCCCATATATATATATATATATATATATTGCTCACCTATGCACCTACACATGTGCGCACCTTTGCACACGTGTCATAGGAGTCGAATCTGAACTGTCCATAAGATGAGGAATCTCATGAAACACCTGGGGGTGAATTTTCACCCTGATCTAAGATTCTGTTGGGCCATAGCAAAGAGAAATGCAAATTAAAGGAAGAAACTGTTTGCATTTTTCACGGCCCACCGAAGTTTTGGTTCAAAGTAAAAATTGGTACCAGGGGATTTAATGAGGCTCTGCTTCATGTGGACCGTTCAGATTTTCAAGACTCATCATGTATGATGAGTTCTCAAAAAAGTTCGTAGGTAGTCCGTGCGAATTGGTTTGCAGGTGAGCGTTTTCATGTGTGTGTGTGTGTGTGTGTGTGTGGGTGTGTGTGTGTATATATATATATATATATATATATATATATATATATATATAGGCATGCTCACCTACGCACATGCGCACCTTTGCACACGTGTCATGGGTGTTAAATCTGAACAGTCCATAAGATGTAGAATCCTATCAAACCTTAAGGTGTGAATTTTCACCCTGATCTAAGATTCTAATGGGCCATAGCAAAGAGAAATTCAAATCAAGGGAAGAAACTGTTTGCATTTTTCATGGCCCGCCAAAGTTTTGGATCAAAGTAAAATTTTGTACCAGGGGGTTTCATGAGGTTCTGCTTCATGTGGACCGTTTAGATTTTCGAGACTCATAAGATATGATGAGTTCTCAAAAAAGTTCATATGTAGTATATACGAACTGGTTCACAGGTGAGCGTTCCGTCTCTTTATATATATATATATATATATCTATATATATATATATATATATATATATATATAGAGAGAGAGAGAGAGAGAGAGAGAGAGAGAGAGAGAGAGAGAGAGAGAGAGGAATGCTCACTTGCACACTTTCTTACGTGAGCATCCATGCGCACCTTTCCACTCGTACCATAAGCACATTAATTTGAACGGTCATGTGATGCAGCACCCCTTGAAACTCTATGAGCCCAACTTTCAGCCTGATTCAAAACTCTAGTAGGTCGTAGCAACGAGAAATGCAAATCAAGGGAGGAAACTATATCCTTTTGTCATGACCCACCAGAGTTTTGTATCAAGGTGAAAGTTGGGTTCGTGAGGTTTCAAGGGGTGCCGCATCACGTGGACCGTTCGGATTATGTGCCTATGATATGAGTGCAAAGGTGCACATGGGTGCTCACGTAAGAAGGTGCTCACGTAAGGTGTTTTAATGACTCGGTCAACCCTGTGCAACTCAAACCGATTCACTAGCTTAAAAAGCGCAAACTTTCTTTTCTTTTTTTCCCAATAGAAGGAGAGAGGGTTCCAACCCATCTCCTCTCAAAAATACCAATATTTCTATTCAGCATGCCACGCCACACCGTTTGATATTTCACTATTCTTATTTATTTATTTTTAATCCTAACAATTACATAAAATATTTACACTTATTATTACATATCGAGTCGAGTCAAGTAAAGACTCGGCCAAATCTTCGAGTCAACCTTTCCTGGCTGAACATCCACTTAAGTTTTTGAACCATTGGCTGTCAACGGTCCCAGATTTATTATATTAGGTCCGGTTCAGGTCTAGGAATGTCCAATTTCACGGACCTGCTTAGAAATTGGATCGGGCCTGGATCCACCATTTTGGACGTATTTAGCTAGAAATCAGGTCTAATCGGTTTGGATTGGTTGCACCATCTTAGACCCGGTGAAGATCAGGTCAGGTTTAGCTACTTTTAATAGTAATATTTTATACCTTAAAGTGAAAAGCTCTAGTCCTCTTGAGCACTATAAGTTATAGTGCTCATAGTTATATTTGTTCACTTGGACAATCTAATGGATTAATTAGAACTATCCATTTAGTTCAAAACCTGTTTAATAGGATAACATGTAAAAATTGCATTGATTTGATGATGCAATTCATCCTTGATTTGGCCTTATCCAATTCATCCCTATTGTTAGAGGTCATAGATGAGATGGTTAGAATTTCCAAACAAAAGCAATTCTTTGGAATCATAAGTGTTAGTATTATGTATATGGATGCATATAGTCCTTAGACCAACTTATCAATTTTTTTATTTATAAATAAAGAGGGAAAAGGAATCAAAATCCCAACCCTAATTCTGTCTTTAGACACCGATCCATATCTCAAGTGGTAGACTGAGTGAAGATAACCTTGTTTCAACACTGGAGTCTTGATATCGATACCCAAGTGGGGTGTGGCTAAGAGTTTGGTGTGTAGCCTATATCATCTATAATATGTGGCTAAGAGTTTAGCGTGTAGCCTATATCATCTGTCATCAGGGAAATGCAAATTAGGTCTCCTCATGGATGTCTACTCATCTTGTGGTCAGACCGACTTCTATTTCTTGCAGGCTTTAAATTATTGACTTTAGAGTTACTGCTGATGGGGATTTTTCTCCTCATTGTTGGGATCGATGAAATCGAACAGGTTTCGATATATTATCGATAATTGCAGGATTTTTCACTGCTAGTTGCTGGACAGTTTTTTTGTCCTGTCGATATCATCGAGAGACTTTCAGATGATATCGAGGCTATCATCAAGAGTGGCACGATGACATCGATAATTGTTGAAATTTCCACCCTTGGTCACTGGACAGTTTTTGGTCCTGTGTCGATATCATCGAGAGACCTTCAGATGATATCGAGGCTATCATCGAGAGTGGCTCGATGGCATCAACGAGTTCCACAGATGCGATTGTGGAAACGCAGATTTAGCAGATTTTATTTCCTATTTGGATTCCACCTCTTTCTATTCTTATATAAGGGGTGTATGCAGGATTGGGGTGTATTCCAGGGTATTCTAAGTTTTCTAAAGGTTTTCTAGGAGGCCTTAGGGCTATTAAAAGGTGAGAGAGAGAAAAAAAAAAAAAAGAGAGAGAGGAAGATTGTGGAAGAGAGATTCTGCTCGTAGAGGTGTTCTACTTCACAGTCCACGTCTCAGCGCTTCTACGTCCTCGTGATCGGTGAGATCTCTTCGTTTTTCTCTTATTCTCTTTTGTTTATCCACTCCTGCATGAGTGAAGAAGGTTTGATCCAAGCTGTGTGTGCTTGTGATCGGTTGTAATGTTCTGCTTTATAGTGGATTATTGACGTGGACGAGGTCCTGTGATTTTTACCACTTCGAGGGTTTTCCATGTAAAAATCCCTAATGTGGTATGGTTTATGTTTTGATTTAGTTCATTATATTATTATTCCATAATTCTGGTTTATTTCCGGAGGTTAGATCCTAAGGTTTTGTACAAGGCCCCCAACAAAGTGGTATCAGAGCTAAGTTCATTGAACGGGTAGGATCGGTTTTGAATTATGGAAGGTGGCTCATTAAGGATGATCAACCTCAATGGTTCTAACTGGACCATATGGAAGGCTAAGATGGAGGACTTGCTTTATTGTAAGGACCTATATTCTCCAATTTTAGGCATATCAGCAAAATCCAAGGATATGACTGATGATGATTGGAGGAAGATGGACCGAAAGGCGGTGGGGTTTATTAGACAATAGTTGGATGATTTCGTATTCCACCATGTGTTTACAGAAACCTCAGCCGCTAGCCTGTGACTGAAATTACAAGGGTTGTATGAGAGGAAGACAGCTGGTAATAAAATTTTTCTGATAAGGCGACTTGTGAATCTCAAGTTCAAAGATGGTGGTTCTGTGGCCAAGCACATGAATGAGGTCAGTAATATAGTGAACCAACTCTCCTCTATGAAGATGGTCCTGGATGATGAATTGTAGGCTTTACTTTTTCTTAGTTCATTGCCTGACAGTTGGGAGACATTGGTGGTGTCTCTAAGTAACTCTGCGCCAAACGGAAAGATATCCATGGAACAGGTAGCCAGTTGTCTCTTCAATGAGGAGACAATGAGAAAGTCTCAGGGGTCTACTCAGCAAGAGGCCCTTGTGACACAGGAACGGGGGAGAGGAAAGAACAGGAAGGGCGGGAAGGCCCGAGATAAATCAAGAGGCAAGTCGAGTAATAGAAAAGATGTTGATTGTTGGAATTGTGGCAAGAAGGGCCACTACAAGCATGAATATCGTGATAAGAAGAACGACAAGAAAGGAAAAGGGAAGGAAGATGAATCAGATTCCACTACGGTCGCTTCAGATGGCGACGTTGTAGTTATTCTTTTAACAGATCACGATGTATGTCTCATGGTTACGAGTCAGGACACCGACTGGGTGATAGACTCAGGAGCTTCTTTTCATGCGACTCCACACAGGGACTTCTTTATATGCTATAAGTCAGGTGACTATGGGACTGTGAAGATGAGAAATTCTGGCGTATCAAAAATCATGAGAGTTGGTGATATTTGTGTGAAGACTGATGTGAGTTGCACGTTGGCTCTTAGGGATGTGAGGCATATCTCAGACCTTCGCCTCAACTTAATGTCGACGGGAAGGTTGGATGATGATGGCTATGAAAGTCGGTTTGCTGGTGGGCACTGGAAGCTCATCAAGGGTTCGTTGATCACAGCTAGAGGAAAAAAGTGTTGCGCCCTTTACAAGGCAAGTGTCAGTATGTGCAAGGGTGAGTTGAACGCAGCGGAAGATTCTGCTATTGACATGTGGCACAGGCGTCTAGGCCACATGAGTGAAAAAGGGCTTCAGCTACTAGCGAGGAAGCGGCTCCTTCCAGACATGACAGGTACACCTCTCAAAACCTGTCTTGATTGTTTATCAGGGAAACAGCATAGAGTTTCATTTATTAAAACTGCTTCTATAAAGTGCATGCATTAGATTTGGTTTATTCTGATGTTTGTGGTCCTATGAGGACAAAAACCTTGGGTGGGGCATTATATTTTGTTACTTTTATAGATGATGCATCTAGGAGGGTTTGGGTTTATGCTTTAAAATCCAAGGATGAGGTCTTTGGTGTGTTTAAATTATTTCATGCTATGGTCGAGAGAGAGAGAGAGAGAGAGAGAGAGAGAGAGAGAGAGAGAGAGAGAGACAGGTAGATCATTGAAGTGCATCTGCATTAGCAATGGCGGTGAATACATTGACGACTTTCATGAGTACTACAAGTTATTGGGTATACGGCATAAACAGATGGTTCCCAAGACCCCTGAGCATAATGGTGTAGCTGAGTGAATGAATCGCACCATTGTAGAGAGAATCAAATGTATGTTATCCCATGTGAAATTGCCTAAGACATTCTGGGGAGAAGCAATGCACATAGAAGTGTATTTAATAAACATGTCTCCATCAGCCCCGTTGAATGGAGAAGTGCCTGAGAAGGTGTGGATTGAACATGATCCATCGTACAGTCATCTCAGGGTATTTGGATGTAGGACATCCGTTCACGTATCAAAGGACGAGAGGTCCAAGCTCGATATGAAGATCAGACAGTGTGTGTTCTTGAGGTACGGTGATGAAAAATTCGGTTACAGATTGTGGGATCTGACCGAGAGAAAGCTTGTCAGGAGCAGAGATGTAGTTTTTTTTTAAGATCAGTGTATAGAAAACATTGGTAAGCTAGAGAAGAACCAGCCTAGATTAGGTAAGCTAGAGGACATGGATCCGGTTACTCCTCCCGTGGTGTCTGATGACGGGGGAGTACAACAAGGTGCAGAGGACGAGGGAGTTCCTTCAGAAGATGGACCAAGGAACAGCCCCACTTGATCCACCTGTTGAGCCACAGGTGAGGAGGTCATCTAGGATAAACAACCGTCCAAAAGGTACTCGTCGCATGAGTACATTATGCTCACTGATGGGGGAGAACCAGAAGATTATTCTGAGGCCCTAGCCGACGAGCATAAGGAGGAGTGGTTGAAAGATATGCAAGAAGAGATGAAATCCTTGCATAAGAACCACACCTATGATATGGTGAAATTGCCTAAGGGCAAGAAAGCTTTGAGCAACAAGTGGGTGTTCAGAAAGAAAGTTGAGCAGAAGAATTCACAAATAGGGTTCAAGGTCAGATTTATGGTGAAAGGGTTTGATTAGAGGAAAGGCATAGACTTCGAGGAGATTTTCTTACCAGTGGTGAAGATGACATCCATATGGGTGTTGCTTGGGTTGGCGGCTAGCATGGATCTGGAGATAGAGCAGTTAGATGTTAAAACTGTCTTTCTCCATGCTGACTTAGAAGAAGAGATCTACATGCACCAATCAGAGGGGTTTGAAGTCAGGGGCAAAGAACATATGGTGTGTAGGTTGAGGAAGAGCTTGTATGGGCTGAAATAAGCTCCATGGAAATGGTACAAGAAGTTCGACTCGTTATATTGAAACATGGGTATGACAGAATAGAGTCGGGCCACTGTGTGTTCACGCGCAAGTTCTCAGATGGTGATTTCTTAGTTCTACTGTTACATGTTGATGACATACTCATCATGGAAAAAGACATCAAGAAGAACGACAAGCTGAAACAGGAGTTGGGCAAGTCTTTTGCGATGAAAGACTTGAGCCCGGCTAGACAGATCCTAGGAATGAAGATAACCCGTGACAGAAGCAGCAGGAAGCTTTGGCTGTCATAAGAGCGGTATATTGAGAAAGTCCTATAGTGGTTCAATATAAATGCAGCGAAACCGGTCAGTACTCCACTGGATGGTCACTTTAAATTGAGCAACAGGCAGTGTCTCAATATGAAGGCAGAGGTGGAAGAGATGCAGAAGATACCCTACACGTCAGCTGTAGGAAGTTTATGATGTGCACATGCCCAGACATAGCATATGTGGTTGGTGTTGTCAGCCGGTATCTTACCAATCCTGGCAAAGAGCATTGGGCAGTGGTGAAATGGATACTCCGGTATCTAAGAGGCTCATCCAAGTTGAGCCTATGCTATGGTGAAGGAAAACCTATGTTAGAGGGCTACACAGATGCAGATATGGCAGGCCACATAGACTCCAGGAAGTCTACATCGGGGTTAATGTTCACGTTTACAGGGAGAGCAGTTTCTTAGCAAAGCAAGCTATAGAAGGTCGTAGCATTGTCAACGACAGAGGTCGAGTACATTGCAGTCACAGAGGTATGTAAAGAGATGCTTTGGATGAAGATGTTCCTATAGGAACTTAGCTTGAAGCAGGAGCAGCACATGGTCTATTGCGATAGTCAAAGTGCTATACACTTGAGCAAGAATTCAAGTTAGCACTCCAAGTCGAAGCACATAGAGATTCGGTATCATTGGATCAGGGATATTTTGGAACAGAAGGTGTTACAGCTTGAGAAGGTCCACACGGACGATAATGGGTCAGACATGATGACTAAGGCTTTACTTAAGGGTAAATTTGAGGTTTGTAGAAACCAGGCTGGCTTGAAGAAGGTGGATTCCTCCTGAGTCGAAAAGGGAGAGATTTGATGGAGATTTTTCTCCTCATTGTTGGAATCGATGAAATCGAACAAGTTTCGATATCATCGATAATTGCTGGATTTTTCACTGCTGGTTGTTGGAGAGTTTTTTCATCCTGTCAATATCATCGAGAGACCTTCAGATGATATCGAGGCTGTCATCGAGAGTGGCTCGATGGCATCGATAATTGTTGGAATTTCCACCCCCGGTCGCTGAACAGTTTTTGGTCTTGTATCGATATCATCGAGAGACCTTCAGATGATATCGAGGCTGTCATCGAGAGTGGCTCGATGGTATCAACGAGTTCCGCAGATGCGATTGCGGAAACGCAGATTTTACGGATTTTATTTCTTATTTGGATTCTACCTCTTTCTATTCTTATATAAAGGGGTGTATGTGGGATTTGGGTGTATTCCAGGGCATTCTAAGTTTTCTAAAGGTTTTCTAGGAAGGCTTAGGGCTATAAAAAGGTGAGAGAGAGAGAGAAAGAGAGAGAAGAAGATTGTGGAAGGGAGATTCTGCTCGTAGAGGTGATCTACTTCGCAGTCCACATCTCAGCACTTCTACGTCCTTGTGATCGGTGAGATCTCTCCGTTTTTCTCTTATTCTCTTTTGTTTATCCACTCCTGCGTGAGTGAAGAAGGTTTGATCCAAGCGATGTGTGCTTGTGATCGGTTGTAACATTTGTTGAGGGTCAAATATTGCATATCAGACCCCTGTTATTGGCCAGATTTACGAACATAACTATTTAACGACCTGATTTGATCGTGATTGTGATGCAGGACGTATTTGCAAGCTTGGACCGAAAAGGGCGCTAAAAGCATGGATATAATGCTCAAAGGTTACAAAGGCAAGGGACGGACCCCAAGAGACCAAGATCAACACCAGGGATCCGAAAAAAAATCAAGAACTGAAGCTCGAGTGGCCTAAAATTGGTACAGAATGCAAGATCACAGGGTTCCCACCATTCATTCAGCTCGAAACTTCATATGTGGCATGAGGACCATAAATTAACCGTACAAGTCGAGTTTCGGCCCTTGGATCCCTATAGAAGTGGCCCAACAGACAGATCAGCCCACAAAACTCTGATTTTGGGCCTACCTGCTATCTGGATATGCTTCAAAATTGGTATCAATGCGTTAAATGAGCTAAGGAAATGAATGGACGGAATGGATTTCAACCGAACATCACAGTGGACCTCGCATGTACATCGCGTGTACATGGGGTATCCGATGCCCGAGCCACACCGGACGGTTAGCCCGGTCAAAGATGGGCTGACCCGTCTTCTTTCATGCGCAGCAACAGTGGACGCACTAGCGTCCGCTGATTTTGAACAGTGGGCCCCACTCGTTGCCTGTGTTGATGATCAGGACCGTCCATTTGGTCCAGGAGGTGTTTGATACCCTCACCTAGGTGTCATTTTTGACCCATGTATGGACAAACACGTAGATCTCTGATTAAACATAAGACGGACGGCTGGGTTACAATTCAATGGGTTACACCTAACTCGATCCAAAACTAGCTATCCCTGAATGGTTTTTCGAGATGAAACTAATGGACGGGGTGAATTTCTCAAACACTGGGGTATGTGGACCCCACTAATGTCACCGCAAGCTGGCATGCGTACGCACAGCGTCCGCAAGGTGCGGACGTTGATTCATGTTGTGGGTCCCATACATTGTTCATATGGACAATCCAGACCGTCCATATGCTCTGGAGGATGGCCACGACCCTGGCTATGATTCCCTTCTAGTCCCATGCAAGTGATCGTGTGAATTTCTCATCCAAATGGAAGACGAACGGTGTTGTAGAAAGTGTTGTGGGCCGCACCTAATCCGAACCAAATCAATTCATTTCCGAAGGGTTTTTCGAGAGGATTCCAATGTACGGAATAGATTCCCTATCCGGCATCAATGACGGGCCCACCATCTCTCACAGCACAACATTACGCAGGCTCTGTTTCTCAAACAGAGCTGCGGTCGATCCAGGTGGGCGACCATCGTTAATCAGATGGCTAATCCAGACCATCCATCTTGAAGATCGTCCAGAACCGCCCCAAGTGACAAAGTTTTACAGTCATGTGTGCACATGCGGCTGCTCTTCCTCTCGGCACAAATCTTTGTTACCTAAGCCACCAACTCTGCGTGAAAGCTTCGCATGCGGCTGTGCTTTGTGTTCACCGACGTCATTCTCTACACGCAACCACCGACATCCATCAGCTTATGAAAAGGAGACGTGCGGGAGAGAAAAGGGGATCTTGGCTGGAGGAAAGGAACGTGAAGGCTAGACGTGGAGCAGTCAGAGGCAATCCTTGGGAGTTTGGACCGGATGTGAAGAGGAAGAGGAAGAGAGAGAGAGAGAGAGAGAGAGAGAGAGAGAGAGAGAGAGAGAGAGAGAGAGAGAAGAGCAAAGGGACGAGTTTTTAATTTCCCTTCTTCTTTTTCTTCTTTCTTTTATCTATTTTATTACGAGATCTAGCCCATTCATGTGTGGCTAAACCTCTTAGCTAGGGCTAAGAGGTGATGCTTGTAGCATGATGGGAGGACCTGTTGCTTGTGCCTTTTTGTTTAAGACTGAATTCATGTTGATTTTAGTGTGATTTTAAAGGAATGTTTTTAGTCTTTAATGGTCTGTTGTGACTGAAATTACAATAGGTCTGCGATGGCTTTGAGCATGTTCTTTTCCTCTTTATGGTTGGATGTCGGAAGCCCTGTTGTTCACCATCGTCTCCTGGGCATGGTTGGATGTCGGTACCCTTCCTAACCTTTATACACTGTTGATTGGTTGGTAATTAGTTTAATTCTGTTGTTTGCTTTGTCTCCTGGGCATGGTCTGGTGATGGAATCGATTCCAATTCATATACCTTTCATCTCTTGAAAATTATATCAATAACAGTTCAGTAAATTTTCATAATTTGTGATACTAGCATAAAATCACCCTGATCTTTACAAGTGGATCCTCTGAATCCCTAGTGTTTTTCCTCTGAATTCTTAAGTTTTATATAATTATTTCACCATCATTCATTCAAATTACCCGATTTAGATTATATCTTATTCCGATTCTAGTTCTAGCCAATTTCAGAAGACGTACAGGTTTCAGTCCCTATGGATTCAACCTCGGTCTTACCGAGTTTATTACTACATCACAACCCTGCACTTGGGGAGTGAACAACGTTCTGTTTTATAGTGGATTGTTGATCTAGACGAGGTCCCGTGGTTTTTACCTCTTTGAGGGTTTTCTACGTAAAAATTCCTGGTGTGGTGTGGCTTATGTTTTGATTTACTTCATTGCATTATTATTCCATAATTCTGGTTTGTTTCGGGAGGCTAGATCCTAAGGTTTTGTGCAAGGCCCCCAACAACTGCTGGTATATATGAGTAGTCAGGAAGGTAACTCTCGTCATATTCTCTATGTTCCCAATCTTATTTCATTAGTCGATGGTTTCATTTTTCGTGTTCTTGAGAAAGGATCCATTTAGCTCAACTTATCTATTATTTTACCATTAGTTCATATTCTTTTTTATTTAATTTACTTTTAGTTAATTTTTTAACTAAACGATATAAGTATTTTGTCACAATTTTTTCCCAACTCGTGTGTGATTGAGAATCTGTAGGCCACATTGAACATTGACGGTTGACATGAGAGTAGCACTCTCGAGCTAAGTAGTAGCTCATTCTAGTCTTGGTCATATGTTACCTAGTGAAACTAAGTATATGGAACTGTTTGCTTTGATATATTTAGATGTGTAGGAATCTACTTCAGTTGTGTCTTTATTTGGATATCCTCACTTTATTTCTTTTATAAATGCTTATTCAACGTTAACTTAAGATATTTCTTATGAAGAGGTGCTTTTTATGAGAAACATTTCATTAATTATATTAAGACCCAATTTTATATCAGTAGTAAGGTTTTTCAATTTGATAATGCAAAGGAAAATGTATGTCAGAAATTGCATAATTTCTTCTCTAATTTTAGTATTCATTTTCAAACTACCTATGGCTATACATTACAACAAAACGGAGTCTTTAAGTGGAAAATTCTTAATTTTCTGGATGGAACTCAATCAATGTTAACAGGAAGGAGTATGTCCTGCACTACGCCAAAATCGCGGATTTGCGACGGACGAAATCCGTCGTAAAACCAAATAAACGACGGATTTCGTCCGTCGCTTGGTCCGTCGCTGTTTACTGGGTCGTTTTTTGTTTCCGACGGATAAAATCCGTCGTTGAATCTACGAAGGATAAGGTCCGTCGCAGCTTACCGACGGATAAGATCCGTCGCAAAAAATAAAAAATCCGTCGGTGAAATGCGGAAAAACCTGTCATTTAAAATATTTGCGACGGATAAGGTCCGTCGCAAATATGAGGAAAGCAACGGATCTCCAATCCGTCGTCGGGTTTGTTTTGAAATTAGCGACGGATTTAGTCCGTCGCTAAAATATCTGCGAATTAAAAAAAAATTGTCAAATTTGTTTGTATTTTTTTTTTTTGAATCTTACACCTGATAGTCATTCAAAAAATAATTCAAACAATCATAATCAATTAATGATTAAACATGTGCATGCACATTTCACCCATTTAACATTCATCAAGACTATAATCAACACAATACCAATAAAACAGTTAACGGTCTATTTAATGTTTTCAGACTATAAATGCACACGTCCATAGGCAAAACCATACATCAGTTGGGACTGAAAGTAGCTGCAACATCTCCTAGGTAAATCACAGCAATAAAACAGAAGATGAGACCAGTCGGCGATAGGGCAGTTATGCTTTGATGCTCTTCGACACTTGAGAACCACAATAGAAGCCTCTGCTAAGTCTTTTAACTTCAGCATTCCAACTACCAGAGCAAACATGCAACAATGAGGATAACATCCAAATACACAAACCATAAAGTAAATACATGTGAAAAGAAAAAAAAAAAACACAAAAAGTGACCATGCCAAATACACATCCAACGTAGTCCTTGTCTAAAGCTCACTTTTTAACCATGCCAAGGAAATACCCACATCAACTATATTATGCAAATGCCCATGGCCACATATAAAACCCATTCCAACTAATAAGCATTGCCACATTTATGTATAGATGAGTACTCTTATCATAGAAATATACTCAAGTCTGAGAAAATCCATGCTCGAAAATCATGCTTACCTGAACAAACTTAAATTTCAACCAATAGACATCAATAGCCCCTGTAGCCTCTCACTCTTAACCAATGGCTACGAACACGCCCTTAGCTCTACATCCTTGGTGAGGTCACCACTCGCCTTGACTCTACATCTATGATGAGGATACATAAACATTAGATTGAAAGAAGTGGTAATTGAACTCATCATTAAAAGAATCAGTGTTTGGTCTATCAAAATGTTATGTTTGAAAGCAAGTAAACATTAAAAACGCACCCATTTCCAATGTGCTTCCTTTCATCAAAGCTAGAAACAAAATGGATGGCCTATCCTATCCATTTTCCTCGAGCCCATCCAAGCAAACAAGTCCTAAATGAATTTGGGGCTAGCCCAACTTCCCCTCACTTTGGAAGACTTCCAACTCCAAATTACACAACAATCCTAATAAATTGATATGCAATTGAACCGAGCATCCAAACACGTAAAAACTTAATAGAAAAACCTAAGCCCATATGCTCAAAACACCCAACACCAAAATTCCACCCATCCATTAATAACTAAACAACTCAACCCAAGTGAAAGTGCCAATCCCATTATTACAATTTTGCACATCATAGCATAGGAGGTTGTAATGTACCGTGGCTAGATAAGCATCACCACTGTCATTTTTCATTAAAAAATGAAAAAGAAAATGAGACAAAACTTGCTACTTACTGTCTACTAATGTCTTCCCATGTATGAGATTCTTTATCCAGGCCATAGTAAAGGCGTATTATATCTCTCCCCCTTTCACCCAGGGTTGAACTGATAAGCTTGTTCACTTCATCCTGAAAATGAGAAGAAATTTGGTATTTTATAAGACTAACTACTAAAGGAGACTGAGAACTGAGACAACAGGTTTGCTGAGCCCACACACAAGTGAACTGTTGCCCATCCACATAAAAGAACACGTGCCAATATGGCACACTAGTGCAAGATCCAAGCTATCCATCAGGTGGGCTGCACTTGTTTAGATCGAAACTAGGTTGTTCCACTCAGGTCAGCCAAAGTGTACAAAACAAATGGATGGCTAGAAAAAATAAAATAAATTTGTTTTAGCCAAACATTTCTTTTGTTAACTGTTGCTCATCTGAGTGAAATGGCCTTATTTTGGCCAGAATATCTAAACTGTGTCGCATACCTAATGAAAATCTTATATCATGTATATGTGTGCCACATTGGCATGTGCGCCTGCATGTGGATGGGAAAGGCTTCACGCAGGTGTGGGAGTAGCAACTTCTTGAGGCAATATACCAGAACTTGTGAAAGAAACCATGCAACAACTAATAAGATTTTATTTGAATACTGAGGGCCTTGTTGCTTATCTTTTGAAAGCAACCAATATAACTTTCAAGAATAACTGAAGAAGAAAAACCAACAACATTTTCAGAACTTCATTCAGGCGAATCGGTTTTTATCTTGAGTGACCACTCATCAAATCCATGCCATGGGTTGTTCTCAAGATTGTTATCTGCAATGTACTACAAATAGAAAGATCTAAGATTTTGGATTAACAACATACAACAAGATAGTACAATTGTGTGCATCCAAACAAATCATTCATGACAAGAATAAAAGCAGCTTGCTTTCAAGTACAAACCAAAACAGTTTAATAAAGAGAGCAGAGCAACCATCTAAAAGAAAGGGTTTTATGAAACAAGGTAGCGGCCATTACATAACTACTTTTTAATACCTTGGTCTTTACATGCCATATTCCTCTTTCATAATTTCCTAAAGAGAGATGATTTAGTGGGCGAAGTGTATAGAAACCTTCCCATACACGGTAACATTTGGCCTCATGAGCATGTTACTTACTTGGACCATCCATTAGGTCCAACCCATTCTTCTTCCACTACTATGCACAAAAGATTACAAACATTCCCTAATTCAACTTACGAGTAACTGAAGAAGTGGACAGAGCCATTTCCATGTGAAGATCAAATTGTAGTAGAACTAATGGATAGTGTTTGAAGCTCACCCGAATTAACATTGGGTTTGTAAGAAACCAATCTCACCCACAACTCAGTTTGGGACTGCCCATTTAATAAATCCAAAAATCAGTGATAGATAGTGGTTCAGAGCACTGTTTTTAATTTATAGATTTAAAAATAAATAAATAAATAAACTGACTAAAAGGCAACTTAGCAGGTTGAGGAAGCATCAGGGATTAAGTGTCCACTATATGCTATATGGTTTTGAGAATCTGGGAAATTAAATGTATATAATAATAAAAAATTAAAAGAATACTAAATAATGAAGAGTTACTTGACAAATTTGTGGGTAAAAGAACAAAAGAGGAGAGAAAAAAAAGATAGGATGAAGGCTTACCTTTGGATGCGTGGATCGGATTTAGTACCAACAGAAGCTCCCTTCATCTCTTCAGATGAAGGCTTTTTCTCTATACAGCACGTAGTCAAAACCAAAAATCAGGTTTCTATTGTTCTATTGTTCACCTCCCATCTTTGTACAGTTAGTAGTAATCAGGTTTCTATTGGACACCTCCCATCTTTGTACAGCTAACAAGGTCAAGTTCACAAGCATATGCCACATCAAAGAAATAATCAGGTTTCTATTTAGCCAAAACCACCAAGAATGGTGAATGAACATAGATCATAGTAGACATTTATCATATTGTTTGATGTTTGATTTGGACATTTCAAAATCGAAAAATATAATCTGAACCTGCCACTCCAGACACAGATTACCACAATTGATTCTTTCGCAACTAGAAAGGGAAGTACTTCAATGCAAAATTCAAATTACCCAAACAAATAGCCTGAAGGACTTGTCCCAGAAACTTCAGGAATCCTTTTGTAGGCTACAAGTGTTTGTTTCTATGCATGAAATACAAATACAAACAATGCAACAACTTTGAAGTCCAAGAAACTATGGCTATAGACAAAACTCCACTCAATCTATACTTCTCATGTGTGAGCATTTCATGCAAAAGTTGTAACCAATTTTGCAAATCTGCGCATATCAATGATGCTATAACTGTTAACTGAGCTTATAGAGAATGTTATGTTTACAATACATCAGTAGATGCAACAATATGATGAAATGTAAAAGGTAAGATTAAAATCAAAAGTAGGACCTACAATTTAGATGGTTTGATATTGAGTCATACATGCATAAGAACCATCATACTCGTACTATAGAATCACCATTTTTCCTCACAAAACAAACCCAAGTGACAAATAGCATCTACATTTTAAAGCATAGTTCTAAAACTCACTAACTCAAATCGAAACTCGTCCGATTGATAAGGTTGAACAAGAAGTGGGTGTTTGCAATCGTCCAACTTGTTTTCACCTCACAAGCAAGCTTGTAGTGTTTACATTTGTAAATTCACCGTTCCAACCTCCAGGCGTTTGTGCTTGTTTAATGCTTGTTTAATGTGCAGCGGTCATACGTTGTGTATCCGCCAGAGGGTCCTCGGCCTCCATCTCCAGAGGAGCTGCGGGAGATGGCTCGAGAGATGTGCAAGAACAAGAACCACTGACAGGCTCCTGATGTGCAAGGACAATTACGCTTGGTACTGTGGTAGCACTCATCGAGGTATGGTATTCATGTAGTTTTAAGGTCCCACTCGGCGGTACTACAAAACAGTTTGAGTGGTTTTCTTGTATATAACGAGCTGTGTTTCAAATCTCATAGCATATTTTGAAAGAGACTGTTTGGGCAAAAACCTCTCAATGGAAAAATGAAAAGAAACCGAGAAAACCTCTCTCATGCATAGGAACCACAAAGAATGTATGTAATTCTTGTTTTTCTTTTCCTTTAATAAACTCATGGAATTTAATAAATTGACATCTCTTTTCTGCATCTGTTGTAAAGATTGGTCCAAGAATGTGGCTGATTCAATATGGACCGTCCATACAACATGCCTGCTAATGCCAGAATCGAAATGGAATCAATTGATTTTTCGCCATACCAGCAACTTAGTCCAAATTCCATTTTGGTTGGGTCATGGCCTGAAATTCACACTGATTTAATGATGTTAACCATATGATTTGTCTTGTAGTATTTCAACTGTTGGCCATTTTAGTTTTGACCCCTTGATGGAATCATCCTACCAATGGAGGAACTCTTGGTCTTATGATCTAACACTACAATTTGGGTGTCTAGATTGAAATTGCATATATGCTCTCTATTTTTTTATTTTTTTTTTTTAATGGAATGGGGAGTTATTTGATACTCTAGCTGTGTTGTGATGCTTGATATGCAGGCACTCCTAAATTGTAGCTCAAATGGGGCCAACTAATTTTTGAAACACACTGTTGCTAATGCTACGTGATAGTCCCAAAATCAGATTGGCTGAACAAGCCTAACCTATGATTTGCAGACAGTTGTATGTTGAAATTGGACCATCGGATATTTTAAAATTCGAGGAAACTACCCTGTAATGCCCTTAATTATTCTCTCTAAAAGGTGGTAACATCAATAAATTGTGGGACCCACCATGGCGCATATATGACATTCAACTTGTCCACCATCTGCATCCCTGCATGATGATTAGAATAACCCAAACTAGGTGATCCAATCATCGCTGGGCCACACTATAAAAAAATAATGTACATCACCCAAAAATTCTAAATTCATTCATAGTCCATTGGAAGATTAGATTGGTGATTTTTTGTTTTGCCTGATCATGAAGGTGGACTGCGTTGTTGAACGGATTGGATGTCAAACACAGACCACATCGCCCCACAATTCTCCTCTCTTTGGGAAAAAGAAGAAAGTGGCATTAAAAAAAGCAGTTTGGAATTTTTGTTGGTTTTGGCATTATTCGGGAAATTAGGATTTCCTTGGGAACTTTGTCGTCAAAATCTCCTTAATTGTATGAATTGTATTTCCCTTGACATGATATAATGGGTGTCGTATCTAGAAAAATATAAGCCTGCTTGATTTTCCATGATAAATGTAAATCCATGATAAATAAGCAATTGTTACTTTTTCATCCAGTTTGAAAATGAGTTAGTAATTCACACTGGAAAACCGGTCCAAATGTATTGACTTTAATCCATGGCCCCACCGTAATGTATATGTTATCCATCTGTTTTATCAGAACATTTTGGGGAATGAGCCGAAATAAGAGGCAGATCCAACGCTCAAATGGGTCACACGAAAGGAAACAGTGGCCTTACTTGGCCTAACATTGAAAGTTGTTCCCTTCACTGGGCCAACAATGAGGTTTATTTGTCATATAACCAGTTCATAGGGTTACATGGGTAAGGGGAAAACACAAATATCAGCTTGATCCAAAACTTCCAGGGACCTAAAACTTCCAGGGACCTAAAGAAGTTTTTAATTGTAGGCAGGTGTTTGATTCCCACTGTTTCTTCTGGTATGGTCCACTCTTTCCATGTCACAACCGTAGATCAAGTTTGGATGCAATGGCCAAGAGCTTACAGCATGCTCACATGTATCCATCTCATCTCTGTCTATTATAGTAACCATCGAAAGAAAAATCGTAAACGTTGGCATATGCGGTACCATGAACTTGAATAAAAAATATTAGTGGATGGGGATTGACTCCAAAATTAGATTGATGGAGAAATTCTAACCCATCTTTAACCATTGTGTAGAAAGCTCCCTAAGCTCTGTGTTCAGATGCAACATTAAATTGAGTTGCAATGATTTGTTCAATAAAGTGGAAATGACCAAGATGTAAATAGCCCTTAGCCTTGATCTTGAGAGACAAGGAACTGAATTCCAGATATGTTACCTTTAAGTTGGACTTGAAAGGAACTCAACAATTTAGGGCCTACCTTTTTTCATTACGAGTACTAGAAAACACCAATAAAATTTCATTATTCTCTTATAATTGAAATGAACATACACGTTCCAAATCAATTGTGCATCCAAATGCACCCAAAATAGAATTTACAGTTTATAGCATCACCAACCAAGGGTCACAGTATCATAGGAAACAGGTACTTTATTCCCCATGCATGACCAGTTTCATATATAAATGATATGGCTGTATCTAACACGGGGCATACAGACAAAAGAATCTGGTTTTGGTGGTGACCACCATAGCAACAATTTTCAAACCTTGTCACTGATATCACTCCCAAGCCAATGGTTCCCAACATAATCCCAACAAAGGAACTATATGTTAATGCATTGAACAAGGCTTTTTTTCAAAAAAAAAAAAAACAATTCATTTGGGACCCTACAGATCCATTCTTTTTCTTTTCAAATATCGGACCCTTTTGTCTCTGTTTTCACTTAGAGAATTCTTTGCAGATGGGCGGGGAAAAAAAGAAGAAGAAAATATTCAAGAAAACACACGACACTTGAACAAATGCAAGTCTCCATGACAAACAAATCGGACCAAACACATTCATCTTATGGAAACAAACATCGAATTTCCAACAACTAAAAACCCAAAATTCAGATTTTACATTCAAAGTGAATAAGAATAACCGCATTACCGGTGGTCCTTCCAATAACCAGGGACAGAAAAGAAGCCAAATCTCCACAAGCATTGCTATATCAGGACTTTATTCTGAAAAGTCAACACAGAAAAGAGATGAAATTACAGAAATGCCATTGAATTCCATCCACAGAGATCGGACTGAAGTAGATGCGCTCCGACCGTGAGCAGAACTGGAATTCCACGTTGAATCCAAGAAAATGATCAATTAGATAAAGGAAGAGAACGAGAAAGCAATAATGGTGCACACCTATGTCTCCGCTTGGAGTAGGAAGAAGCGGACGGGACCTGCTTGTTGCGGAACATCGTATATCCGACGGGTGCAGCGGACAGAGCTCGACCATAGAGGGAGAGGGAGAGCCGTAGAGAGAGAGGGCGAGGCGCAGAGAGAGAGAGAAGGAGAGATGGAGGGAGAGGGAGAGGGAGAGGCGAGAGAGAGAGAGAGAGGAGAGATGGAGGGAGAGGGAGAGGGAGAGGCGCAGAGAGAGAGAGAGGAGAGATGGAGGGAGAGGGAGAGGGAGAGGCGCAGAGAGAGAGAGGGGTTGGTTAGGGCCGGCGCCCTAACCAGTCCTCTTTAGAAGTTTTTAACAGTGGTGTCACTCTCCCCACCGTTTTCTGTGGGGTTCATTGGAGCTTTGGATGTGACTCATTCTTTGGATCTTACCCTAAAATGATCTCTCCATATGGATGTACCGCCTGGATACAAAACATACATCATGTGGGATCCACAGAACTTAGTGACGTCACTTCAGTACAGTCTCTCAACTTGTCAGTGCCAATCCGCTCCGCAGAGAGAGGGGGCGGTGACGTCAGCAAATTATGTGGGTCCTATCACGAGGTATGTGTTATATCCAAACCGTCCATCCATATGGTGAGCTTGTTGTAAGGCTTGAGACAAAAAATAAGACAGATCTAACTATCAAGTGGACCACACGATCAAAAGCATGAAAACAATAGTGATTGGATATCCATCATTAAAATCCTCCTGAGGCCCATTGTATTGTTTATTTGACATCCAATCTGTTTATTAAGTCATACAAGCCTAGATGAAGGGGAAAAACAAAAATCATCTCGATCCAAAACTTTTATGGCCCCCAAAATGTTTTTAATGGTTGACGCTCATTCAATATTGTTTCCAGTAATGTGGTCCATTTCAAATTGGGATATAATTCATTTTTGGTCTCATGTTGTAAGATGATTTTTAAAAATAGATGGACGGCATGAATGAAACACATACATCATGGTGGGGCCCACAGAGTTTACTTTGATAAGGGTAATGAGTAACTCACCTAAATATACGGGAGAGAGGTTTCCTTAAAACATTCATAATTATATATTGGATCTATCTAAATATGATTCACATATCCAACCCATTCATTATGTGTGTCCCACTTGGATGAGGGGTCAGACGAAGTTTCAGCCGCATCTAAAACTCATGTGGGCCCCACCAAGTGCTTTTATATTTTTTAGGATGTCTTCACATGGTTTTAGATGGCATGGCCCACCTGAGTTTCATATACGGATGATTTTTGAGATATCTCATAACCTAAAGGAGACACATTAAATGCACGGTGTTGATGTTCGACACACATTGTGATGGGGCCCACAAAACTTACTAACATCAATTATTCGGTTCTCACGTCATCAATAAGTTGAATTATAATTTTGACCAAAATATTTGGCCCATTTTACATGTCTGGTCCATTCACTCTATTTTACTAATCAACACTCAATTTGACTAGTTAATCATCCCGATCAGGCTACATATGAAAAAGATATTGGGCATATAAGATTAATCAACAATTTGAGTGAAATTTGATTTAAACATCTGAAGTTATTTACTCTTCAATATGGACTCATTAGATTGTCCAAAAATGGCTAAAGGTTCAATTAATGGATGTGCCTAATAATTTAGTATATAAAAAAAAAATTCATAGATAAATTTCAATTTCCATTTAAAAATAATATTTTTTTTCAAAATGAATATTTTTTCTCTTAATTTTTTTTTTGAAAACTTTTAACAAAATATCATTTTTATTATAAAATATTTCAGAAAAAAAAATTAAAATGCAAATTTTGAATTTTTATTTTCAAAATCTGAAATTTTTTCTCAAATTTAAAATTTTTTTTCTTAAAAATTTCAAGATGCCTATTTTTTTTTCTTTAAAAGCATCATTTTGTTTTCAACTTTTCAATTTTCTTTTTTAAAATGATATATATATATATATATATATTCAAAATCTCAATGTTTTTACAAATAACTTTTTCCTTTAATTTCAAATTTTTAACATTTTCAATTATTTTTCAAACATTGTTAAATTTTTTAAACTTCTCAATATTCTTTTTCATGTGATATTACAAATCATTTAAATATTAGTTTTACATTAAAAAATATAATTTCCACTCATTTAATATAAAAACTATATATATATATATATATATATATATATATATATATATATATATATATAGATAGAGAAGCGCTCACTGAATGGTTCGACGTAATACGTCTGAACTTTTTTGATGACCCATCATCGTGATGTTGATCAAAATCAACGAACCGTTCATGTGAAGCAAAGACCTAGTGAAACCCCAGGACCAAGTTTTACTTTTATCTAAAACTTTTATCCATACCGTCCATAGCAAAGAGAAATTCAAATCAAGGAAAGAAAATTTGTTTACATTTTTCACGGTCCACCAAAGTTTCAGATCAAAGTAAAAATTCATATCATGGGGTTTCATGAGGTTACGCTTCATGTGAACCGTTCAGATTTTGCGAGATTCATCACGTATGATGGGTCATCAAAAAGTTCGACAATTACGTGCATTTAACGTCTGCTAAATGTCGCTCTTCCTATATATATATATATATATATATATATATATATATATATATATATATATATGCATTCAATCAATTGTTAAAAAATAATCTTAGATAAAAATATGTACAATAAAACTACTGAAATTCTATTAAAAAACAATTCTTAGACTATAAAAAAACATAATTTCCCACCATATTCTAAAAAAAAAAAGGAAAAAATTAATGTTCAATGCAAAAGTCATTTTAAGAGGTTTAATCACACTATTTCTTTTGGTGTGGTCCACTTGAGCTTTGGATATGCTTTCATTTTGTTATTTAGACCTCAAATTATCTGTTAACATGGATGAACAGAGTGGATAAAATAATTAAATAACGGTGGACCCCACAGAGTTTACTCAGTATGCTAAGGGTAATGAGTAACTCACCTAAATGGGTTTCCTTAAAATATTCATAATCATATATTGGGCATGCCTAAATGTGATTTACATATCCAACCCACTCATTATGTGTGTCCCACTTAGATGAGGCGTCAGACCAAGTTTCAGCCGCATCCAAAACACATGTGGGCTCCGCCAAGTGCTTTTTTATTTTTTAGGATGTCTTCACATAGTTTTAGATGGTGTGGCCCACTTGAGTTTCATTTTGAGATATCTCTTAACCTAAAGGGGACACATCAAATGCACGGTGTTGATGTTCGACACACATCATGATGGGGCCCACAAAACATACTAACATCAATTCTTAGGTTCTCACGAGGTCAATAAGTTGACCAAAATATTTGGCTCGTTTTACGCGTCCAGTCCATTTATTCTATTTTACTAATCAATACCCTCAATTTGACTAGCTACTCACCCCGATCAAGCTACATATGAGAAAGATATTTGGCATACAAGATTGATTAACGATTTGAGTGAATTTTGATTTAAACATTTGAAGTTATTTACTCTTTAATCTAGACTGATTAGATTGTCCGAAAATGGTTAAAAGTTCAATAAGTGGATGTGCCTAATAATTTAGTAAAAAAAATATATATTTTTTTTCACAGATAAATTTCAATTTCCATTTAAAAATAACAGTTTTTTCAATATGTATATTTTTATATTTTCTCTCTTTTTCTTTTTTTTTTGAAAACTTTTAACAAAATATCAATTTTATTATAAAATATTTCAAAAAGAAAATTTAAAATGCATATTTTGAATTTTTATTTTCAAAATCTGAAAATTTTTCTCAAATTTTATTGTTTTTCTTAAAAATTTCAAAATGCCAATTTTTTTTCTTTAAAAGCATCGCTTTGTTTTCAACTTTTCAATTTTCTTTTTTAAAATGATATATATATATATATATATATATATATATATATATATATATATATATATATATATATATATATATATATATATATATATTTAAAATCTCTGTGTTTTTATAAATAGCCTTTTCTTTTAACTTCAAAATTTTAACATTTTCAATTATTTTTCAAGCATTGTTAAATTTTTTAAACTTCTCAATATTCTTTTTCATGTGATATTACAAATCATTCAAATATTAGTTTTAAAATTTTTTTTTTAAAAATTCCACTCATTTGATATAAAAACAAAATAATTTTTTTTTTGCATTCAATTAATTATTAAAAAATAAACATAGATACAAATATGTACAATTAAACTACTGAAATTCTATTAAAAACAATTCTTTGACTACAAAAAAACGTAATTTTCCACCATATTGTAAAAAAAAAAAGGAAAAAATTTGTGTTCGGCAAAAGTACTTTTACGACGGACCACGATCCATCGCAAAATCAATTGAAAACCGTCGCCAATTGGTATTTTGGGCGGGAATTTGCTACCGAGACGATTCCGTCGCAAAATTTGATTTTGCGACGGATTTAGTCCGTCGCCAATTTTCGACGGACCAAAATTCGTCGTAAAGCCGTCGTAAATAAGATTTTACCGACGGATTTTGGTCCGTCGCGAAATTCTGCGACGTTTGAACGGATTTTCGTGAAACACGGGATTCGCGACGGACCTTTTCCCTTAGCGACGGATTAAATCCGTCGTTAAACCAAGCGATTTTTGCGACGGACGAAGTCCGTCGCAACAATCCGTCGCAAATCAGCAATTTTGGCGTAGTGCTGATTTTGTTGGGATGAAGCAGTTCTTCTGCATATCTCATTAATTGAATGATATCTTGTACTCTTTAATTGAGTTACCCTCTCTTAAATTACTTCAACCATGCTCCCCTTTGTTTGTGATACCTCCCAAGATATTCGGTGCGTATACTTTTTCAAAAAAAAAAAATAATAAATAAAATCTTATTGGCCTAGTTAGGGATAAACTCACCCATAGGTCTATTAAGTATGTTTTATTTGGGTACTCACTTTCTTAAAAAAGGGTACAAATTTTTAGTCTAACAAGTAATTAACTGTCGTTATATCACACTTGAAGTCACATTTTCTGAGAATGTGTCTTATTTTACTTCGTCATCATCTGTTCCACAACAACCATGTCTATCTGTTGTAGATGACATCACATAAGGTACAGAGGACAATTCACGTATAGTGGAACACCTCCTCTCTCTGCTTGCAACTGCAGTTCCTACTCCATTTAATCCTTCTATTAATCTTCCCAAAGTGATTCGCAAGGTGAAGCGCACCATTTCCCTTACATGGTATCGCTTCAATTCTCCACACCATATTAGTAACTTTGTTTCATATTAATTATTTTCTTATTTCTTTTGTGGCTTTGCATTTGCTCTTTCATCTATTTCATTTCTTTTCCAAGTGTAGGATGCCCTGAAAAAGAACTTTGGTTGAAGGCTGCAATGCTTGATGAGATGGCCACCCAGAACTCGAGAGTTGGTCAATCCACCTAATGGTTATCATATTGTTAGCTATAAGTGTTATACACCTTGAAATACAACCTTGATTGATCTATCATCCATTATAAAGCTAAACATATTGTGAAAGGCTTCACCTAGAAATTTGGTTTCAACTCCCACAAAGCTTCTCTGGTTTCAAGCTTAGTTCGGTGCAAGTGTTACTTTCAATTGCTGCAACCACTCTTAGCCTATTTATTAAGTAGATGTCGAAAATGCCTTTTTTAAAATCGAGAGCTTCATGACCTTCTCCTTATTTTTACATTAGAGATCAAGCAAAAGTACGACATTTAAAGAAAGTATTATATGCATATAAACATCCCATGTGCTTGGATTGCCCATTCCTCGAAAGGTATTTTCATTTATCAAAGTAATTATACTTTGGACTTGCTATAGCTTACTGGTATGCTGGCTCTAGGTAGATCTGCCAAGATATCGATTGAAGTCAATCATCAGTTGATCCTGAAATGTATTGTTGCTTAGCGGGCATGTTGCTTTATCTATATATTATTTGGTCTAACATTGCTTATGTTTTGAGTATGGTCGGTAGTTTGTTAAGGCCCCTGTTCCAAACATCGTGATGTAGTATATTGCATTTGTCGTTATGTTAGAGTAAACTTTCCTCGCTATCCTTCTAATTCGGCTGAAAATTAACCCATGGGCCATGGCATGAGTAACACTACGCCAAAACAGTGAAAAAAGGATGGTCCAAAACCGTCTCAAATGACCAAAAAGGACGGTCATGGACCGTCACATAGGCAGTCAAATTTTGACGTGTCCTATTACTTAAAGGACGGTTGAAAACCGTCATTCTTATTGACGGAAAAAAAACGGTTATGGACCGTCCTAAAAAAGGACGGTTATAGACCGTCCTTAAAATGGACTGTCATAGACCGTCTCTTATGAGCCCAAAGAGGACGGCCATGGACCGTCCTTTAAAAGGACTGTCATAGACCGTCCTTAAAAAAGACTGTCATGAACCGTCTCTTATGGGCCTTCAAAGGACGGTGATAGACCGTCCTTTAAATGGACGGTTATGGACCGTCCTTTAAAAGGACTGTCATGGGCTGTCTCGTTTGAGCCTTCAAAGGACGGTTATAGACCGTCCTTTAAAAGGACGGTCATGGACCGTCCTTTAAAAGGACTGTCATGGGCCATCTCGTTTGAGCCTTCAAAGGACGGTTATAGACCGTCCTTTAAAAGGACGGTCATGGACCGTCCTTTAAAAGGACTGCTATAGGCCGTCTCTTACGACCCTTGAAGGACTAAATTTGACCTATAGTCTTCTTCCTGATATACACCTGTTATACAATATATTTCATCACATTCACATTCACATTCATCTAAACCCAAACTACGTAAATCCATCCAAACACAATCTTCCTGATATACACCTGTTATATAATATATTTCATCACATTCACATTCACATTCACATCCATCTAAACCTAAACTACGTAAATCCATCCAAACACACAATCTTCCTGATATACACCTGTTATGCAATATATTTCATCACATTCACACTCATCCATCTAAACCCAAACTACGTAAATCCATCCAAACACACAATCTTCCTGATATACACCTGTTATACAATATATTTCATCACATTCACATTCACATTCACATTCACATCCATCTAAACCCAAACTACGTAAATCCATCCAAACACACAATCTTCCTGATATACACCTGTTATACAATATATTTCATCACATTCACATCCATCTAAACCCAAACTACGTAAATCCATCCAAACACAATCTTCCTAATATACACCTGTTATACAATATATTTCATCACATTCACATTCACATTCACATTCACATCCATCTAAACCCAAACCACGCAAATCCATCCAAACATAAACTACATCCATCCAAACACAAACAATCTTATTCACATTACATTCATCCACGCATAATACATATAAATAAGTTTAGGTTTAGGTTAGGTTATAAGCTATAGGTTTAGGTTTAGGAAATTGAGTTCGGGTTCAAGTTTAGGTTTAGGTTTAGGTTAGGGAGTTGAGATTAGGATTAGGTGTAGGTGTAGGTTTAGGGATTTGAGAATAGGTTAAGGTTTAGGTTTAAGAATTCGGGTTCGGGTTCGAGATTGGGTTTAGGTTTGGGTTTTCAAGTTAAGGTTTAGGTTTAGGTTTAGAGATTTGAGAATAGGTTAAGTTTAGGTTTAGGTTTAGAGATTTGAAAATAGGTTTAGGTTTAGGAAATCGGGTTCGGGTTCGGGATCGGGTTTAGGTTTGGGTTTTCAAGTTTAGGTTTAGGTTTAGGTTAGAGAGTTGAGATTAGGATTAGGTGTAGGTTTAGGTTTAGAGATTTGATAATACATTTAGGTTTTAGGTCATTGGATTTGGTTTAGGTTAAGGTTATAGGTTTAGGTTAAGGTTTAGGTTTAGGTTTAGGTTTAGGTTATAAGCTATAAGTTTAGGGAATATGAATAGGTAAAGGTTTAGGCTTAGGAAATCGGGTTCGGGTTCAGGATCGGGTTTAGGTTTGGGTTTTCAAGTTTAGGTTTACGTTTAGCTTAGGGAGTTAAGATTAGGATTAGGTGTAGGTTTAGGTTTAGAGATTTGAGAATACATTTAGGTTTTAGGTCATAGGATTTGGTTTAGGTTAAGGTTATAGGTTTAGGTTAAGGTTTAGGTTTAGATTTAGGTTATAAGCTATAGGTTTAGGGAATTGAGAATAGTTTAAGGTTTAGGTTTAGGAAATCGGGTTCGGGTTTGGGATCGGGTTTAGGTTTGGGTTTTCAAGTTTAGGTTTAGGTTTAGGTTAGGGAGTTGAGATTAGGATTAGGTGTAGATTTAGGTTTAGGTATTTGAGAATACATTTAGGTTTTAGGTCATAGGTTTAGGTTTTAGGCTTAGGTTTAGGTTTAGGTTATAAGTGTAGGTTATAGGTGTAGGTTTAGGTTAGGTTATAGGTTAAGGTTTAGGAAATTGAGAATAGGTCAAGGTTTAGGTTTAGGTTTAGGAAATCGGGTTCGGGTTCGAGATCGGGTTTAGGTTTGGGTTTTCAAGTTTAGGTTTAGGTTTAGGTTAGGGAATTGAGATTAGTATTAGGTGTAGGTTTAGGTTTAGAGATTTGAGAATACATTTAGGTTTTACCTTTAGGTTTAGGTTATATGTTATAGATTATAGGTTTTGGTTTAGGTTTAGTTTTAGGTATAGGTTATAAGCTATAGGTTTAGGGAATTGAGAATAGGTTAAGGTATGGGTTTAGGAAATCGGGTTCGGGTTCGGGATCGGGTTTAAGTTTGGGTTTTCAAGTTTAGGTTTAGGTTTAGGTTTAGGTTAGGGAGTTGAGATTAGGATTAGGTGTAGGTTTAGGTTAGGGAGTTGAGATTAGGATTAGGTGTAGGTTTAGGTTTAGAGATTTGAGAATACATTTAGGTTTTAGGTTTAGGTTTAGGTTTAGGTTAAGGTTTAGGTTTAGGGAATTGAGAATAGGTTAAGGTATAGGTTTAGGAAATCGGGTTCGGGTTCGGGATCGGGTTTAGGTTTGGGTTTTCAAGTTTAGGTTTAGGTTTAGGTTAGGGAGTTGAGATTAGGATTAGGTGTAGGTTTAGGTTTAGAGATTTGATAATACATTTAGGTTTTAGGTCATAGGATTTGGTTTATGTTAAGGTTATAGGTTTAGGTTAAGGTTTAAGTTTAGGTTTAGGTTAAGGTTTAGGTTTGGGTTATAAGCTATACGTTCAGGGAATGCGAATAGGTTAAGGTTTAGGTTTAGGAAATCGGGTTCGGGTTCAGGATCGAGTTTAGGTTTGGGTTTTCAAGTTTAGGTTTAGGTTTAGTTTAGGGACTTGAGATTAGGATTGGGTGTAGGTTTAGGTTTAGAGATTTGAGAATACATTTAGGTTTTAGGTCATAGGATTTGGTTTAAGTTAAAGTTATAGGTTTAGGTTAAGGTTTAGGTTTAGATTTAGGTTATAAGCTATAGGTTTAGGGAATTGAGAATAGGTTAAGGTTTAGGTTTAGGAAATCGGGTTCGGGTTCGGGATCGGGTTTAGGTTTGGGTTTTCAATTTTAGGTTTAGGTTTAGGTTAGGGAGTTGAGATTAGGATTAGGTGTAGGTTTAGGTTTAGGGATTTGAGAATACATTTAGGTTTTAGGTCATAGGTTTAGGTTTTAGGCTTAGGTTTAGGTTTAGGTTATAAGTGTAGGTTATAGGTTTAGGTTTAAGTTAGGTTATAGGTTATAGGTTAAGGTTTAGGAAATTGAGAATAGGTCAAGGTTTAAGTTTAGGAAATCGGGTTTGGGTTCGAGATCGGGTTTAGGTTTAGGTTAGGGAATTGAGATTAGTATTAGGTGTAGGTTTAGGTTTAGGGATTTGAGAATACATTTAGGTTTTAGGTTTAGGTTTAGTTTATAGGTTTTGGTTTAAGTTTAGGTTTAGGTATAGGTTATAAGCTATAGGTTTAGGGAATTGAGAATAGGTTAAGGTATAGGTTTAGGAAATCGGGTTCGGGTTCGGGATCGGGTTTAGGTTTGGGTTTTCAAGTTTAGGTTTAGGTTTAGGTTTAGGTTAGGGAGTTGAGATTAGGATTAGGTGTAGGTGTAGGTTTAGAGATTTGAGAATACATTTAGGTTTTAGGTTTAGGTTTAAGTTATAGGTTATAGGTTTAGGTTTAGGTTTAGGTTAAGGTTTAGGTTTAGGTTTAGGGAATTGAAAATAGGTTAAGGTATAGGTTTAGGAAATCGGGTTCGGGTTCGGGATCGGGTTTAGGTTTGGGTTTTCAAGTTTAGGTTTATGTTTAGGTTAGGGAGTTGAGATTAGGATTAGGTGTAGGTTTAGGTTTAGAGATTTGATAATACATTTAGGTTTTAGGTCATAGGATTTGGTTTAGGTTAAGGTTATAGGTTTAGGTTAAGGTTTAGGTTTAGGTTTAGGTTTAGGTTATAAGCTATAGGTTTAGGGAATGCGAATAGGTTAAGGTTTAGGTTTAGGAAATCGGGTCCGGGTTCAGGATCAGGTTTAGGTTTGGGTTTTCAAGTTTAGGTTTAGGTTTAGCTTAGGGAGTTGAGATTAGGATTAGGCGTAGGTTTAGGTTTAGAGATTTGAGAATACATTTAGGTTTTAGGTCATAGGATTTGGTTTAGGTTAAGGTTATAGGTTTAGGTTAAGGTTTAGGTTTAGATTTAGGTTATAAGCTATAGGTTTAGGGAATTGAGAATAGGTTAAGGTTTAGGTTTAGGAAATCGGGTTCGGGTTCGGAATCGGGTTTAAGTTTGGGTTTTCAAGTTTAGGTTTAGGTTTAGGTTAGGGAGTTGAGATTAGGATTAGGTGTAGGTTTAGGTTTAGGGATTTGAGAATACATTTAGGTTTTAGGTTTAGGTTATAGATTATAGGTTTAGGTTTAGGTTATAAGCTATAGGTTTAGGGAATTGAGAATAGATTAAGGTATAGGTTTAGGAAATCGGGTTCGGGTTCAGGATCGCATTTAGGTTTGGGTTTTCAAGTTTAGGTTTAGGTTTAGGTTAGGGAGTTGAGATTAGAATTAGGTGTTGGTTTAGGTTTAGGGATTTGAGTTTAGGTTATAGGTTTAGGATATAGGTTATAGGTTTAGCTTTAGGTTTAAGTTATAGCTTTAGGTTATAGGAATAGTTTTAGGTTATAAGTATAGGTTTAGGTTAGTTTATAGGTTAAGGTTTAAGGATTTGAGAATAGTTTTAGGTTATAAGTAAGGTTTTAGGTTTAGGTATAGGCTTAAGTTATAGGTTATAGGTTATATGTTTAAGTTAAGGTTTAGGAATTTGGGTTCGGGTTTGGGTTTGGGTTCGGTTTTAGGTTATACGTTTTGGTTTTGGTTTTGGTTTTGGTTATAACTTTTGATTTAGGTTTAGGTTATAGGTTATGGGATTTGAGAATGGGTTCGGGTTTAGGTTATAGGTTTTGGTTTTGGTTATAGATTTTGGTTTAGGTTATAAGTTATAGGTTTAGGTTTAGGTTACAGGTTTTGGGATTTGAGAATAGGTTTAGGTCAAGGTCATAAGTTTAGGTTTAGGAAATCGGGATCGGGTTCGGGTTCGGGTTTAGTTTTGGGTTTTCAAGTTTAGGTTTAGGTTTAGGTTAGAGAGTTGAGATTAGGATTAGATGTAGGTTTAGGTTTAGGTTTAGGTTAGGGAGTTGAGATTAGGATTAGGTGTAGGTTTAGGTTTAGGGATTTGAGAATATGTTAAGGCTTAGGTATAGGAAATTGGGTTCGGGTTCGAGATTGGGTTTACGTTTGGGTTTTAGGTTTAGGCTAAGCGTTTAGGGATTCAGATTCGGGTTCAGAATCGGGTTTAGGTTTGGGTTTTCAGGTTTAGGTCTAGGTTTAGGTTAGGGAGTTGAGATTAGGATTAGGTGTAGGTTTAAGTCTAGGGATTTGAGAATACGTTAAGGTTTAGGTATAGGAAATCAGGTTCGGGTTCGAGATTGGGTTTACGTTTGGGTTTTAGGTTAAGGGTTTAAGAATTCAGATTTGCGTTCGGGATCGGGTTTGGGTTTAGGTTTAGGTGAAGGTTACAAGTTTAGGTTATAGGTTTAGGCTTAGGTTATAAGTGTAGGTTATAGGTTACGGTTTAGGGATTTGAGAATAGATTAAGGTTTAGGTTTAGGAAATCGGGTTCGGGTTTGGGTTTGTGTACGGATTTAGGTTTGGGTTTTCAAGTTTAGGTTTTAGTTAAGGAGTAGATTAGGATTATGTGTAGGTTTAGGTTTAGGGATTCTCTAGCATTATCTACTATTGAACCTAGTATTATCTACTACATACTAGTAACATACAACCAATATTGGGGCACCATACCATAAGCTACAAGAATTTCATGTCCCCCTAAACAAGGTATCCTCCATTGATAACACACATATATATATATATATATTATAAGTTTTTTATTTTCATTTACATTCCCAAATACATTCATCATCCATCCAAGAAAATTGAAACAAGTACTGTCAATCTATCTTATATAAACAGATAGATTTTTTTTATATTATTATAAACAAATGCATACCTCCCTTAGAAAGTCCTTCAGTTGATCCTCATGAATGTCCTAATCTGTAAGAACCTTAACGGCAACATCCTGCATTCCATGAGTGAATAAATAAGAAGATGCATCACCTTTACTTTCAAGTCAAACAAAAATGGGACAGAGAACCATGTAAGAAACATCCTGCACTCGTTATTTTCAAATCTCACGCGGCCACTTCATTCCCCCACTATCTCCCTCGATTTTCCCACTCTCACCTCTCCGTCTCTCTCTCTTGAAGCAAAAAAGAAGAAGAAAAAAAAAACTCTTTTATGTTTGTTCAATCCATCTTCCATTTTCTTCTAAATAAGAAAATCCATATTTACTAATATTCTCATTTTTCTATTTTTCAAAAGAATGAGTTTGGACTCTGAAAGCGTCAACTCCAACACTCGTACTTTCGACCCAAACCCTAACCAAGGACTCCAAAATTAGTAGTATGTTAATGATTCACCTTAGAAGGCAAAAAAAAAAAAAAAAATATAATTAGTAGTATGTTAATGATTTGTACTTACAGGACATATCAAAGTTGTCCATCGGGCAATAGCATTGGCACCATTGACATGCCAGCAGGAGTTGGTCCCCTACCATAGATCATTGGCTGCAAGATAATAATAATAATAATTATATATATATTTTTTTATATATAGAGTTAAGCTTACCGTCATTGTCATGTTGAAACCGTTCCTTGAATATGAGTACGTCCCTTATTGATCTAAAACAGTCAAAAAGAATTACAATTAAAAGAAAAAAGAAAAAAGAAAAGAAAAGAGGGCAAGTAGGTAATTAGACTTTCAAATGCTACCAAAAAGAAAAATATAAACTTATCTTGTTAACTCCCCCTGAAGTGACACCTACACCAACCTGCAACAACGAAAACCAGATCAGTCGCAAATGTGTACTTAGCAATCAAGGAAGAAATGGGTTATACTGAAATTGCTATTAAATAGAAAGAAATATATTATAACATAAACAATCAGAAACCAAAAATCAGTAAAGTGGAATGGAACTCCCAATACACAAAGATGATCATACATAACATGAGCATGAACAAAAGAAACCTAGGGTGTGTTTGGATGTACAACTCAGCAACCTAGACGGAAACTAGAGAAATGACCAAATTGTAATCAATTTTCTGAGCTAGCTTCACGTCACATGCATTGGAATTCCAATTTGGAAAGAACACGTCTCTTGGCCATCATTTTTTATTAGACAAATTGCTGAAGTGCATATATGAATGGATGTTCCATTTGAAATGGATTGCAAGAATTGAAGATAGAGAGTTACAATTTGAGCATCCAAAGGATAGGCCATGTAGAAAATTAGTCAACCATGCATGTATGAATGGATGATCTGAATTGCAATAGTTATTCTAGTAAAGTAAAAATTACCAATTTGTAATTATAGTATGGCTGGTATGGGTTTGGGACTTTGGCTCCTAAGTGCAATCGCTATACTTTGAAGATGGACCTGAAATAACTAGAGTTGAAATTTGAGGGTGAGTTACTCACTAGTTTAGGTTTAGGTTTAGGTTATAGGTTTAGGTTTAGGTTTAAGCTATAGGTTTAGGTCTAGGTTTAGGGAATCAGGTTCGGTTTCGGGTTCAGATCGGGTTTAGGTATTCTCTAGTATTAGCTACTATTGAACCTAGTATTATCTACTACATACTAGTAACATACAACCAATATTGGGGCACCATACCATAAGCTACAAGAATTTCATGTCCCCCTAAACAAGGTATCCTCCATTGATAACACACACACACACACACACACACACACACATATATATATATTATAAGTTCTTTATTTTCATTTACATTCGCAAATACATTCATCATCCATCCAAGAAATTGAAACATTCATCATCCTCAAACGAGTAACTAATTATCTAACTTACAAATACGATTATCAATATTCAAGCACTAATTCAGAAAATAAAATTTCAAGCTTACGTTACTTTTCACATAAGTTTCCAAATAAGCTAACCTTCTCGCTTTCAGTAACCTTCTCCAAAATCTGAGATACGTTTGCTGTCGGGCTACTTACTTTTCCCACCTTTACTTGCACGAGATTGCTTAGATACTCCTTAATTACAATAAACAAAGGATAGTCAGAAAGAAGTTTGTGCGAAAATACTTCACAAGGCACAAAATCACTCACCAAAAGAATGAATAAAACCACAACGGTATAACAAAGTTCTCAAATTGAAATGTAAGGATGGATGATATAATTGTTTGGCCATGAGCCAACATGCACCACACCAAGGTGATACTAACAACAATCTCCACACATTCTCATTCCATGAAGTTCACATGAGATCCAACAAACACTTTCCTCATAACCATTTTTCTAGGCATCATGTGTAAATATCAAGTACCCACTATCTGAGGGTGCATTTAAAAGTTCTATCTGAGGAACCAAACAAATGCAACCCGACATGCAGCTAAGAGATAGATGCATGTCTCATGGCCAGTCCCAAATGGTAACAACAACAAAGCTATTGTACAAAGAAGCAATGCCCCAATATGCCTCTCAAAAGATCAAGTGATCAAAGCTGTAATTGTACATTCATGTAAAGAACATAGACAGGCAAAGAAAACGGGGTCGCAGACTTTTTATCTGCTTGGATGATTCGACCATTGACTCGCAGAGTCGAAGATCTTTTATTCTATTGGCTGATTTAACCATCGACTCATAACAGAAAGTGACTATTTCTGGACAAACTTGTAAACAACCAATCTGGAAAAAACTCCAAAAATAAATAAACAATATCCAAATAAGTGCTAGGAAATCCCATTTCTCAAGAAAGAAAGGACGAAAGAAAACATAATCTAAGTTAATACTTCAAAGCTCATCCACTATCCATCCCAATCTATAGGACCTAAACACCAATCATTTCAAAGTATGGCTCTCGACGAGTGCAATCAAGGGTAGACTATTGAAAGTCCGATTGGCGAATCCTCCCGTCTTTTGGGATATAGCCTATCCGCAAAGGAGTGATTAAAATATCATGAATATCCAATCCACCATGCTGTTGGGCACTCTATTGGCCCATTAACTACATGATATAACGGCGTGGCGCCATGATATGTTAATCAGAATATAGCAACAAAATTAGTAGATATGAGGGCATCCAGCCGATCCAAAACCCGATATAGGCTAAAAAGGGTAAGAAATTTCTTTACTCAAATTGCAAATGGAACATGGTAACATTTCTGGCCAAGTTTTTAATGATTTCTTTACTTAAATTAAAGTTAAAGATAACCATTTAAACAAGAACAAAACATGGATAACATTGCAGATGCTAAACATTTTAAGATAAAGTGGAACAACACATATCCACGTCTCCATGCACGTGGGAAAAAGAACAAAATGTGTGATAGAGGAAACAATGAGCCAGGAGAATGATAAGGAAGCCACATAGAAAATTGCTAGAACACCACTCGATAATCATACATAGCTACCAAAAAACAAAAGAGATACAAGTAAACATTTGAAGACTCGATACATGTTGGAAGCATATTCCCATAGAATAAAGAGATCAAAAGACTTCAGCTTGACTATATAAAAAAAAATATTGCATTGCTGGGGTGTAAATAAAATAATATAGGAGAGAAATTATGGGGCAGACGATTCTTTCACTAGCTGGAGAGATTATAAATTGAATGGTGAAAATTCAAGGATAAAAGTTGAATCATAAGCAAATTTGTGAGAAATTAAATACAAATGTAACACCACAATAGGCAAAATTTCAAGGACAAAAGTAGAATCATGAGTATAGGAAATGCATCAAATGCATCAACCATGTACTGGAAAACAAATGAATCACCCACATGTGCCAATGCCCACATGTACATATGCCATGTGCGACCATGCATCTTCAAGCATACACACGTGCCACCATGCATCTTAAAGCAACCCACGTGCACGCATGCCAGAATGAATCCACATTTACTCTGCATGTCCACATGCCAATGTGCCAATGTTTAGAAGAGCCACATATGCTTGTCCATCCATCCAGATCCAGGGAGTTTAAAAAACAACAGTTGCCATAGCAAAATAGTCCATCTACATAAGCCACATCTAGAAATCCCTTAGCTGAACAGATATGTCCAAAATAGCCTATTGAAACAGAACTTTGACGGTAAGCAAACGGGCCCTAAAATTCCCAAGGAGCTCTAGATTGGTTTTTTTAAATTTTCTATCGAGAGAAACCTAGCAATTGTAGCTGCATATGATGCATTCATTCGACCTTGCAGACTGATTTAACGTTGTTCCATATGGTGTGGCCTATGGGGTTTTGAATCGGCCCAAATGTATTTCTTCTTCTTTCTTCTTCTTCTTCTTTAATGTGTTCGTGGACCCTAAAATTACATGCATTTTTTTTAAATGATAATAACAAGCATTAGGATCTCAATTTTCCAGAATTCCAAATCAAATACCAAAATCCCTCCAAACGGATACCTCCTAAAACAAAATCTCGACGAAAAAAAAAAGATAGAGAAATTGAGAGGAGATCAAAGAAGTCACCTCACTCTGTCGGGACCTCAACATCCCCATCAGCGATCTCCTTCTGCAGATCGTTTTAGGGGACAGCCCCAATGGCCCGATCTTCGGGGCGAGTGAGCTCGCCGCGCCTACTTCTCCTCCTGTGACGCAGACATACACATCCACCACTTGAGATGGGTCGAACTTCGGAGGCATCCTTTGTCGCTGCTGAATCTCACGGTTTTAGGGTTTTTGGAGGGGGAGAAATGTCTAAATGAGAGAGATTGAGAGGGACCGTCTGCGCCGTGAATGCAGGAAATTGAGAGGTCGGGCAGCAAAAACAGCGAGAGTGAGAGAGAATGAGGGTTATCCTCTTTTGGAAGATGGAAATGGCGCTCGAAGATGAGTTTGGAAATGGAAATGGCGCTCGACGGATATACTCTTTTGGATATGATAAAATTTGAAATCCGAATTCCGTGAGTTTTACATTATTTATAACACAATTTATATTAACAGCCGTACATGCGTGGGACCATTTTTCTAGATGTTTAAAATAATATTATATAATAAAATTATAGATATTTACCATCTACAACTAGACCGATTATTTGGATGGTCTGGATAACTCTAAATCTTTGTCACTATTGTTATTAATGAGTCACCATTATTTTAAATCAAATACAAAACTAACCTTCTTTCTCTCTCACCTAAAAACGGTACTTGAGTTTTGGATCTGGTATGGCTTTGTGGGCCCCACCATGATGAGTGTCAAAAATCTACCCCATCAGTCAAATGCACCATTCCATGGTGGGCCTAGGGATTAAAAATTAAATCAATCTATGACTTGTGTGGGCCACACCACATACAAAAGTTGAGAGGGGTTACCCTCCATTAAAACATTCATGATTATTTTTTGGGCCCACAGAGATGTGGTTCACAAATCTAGCCCATCCATTATGTGTGTGCCACTTGGATGAGGGGTCATACCAAGTTTCAGATGCGTCTAAATTTCAGGTGGTACCCCACCAAGTGCTTTTATATGTTTTAGGCATATCTTCACATGATTTTAGATGGTATGGCCCACTGGAGTTCTGTATACGGCTGATTTTTGGGATATCCCATAATTTAAAGGGGACCCATCGAATGCACAGTGTTGATGTTTGACACACGTCATGGTGGGGTCCACACAGCTCAACCTCCCAGGGAGTTTCCCTGAGCTCCACGTATGGAACCTTTTCCATATATATATATATATATATATATATATATATATATATATATATATAATATTAAAAATAATATAAAAACCTATGATCATTGTCCATCCATTTTGATATATCATTTTAAGTTATGAGTTCCTGCACCTGACCTCAGCCAACCAGATGCTAGACTCAACGTTGGGCCCACATCGATTTATATACTGTATATCCATATGATTCATTTGTTTTGCCGACTAACTGCAGCACATGAGCCCAGAAATAAATCATATTCAAATCTTAAGTAGACTACAGTATAAAAAAAACAATGGTAATTGAACACCCACCATTACAAACTTTATGGGCCCACTGTAATATTTATTTTTATCCGACCTGTTGATTAGGTCAAACATACTCGTAAGAAGGAAAATAAAAAAATTAATAAAAAAAACAAATATCAACTTCATCCAAAATGTGGTGTGATCCAACAGAAATTTGGATGTGCTCCATGAGCTGACAAAACGGATGAATGGTGTGGATATACTGGTTGAGTAGCGTATTGGCTACTGAAGTGATATCACCAAGTTGTGTGGGCCCCACTGAGATGTATGTGTTGTATCCACACCGTCCATCTATTTTGAGATATTATTTTAGGGTATGAGCCAAAGAATGAGGCAGATAAAAAGATGTGGTGGATCTCACCACAGAAAACAGTGGGAAGAGTGATTCCCCACTGTTGATATTAAGCGCGCGCCCAAATTTGGGGGGGGGGGGGTGGTGAACCGTGGTTGGTGGTCGATGCTCTGTGGGCCCCACCATGATGTACATGTTTCATCCATTCGGTTCATCCATTTTTACAGATCATTTTAGTGCTTGATGCAAAAAATGATAGGGATATAAATCCTATGTGGGCCACACCACAGGACAAAATTAATTAATGGATATTCACAATTAAAATCCTCCTAAGGCCCACTGTACTGTTTATTTGACGTCCAATCTGTTGATTTGGTCATAAAGACCCAGATGAAGGGAAAAAATAAATATCAGCTTGATCCAAAACTTTTATGGCCCCCAAAACATTTTTAATGGTCAAAATTCATTCAACATTATGTCCTTATACCCTAAGTGTCCTATGGGGCCCACTATGATTTATTCAATTTGTCCACTCCATCCATCCATTTTAACATATAATTTTATTACGTAAGGTCAAAATTGAAGCCTATAAAAATCTGAAGTGGACCACATCATAGGAAACAATATAAATTGAAAGTCTACCATTGAAAATTTTTGGGTGACCACTGAAGTTTTGGATCAAGTTGATATTTTAGTTTTCCCTTCATCCATGTATTTGTGATCTATTGAACAGGTTGGATGAAAAATAAAATTCACTGTAGGCCATAAGAAGATTTCAACGGTGGAAATCATTATTCCCACTGTTTCCTGTGGTATGATCCACTTGAGCTTTGGATATACTTTAATTGTGGACTCAACCACTAAGGGCCTGTTTGGATGGGTGGATTGGAAGGGATTGAATGGTATTAGGGTGGATGGCATGGATTTCAAGGTAATGATGGCGTTGTTAATGGATTGTCTTAAGATCCATGGAATTGCTATATCCCCCCGGATTGCTATATCAAGTCTGTTTGGCACACTCGGCCAATCCTGGGATTAACCCTTCCCATCCCTTCCAATCCCTCGAACCAAACATGTCCCAGGCAAATTTGAACGGATTAGGGTGGATTGGATGGGATTTAAAGGTAATGATGGTGTTGTCAGTGGATTGTCTTAAGATCCATGGGATTGCTATATATCCCAGGATCAGATCACCCAGTTTGTTTGGCACGCCCGGCCAATCTAGGGATTTAACTTCCAATCCCTTCCAATCCACCTATCCAAACGGGCCCTAAAATGATCTAGAAAATGGATTGACGGTGTGGATATCATAAACCATGACTTTGGGCCACGAGCTTAAAAATAAAGTCAATCCATGACTTGGGTGGGCCACACCACATACTATAGTTGAGAGGGTTACCCACCTATTAAAACATTCATAATCATTTATTGGGCCCACCTAGATGTGGTTCATAGATCCAGCACATTCATTATATATGTGTGTCCCACTTGGATGAGGAGTCAGCCCAAGTTTCATACACTTCCAAAACTCATGTGGGCCCCACCAATTAAATGTTTTTATATGTTTTAGGGATGTTTTCACATAGTTTTAGATGCTATGGCTCACCTGAGTTTTGTATACGACTGATTTTTAGACTTAAATGGGACACATCAAATGCATGGTGTTGATGTTCTACATACATCATGGTGGGGCGCACACAGATTAACCTCATGGGAACGTTCCCATGAGGTGACCTTATATATAGTACCATTTCACTATTTAGGTAACTCCTTCATGGGTGTTACTATAACCATGTAGGGCCTACCTTGATATATTTTATGTATATCGCACCGTCCATATATTTTTCCATCATATTTTAGGATGTGATTTCGAATCATAAGAACTCAATAATCTCGGGTGGGTCATGAAATCACTCTTATGATGATTTTTTCACCTTCGGATTTTGCTGTTTTGATGAGGCTGTATGTTGAATTTTAGGGGTTGTAGGGTTTGATTTTGTTTTCTTGTTAAAGATTATTCGATTCTATTAGTGGTGTTTGGAAACTAACCTATGATATTAATTTGATTCCATTTGGGAAAAATTCTGTCTGTGTCAATGTCTTGTGTTTTTGCAAGTTCTAGGGTTTCTAGTGAGACTTGTGTTGTGTTTTACTGTTTTGGAGTCCTTGGAGCTAATATGTATGTGGGGGCCATTTGTGGATGGGTGGAGGGTGGGATGCCTTTCATGGAACAATCTCTCACTTTGATTGGTGGATTTGGTGCGATTGGATGGATGTCGGTTGTTTTTTTTTTTTTTTTTTTTTTTGAGATTCCATCTGGCTTAAATTATATTCCAATTCCTTTTTAACAAGCAGCTTAAACTATATCTAAGCTGTGCAAGTTTACATCTCATTGCTTTGGAGACGAGTTAATAGCCAAAAAATGATAACATGAGAATGGCCTATACTAATGTATACATTAGGTACCAATTCTTAATGTTGGCAACTCACCCACCCTGCACCTGGCATACCTGTACCTCTCCAAAGGTCACACTGATTGGATGATCTTAACTGACTGAAATTGCCGTTAGATTAATTTGGACCATTTTCTTTTTGACTATTCTGAGGAACATTAAGTTGTACTATTCTTTTTAAACATCTATATGCTTCAATCTCCTTTGGTCTGCACTCTTATTGTGTTGAAGGGCACATCTAATCTGTTGGGTAGAACACTTATTTTAATATCACAATGATTGGATAATCTCAACCATCTGATATTACTTTGAATTTAGACCATTTTCTTTTTGACCAAGGTATTAAGAAACATTGATTTGCACTCCTCTTTCTTAAACGTGTATATTTTTTCTTAACCTCGAGTTGCACTCTTCTTCTTTTTCTTTTTTCTTTTCACGTTTACATGTTTTAATCCCACCTTGTGTATTGTAGGCCACATCCATTCAATTTTGTATAGATCCCTCTTTTTTCAATTTTTCTTGTCAAAATACAAAATCTAGTTTTCTTTTTTTAAAAATATATATTTTTTACAATTTGTCAATTTTTTCACAATTTTGTTTAATTTTTTAAATTTTCTTTTTCAAAATATTATTTTTTAAATATAACTTTTGTTATATAACTTTTTAATTTTTTCTTTTCAAAATACAAAATCTAGTTTTCTTTTTTTTAAAAATATATATATATATTTTTATAATTTGTCAATTTTTTCACAATTTTGTTTAATTTTTTAAATTTTCTTTTTCAAAATATCATTTTTTAAATATCACTTTTGTTATATAACTTTTTAATTTTTCTTTTCAAAGTAAAAAATCTAGTTTTCTTTTTTAAAAAATATATTTTTTTACAATTTGTCAATTTTTTCACAATTTTGTTTAATTTTTTAAATTATCTTTTTCAAAATATCATTTTCTTATCGAATTTTTTTTTTCAAAATTATCAACATTATTCAAAGTTCTTATTTTTTTTTTTCAAAATCTAGATTTTTATAAAATTACATTTTTTTTTTTCAAAACCTAAATTTTTTTCTTAAACATTGTTAGTTATTTTTCTAAGCTTTTTAACTTTTTTTTTTTTTTTTCAAAAATCATAATTTTTTTGTTCTTAATTTTTGACTTGAGCATTAGAGACGGTTTAGGACCGTCTCTAATGCAGACGGTCTTCGACAGTCTCAAAAGACCACTATAAGACGGCTAAGGACCGTCCCTAATAGAGATGGTCATTGACAGTCTCACATCGAGACGGCGAAGGACCGTCCCTAATATAGACTAATTTTACCTACTGAAATATTAGTGAAAACCCAATAAAGGACGGCCAATGACCATCTCTAATATGGACGGTCTTTGACCGTCTCAAATGACTGCATATGAGACGGTCAATGACCGTCTCTAATAAAGACGGTCCTTAACAGTCTTAAATGGAGACAGCTAAGGACCGTCCCTAATACAGACTATTTTTGACCGTCTCATATTATAGGAAAAGACGGCTAATGACCGTCTCTAATTGAGACGGTCCTTGACAGTCTCAGATTAGCAGTAAGAGACGGCCAATGACCGTCTCTAATAAGGACGGTCTTTGACCGTCTCAAATGGCCACATATAAGACGGTCAGAGACTTATTTCAGACGGTCAATAACCGTCTTTTATCCGCAGTTAATGACGGTTTTTGACCGTCTTAAATGATTTGTAGACGTTCAGATTTTTGAGACAATATTAATGACGGTCAAGGGCCGTCTAAAAGTTTAGAGACGGTTTACGGCCGTCTCTAAAGCGTCTTTAAACCAAGCAGTTTTAGAGACGGTCCAGAACCGTCTCTAAATCCGTCGTTTTTTTCCATTTTTCACGTAGTGTAAGGTCCTCTGACTGTTGTTCTCATCCAAGGTTCTCCACCAAAATCTTATTCTCTTATATTGTGATAATACATTGCATGCCATCCATATTGCCACATATCCAGTCTCCTATGAACAAAACATATTAAAATGTCACTTTGCTCGTGATAAATTGATAGTCGGGAATATTTGTATACTTCACTGATCATCTAAAGACAATTAGTCTGTGTTTACAAATCTATTTTGAGTACGGATCATTTGTATTGAAGGCACAAGAAATTCCAGGGTCGTCGGGTCTCATTGGTCCACACCATTTGCGGTGACTCAAGCTACTAAGATATGCCGGATTTTACTCTCCCAAATAGATTGCATGCTACACAACATAACTTTTAAAGGAGTAGTTGCCTGTATTTTAGCTTGTTTGTTTAGACAAAATGAAGTTCTTTTACAATAAATAACTACATATATAATTAATAAAATCATAAGTAGAAAAAATAAGACGTATATTGAAATATAATAGACTAATGTAATAACCAAAAATTTTTGTTAGCATGAGAGAATTCCCAACCCGAGGTTGGATTGGGTTATGGCGCTGAGATATAAGAATTGGGTTGGGCTAGGGTTGACCACCAACCCGACCCAACCTGACTTTCAGCCCTACTATATGGGCACTCGAACCTTGGATAGGTTGAAACGCAGTCTCTCTGCCATTGAGCCATGGGTTGGAACCCTAAACTACCGATGATCAAGTCCAACCTTGATTTGGCCATAGTTTTTCATTATCGTTCTTTTTCCAACTTATAAATATATGGTTAGGGTTGTTTAACAGAAGTGGTTCTTTGGAATCATAAGCAATTGATTATGGGAACCATCAAATGGATGGATAAAGTGTTTGGGTAAAGCTAGTTTTGTACAAATGATTTTGAAGGCCAATGAGAACATAGTTAAGATTGTCAGATACGTCGAAATATTTTCATGGTGGCCCATGAAACCAATGCTGGATCTAATGAACCGTCTATGACACACGTGTGCATATGCAGTTGTGCCCCATGCATGCCAATGACACACGTGTGCATATGCAGTTGTGCCCCATGCATGCCAATGACACGTGTGCATGGTTAGGGCAGTTAATCCGCAGCCCTCATGGCGAGCTTGCCCCAGCACGAACAGGTCCAAGTACCAGGTGGGCCACACCTGCATGAAACCCTGATTTCTAGGCTTAGGAGCATTAATGGTAGGACTCCACCTGATGGATGGACCAGATCTCATAACGGAAAACGTGGTTTTGCAACTAAAGTGCACAGCTGGTCTTCGCATTCCTTCAACCATTGCTATTTCCTATTTATCGCTCTGAGGCAGCCAGTGGGCTGGGCCCTGGGCCAGCAACATCAAAGATCTATCCAACAGGGCTGGACCCCACATTAAAAATCTAAAAGAATCCAACCCGGCCCAGCCTCAGCCTGACCCATTTAACAAAGCCAGCCAAGAATTTCAGCCCAAGCCCAATCGAGCTGGACCATTTAATTGTAATCGGGTTCGGCTCAACCAATCGGACCTGACCAGGCAGCGTCATACTTGGGTTTTGGGCATGTCGGTCCACCAAATTAGAGGATATATACAAAACATATGTAAATCTCCTTTATCTGTACTTATCATGTATTAATTTGTTTAGGGTTTTGGGCCAAGTCAATTTGAGTCATGTGGCTGAGCCCATTGATAGGTTACATGGTGGGTTGGGTTGGGTGGGATTCGACGTTAGCCCAACCTATTTTCTTAAAATGGACCATCTATTTCCAACTTGACACAATCCACTACTTATTTACGTCAGCGAAAACAATAACCATGACCGGGTCGCACCGGTGATCCGTAAGCTGATGCAACCCATTCCCAACCATATGCTCATGGCCAAAAAATTGGCCTTAATGAAGACCATTTCCAATTCTTTAAATGTGTGGCCCACCTGAATTGTTCGGCCCAATTTTGGACCATGCAATCAAGATGGTGAGGTCAACCTATGGGTATGATGTAGGACGGGTAAAGAATGACTTATTGGATGGCCAAAATCACATAAACATGAGAGCAGGAGGAATCTATATTGGGCAAAGATCGGAACACTATAGCTTCCAACAACCATAATATTGCGACAGCTATCTGTTTCTCGACAAGCTCTACACTGGCTAGCAATGTTTAGGGGTGTCAATAGGCCAGGTTGGCCCGCCTTGGGCCGGACTTGGGCTGAAGTATTAGGCCCAACGGTCAGGATTGAGCATAAATTTTAAGCCCATTTCTAAACTAGGTCAGGTTTGGCCTAGAATGTTAAAAAGCCCATTGGTTGAGGTTTACAAAGGTCGCTTCTATTTGGTTGGACATTCAATGTGTTAATTAATGTTAATAAATGAGAAGGAGAGAAATCATGTGATCTGCTACTTGCCACGAGTAGGAAAATTCTGATTGTTGCAATCTGATTGAGTCACATCAACATGCACATGGCATTTAATATAGTAGTTTTGACAATGTCTATGATGAAGTGGACCAATCAAGATGTAGAAAAACATAATTTTATGAAATTCACCCCCAACGCTGACCTTTCAAACTGTTTCCCTTAGTATTTAATATGAACAGTGTGAATAACAGATGGGGCTGATGTTTAGGATCAAAGTTTTGGTGTGTATCCAATGGTTGGAGTGGATTTTATGTAATCATGATGGGCCCTGTAAATATAATTGGTGTATGTCTCTCCCAATTGTTTTCCTTGGTGTGGCCCACCTGAATTATGGTTCAACCTGTTATTTTGGCCATAATGTAGCATTACACATCTAATGGTTAGAGTGGATCTCAAGTACACATCAAAGTGAGCCCCCAAAGGACAAAAGGTGGGCATCATAAGGAGAGTTATTTTACGTACACATCTCACACATCATGACTGAGAATAATTATTTCACATCACTTTTGGAAAAGGGGGTCGATGGCTTGGGTGGGCTTCAATTTGGTGTTGATGTAAAATCCACCTTGACTACTATGTGTGTCACACCATGTTAGGTCCATGGCAAAAAAACCAGCCCCATTCGTAATTCAAGTAGACCACATGATTGGAAACAATACATGGGGCAAGGCTCACCCTCTGAACTGTTTCACTTGGTGTGGTACAACTAAATCACAGGTCAGTCTGATTTTCTAGTCTTGGCCTAACATGGGATTATGCATCTAATGGCTGGAGTAGATCTCACATACATATCACAATGAGCCCTTTAAAAAAAATCAAGGGTGTGTGTCCCTTTGTTTTACAAAATTTATTTGGAGCTGGGACCCTGGCCAAGGTTGGGCTTGGGTTGCATTATTTTGGCCGACTCGGGCCAAATTTGGGCTTAAGTTGAACAATGCATGTTAAAATTCAACCATTTATGATTGAAATTAGGATTTTAAGTATACTTTTTTTTTTTTTTTCAAGTTTCATTTTTTCTATTTGTAGTATTTTAAGAGTCCGATTATGATCCAAAGTCTTTATTTTAGTCAACCAAGGGTTTTTTATAGGTTTTAGTAGGATTAGATGTCTTTTTACTAATTTTAATAATTTTTATTATTAAAAAAAAAAGTGTCATATTATGACCCAAATTAATAATCTAGAGTTTATTTCGCTTATATAAGCACATACAATATTTTGTAATCAATATATTTCATCAATAATAATAATTTTATTTCTCGCATTTTAAAAATCTTTCATTGTGGATTCAATGGATATTTTTAAGAAGAAAATGGTGGGGACTGCTCTTTATTCACACACTCATTATGTTATTTGATAAGATGTTGGATAAAATGAGGTGGATAATATCATCCTCCAGCATAGAAGATTAGGTGTTGGATAAGATGAAGACTGTTGACTTAAAGTAGATAGCCATTCCTGCAATGGCCAGGGTTCATGTCAATGACTTCCTTAACTAGGTCATAGAGGTAAAGAAGTTCTTCAATTATATATATGTAAATTCATAAGGAGGAGAATATAAAGCTTGTAACATACATGCTTAAAGCCTTAAAGGTGGAGCATCAGTATGATAAGAGCAATTCCAACTCTCATTGTCGTAGCCATCAAAGGCACTGATACAAACTAGCTGTAGATGAAAAAAGTTAGTGCGAGTGTGATTCTAGCCAATAGCTTACAATAAGGTATTCTTCCAAAAATATCAAAATTACTGCTAAGGAGCCATACATGAAGGATTATGCGGAAGAGTTCCATTGTTTTTCTTCACTAATGATTTGGCAGAGATCAAATCACAACAAGAACTAAGGTTCGGTCGAGGCTTCGATGGATCATCGGATCCCAAAGGTTGGTGGGATTCCTGACTGTGGGACCCACCTTGATATATGTTCCTTATATCCACACCGTCTACCCATTTTGAAATCTCATTTTAGGGCATGATCCCCCCCCCCCAAAAAAAAAAAAAAAAAGTTGATCTATATTTAGGTGGACCATAATACAAGAAACAGTGGTAATTGACCATTAAAAACTTCTGGTGAGCCATAAAAGTTTTGGATCAAGTTGATATTTGTGTGGTCTCTTCATCATCAACGGGTTAGATAGGAAATAAACATTCTGGTGGCTCCCATGAAGTTTTTAACAATGAGGATTCAATCATTATTGGTTCCTATGGTATGGCCCACCTAAAATTTGGATCTACTTCATTTTTTGGGATAATGCCCTAAAATGATTGGTCAAAATGGATGGATAGTGTGGATGAAATGCACATACATCAAAGTAGGCCCCACAACAAGGGATTCACCAACCTCGGTGTAACCCGGCATCCACCCAAACCGTGCCCCGGCAAGGTTCATGGGTAGACCATCCAGAGAAGTACAAGATCATATGATATTTTGATAGAGCTGGCATCGAGTCAGACCAAGTTAGGGTTGACCCAACCCGACCCGAACTCGACCTGACTCGGTACACAGTCTAGCTAGTATGCCTAACCTGATCCGATTCCAGGTCTGGCTTGGACTTACCCAGACCGAGTTCGACCCAGTCACAGGAACCCAGTTGGTTCGAGTTAGCACCAAGTCAAGTTGGGTAGTGCGGGTAGGCACGACCTCATCTCCTTTTAACGACTTCAAAGACCAGTCGTTTAGGAGTGAATCATTCAACATCATGGTGAAAACCTCAGTCTCAGACGTGATAAGGAAGGGAATCCACTTGACGTCAGCCAGTTACTGTAATTGGCCGCGCCAAAAGGAGGAGTCTCTTGATCACTTGTTAGCAGGAGTTCTCACCTCCTCAGTCTGGTCCCACTTCTCGACCATTCTCTCTATGCCTTTTCTCCCAGGTCAGTCGGCATCCGGCGGAGCCTCCCAATGGTGGACCTTGGCCAATAACTCGTCCGCTTTGGGGATCATTAGAAGGCTAACCCCAACGCTTATCCTCTGGAAAATTTGGAAGTCCAAAATCGCCCACCACATTGAAGGAATTCTTCCCTCAGCCACGATCACCATCCGTAAAGTCCGGTCATGGCTCATGCGCATCTCTGACGTTTTTCCTCTTCCCCTCGTTAAAAACCAGGCTGAAAAGGAGATCCTGTCTGACCTCCAAATCCATTAGGGAGCTCCCTCTCCCTCCTCGGTGTCTTATGTGAAATGGCTCAGGCCTAAACTAGGAGCAGTGAAGTTGAACGTGGACGGATCGTTCAGAGGAAATCCAGGGCCCTCGGGTAGTGGGGGTGTTTGTCGAGACACGCAAGGAAGGTTCATGTTTGCTTTCTCTAGGGGGTACGGTCTGGGTTCCAGCTTGATGTAGAGCAAGTCGTGGACAGTTTCATAGCCAAGATGGACCAAAAAAGGGCCGGTCGACGACAGAAGTGATCCGGACCATTGGACTTTAGATCGGGCGTATCTCACAATCCAGAATGAGTTATCGGGTGTAAAATATATGATTTTAGGGTAGAACGAGCTACTTTAGCCAACCAACCCTGCTATGCCGGGTTGTGTAACTCGAAATTGTGAAATACCCCTGGATCGACGGTCATTTCCCTGTTTTAATTTCGTTTTTACTATAAATAGTAAGTTTTAGTTTGATTATAACTCTTCATCTGTTGGGCTTTAGGAGTTGCGCCCAACGTGAAAAGAGCTTAGAATAATTAGAAGAACGGTTTGGTGAAGCCAAATAGGACACTTACTATTTTTGGCCGAAAACCTTGCGCACTAGTAGACATCACGGCCGTCTATAAATAGTAAGTTTACTATTTATAGTAAGTCGCGGATTCTAGGAGTTTTAGTTGTAGTTTGATTATGATTTCTTTCCCATTGCTTGGTACTCCTATTTAAAAGGTTGTGAACTCATTTTTAGGAATTAATTAATCAATTTTGAATTTATTAGAATTTATTTCTATTTTCTGCTTTCTTTTCTCATGGATTCGAGAAGTCTCTGTGAGGAGTCCAAAGAAGCTCCGTGGATTTGAAGTAGTTATCCTCTTGAGGAAGACGGTGATCGACCTCATCACGTTCATCCCTGCGTCACAGCTTTAATGCGGAAGTCAAAGTAGTGGTAGATGGCCTTATCATTTGTATTAACAAAGGGTTCAAGACGATCGCGGTGGAAAGCGACTGCCTAGCGGTAGTCGATCTGCTCTCCAGGCCGGTTGATGCTCCCTAGAACGTCTTCTACTAGAAGAAGAAATTTGAAGCCATGAAATCCTCCAAATCAATTTCCATCAACCATATCCCAAGAAAGGAAAATAGGGTGGCTGATAGCCTAGCTCGCGGGGGCAGCACTAGCCAGTGTTCTATGTTTTTTAAAGAAATTTCTAGCCTTCCCTCCCTTTCCCACAGGGAGGTGGTCCTTGACAGGACTGGTTTAGGTTTTGTGTGTCTTTCCTAGACCTCGTTTTCCTTTTCTCCTTTTACGATAGGTAGGCTTGCTATGGGTTAGGCCCTCCCCAAATGTGAATGTCTTGTGCAGTTGAAGCTCGGGTTTTATTTTTGTTGTTTCTGAGCTCCCCTTCATATTTGTATAGCTTTTCTCACAGCAATGAAATGATCTTCTGAAAAAAAAATGGTGAAACCTAAGACATCAATTCCTTATCTACGATCCTCCAATACCCATCAATCTTTAAGGTGGAGAGAACCCGCAACCCGGATATTAGTTCCTTATCGTTGGCCTGAATCTGACCGGCAAGGTTGGCCTATGTGTACAAACTAGTCAGATCACCCTCCTCAGAATCGGGCTAGTATGGATTCTCTACGAGAAGGGATTTCAGCTTATCGAGCCTTGGGGCGATGTGGACGAGCTCCATGTCGCCTATGGCAATTTTCAAGACGGATGTGAGTGCGGTTGCAAGGGTCAGTTTGTTGTGGGTGTTTGGATCATTGTGGGTGTTTTGGGTTGTGGGTGGGATTAGGAAGAGGGTGTTAGAGGTGGAGACGGATTTGAGGGCATAGGTGGAGGGAGTACAAAGGACATCATCGTCTAGGTGGCCACAAATGGTGACCTGGTTGTGGAGGAACTGAGGGAGGAGGGTGGGGTCCACTTCGAAGAGGAAGAGATCGTCGTGGGATCCGAAGGATAGATGGTAGGATATGGGAATTGAGGAATTGCATGGGAGATTAAGGATTACCTCTACCCCACCTTCATCCATTAGATTAGATTCAGGTTATATATATATATATATATATATATATATATATATATATATATATATATATATATATATATATATATATATATATACCCGAGTTAAGTCGAGTCAAGTCACTGGGTGACCCGGACTCAACTCGATTTGAGTTCGGATTGAGCGCAAGTCTACTTGACTGGGATAGACTCACCCACTTGGTTCGGGTTAAGTTGAATCAGGTTTGAACGAGTCGGACGAGTTAAGTCTACCAAGTTAATTCACCCAACTCTATTCTTGGACGACCATGTTAGTATGATGTTTACTTTACTCACAGAGGGAAAGGAAACATCTATTTCTTCTCAAAGATGAGATAGAGATTACCTCAGCCCTTTGAGTCGCAACAAGTAGAAAGGTCATTGTACTACTAGTGGTTGATCATTTAATGTACAATCACCCGCAAAAACAGATAGTGGAATCACATCGGGTCACAAACTTTTGTTATACTTTAAGGGTGGTGGTTGAAATGGATGATATGTAAATTGTGTAGTTGGCTGTGAGATGTTGGATGTGGGTCATGTGGGGCTTTAGTTTTTTTGCAACCAACAAAAAAATAATATGATTTTCGGACAATTTGATATTGTATTTTGGATTAATTTTAAAGTAATTGGTGTTTCAAATTTTCTAGTCAAGTTGGGCCATGGCCTCGGGTGTGTGCGTATACATGTGTGCAAGTGTGTCTTTTCATGCAAATCTAAAGAGCTACACCCCTTCATTTTTTGTTTTGAACCATTATGTCTTTTTGGGCCCATGGGTCGCACTAGCTGGGTTTAAACCCAACCAGCACAACCCTTTATGAAAGGGTGTCTCTACACCCTTACGGTGTCCACTTATAATATATAAATAGACTTATCATTAGTTTATTAAAAACAAAAGAAAAGATTTGGTTTTACTTTAAAAGTGTGTTTAAGTATTTTCTAGTTCGGGTTAAGATTGCAAGTGGCTCGAGCCCATGTACAATAAGTGCAGTGCTAGGATTGGGCATTGCATCCTAGAGGTTGATTGCCCCCAAAAATCCTATTATACTTGGGACGTGGTCAAAAGGGCCAAGTAATTTCTAATCACGGCTTGACTTCTACAAACTGATAAAATTCTCTTTAATTTTAATTAGTCCCAATAATTTTTCAAATTCCATTCCAACATTTGTACGAACTCGTGCTGCTGTAAGATAAAACCATATTAATGTGGCACCCAAAATTTGCTCAAAGGCTAGCCAAAACCAGTAACATTCATGGGCACAGCTACATCTTAACCAAAGCGGCTGAGGTTAATTAGCCGGTACATCTAAGGGGTTATTATTATTATTATTATTATTATTATTATTATTATTATTATTATATGAATTCAGATGTTGTGAGGGCTTCCAGTCCTCTTCTGTAAAAATGTCAGGCATTTTTTAAGGGTACAGTTCTAACCAGCCACCTACCTTGATGGTCCACCAAAGAGCAACATGCAATTAAGCTATATATAGGGCCCACCCTAGCAAATAAACTGGCACAGGCATTATCATATCACATAAAAACACAGAACCACTTTTTCAAAGGAACACCAAAAAAACAAACCAGCACCAACAGCTAGAAAACCCAGAAGAAATCCACTTTAGACATGCATGTGCGCACATGGAAGTTCATTTGAGTGGTTAACAATTTTCTATGATCCTGAGAGTTGCAACCCGACATAATAGCCACACAATCATCACCTGAGTCATCAACCATATGTAAGTGAGTTGACTCGGCACCCTCTCTCTCTCTAGAAGTGGGGGAGTGTTAGATCCCTTGATATATATTGATATGTCATCCTCTAATGACTAATGACTCGATGATTCTAGCTTTTAGAGCAAGGGGTGATTTAACGTAATATTAGAGCAGAATGTTAAGTCTTCAAATTTTAGAGGACATTCGGCCCATGATATTAGATGGAATTATGTGGAATTGAATTACAAAAATCAACGCCCACATCCATAGCTCAAATGGTAGACCGAGTAAAGTATACCTCGTTTTAACAACGAGGTCTTGGCATCGATTGGCTAACAGTGAAGTGTGATCTGACAATGGGTGTACTACTAAGCAAAAAAAAAAAAAAATTACAAAAATTTTCTTCCAATCCCACGTAATTATGCCTGTGGGATGGAACTCTTCACCGGAGAAAATATGGGGAGCAGGTGGTGTTTGGCATCACCGAGTTCCATGGCCCTATCATGATATATGTATTATATCCACACCATCCATCCATTTTTTGGATATTACATTAGGTCATGAGCCGAAAATTGAAACAGATCCAAATCTCAAGTGAACCACACCAAGAAATCAGTGGGGACCATGATTCCCACCATTGAAACCTTCCTAGGTCCCATCATGATGTTTATTTGTCATCCAAGTTGTTCATGAGGTCACACAAACCTAGACGAAGGGAGAAAACAAATATCAGATTGATCCAAAACTTCCATGGCCATCCAAATGTTTCAACAGCGGTCACTAAATCCACACTCTTCCCTCTCGTGTGGCCCACTTGACTTTTGATCCGATTAATTTTAGATCTCTTATTCTAAGATGAGCTCTCAAAATGAATGAACGTAGTGGATTTCTTACGAACAACAGAGTAGGGCCCACCTAGCATTCCTAGGCACTGACTTCCGGTGGAGCATTTTGTAGAAAATCCTAGTCCAACTCCTCCAAATGAATTTTCAAATGCATTATTCTCATTCATCTATAATATAAATGGAGATTCAAACCATTAATCCCTCGACAATTCCTGACTTTCGGAATAATTACTTTCAAATAATATTATTTCACTTACTCCTGTGCACTAAACAGAGTGGTTAGAAAAACCAAGTCCGGCAAATCACTACTTCATGAATAAAATTCCCATTTCCTACTCTCACTGTTCATAGTCTTACAGGTCTTCTCCGTTGCAGTGGGAGTCAATGGATAATCTTATCTATAAGGCAGTAACCTTGTGACGGACAGCCTAGATGAAAATGGATTTAAAACAAGAAACGGATTGGTAAAAAATCATCAGTTTCCAAGTGCTTTCTAAGAAAAGGTAATCTATAGATGGGGTTAGCTTATTTAAGGGATCGGATCCATCTAAGGGTTTCGATGGGCCATTTTGGCGTGTTGGGATCATATTGGCCACATGTGTGCACATGCACGTACCAAAAGCTCAGATCTTGCACAACAGCTCTGACGTGGGTCCCTCTGCCGCATGGCCACATGAGATGTTAATGCGGTCCATCTAAGGGGTCCATGTAAGGGCTGAGGGCTGTAACCTCGCTGTTTCTTATAGCCTATCTGTACAGAGGGAGACTGAAGAAACCTCGGGAATGCAGCTCTTCCCATGGCCCACCACGTGAGAACATTATGTATAGCCATTCAAACGTCGGGCACATTATGTGTACTGTACTCCGCGATGCATGTTCACGAAACGATACGGACAACGACCCACATTCAGTAGCCAAACTTTGTCGATTTTGATGGTCAAGATTACTCCATCTTCATGATTATTCAGCTGGGCCACCGTTGGTGGGACATATGGCCGTATAGATGGATGCGATCACGTGCACAGGTACTTTTTGTTGTATTTTAAATTATTTTAAAATAATTTAGTGCTTTAAAATTTTCGTTGAGCTGGACTTACATTGAGCTCATATTTTAAATTATTTTAAAATAATTTAGTGTTTCAAAATTTTCATTGAGCTCGTACTTACATGTATGCATGAATATGTGTCCTTTCACATAAGTTTAAAGGGTTGCAATTTTTTCATTTTTGTTTTAAAAGGTTGTAATTATTTTTAACACAAGGGTTGTATTAATTGAATTTAAACTCAACTATCACAATCCTTTATGAAAGAGTGTCTTATAAGTATTCTCACAAAACTTCTTTTAATCCGATTTTAACATATGAAAAAGAAAATAAAGAAAATATTTGCTTTCGAAATATGATATAAGTGTTTTTTAGTTCGAGTTAATACTGTAATTGATTTGAACCCGTGTACAATAAATCCATAATTAGAACCAGGTAATAGTCGTTGTATTCTAGATGTCAATTGCCTAGAAAATTGTATTGTATTTAGGATGTGGTTCAGGGAGGACAAATTTAATTTCAAGCCAAGTGATTCTAAATCACATTTGGACTTTTACAAATCGATAATTTTTCTTCTTTTTCTTATTTTAATTTTAATTAGTCTAAATAATTTTCAAAACTTTAAATTCCAACAATCTCAAAATTAGATTTCTTTTATTGAAAATTATTTAAAACTATGGTTATATCTAAGTTGTCCATAAAATATTCGGCAGGGCTGACAGTCAAGCAGGTTAGGTTGGGTCGGGTTGGTACTACTAAAGCCTAGCCCAACCCAAGGTTCCTATACCTCAACCCTAAACCAACCTCCGGTTGGGAATTCTCAACCCAAGGCCAACCCAAGCGAGCTTGGTTGGGTTGGTGGGGTATATATATGCTAATATTTTCATTATTACATTAATCTATTATATTTTCAATACACATCTTATTTTTTATACTTATAATTTTATTAATTATTTATGTAGTTATTTATCATAAAAAAGTTTATTTTTTCTAAACAAGCAAGCTAAAATATAGGGCAACTACTCCTTTAAGAGCGGTAATGTGTATCAAACAATCTATTTGGTAGAGAGAAATACATAGTACCTTTTTAGCTTGAGTCATCGGAAATGACGTGAACCGGTGAAACCTGACAGCATTGGAATCTCTTGTGCCTTTCACACAGCCGAACCACATTCAATTATAATTAATTTATAAGGAACTTATATGTTGATTGCGTTTACGTTGAGTCAGGCAACCCAAGTTTTATCGGGTTGGTGTTCATATGGCCCAAGCTCGAGACAAACCCAATACATATAGCCCAAGCCTAACCCAATGTCAGGTCGGTCACCGGTTCGGTCGGGTTGAACCGTCCAACTTTCAGCCCTAATATGTAGTAATATTGCAAGTAGCACCCTACACCCTACAAATTTTGAAGGCCTGGCAAATCCTACGTGATCAATCGAAACACGTGGAAAATGCATAATTCCTTGGAAAATAAATACTGCTTTTCTATCATTGTGCATCTAAAAGTGTCCACTTGAAATCCTTGTTGGTTTTGCCCTCAGTGAGATGATGCAGTTACAGCCGGTAGATCTGAATATGGCATAGTGCAATTGGCAGAGCACCGTGGTTCCTATGCATACACATCAAATAATTTTACACATGGCAGAGTTTCTTTTCAATCGCGACCATCCATCTAGTGTTTCAAATAATGGATGGACAATATTGGAAAACAAAAGGCTATAATATCTATAGTTTATTTGGTAAACAAATCAACGGTGAGAAACAAAAGTGGTGTATGATATGGTCCAGTATATTTGATTTCCGAAAACTAGGCTGACATGAATGCAGCATCATTCGGCCACTTATATCAGCAGTTTATATTATGCGAAGGCTACATGCGGCTAACAGTGAAGTGTGAAGTGGATCGTTACATTTGCTCGGGTGGTAGACTCTCAGGAGTTTCAACAACCGGTAAGGGTTCGAGCATCCATAGGCAGTGAAATCCCACTGCAGCGTGAGCGTGTTGGGGTGTGTGTGCGTGTGTAACAAAAAAAAAAAGCTACATGTGGCTGTTGTTAAACAAGGCATATGAATTCCCTCAGTGAGCCTAACCGATTTATCAGGATTGTCGTACTGATTATTAATGGCCCTTCTTTGTTATTCCCTTTTCAATTGTCTAGATTCATGGTTCCCTATTAATTGCTCTATGGAATGATGATAAGCGGCATGCATTTATTGGGACAGCTTGTGATGTATGATATCTTGCTTGATTCTTTAAGCCAACATTTAACAGATTTCGGACTCATCATTTGAGATCTATATCATTCTTTAGGTTAGATCATATTAGTAGAGTAAAAGTGAGATATTTTCTCAAATTAGAGAAATTTTTAGCTATTTCATAGTGCAAAAATCTCACTCAATACGAGACTTATTGATTAAAGAGTAATAAGGCTAATACGAGTCACAATCACCGTTAAAAAGGCTAATGATAAGATCCAATCTTTTGGGTATTTTCTAGACAAATTTCTTAGAAAAACGGAGGATATGTTATTACCATCTTGTCATGTGCTGACCTAGGATATGTTTGTTAGATCCAGTCGATTCATACGATGGTTCCCATGGTGGATTTTTCTTAGTTCATAAGTTTTAATGATAGGTTTATCAAGTGAGACATGAACATGCGGGCCATAAATGTATCTATCGAGTCTAGATCTAAAATTGTGGGGTGTACCTCTAAGGGGACCATGTGATGAATGTTATGGATCAATGCACATGTGCTATGTTTGCATATGTAAGTGTTTATGTTTAGATCCCGGAAACAATAGAAATAGCAATGTTACAAGATGGCCGGATTAATATAATTGAAAATCAAATTAATTGCCTCTTTTTAATAGTATAATCAGTGGCCATTAGATAAATGGGTAGTAAGAAAATTGCCAGTGGTCCGAAGGTCTAGATTCAACAGGTGATTGTTTGATCAATTAGATTTTTAGACCAAGTTCTATTCATAATGGATGTCAAATTGGTGTTTACGTGTGCAAATAAAAGTTCATTTGATGAACTATTATGAACTATGATATACCAGCAAATGTATAGTTTTCTGAAGAGCAAACTTCCACACATGTGAGGCCCATTGTTCGATGAACAAATTGTAAGTAAAAAGATACTTGATTATGATTGAGAATGTCCAAGAAACTTTCGGATTAAGAGGTCCTAACATTTCAAGATTTGGTCACATTTTCCCTCCATATTCAACTGCCAAAATTTCATTGACCAATTATTATTCTATTAGAGAATCTGTTAAAGTATGAAGCATGTAATTAAATAAGGGTCATACCCTATTTTAGTTTTCATATGTGTATGCGTTTCTCCAGCCTCTTTGAATTGTAGATACAGTATGACTGCCTAGCTTTGCCATCAGTTGATTGAATGGTAAAATATATTCAGGGCCAACTGAGTTGGTTAAATGGTAAGATGTATTCATAGTTGGTGATACAGTAGCTATCAAAATAAAAGTGATTAGAAAATATGGTGGTTTTATTCTATCTCTGTTTCATTACATTGAAAAAGTGTTAAAATATTTTATTCACTTTGATAACATACATGTTAACACTCCTTATGACTATTCCATCATCTAAAGAAAAACATAGGTGAAAGTGTCACAACTTGAATATTCCACAATCATTGGTAGCCTGGTGTACCTAATGAATTATATAGTGTCTGTTATAGCGTATGTAGCAAATAGAATTAAGCAGATATACTCATAACTCTAGTCCTGATCATTTGAATGTTTCATCTAGAGTGCTAAGGTATCTAAAAGGTATTATTGCATATGTTATACATTATATTGGTTTTTCCTCGGTGTTGGAATGATACAACGATGCTAACTGGATTACATATTTAGATAAAACGAAGTCTACAAGTGAATACATTTTCATTTTAGTTGGAAGAGTTGTCTCCTGAAAATCCACCAAATAGACCTATATTGCTCGATTCACTATAGAATCTAAGTTTATTGCTTTAGAAAGGCAGAGATGGAAGCATAATGAATTAAAAATCTATTGGCTAATATACCTTTGTGACAAAAACTTGTTTCAGCTATATCTTTACATTGTGATTGTCAAGCAGCTATAACAAGAGCTAATAGTAAGATTTATAATGATAAAAGTATGCATATTCGACTCCAGCATAACATAGTAAGACACTTACATATGGTCGAGTAATAGCCATTGATTTTGTGATATCAAAGAAAAACCCGACAGATCCTCTGACTAGAGGGCTTAGTAAACAATTAGTCATTGATACATCTGTAACGTCCTGGATTTTTTTATATATAATTAACTTATGTTGTTACTTACTGACTATTAACACTCAATGTTAGCCTATAAGCGGGTGGTATTAGTGAAGAACCACACAAACCCAATTAATCAATCGTAGGAAACTAACAAATCCGCCCGATCACGTAAACGTCGAATATAGTTTCGTGATTTATTCATCTAGGGCTCAAATTTAGTTGACCTACCATTGACTAATCAAGAAAACCGCGTCTAGATAAACACCTACCAAAAGCCGAGACAAGTAGGGGTAGGATCTTAATCAACAAACTAAACTAACCCAGTTATTCTTTTAGTCTAAGAACCAATGGTTTATAATGATTATAATCGAATCATCATTTTCGCTAGTTACGAATATGCCATACTATGAATTTAGCTAATCCAAACCCTAATTATTGCACACGAGAAATCTCGCTACCCAATTCATTTCAAAAATGCCATGATTATCTAAACAAGATCTAGACCACTCGTTAGTGGGCCACTAAACCCGAGGCTATAGAAATATATTCATCTTAGTGGGCTTGACGTCCATCACTGGACATCTACCTGAGATCACGTTTCGAATCGTTCAACTTGAACTCGCAAGTTGAGTGCTTGGGTTCTGTGAATACCTTATATGAAAATATGGAACTCAAGTGAAATAAGTCCATTTGCTCTTTCGCGAAGTTGTAACTTTCAGATCGTCGATTCATGGAGAAATTTGGGATATCGATTAAAGATATTTCTCCACACATATCCGTATAGCCGCGGCCCCGATCGACCATCGGTGACTGTCAAATAGACTTCTGATCATATCCATCGATCGGCACATCCAAATGGTGGGTCGATCATATCCATACATAGATCATCATTAGGGCTAACTATCCTATAGTGTATATCGACATGTACATCCCATAATGAGCCATAGAAGTTAGAAAAATACTCCCATAGGATTGGTATAGTAAAAACCCAGCTCTTAGGGCCATTTACACCAAATTTGACACTATATAAAGCCTTTATTTGGGACCCCCTCCTCACATACGAATTTCAACAAGAGAAAAGGAAAAAAAGGGAGATGAAAAAGAGGAAAAAGGAGAAGAGATAGAGCTTGGGGAGTGGGTGTTGGTGCACTTCCACCCTCTCATCCCCTCTCTAGCTACCTTACCGCTCATGAATCATTTGTGGAATACTCTCGGCGGTAATTAGAAGTAAGAAATAGATTATACTCTCTAATATAGCCTTTTAGGTTAGGTTTTCTTGTCCTTATAATTGTTTGTATAATTGTTTAGGCATTTCAACGATCTTTCCTTAACACCTTAACCATACGAGCACTGTGAGTCGGGGTGAATCGTCACAAGTTGCGGACCATTATCCTTAGGTTACTTTTTATTGACCCTTGAAGGTCCCAGTTAATGATATTCTGTGGTAAATGTTTTATTGATTGTTAGCATGTCCATATTCCGAGTTTGATTGCAACATGTATGGTTAGTCGTTTATTGATGCTCATGTGTTTGATTAAATGTCTAAATGATTGAAAGTGTTGACCTATTGATGCTCACATGCTTGATGGAATGCCTAGGTAGATGTGTGGTTTTATTGATGCTCAAATGTTTGATAAAAATGCTTAAGTACATGTGTGGTTCTATCAATGCTCACATGTTTGATAAATTATCTAAGTGGTTGTGTTGTGCTAATGATGCTCACACATTTGATGAAGTGCCTAAGTGGCTATATTGTTAAATCCATGCTATGACGACATGATGAATTGTTAGGTTGTAGTGATGCTTAGGTTACAACATTGGGACAATCAACTAACCGCCCGAATTAAGGGGTGGCTAGAGTTAGGTCGGCCACCCTAAGCTTGTTCGATTGACATGGGTTAAATACGAACAACCGACAGTAGATGGACTACACGGGATGCTCGCACCCATTGTCGGTTGCGCCGAAGTTCTCCAAGTCAATCAAATTAGCCTAATAGTCGACTGACCATGTGTATTTACAACATATGACAATACCAAATAGAATCTAGGATACCCCATTTCCATTAAATGAGTCTACTTTTAAATATTAGTGGTACGATCCATAAGACTCATGGGTAGAGCATGATGTTATGAGACACCATGTTCGAGCTATCGGCCTATGCTAAGGTGATGAGCATCCCCGTAGTGACAATAAGCAATCAAAAAGGCTATGAGCCTGGTGCATCCAACTGTAATAATGCCGAGACCACTTCACATTTGTGTTTGGGTGACGCTTCTTATATCATCTGTAGACGCTCTCCACCTATCGATGGGTTGCCTAACCCTGTGCATCCAGACTATATCATCCAGGTCCTTAGTGATCGGTCGAGCCAATTGGTCGGACTAGTGTTAGCCTCACATTGATTGGGGTGTTGTCATCTGGGTGGTAAACCCGAATATGGATCAAAGGACACAGGTGAGGAGCCGCCTCGAGCCTAGTGATTCAATTGAGAACACGATAAAATGAAGGTACCCTAGCTTCCCCAATATACTAGATGAATGAAACTTAACAATTACTCGGCTAACATGAACATTTATCGTATTAGTTTAGATTAGCGCCTTGGCAGTCGAAGTCGCATTGAGGGAGTATTGGTCATATGGGAATGTATAGATGGAGTCGTTTGAGGGAGTGTTGTTTGGAAAGAGCATGCATCATGTCATATATTCATATGTGCATTTAACAAAAGTATTTAGGAAATGCTTGTTTGGTTGTTTATCATTAATTGCATTGATTGAGTTGATAACATGTGTACTTAGAACTAATAGAATCATTGAGTTATCTACTCACTCCTACCTGGGACGGTGTTTTAAAACATCAACCAGACATATCATTGATACAGGTACTAGTGAGACTTCAAACAGATAGGCTTATATCGGGTTGTGCCAATGCCATTATGTTTTGGAGAATTGGCATAAACCGAAAGCTTTACACTTTAACCGCCTTAGGTATGTATATTGTGGCTTGTATAATCCCCATTTTGGGCAATCACCGCTATGAAAATTATATTTTTGACTGTTAGCTCTATTATTTGAATCTTTTGTTATCTCTACCGCGATTTGGATCCACTAAGTGAATTGCATTACTCTGATTATTCGTGTGCAGAATTGTAACCCCCCATGTTTTCAAGACCCAACTATATGACCCGTTTTCCAAAAACCCAAGTGTTAACCTTAAAGGATGGTCAAATTCGAGTATATATATATATTTTTTTTCTTAATCTTCCTTTCTTTCAGAGTTAGCAGTTTAGCGTAGAATGTTCAAATCAATGTAAAGAGAAATTACATTTACATTCAAAATATACAAGAGGCTGCCCATAATTACTTATAGAAACCAATGTCTCTAAATTTAACAAATACAAGATTTACATGGTTTAATATATGAGAAAAAATAGAACGCATGTAAATTTGAGCCGCAAGACCGGACAGCTCCCCGTAACAATACAACTATGAATCCTTGACACTTGTACCCGACTCCTCATCAGTCTGAACCTGAAAATCACTTAATCCACTTGTGATACCTGTACGGTTATATATTTGATGGATGAGTGGTCAACTCAGTGTGAATTCCCCTTAAGACTACACACTACCACATTATGTAAGTATAGTTATAAAACATAACAAGTCATACAAAATGATACATGATGCAGTCTTATTAGATGCATGGATACATGAGTGCACATCAACTGGGAATGCTCATCCAGTTGGATTTTGGGCAAAACCCATGTAATGTGCCGGTCACCAGTGAAAGTACATAGTACATGCGTAGTGCGAAACTCACCAATGTGGCCGGTCACCAGTGAAAGTACATAGTACATGCATAATGCTAAACTCACCGAAGGTGGGTCGATAATAGATGGTCTGAGAGCTAGCGAAACGATACCCCAACTAAATCCTATTAGGCACGTGCTACAACATCCAGAATTAGCTACCCATCATCGCCTGAATGTTATAAATGCATGATTAACCCTTCCATTATTATTCCATTTATAATCACCAGGTTTAACGAAGCTCAAGGTCACTACGGGGAGCTCCTAGCCTAGCATAGGCTGACAGCTTGGGCATAGGTTTCATACCACCATCCTCGGCTCATGAGACTACCACCATACGATGTTTAATGGAAACCCATCGACTAGTGGTCAATCATAATTTAGTATCTGGGGCTTATCATCGCATGGTGGTATAGATATAATACATCGAACCCATATAGGGAAAATACCAAAATAAAAGTCACATAGGGCAAGTATCAAAATTAAGCCACATAGGGCAAGTATCAAATTTAGCCACATAAGGCAAATATTAAAACTATGCGATAAAAGACCATCCTTAAAAACCACTTAGACAGGACAACCCCTGGATGGTAGGCCCATATCAATATTCAAATTAAACCACCATTCAATAACCACTAAGTCAAAAGCCCATTACAACCACAATCAATCAAGTTACATCCCAAGTATGGGTGTACATTTATAAGTGGGGTTTTCCACTAATATACCAGTTTAAGTTCCATAAGCAAACCACAAGTAATTCCACAAGCATGAGAAAATATGCATACTTTAATCTAGCAAGTAAATGTTAGGCATGTAATCTAGCAATTCAATTCCAACAATTAACACATGTGATTATAAGATGGATGTATCAATTATCAATCGAAATTAAAATAAAAACTATCACTTAAGCTAATGGAAAAATGGAAAGCTCAAGGGGAAGAAATCATCACCTGATAAACCGAATCACCCTCTAGCGTCGCTAAGTGTTTGCGCTCTTAGAATCAAATCCTACCATGAATTGTAAAATTGTATGATCAGATACAAGTTTCATACGTTTCCTATGGTTAAGATCAATCCTAGGGTTCAGATAACTTAGGTTTAGGGCTTTGTCATATGGTTTAGTTCCAGGTTTAGATTCTAGGTTTTGATTATGGAATTTGAACTCTATTTTGTGTGGCCATTAATGATACTATTAATGGAAATAATAATGAATAAAATTAATCAAATAAATTGGTTATTAATTTTAAGAATTTTAACAATGGCTACTACTACATTAAATTATCTAACAACTCATGATGAATAATAATACTAATAATTCCAAAACAACTATTAATATTGACGATGTACTTAATATTAGCTAACATGACACTAATAAACATTGTGATAAAAATAAATAGTATGCTCTAGCGTCAATAATAATATTTTAAGAATGTCAATTAGAATACTAATATTTTAATAATGATAATTTTTATATGTATTAATTAATATCAATATGGATAATTTACTAATGGTTAATCATATATAAACTTAATAATCCTAAAAATGATAATAATAGTAATAATGATAATTGAAATAATTTCAATCTGGAAAGAAAACATAGACTCACCTTTGTCAACTCGGCTCAACTCGACGCAATTTAATGCGTCTTGGAGACGAACCTCATCCCTTGACTGATTATCTTCTTCCTTCTTCCTGCCACATGCATCCTACAAATATGGACCCAAGCCGCTCTAGACTCAGTAGTGGGCCAACCTCAGTCAAGTCAGTGAGTTGTTGAGTCAACCCATAACTCAAGCCCAAACTCTCTCCTCTCTCTCCCTCTCTTCTTCTCTCTTCTTCTCCCTCCTTTCTTCTTCTTCGCATTTTTTCCTTTCTCTCCCACTATTGTTTGCATGTTGGACATCCAACCATACCATTGACTTGGGACTCCAGCAGTGAACCCAACCCAGCTCACTCAAAACACAACGAGTCAACTCAGTTCGAGTCATCTCGCCGTTTTCTCCACTGGTTGTGAGCTATGCGTTGTTGAGTGAGATGGACCGACCACTATTACAGCAAGGGGGGAAATGGGCCATGGTGTTGGAAACCAAAGGATCCGAGCTTTCCTAAAAATGACTTGAGCAGAAGGGAGAATCGACCAACTGAGTTGACTCAGTTGGTCAGAACTCAGCTGGGATAGTTACCTGACGAATGGTGCCTGAGTTCTAACTGAAAGGTCGATGGTCTGGACCGATCTGCTAGTCGCGGTCGAACCTAAAAACCATGCAACAGGTCCTTCAACAGCTCCAGCAGACACCAAGAGTCACCTGACTCGGTCTAACCTCAACTTGGTTTGAGTTGAGCTAAAGCAGCAACGCGCCCTGGTTCTTCCTTTTCTCTCGTTCAGAGAGTCCAGCAGCAACTGGACCTAGGAGAGCTTGGTCTGACTTGAGTTCACAACTCGACAACGAGTCAAAGTCGGGTCACTTCATGCCGGTGCAACAATGCACCAACTTCCTTCTTCTTTCTTCCTTCTTCTTTCTTTCTCTCTTCCAATTTCTTTCTCTTCTTTTCCTTCCTTCATTTTCTGTAGGTCCAAAGGAACCATTGGACGGTTGGATTCGTCCCAACTTGAACCGAACTTAGTGCGGTTAGGCCGAGGAAGACGATCCGCCATTAATGGCAGATTTGGACTCAGTTGATATTTCTCCAAAATAGTATTTTTGGAGAACTCTAACACGTCCCAGGAAGCTTGAAGAAAGAGAAAATCAAAGCTACGTGGGCGTTTAGGTGGTGGTTTCGGATGGAGAAGAAACGGCTAAGGGAGAGTTATTTTTTCGGTTAATGGTTTTCTACCCAAAACCATTGTCTCTGAAAATGGAATGGACGGCTAGGATAACCCCGTATGGACGGCTAGGATTTCGAGAGAGCAGCTCACGCAGATCGCCAAGCTGGCGGTGAAACCGTTTCCATTTTTGGAAATGGTGTGTTTGTATGGCTTGTTTGCACCAAGGATCGTGTGTCCACACGTACAGGAAAACCAGATACAACAGTTGTGCTTTGGTTAAAGCCACGCTGCGCACAAGATGGACGGTCCGGATCACACTTATGACCGCAGATGGTGGGCCACCGATCAAAAATTCACGGACGTTGTCCGTCCGCTGCCAAAGCCAAAAAGGGAGAGAAAGCTTCTCTTTTTAGAGAAAACACGGGTCAGCACGCTTTGACCGGGCTGGCACAGCCGATGCACCTCAGGTGCACTACATTTTGGTGTCGTGCGCTGCTAATATGGGGCTCACGGTGATGGTATGATGAAATCCTCTCCGTTCATTTGGTTTCACGGGTCTAATTAGGAAATTTGGCTAAGGATGAGGCAGATCCCAGGCTTAGGTGGGCCATAGTATTGTACTTGTGCGTTTAAATGGCGCTACCCGACAATCTTATGGTTGGATCACCCCGAAATCAAACGTCAACGGTTTAAAGGCCCTATTGGATCGTTTGTAAGACTCTTATGATATATTGCTAACCATATACTAATATTAATATTAATTTTATTATTATTACTACTTATCACTATCATTATTTATTTCTTTATTATTATTATTATTTTCACTCATGTATGCATCATATTGTGGGTCCCGCTCTGTAGGTCATTAGGACTATCTATCTCGTGATTTTATATTATTATCATTATTATTACCTTTACACACTGTCATTTATTTATCTTTTTATTTATTTACTTATTTATTTATTTTTTATTATTATTATGCTTATATGTAAGATGTGTGACTATTCGTCGTGCATCATTTAGCTACATGCCCTAACATTAGGGTTACTTGCTTTGAAGTGAGTTATACCACATGAATCTCTAATTACCAAATCATGATTTGTTGAGCGTTCCAACACTCCGATGATTGGATTGACTAGTATTTAATTACCAATAGCCATTGGGATCATAAAGAATCTTTAGGTATGATCTGAAAGTTGGATGTGGAACTAGACAACTTGATCTGTATTTTTAAATGATGGATTGTCCTATGAGACGTTATAAACTTAGTGAACGGTGAATTTCGTGATTCAGGATTGTGAATTCGTGATTCGGCTAGATTTATCCATTAGTGAAGTTGGGATTCTGAGGAAACAGGTCTCTTCAGTGGCATGATGACCCATTTTGGGAATCGATGGATAGATGGCTTGATGTATGGATTGGGACTATTTTCAACGGTTGGATTTAGACTAGAATGAACGTGGATGTTCACCTAAGCCAGGCTCGTATTTATACTAAGTTAGATTACGTGATAACACTCGAGTACTGGAAAGTACGTGGTGTTATAGGAATGAATGTAAATCTAAATGAGGTCACAGGTGCATTCTCATTAGGTTAACACCCGAGAACTCGAGATCGAGGTCTCTGTACTGGGGTGCCGATTTTCGGGGCATTACAACATCAAAGGGAATGGGGTTGATTTCAATATCATGAGCTACCAGTGTTGACAACCTAACCTATACAAATGAAGACCCATACGATTGGTTTCAAATGGGTAAACAATAAGACTTTACCAAGATCGATCTCCAATCTGGGTACCATCAGCTTCGAGTCAGAAAGGAAGATGTGCAGAAGACTGGTCTCAAGACCAGTTTCAGCCACTATGAGTCCTTATAATGCCATTTGGTCTTACGAACACCCCGATGATGTTTATGGACCTCATGAAAAAGGTGTTTAGACCGTACCACTATTGGTTTATTATCGTGTTCATTGATGAAATCTTGGTGTATTCGAAGAGCCATGAGGATCAAGATGAGTAGCCGCGGGCAGTCTTTGATATGCTTCGGAAAAACTAGTTATTTGTGCAGTTTCAAAAATGTAACTTTTGGAAGGAAGAGGTGAAGTTCCTCAAGTATGCAGTCTCGAAGCAAGGTATATCTATAGATCTCGCCAAGGTAGTAGTAGTGCATGATTGGGAGCAGCCTGGTTCAATTACAGAAGTGAGAAGTTTTCTTAAGCTTGTAAGCTATTATAGGTGGTTCATTAAGAACTTCCCAAAGATAACCCGACAATTATCCCAACTCACTTGGAAGGATATCAAGTTCGTTTGGAACGAGCAAGTGGAAGTGACATTTCAAGACCTGAAGGACAAGTTGACGGCAACGCCTGTACTTGTGCTTCTTGACGACAATGCAAGGGGTCAAGTATACCATCTACACTAATGTGTCACATGTTGGCTTGGGGTGCGTGCTCATACAAGGGGATCGAGTGATCACGTATGCCTCATGTCAACTAAGGAAGCATGAGGAAAACTACCCTGCTCACGATCTAAAGTTGAAAGCGGTGATCTTTGAGCTAAAACTCTAGAGGCATTATCTTTATAGCGAGGAATTTGAGCTCTTTTGCAATCAAAAAAGCATCAAGTACATTTTTGCTCAACAGGATCTGAACATAAGGCAACGTCGCCAGATGAAAATGTTGAAGGACTTCAAGTTTGAGGTGTCCTACCACCCAGGCAAGGTGAACCTGGTAGCTAACGCCTTATGCTGCAAGAAGGTCAAAGAATTCCCGGCCCCGCTGATGGTGGGAGAATGGAACATGGTGGAGTTCATTCGAGACTTCGAATTGAAGCTAACTATTGAGGAACCATTCGAGAGCAGAACCCACCTCCATATACAGCCATCCATAGATAGTCGGATCATTGAGGCCCAAAGCGGGGATGAACTCTTAGTGAGAATGAAAGAATGGGAAAATAACAACAAAGATTCAAATTGAAGGGTTGGCACTGATGGTGGTTTGCATTTTTGTGGCCATTTGTGCATGTCGAACCTCCATGTGTTGAGGAAGGAAGTTCTAGATTCAGGCCACAACTCCAAGTTGGCGATACATCCGGAAAGCACCAAAATGTATCAAGACGTAAAGCGGGCCTTCTAGTGAGACAATATAAAGAATTAGATCACAGATTATGTGTCTCGGTGCCTCATTTGTGAACAAGTTAAGCCCGAACATCATAGACCCCCGAGTCTTTTTCAACCCATGCTTATAGCTGAGTGAAAATAGGATTTCATTACAATAGATTTCATTTCTGGGTTGCCAAAGATGAGAAAAGGACATGATTCAATCTGGGTGATCGTGGATCAATTGACAAAGTTGGCTCATTTCCTCCCGATCTACATGTCTGACTCCGTGGATGATTTGGCCCAATTATATATTAAGGAAATAGTGTGGTTGCATTGCATTCTTCCGTAGATTGTATCAGATAAGGATACACGGTTTACATTTATCTTTTAGACCCAAATTTAAGAGGCAATGGGTGTGAAGTTGAAGTTTAATACTGCCTTCCACCCTCAGATTGATGGGCAAACAAAGCTAGTGAATTAAGTAATGGAAGATATATTGCGAGAACACGTGCTTGACTTCAAGGATAGTTGGGATGATTGCCTCTCATACACGGAGTTTGCGCACAACAACAACTTTTAACCAAGTATTAGCCTGGCGCCTTACGAAGCTTTATATGGGTGTCCATGTCAGGCTCTACATTGCTGAGCAGAGGTCGTTGAGAAAAGCCTAATTGGGTCGAACTTGGTGCAGGTGACATCCAAAAGGATCGATATTATCCGATGACATTTCTTGGTAGCCCAGAGTAGAAAGAAGAGTTATATGGACACGAGACGGAGGCATCTAGAGTTCGCAGTCAGAGACCACGTGTAACACCCCAAACTTTTCAATACCTGAGTATTACAAGTCCTCGAGTATTACCATAAAATTTAACTTAAAATGTACATGTGTACGATACCAATGTTGTCAATCCTAACCTTACATCTAAATGATAGTTGGGAATAATCTTCATCCGTAGATTAGGTCATCTGACCATCGATTTGTAAGACAAACCATTATATTGTTAAGGGTCAAATATTGCATATTAGACCCCAGTTATTACTTGGTTTTATGCACATGATAATGCTTAATGTTCTATTATAATCATGTTTGTGTTGCAAGGTGAATTCAAGAGCTTGGATTGAAAAGGATGTTAAAAGTATAGATTTAACACTCAAGAATCACCGAAGCCAGTGGACAGATCATCCAATCAGGTGATAATCACTGATTTGGGGCCCACTTGATCTTTGGATAGGCCTCAATTTTGGACTCAACCCCTAATCACTCCAGAAAACCACCTTGTATTCGTCCATTTATAAAACTGACAGTACAATCACCCAGATACATGACTAGAATACCAACCATCAAGTCTTCCTATTTTTAGCATGACATCTGACCCTCCATCATATGTGGATCTCCCAAACGGGCCACCTGAATATCATAATAAATCGATCATTTTGAAGATCTTAGGGTATATTCCAAGACTACTGGCTAACTTCCCTATTAGGTGTATAAAACATTGTTTTTAAACTTCAAAGTGGTATTGTCCGTTAAAAAGACATCTGAGTCATCTATGAGTGATCAAGGCTCAAACTTAGGCATTGAAAATAGTGTGAAAAATAACAAATATTGGTGAAATTTAATCTCATTTGCACGGTGCAATTAGAAGATACGGACGATGGAAGATTTGACAAAAGAAATGGTAGAATTGTAAATAAGGGGATGCCAAGTGCGTGGCACTGTTGGACGATTTCAATTAAAGTTTTAACGGTGAGTATTCTTGCTACTTGGTGGAACCGTGCGGGCCACCTGATTAATTAAACCACTTCATTTTTTACAGAGTTTCCTAAAATGGCGTGACAAACTGGATATAAAAAACATATCTTCAAAATAAACATGTATGTGGGCCCCACATGATACCACATCCAATTACATAACAAAGTTACGTGGCTTCAAGAATGTGTAACAAATGTTGGGAAGCATCTACTTATCACATGTATTGTGGCCCACCTAGAACTCAAATTTGCCCCATCTTTTGGGTCATGGCCTAACATGACCCTATGAAAGCAGTGAAGGGCATGGATTCCTCACCTAAACCAACTAATAAACCAAAGTCGGCAACTTTTCGCAACTTTCCGCACACTATAACATCAACGACCAAACTGAGTAGGTTTCACCGCGCCTTCATGCTTCATTTATGGGTAACCTGATCAACGGATTCACTCCAACTTTTGGCCCATGTCCCAACATGACCTCATGCTACTGCGGGGAGTGGATTTTCCTAAGCAACGATGATTGTGGACCCCACCGATTACACAATATCAATCCATCCGTGACTGACGCTCTCCTTGTTTCGCTACGCAGGAGACAGACTGCGTAAACCAGACTTGCATAAACCTTCGCTAAGAAGAATTTAGAAACCTCACTGCACAGTTATAAAAGGCACCCTCGCCAATAATCTGGAGAGAATGGCTAGAAGAGAAAAGGAACATGAGCAAGAGGGGAGAGAGAGAGAGAGAGAGAGAGAGAGAGAGAGAGAGAGAGAGAGAGAGAGAGAGAGAGAGAGAGTGGAGCGGCCATCATCTTTAAGAGTTTTTTCTTCCTTCCATTTCCTAGTTGTTTTTATTATGTTTTTAAGAGATTCTAGTTTAACCATATCTATGGTTGGATAGACCTCTTAGCTAGGGCTAAGGGGTGAAGCTTGTAATGTGATGAGTTGTTTTCTATTGCTTTGATTCATGTTGTTGAACACTCTTTGATTTTAGTTTGATTATAAGAAATACTTTTAGTTTTTAATGGTTTGTTGTGACTTAAATTACAACGAACTTGCGAGAGCTTTGAGTATGTTCTTTTTATTAAGATTTGTGAATTTAGAAAATCTTGTTGTTCACCATCGTCTCCTGGGCATGGTTGGATGATGGAATCCTCCCTAACTTTCATAAATTCTCTCAGATTGGTTGTGGATTGGTAAATTTTGTTGTTTGCTTTGTCTCGTGAGCATGGTTTTGTGATGGAATCAATTCTAGTTCTGATACCTTTCATCCATCGAGCACTAGGTCAAAGGAAGTTCATATTTGATCTTTAATGAGATATCTTCTAATTGGATGAAGATAGGAATATGATTCTAGTTGTGTTCGTGAATCAAGCATAGATCTCCCTGATCTTTACAAGTGGATCCTTGGAAACCCTAGTTTCCCACTTTTGAATTTTTCACATTTTTTATTAAGTTGTTCACTGTTCATAACCCCAAGTGTAGGGTCGCGATGTAGTAATAATTTCGGTGAGACTGAGGTCGAATCCACAGGGACTGAACCTTGTACATATTCTGAAAGTAACTAGAACTAGAACTAGAAGAAGATGTAATTTAAATCATGAGAATTTAAGAGGATAATTGTAAATTATGTAACTAAAACTTGTAAAATTCATAGGTGGAAAACTTGTGTTTCCAAGGATCTACTTGTAGAGATCAGGGAGATCTATGCTTGATTCAAGAACACAACTGGAATCAGTCTCATCTTATCCAATTGGAAGATATCTCAGTAAAAATGAAATCTGAACTTCCTTTGATCTAGTTCTCAAGGGATGAGAGGTATGGGAACTAGAAGAGATTCTATCACAAAACCATGCCCATTAGACAAAGAAAACAACAGAATTTACCAATCCACAACCACTCTGAGAGAATTGTGAGAGTTAGGAAAGGTTTCATCATCCAACCATGCCCAGGGGAATATGGTGAACAATAGGGAATAGGGTTTCCTAAATTCACAATCTCAATAATGAAAAGAACATACTTAAAGCTATCGCAGATCTATTGTAATTTAAGTCATCACAGCAAACTATTAAAAACTAAAAGTATTCCTTATAATCAAACTAGAATCAAAGATAGTTCATCTTAAACATGAATCAAATCCATAGAAAAAATCCCATCATGCTACAAGCTTCACCTCTTAGCCCTAGCTAAGAGGTTTAGCCAATCACAGACATGACTGAAATAAAATCTCTAAATGAAAACGTAACAAAACTGTCACGCCCAAAAATCGGAAACCGAGCTCACAAAATTTTCGATCACCAAAGCCGGTGCTGACAGCCTCCGTAGTACCCCATTCTCGGCATCTAGCGCCCATACGCCAGATTCTGATCCTGGGATCCTACAAGGAGGATTTTTCAACGTACATTTATCTCTTAAAAAGCATAACCACAAGTTTACCCAAATCACAAAGGCAACATCGTCATCATATATCCACTAATATAAACAGCTGAATACAGTGCTGACAGGGAAATACGTATATCAAAAATTAAAGCTCCATAAGACAGTTGCATGCTCCAAGCTCAACGTTGCTACGACCTAACGCCACCTGCACGCATCTATCTTGCATAAGCTTATAGAAAGCTTAGAGGGTGGTGTAAGTGTGTGCGCAAGGTAAGTATCAAGTATGCAATATCAGAGCAATGCAGAAACATGATGGTAAGTCCATAAATAGCATCAGTCTTATTCAAGCTATGCGATGCAAACACATAATAAGCCAATAGCATATACTGAGGAAGCCATGTAAATCAACTGTGCAATGTGGAGACATAGTAAGCTAAATATCATATACTGAGGATGCAATATAATATGCAAATCCTAACGAGTCTACGAATACCGTCAACCTCATCTAGACCATATAAATGTAGAAACATAGCAACCCAAAATGCCATATGCCGCAGATGTAATGCAATGTGTTGTGAATGGAATGACCAAGCTGGAGTGTGAAGTCGGGATGATAATACGTAGTATCGCAAGCTATGGGGTCCATCACAAGGGACTTCTATCCAAACCAGTCTCATACTTAAATTTGGATAACTAGACTCAATGTGATAAACTCCTGATCTTAGGTTGGTTGTGTGCCCCAACCAAAATCCTAGCCATGACGAAGGTATACATAACAATTAGTTGCACACCACCAACCCAAGTGGATAGTGAATGAATAAATGAATCAAATGCTGAGTACGCAACTTCTACTCAGTAAGTCTACATATCAGTATCGTACATCTCTAGGATCTTCACCGGGGTCTAGTACACTCCAAGCTGGCTACCGCCCCTACCGGCTATGCAGCCCAGTGAGTGAAAAAGACGTCACTACCCGTTTGCCAATATCGGCCTGGATCGTCGATAGTGGACCCATTTGTGAGCTGGTCAAACTCAGTCTAGCTTATAGCCCTCTCACTTGGGCAAATAAGGCCACACACCCTCCCAACCGACCACGACACAGTAGGAAGCGCGGCCTCCTGGTATTCGGCACTCGGCGCTCATGTCTTCCACTCGGTCTAGACATTGGAGCATCTCATGGCCACGGGAGTTTAGAGACTTTCATCCACGGACATCTAAAGTGCCCATATGCTTAAACCAAATATTTTCGGTGTCCCATCTGGCCATCCACGATATGCCTGTGGAGGCCGCAGCCCTGATGTCGCTAAGGCGCCAAATGATCATGTCGCAAAATGCGAGACGTATAAGCCATACCATTCAGTCATACATCGTGCTCATGTGGGGCAACTCCGTCTCTCGGGGAGTCCCATAAACAATCAACCCAATGACACATGTTATGTTCAATCACTCCTCATAACAAGGATGCGAATGATGCGTATGGGCATGTATCATGAAGTATACTAAGCATGATTGTAATCACATACATCATGGTGGGCCTGTATAAGGCGGCCCATGACCCGTAATAATGAACGAGTGGTGTGCACACAATCACATACACATGGTGGATCTCACACATCATGATTGGGCCTCGCACATACAAGGGGCTTCACACAATCACAATGGGCTTCATATAATCACAATGGGCCTCATATAATCACATAATGGGCCTCATATAATCGCGATGGGCCTCACATAGTCATAGTGGGCCTCATACAATCACAATGTTATGTTAACACATACGTAGTGTGTATACCAATCATAGTCGTAATCGATAATTGGCTTATATATATGGCGGGGTTCATAGAAGGATGGCAGATCTAATCCATAACATGAGGATCGGTCCTCAACAGTGGATATACCAAACTTGATACTACCGATCTTTCCATCTACAGTGATCATGTTCTCTCCTCATATCAAGGATGGGCCTAGATGGCCTACTCCTATCAAGAATGAGCCTAAGAACAAGGAGTGGGCTTTCTTGCCCATTCTATTACATAACAATCTGAGCTTCCTAAGGGCCCAATAAGCACAACGTGGACCACATTCCCTATGGAAGGCTCGGTACGAACACAAAATGAGCTCCAAGGCTTGGGTGGTCCTACAGGATATGGTGGAAAGCATCATTATCAAATGGGGGCCTAACGGATTGAGATAACGTAATCAAAGGGAAAGATGGGTAATATAATCATCAATGGGGGCCTAACGGTTTGAGTTAGCCCATTAAGGGGAGATGAGAATGGGCCTAACAATGGGCCCTAGGGAGAGTTACAATGTGGATATCTAACCATCATTACTTATACAATGTGGACATTAAACCATCATTGCTCCCAAGGCATGGCCCGTTTAATATCAACCAGGAACATGGATGGGCATCATAAACATCATTACATACATCCTAGTGGAATCATACATCACAATGGGCCTCATATACATCACCTTGGGCCTCACACAAGGGCTTTATATACATCGCATTGGGCCTCACTCATCGGCCTCATATAGATCACATTGGGCCTCATACTTGAGCCTCAAATACATCACAATGGGCCACATCACATGTGTCTAATACACATCACAATGGGTCGCATCACATGGGCCTGCTCATGGACCACATATACATCATAATGGGCCACATCCCATGGGCCTCATGTACATCACAATGGGCCTTAAAGACGAGCTGCATGCTCATTATAATGGGCCTCATATACATCACAATGGGCCGCAACAATGGGCCTCACATATATCAAAATGAGTTGCATCACGTAGGCCTCATATACCTCAAGTGGGTTGCATCACGTGGGCCTCTTATGCATCAAGTGGGCCACATCGCATGAGCTTCATACACAACACATCGGGCCTCATCATGTGAGCCTCATACACCACATCGGGTTGGGCCTCACATATGGGCCTCATAGACACCAGATTAGGCATCACATATGGGCCTCATACATATCAGATTGGGCCCTCATATGGGCTTCACATATGGGCCTTACACACACCAGATCATTGGGCCTCATACATATCAGACTGGGCCTCTCATATGGACCTCATACACATCAGATTGGGCCTCCCAAGGCAGCCCCTAACATGGGCATATAACATATACATCACAGTGGGCCTCTCAAGGCAGCCCATGGCCTAAGGAATGTGGGGATAGGATACGTATAACATATTCATCATTGTGGGCTTCATGGGATAGTCCATGGCCCAGAAAATGGATGGACATCTAGCTCGTACTTATATCATAGTGGGTCTTACAAGTCAACCTGAGGTCCGTAAAATGGGTGGACGATGCACCTACAACGCATGGATCATGGTGGGCCTATGTAAGGCGGCCCATGGCTAGCGTAAAACGCATAAATCAAGGCGGGCTTCTCATGATAAAGGGGCTCATGGCCCTGAAATAATGAGTGGGCTGCGTGTACAACACATACATCATGGTGGACTTCATAGACAGCCCATGATGGATGTCCCAGTGTCATGCCCCGTGTTTTCAGGACCCGAGTATGCGACCCATTTCCCAAAAACCCGAGTGTTAACCTTAAAGGATGGTCAAATTCGAGTATACATTTTTTTTTTCATCAGAGTAAGCAGATGAGCGTAGAATGGACAAATCATACACAACAAAAAATTTCATTTATATATAGGATGTATAAGAGAATGCCCATAATGACTTATACAAACCAATGTCTCAGTATAACAAATATAAGAATTCACATGATCATGATACATGAGAAATAAAAGAAGAATGTAAACATAAGCAGCAAGACCGCGCGGCACCTCTTAGCAATACGGCCATGCATCCATGACACCTGCACAACTCCTCACCAAGTCTGATCATATACATCATTTGGGCCACCTATTCTACCTGTATGGTTGTATATTTGAAGGATGAGTGGCCAACTCAGTGTGAATTTCTCTCAAGATTACACACCACCGCATTAGGTAAGAAATAGTATAAAACATCCAGACAACCAAAATAGAGTAAATGCAGTCTTATTAGGTGCATGGATGCATGAATACAATCGTCGGCCCAGGTAAAACATTCAGACGGACATTGGGGTCATCACCCAGGGATGTGACTGGTCATCAGCGCAACCTCAGCGTAATTGCATGGGCATGAAGATCCAAGTCATCATTATAAATCGAATGACTGGTCATAAGTACAACATTCAGCGTAATCGCAGGGCAAAATGATCCAAGTCATCATAATATACCATATATGCATGATTTTCCAGCCCATTATTAGTCTAATTGCAACCAGCCGATTTAAGTAAGCTCACAGTCACTATGGGGAGCATATAGCCCAGCGTAGGCCGACGACTCAGGAATACTATCCCATGACTACCATCCCCGGCCCATGAGGCTACCATCTTGGGATGTTTAATGGAAACCCGTCGACTAGTGGCCAATCATATTATAGTATATGGGGCTTACCATCACATGGTTGCACTATATAAAACATCGAACCCATTTAGGGCAAATACCAAAACAAAATCACGTAGGACGAGTATCAAAATATGTCACATAGGGCCGATATCAAAACCAGAGGATAAAGACCATCCTTGAAAACCATTGGGCACAACAACCTTGGATAATAGGCCCACATCAATGATCCATCTAAACCACCATTCAATAACCACCAAGTCGAAGGTCCATTCTGATCACAACAAGTTAAGTTACATCCCAAGTATGGGTGTACATTCATATGTGGGAATTTCTCACTAATGTACCAATTTAAGTTCCATAAGTAATCCACAAAAAGAAATCCACAAGCATGAACAATTATACAGGATAATCATAAAGCATGTAATACAACAATTCAATTTCCACCAGCTAACATATGCGATTATAGAATAGAGATATCAATTATAAATTTTAATAAAAACTATGGCTTAAGCTAATGAGAAGATGGAGAGCTCAAGGGGAAGAATCATCACCTTATCCTTGGAATCACCTAATAGTGTCGCTAAGTGCTTGCGCCCTTAGAATTGTATCCTACCACAAATCATGAACTTGTACAATTAGGTCCAAGTTCTAAGCGCTACCTAGGGCTTAAGATTATAGTCTAGGGTTGCCTTTTAATGTTTTAGTGTAGAATTTAGGGTTTTATTGTAGAATTTAGGGTTTTCGTCCTAGGGTTTAGCCCTAGACTTATATTCTAGGATTTAAATTGTAGTTAGTGTAAGAAAAGTCACGATGTCAATTTAATAGTTATAAAATATTTATTAACATCAATGTTACAATTAATGCTAGCTATCACAGCAACGATAATTATCATGATGATATCAAATTGTACAATCTGCTATCAATGATAATATTCAAGCATGATAGATAAAATGTTAATATTTAATAACCGTAAAATCTTTTGTTCATTTATAATAACTAATATAAGCATGGAAAATTTTCTAATAGTTAATCATGCTATATAATTGCAAATATCATAGTAATACTAGTGATAATAAATAAATGCCAATACCTACTATTAATGATGACAAAATGCTAATAGTTATTAATGAAAAATTTATTTTATATGTAACACTAATATCAGTATAGATAATTTACTAAATGTTATTCACTCCTAATACACATCATCCTAATAACGCTAAAAGGGCAAAAATGGAATTTGCAAATTGAAAGAATTTCGATATGGGGGAGAGACATGGACTCACCTTAGTCAACTCGGTTCGAGTCGAGTTGACTCAGCTCAACACAATCAATTCAAAAACCCAACTCTCTTTTATTCTTCTCTATTTTCATTTCTCCTTACTGGAACTCTAGCAACATCTGGATCGGCCCAAACCTGACTCGACCTAACTGGACTCGGTTCCAGCCGAGTCGACTCGGTCTTCACTCATTTCTCTTTAGGACTGTAAATGGGTCTGCGGACCCGATGGGGTACCCGGACCCGACCCATTAAGACCCGACCCAAACCCGACCCGTTTGCTAAATGGTACAGGTCCGAGTCCAAGGATAGACCCATTTCTCAAATGGGTCTGGGTCTGGGTTCCTTTCATTTAGGCCTGACCCGACCCGACCCGAACCCTGTTAGTAAATGGGCGGGTTTGGTCTACCTTACATGAGACCCGCCCAGACCCATATCCTTCCCACTTTCCTATATATTCTACTGGCATTCTCACTTCCCTATATATTAAGCAACTAACGACGTTCCCACTTCAAAATAAAATACAAACTAGTTTAAAAATAAGACACACCTCCTTGATTTTTTATCTGGCCCACCATGTTGTTTATTTGAGATCCACTCCAGCCAATAGATGTATAATCAGTAGTTAATATGGAAAAGTCTTTCCTAAATCTCTATTAACTAGGTTGTATGTCATGTGTAAAATTTATAGATTTGAAGGAGGAGTTGCATGTAGTAGAAGTGGATGACGATTCTAATGAGTTGGAGGATTGGTCTAGAATTGAATCCTAAGATATATCTTGTTTAATTTCTCAAATTTTTAATTTTGTTTCTATAACTTTAATATTTACAAAGATTCCATTTGAATGATATTTAAAATAATTTCAGGTTTTAGAAAAAGTTTATTTATTTAAGGCTAAAAACAGAACTACACTTCTCATGCATCAACAACCTGTTGGACCCGTTAGACCCATTGGACCCGTTTCTAAACGGGTTTGGTTCAGGGTCTGGATCTCCCTTAACCAAACCCGTTAGACCCTACCCATTTATAAATGGGTCTGGGTGGATCTCCCTCTACCAGACCCAGACCCATTTATAAATGGGTCTAATGGGTTGACTCGGACCCGACCCGGACCCGCCCATTTAGTAAAAGGGTCTGGGTCTAAAATTTAGACCCAGACCCGTTTAGTAAATGGGCGGGTCTGGTTTTGGCTAAACCCGCCCCGAACCCGACCATTTACAGCCCTATTTCTCTTTCTCTCCTTCTTCTCCCTTCATTTTCTTTTCTTTCTCCCTTCTACTCGCTCCTTCCCCTGCCATTCTCTCTTCCTTTCAAAGTGTAGCATCCAAACACAACCAGCAATTTGCTAGACTCGCAGCAATGGTTGCTAGAAGCATGAACGAAGGAGACAGCGGCTTGATCTCCTCTCTAACTGCTTCCTTCTCACTCCTTTAGAACTCTAGAGCAACTCTGGATCATCCATGACCAGCTCTGTGGTCTGGATAGACTCAGACTCGGCCTGAGTCATAGGTCGGGTCAGAAATCTGATCGAGCCACGCTGGCGCAACAGCCTACAGCATCTCTTCATTCCTCCTCCTTTCTTTCTTTTTTGCTTCTCTTCCTATCTACCTCCTCTTTCTCTTCCCTTTCTTCTTTCTTCTCTCTTCTTGCTGCTGAAAACACCTAGTGAAAACCGTCGGCCTGGCTTAACTTAGGCTCGGCCCGAGTGCAACAGTTGCACCCACACACACCTATTCTCTCGCATTTTTCTTTCTTCTCTCTTTCTTCTTCCAACTTTGGCCAACAAGAACTCCAAATCTGACTAGAACTCGCCCTGAATCAGTGTGGTGTGGCTCGAACGGAGAAGAAGGAGTTCAGCTCTAACGGCAGAACCCTCCCCACTGCTTCTTCCTCTGATCTACTCTTTTCAAACGGTCCCAATGGACTCTAAAAACCTTGTGGACAAGCTTCCCTGAGTTTTGGGGGAGAATGGCACGGCGGGTTCGACATTGGGAGCTAGCGGTGGGTTTTCAAGTGCAACAACTGTGAATGGGGACTGCTGCTCGATCCCATCTCTTCTTATGATGAACCGTAGCCATCCTCAGATCGTTGGATTGAGCCCAAACGGTCAGGATATGATCCGTTCGAACCTACTCCCTAAAACTGATAGTACAGAGGGAATCAGCCGCTGGTTTCACTCTCTGGTTTTGTGAAAACCCTATATCATGCAACTACGAATGGATGGCTAGTATTTCTCCCATTTGAACGGTGGAGATACAAGAATAGGATGTTACACGGATCGCTGGCAGCAAAACAGATTCTGTTTTTGAAATATTGTGTTTGTATGGCCTATTTGCATTGTAACTTGTGCCCACGCACATGCACCCCAACGTGTGAGATGAGAAAGGTTTCGGTCAAGCCCAAGCCCTGATCACGGTGGACGGTTTGGATTGTCAAGGTGGGACCCAGATGGTGGGCCATGATTAAAGATAGTGGATGCATGTCCGTCCGCTACCAATGCCAAAAGAAAAGGAAGTTTCTTCCCTTTTTTGGAGAAGCATGGGTCAACTCGTGCTAACCGTGTAGACAGGTCTAGTGCACCTCGAGTGCACGACCTCTGTGCACACCTATTACCTCAAAGTGGGGCCCCTGAAACTGTTTTACATAATCCCCACCGTCCGCAATGCTCCACAGCTCAGCTAAGCCATCAAGACAGGAGATGTGACAGATCCAACGCTTAGATGGACCATACTAATGAAACTAGGGTCCCTTAGTGCCGATTGTGTCGATCCAATGGTTGGATTGATTACAATTTGATCGTCAACGGTTAAAAGGTAACAGTGGACCATATGTATATTCAAGACCCTTATAACATGTTAGTAAGAAATCAACAATTTTAATTTTAATTTTTACTTTATTATAATTATAATAATAATTATTATTAGAAATTATTTACCTTATATATCTTGTCATATATAATTCATATTATCACAAATTGTTATTATATGTAAATCATATGAATGTCAGTAAGCAGAGATTAATGTATATACATATATGTTATTTGTATATTATTTGTATGGTCATATGTGTTGGGTTTTTAAAAATTATATAAATCATTAAATTGTTTAAAACATGTTATTCATTATAAATTTTTCCAGTATATGTTATTTTTATGTATTACAAAATCTATAGTTTATAAGTATATGCATATGATATGGATTATAGTTACATATCCCTTTGACATGAAACTTCAAATATTTATAAAATATATATAGATAACATTTCATATTATATATTTAGGTTGCATTACATTTTTTTGTATTAAATTAAATTACATGGTAACACTTGAGTACTGAAAAGTACAGGGTGTTACAACCAGCCCAATCAGTTACTAGCGGCCGTCCACTAGAACTTTGGATCCGACTCATACAGTCTGGGCCTCCACCTAAGAGTAGGCCTAAAAGAATTTACTAGAGGGTGTGGGGGCCCCACACATCACCAATGGGCCCCACACAGATGGCCATCATGGATATAAAATACATACAGCACGGCGGGCCAGCAACTAGGCGTCTAGATGGGTGGACGGTCTGGATGAAACATATACATAAGGTGGTCTTCATTAGTGGGCCGGTCCAGCTGGGACGTGGGCCGAGCCCCGGCGGGCCACCCAAATGGTTGGACAGCATGGATGAACATATACATCATGATAGGTCCAGCGGGTTGCTGGATCGCTGGCCTCACTTGATGAACGGCCTGGATAAAGCACATGCATGGTGGGTCCCATAAGGGTGTGGGTTGCCCCAGGAGGTGGGCGGACCCCACACTCCCACACAAATCAGGTGGGTCCACATCAGTGTGGATTAAAACACATACATTATGTGGGTCCCACGGACAGACAGAGTGGATGAAACATTACATCGTGGCGGAGTCCCACCGTCCCAACAATGGATGATGAGGATGCAGAATATATACATCAAGGTGGCCCCACCCCACACGTGCAACACCTGTGGGTGGGCCCCACGGTCTGCCCAATGGACGGACTGTAGGATATAATACATGCCTCGTGATGGCCACAGAACTAGCTGACATCAACAGCAGTTAAGCTGCTGGACGTCTTGGATATCACAGATACCTCACGGTGGAGACCCACCGTCCAATAGCTGGACAGTGAGGATGAAGCCTTACATCATGGTGGTCCCCAGAATTTGCTGACGTGGTACATCAGCCATGCAGCTGGGCAGATGGACGGCTTGGATTAACAAATACATCACAGTGGCTTCCACCGTCCAGACAGTTGGACGGTGTGGAAACAAACTACACAAATCACGTGGATCCCACAGATCTATTGTCGTGAATACAGCAACATTGCTGCGTGGTAAAATACATATATCACTGTGGTCCCTGGATGGACGGTGTATATTCAACACATACTTCATGGTCGGTTTCCACCGTCCAGTCATTTGGACGGTGTGGATGATACAAATGGACAGCATGATATGAGATACATACATCATGCGGGACACACAGAACTTGTAGACGTCAATAAATCGGCTACATCCCACCGTCCAAGGTCTGGACGGTGAGGATGATACACATACATCATTGTGGGGTCCACATCCCATGTCCAGGGACTGGACGTCCTGGATAAAACACTTACATCAGTGGGGTGTCCCACCGTTCAGCGATTGGACGGTGCGAATTCCTCACATCTCAGGAAGGTACAATAGATACATTAAGGTGGGTCCACACATGTGGCCCACCAGTTTCGGATCTAGCTGATATTTGTATTTTCCCTTCCGTCCAGACCTAGTAACAGGTTGGACGGTGCAAATCCAACACATCCATTAGGTGGGTCCCACGAAGGTGGATGGCATGGAAAAAATACATGCATTATGGTGGACCACAAGATGGGAAAGAGAGAGATAGAGAGAGAGAGAGAGAGAGAGAGAGAGAGAGAGGGGAGGAGAAAATCGAGTGGTGAAGGGAGCTCCGCCACTATGAGCTCCCTTTATAAGATACAAACATTCATCAAATGGGTCCTACCACAAGTGGGCTCTCAAATAAAATCAACGGTGGAAATTCTAGGATAACTCACCTGTATCACTCCTTCTTGGTCCATTGGCTTCCTTAACTCCTAAGCTTCGATTTTGATGGAGGATGATGAAGATTGAAGGGCTAGGATGAAAGATGAGGGGGTAAGAAGGTGGGCCACACTCTTAGCTCTCTCTTAGGAAGCTTGGGCGTCCACACTCCCTTTGGTTGCTTGGAAAAATGGTAGAGGGTATGAGAGAGAGAGGAGATGTAAGGAGAGAGGGATGGGTGATGGGTGATGGGTGGTATGGGTTGTGTTGACTTTGGGTGAGAGAGATATCAGTGTGATGGTATATGTACTTGACTTATACATTGATTGATTGATTTGATATTTGGTAGAGATTCTTCCTCGAAATAAACGTGGACCCAAAACTCTTGGCCTTGATATCGCATCGACGCGCGAGACGCGATATTGGAACCGCGACAACGGCACGGTCATGATAGTACAAGTCTCAGGTCAAGTCGACTTGGGTATACAGGATGCGACTTACGGTCCTGGGCAAACGCCGACTGCAGGTCGCGAGTCGCCAGAATTCGACGGGGATGATCGTGAGAGTCTAGAAACGGTACGGACTAGGATACGGGCCTGACAAAAATAATTAAGGAAAGGGAGAAGAAAAAAAACTCTGGTCATCTGATCCATGCTCTCTCTCTCTCTCTCTCTCTCTCCTCTTTTGCTCTCACGTCTGATCCCCCACACGTCCGTTTACGTTCTTCCTCCCCTTTTCATGCCGTTGGACTCGTCTTTTATAGGCATGAGGGCGTACACAACACAGAGGAAAGTGGTGACTATTCCCTTTCGCAGCGGGACTTGTGTGAAACTTACGCAGTTTCTGCGTAAAAAGCTAGCTACGTCTTACGAATGGAATGGCGAGCAGTCTCGGTATGGAGAGGCTTTCCAGGTGGCCTTCTTAGATTTGCTTGGTTTTGGACGGCCATCATGGTGGACGGTTCGGATCATCGATTTGGTCCCAATCTTGATCGTTCTTGGTGCCGGAACGTCCGGCTTTCTCGGAGGCACATCCTGCGCATGTTTCTGGCGCTGAGATGATTGGTGAGCCCATGATCGGCTCTGGCAAGGAAATCCACTCCGTCCATTGAATTCTCCTAAAAAAACTGGTCAAAGGGGAATGGTTTTGGATCGGATTGGATGTCGCCCAAGGGATTTTTCTTGGCACCGTTTGTCTTCCGTTTGGACGGTTAAAAACCAATATCCGTTGTCTCTTGAAATTCTGTCACCTAGGTCTTGATCAGACGGCCCGTTAGAGGCTATTGGACAGTCCAGATCGGACGTCTGAGCTGAGATTGGTGGCCCATTAGGACCGTCCGCAAGTCCCTGTGCGAACGTTTCACAACGGTGAAGGATTTTCGAATCCGTTCGGGAAGGGCACGGGTCAGCGGTCTTTGACCACTCTAACGGATTTAGTGCACAGTGGCCACACCCCTACTGTGCACTTGCACAATGCAGCGTGTGGCCTGCTTTGACGTTTTTGGCAAATCCACACCATCCGTCCGTCTTCCCTTCTAATTTAAGGGGTTGAGTTCAAATTCGAGGCCTATCCAAAGATCGAGTGAGCCCCAAATCATCAATGATCGATCTGCCCACTAGCTTTAATGATTCTTGAGCGTTAAATCCATGCTTTTAGTATCCTTTCCAATCCAAGCTCTTGAATTCACCCTGTAACACAAATATGATTAAAATAAAACATTAAGCAATATCGTGTGCATAAAACCAAGTAATAACTGGGGTCTGATATGTAATATTTGACCCTCAACATTCACAATTATTCTTTCACATATTCCAGATTTAGGTTTTTATCTTCTTCTAGTTCTAGTTGCTTTCAGAAAACTCACAAGATTAGTCCTTGTGAATTTGACCCCGGTTTCACCGAGATTATTACTATATTGCGACCCTACACTTGGCGTTGTAAACATATATATCTAAGTATTCTCACTTGTCCACCATAATCAACCGTTCAGTCAACTATTCACTACTAGGTAAAGATATCTGACAATTTACTTTGAGTTTGGACCACCCGATCATAATAAACTAACTACTTGATCTCTACATCCACTTGTATACGTATTGATTGAGATTTTGATCTGTTCATCTTATTCACCATTTATGAATATATTTAACCCACTATCAAAATAACAATCTAAGGAACTTACATATGTGAACAAGTCATTTGAATATAACGGTATACATGTTCGACCTCTTCATCACTCCAAAAACCTACTTGTATTCATCCGTTTATAAAACTGACTATACATCAACTTACATACATGATCAAAGTACTAATCATTAAGTTTTTTTATTTTTTCTTCATCCATGTCTATATGATGCCATGAATGGGTTGGATGACAGGTACACATCCCTGTGGGCCCTTGGCTCATTTTTATTTTCAATGATAAACATTCATAATTCTCTTTATTTTCTATGGTGTGGTCCACTTGAAGCTTGTATCTGCCAAGTTCTCTTGTTCATGCCCTAGAATGGGCACCTAGAACAATGGATGGCGTGGATCAGACACATGCATAACAATGGTAACCACAAATTAACTTCAGTGCCTCTCGCCATTATTTTTGCCACGGGTTTTTTAGAAAATTACACCCTAGATCACTTCTTTTCAAACAGCTATTTGTTTTCTTACTTGCAGCTGGAAATAAAAGTCCTGGGCTTGCGTACTGAGTAACACTAACTTAGCATGCTAAGCGTACCGAGTAAACTATGTGGGGTCCACCATAATTTACATATTTTATCCACTCCGTCCATTCATTTCAATGGATAATTTGAGGGTTGTAGTCTAAAAACAAAGTATATCCAAATCTCAAGTGGACCTCACCGAGTCACATGGGAAACAATGTGAATTAAAATTCTACCGTCAAAAATTTCCTGGGGCCCACAGAACTTTTGGATCAATCTGTTATTTATTTTTTTTGCTTTCATCCATGTCTGTGTGATTTTATGAACAGGTTATATGACAAATAAACATCACTGTGGGTGCTAACAAGGATTCGACGGTGGAAGTCATTATTCTCACGGTTTCCTATGGTGTGGTCCACTTCAATTTTCGGTTCAACCACTGAAATAATCTGGAAAAACGGATGGACGGAGTGGATAACCCACACACACTCACGGTACGTCCAACTAAGTTTATTCAATCCGATTTCTATTTCCCATGAAAAAATATAAGCCTTGATTTCTATTTCCCATGAGAAATATACGCCAGCGGCCATATCCAGTGGCCTTTAATTTGACTAACACTAATATCAAGGGAAAAAGTTTATAATTTTTCTGGGCCCACCATGATATATGTGTATTATCCAAACCGTCCATTCATTTAACATCTCATTTTAGGGCATAAATCAAAAATAGAGTCAAATCCAAGGTGCAATTGGATCACAACACAAGAAACAGGGGATTATACACTCACCATTGAAAAATTCTTGTGGGCCATAGGAGTTTTGCATTAGGCTGAAATTTTTTTTCCCCTTCATCTATGTCTGTGTAATCATATGAACAGGTTGGATCACAGATACACATCAGTGTGGGATCTACAGATGGCTTCACATTTCAACGATGGACGACAATATCCCCTTGTTTTCTGCAGTGTAGTCCAGTTGAGCTTATAATCTGGCTAATGTTTTGGTAGAAACCCTAAAATGATCTTATAAAATAGATAGACGGTGTGGATGATCACGTATATTGTGGTGGGACCCACAAATTTCCCTCACTCATTTCCACCCATTTTTTCAAAAAGCAAAATCCGAAAATCGGAGCTGTAATTATATATGTATTTCCTCTCATCCAAAAAACGGAAATAAGTTATAATTACCTATTTACCACCGTTTGAAAACAAACATGCATAGAAGTCCGGTGGACTACAGAAAAGTATAGAACGTGGCCCTACCAAGGATCGAGTCAGGTTTCGAGACGGTTAGGATCCGACTGGATTGAGTTTCGGTTCGATTGGGATCAGATTACTATATAACTCGGTCTGTATTTGAATCCGGCTGGGTCCAGTCGATCCAAACTTGACTATGGCATTCAGTTCGGGTCGAGTTAGATCCGACCGAGTCAAACCAATCGGATCCTCGGGTAGAGTTGGGTCCTGCCCAGTTCTACCTGTCACTAATCATATTACAGCTTTCTACATATTTTAATTACTCTATGTTTCAAGTTCCAGAGAAATGAAGTAGGAAACGGGTAGTTCCTGTCACCACCTGCCTGGCATGTGCAAGACAACGTGTGCTGACACACGTTGATTACTTACCCCGGTAACATCACTTGTATTTGACCCCAAGTACATTTACAGTGCATGTATGTTCACTCGTACTTGATTCCATTGATGAGTTTGCTCTTATTGTTTTTTTTTTTTTCACCAAAATCATGGTTTTATAATTAAAAATAATAATTATTATAAGGCTGTTTGGTTGACGGTAAATTAATGTAAATGATAGTAAACAAAAAAATTATATTAAGTGCCAGATGTTTGGTTTTCTAATTTCATGTGCAACTAACTGTAGTAAGAAATTTGTGAACACGTACAGTTAAGGTGGGGTCTACTGTAGTAAGAAATCAGATGCGCGCCCTAAAAATCAGGGCAATCCAATACCACCTAGTGGTTGGATCAACTTTTTTTTTTTTTTTTTAAAGCATCCAATTATCATTTTGGGACCACTCAGATAAATGGGTGGATAGAGAATGGTGAGATACAACACTTGCCTATCCTTTTTGCTCCATGCATGGCCATCAGATCACTCAACCGCCTTACTTGGGCCCGTTTGGATGTACAGTCAAAAGTTGTGTTTGGAGATAAAACTCTACTTTCAGCCCAAACACTGGTTTTGTGGAATGTTTGGAATCCAAGAGGCCAATTGACAAAATTTCAAATTCCAATCTGATTGGTTTTTCACTTGCAGTGCCCTCCTATAGTACAATTGACGGTCCGTCCAAACAGGCCTAGATGAGATAAATGATCATCTGCAGGCATTATTACAGTGCAGGAACTCAATACCTTGAAGACCAGACTTTCTGCTCACTAGCCGGGCAGACCAGTACGTTGAGCCAGATTGTCAGTGTCCATTAATTTCAATGGTGTGGCCCATCTGATCACAGGACTAGCTGATGTTTTTGCCATTTGATCTTCGTGGTGGGTCCTACCATTTTCATGGTTATGAATTTCTGACGTGTCACACGTGTCATGTCGCAAGAAATCATGTCACAGTACCACAAGTTGCGGTACCTGACTGTGGGGCCCACCATGATGTATGTTTCTTATATCCACGCAGTCTGTCCGTTTCGCCAGCTCATTTAGGGACAGCCCAAAGATACACCCGATCTAAATTCAGGTGAACCATACCACAGGAAACAGTGGTGATTGACTGTCCACAATTATAAACTGCTTTGATGCTTTCAATATAGTTGAAATATTCACGGGCCACAGAATTTTTGAATCATGTTAATACTTGTGTTTTCCTTTCATCGCAGTAGGAATGATCTTATCAACAGTACAGATGGCATGTAAACTTCACTGTCGACCTAGGGAGGTTTCAACGCTGAGAATTTTCCTGACCATATTTTTCTTTAACACGGCTGACTTTAGCCTCGGATCTTGCTCACTTTTGGCTAATATTAAAAAATGAGCTTATAAAACGTATGGACAGAGTGGATTCCTCACAAATATAACAATGGCCCCACCAGTACGGTAACTTTCTAGTAAGGAAATCCACCTTACATTTTTACTATTTTCCTGCATTGTAATTGTAATTGGTTCGAATCATCGGTCAGATTTTTGCTGTGCGCTGTAATATGTTCGAATATAGGTAACATTGTCAGTACGGTTGCATCCATTATAAGCTGCTTTGATGCTTTGGATAAAGTTTATAATGATGTGACCCATCACATTGCAATAAAAAATATATAATTTTATTTGTGTCAAGCAAATGATCCAATTTATTTATTTTTGATATCACCCATTCAAAGTGGGGTGCGGTTTTGGCAGTGACCCCAACGCTACGCAGCTAGCAGGTGTCAGAGCACTTCTCCCCCACCTTAATTTATGTGTTTTATTCATGCCGTTCGTCCATTTTGTCATCTCATTGTAGCATGTCCATCATACCCTAAAAGGACCATGCAAAATGGATAGAGGGTATGGATAAAACACATACATTATGGTGGGCCCACATAGCTCTGACACTAGCAAGCTAGCCAGTGATGGGAAGCGGATTGGCTGGTGTACCACCAGCAACCTAGCTGGTATGGGTACGTGTGTCTGAAGACGAGCACCGACGCTCTTCAAGCCCGGCAGCAGATTGGCTGGTCCACCTCACACCAGCTGTATAGCTGTTGTATCGGCGTCAATAAGTTTTGTGGGTCTGATAATGAGGTATGTGTTATATTCAAACTATTCATCCATTTGGCGAGCTCATTTAATGCTTGAGACAAAAAATAAGATAGATTTAACCATCAAATGGACCTCACTGCAAAAACCAGTGGAAGATTTAACGTCTACTATTGAAACCTTTTTTAAGGTCACAAAAGTTTTGGATCAATATGAAATTTGTTTTTCCTCTTCATTCGGATACTTTTGACCTTATGGATAGATTGGATGTAAAATAAATGTTATGCTGGGCCCTACAAATTTTTTAACGGTGAAAATCATTATCTCCACTGCTATTTATGGTGTGGTCCAGATGATCTTTGGCTATGATTCATTTTTTGGATAACGCTCTAAAATGATCTCTAAAAATAGATAAATGGTGTAGATATAATAAATACATCACGGTGAGGCATGTAACTTTAATCTCTTTTGAACCGTTTGTACAACTCTCAAGGAGCATCAGCACTCGTCTTTACGCCACACGTACCTATAGCAGCTATATATTTAGTGTGACGTACACCAACCAATCCGCATCCCTCGAGCTCATGTTTAAAAGGAAAGCAGATTGGCTGGTGTACCACACACCAGCAATATAGCTGGTGTAGATACGTGTTGTGCGAAGACAAGCCCGGACGCTCCACAAGCTTCGGGTTGTACCAACAGTTCAAAGGATCTCAAAGTTACATGGCCCACGATGATGTATTTATTATATCCACACCGTTCATCCATTTTTTTAGATCATTTTGGAGCATTAGACAAAAAATGAATCATATCTAAAACTCAAATGGGCCACACCTAAAATAGTAGTGGAGATAATGATTTTTACCATTAAAAAATTAATAGGCCTATTATAACGTTTACTTTCCATCCGATCTGTTCATAAGGTCAAAAATACCTAGATGAAGGAAAAATAAATTTCGTATTAATCCGAAACTTCCGTGACTCCCAACTTGACCTTTAGGTCTTTCATATTTTCGGCTCAAGCGTTAATATGGTCTTGCAAAATGGATGAACGGTTTGGATATAACACATACATCATGATTTGATCCATAAAACTTGCTAACGTTAATACACCAGCTGGTTCGTGGTACACCAGCAAATCCGCTTTTGTTCAAAAGATATCAAAGTTACATGGGATCTACAATGATGTATTTATCATATCTACACCGTTCATTCATTGAGCGAGATCATTTTAGATCTTAATCCGAAAATGAGTAATTTCCAAGGCTCAAGTGTACCACACCACAAATATCAGTGGAGACAGTGATTTTCACCATTAAAATATTTGTAGGGCCGACAGTAATGTTTAATTTCCATCCAATTTGTTTATAAGGTCATACAGACCTAAGGAGAAAAAACAAATATCATATCGATCCAAAATTTATGTGACCCAAAAAGGATTTCAATGGCAACCGATCAATCATCGGCTACTTTTTACAGTGTGGTCCACTTGATTTTTGGATGTCTTATTTTTCAGTTCAAGCCTTACAACTAGCTGTCCAAGTAGGTCAACTGTTTGGATATAACTCATACCTCATGGTGAGACCCACAGAACTTAGTGACGTCAACACACCAGCAGCATCAGCAACATCGGTGGTGTGTGGTACACCAGCCAATCCACATCCCCGGTGCTCTGATCACTAGCCAAACCGTCTGCCTCAAAGTGGACTGATTGTAACATATTAATTGTAGCATGACCCACAACCCCATCAATGCTGACCGTTGAGTCAACCGATTTACTAGCCTGATTTTAATGAGTTGGGTTGAAGTCTCGCATTCTATTAATAAATATAGTTTGAAAATTCAATTTGGAAGGTTCGGTCAGCTTCACTCAAATTAGCTTTAATTGGGTGATTAAATCACATGCACATGTGGGTAATTAACTCATTTAGATGATCAGAACCCTGAGGGCCCGTTTGGCCGGGAGGATTGGAAGGGATTGGATGGTATTGGAATGGATTGGAAGTTAAATCCCAGGATTGGCCGGGTGTGCCAAACACACTGGTTGATCTGATACCGGGATATAGCAATCCCATGGATCTTAAGACAATCCACTAACAACACCATCATTACCTTTAAATCCCATCCAATTTGCCCTAATCTGTTCAAATTTGCTTAGGACGTGTTTGGTTCGAGGGATTGGAAGGGATGGGAAGGTTTAATCTCGGGATTGGCCGAGCGTGCCAAAGAGACCCGATATTGCAATCCCAAGATATAGCAATCCCAGGGATCTTAAGACAATCCACTGACAACACTATCATTACCTTGAAATCCATGCCATCCACCCTAATACCATTCAATCCCTTCCAATCCACCCGGCCAAACGGGCCCTTAAATGGACCGATACTCAAAGTGCGAACGCAGATTTCTTGCGAAAGCCTTTGGCAGGAAGTTCCTGCGCAAGGATCTGGGTGGGCCCCACTACAATGTATGTGAGAAATCCATTCTGTCCATCCGTTTTGAGATCTCATTTTACGGCGTGTGACAGAAAATGAGGTGGATAAAAAACCCAAGTGGGTCACACGAGAGGGAAAATTAGGGAAAGAAATTTCTACTGTTGAAATCTTCGTAGGCTCCGCCTTGATGTTTATATGTTATCTAAACCGTTTATAAGGTCATTGTCAATGGGATGAAGTGAAAAAACCAAAAATATAGTCTGAGACAATAATTTTTTGGACATAAGAATGCTTCAACGGTGCTCACTGAATGATCACTGTTTCCTCTCGTGTGTCCCACTTTAGTTCTATATACACCTAATTTTTTATCTCAAGTCTTTAGATGATCTCGAAAAATGGATGGACGGATTGGATTTATCAAAAACATGTCGGTGGGCCTCACCCAGCATCCTTGCACAGGAACTACATGCGAAAGGCTTTTGCAGGAAATCCGTGTCCACTCTAAGCCATTGTTAAGACGCCACATGGTATCTGAACCCGAGGCCTATAAATCAAGACCAATTTGAAAAGACCCACACTGGCATACCCCAACCTAATTAGCCCAGGTGTGAGAACTAAGGTTGGGACGCTCGACACATTGACCTCATTGACATGTTAGATGGAAGATAAACATAACAATGGTTCTAAGAAGTTTTAATATTGGACATTTAATTAACAATGTTTTTTTGAGGTGTGGTTCACCTAAGATTTGCATATATTTCTGTTGGGGGAAAAAAATGGACAAGTGGATAAGTCGACTTATGAAATGGACCAACTCTACTGAACCAGCGCGGGCCCAATGAAACCCGAGCCTGATAAGGCTTCTACGTCCAAAAGCATGTTAATATTCAAGAAGGGTTATACAAATACAAGGACACTCAAAGAATGAGACTACAACCCATAGATCGGCCAAAGGTCGGACAGATAAGCTTGGCCTTGACAGCTTAGCTCGGCCTCAACAGCTGAGTTCGGCCTCAACAGCTTAGCTCGGCCTCAACAGGTCAGTCGACCTCAACAGCTTAGCTCGGCCTTAACAGGTCAGTCGGCCTCAACAGCTTAGCTCGGCCTCAACAGTCGGTCGGCCTCAATAATTTTAGCTGCTCGGCCTCAACAGGTCAGTCAGCCTCAACAGCTTAGCTCGGCCTCAACAGCTTAGCTCGGCCTCAACAGGTCAGTCGATCTCAACAGCTTAACTCGGCCTCAACAATTTAGCTCGGCCTCAACAGGTCAGTCGGCTTCAACAGCTTAGCTCGCCCTCAACGAGCCATAGGTCGGCCCGACCTAGAACCGAGCTACGGATCCAAAAGATCTTTCTAAAAATCAGAGATCTTGCTTAAGATCTTCGGAAGATAGCGTTAGATCTCGACGATCACAGGATCCTATAATCTTGGGAAGATCTAGGATCGTAACAAATCTCTAAAATATCGGGAAAGAATCCCCATACGGCGGGATCCTCTTCCTATAAATAGGAGAGACTCCAAGGGTGAAAGGTACACAAAAACTCTCTCCCAGAACCCCTCAATACAATAAGACCCAGATTCCTAGCCTGACTTTGGCATCGGAGGGTCCCCTGCTCTAGCCAGGGTCTCCTTTGTCTTCTTCCTGTGCAGGTACTCGAAGGTCTAAAGAGGGTGGACCAGATTTTTGCATCAACAGTTTGGCACCGTCTGTGGGAACGACATCTTAAGTCGTTTCTGCTCTACCATAAATACTCCAAAACCATCTACAATGACGGAATGAAAGAAGAAAGCTCTTCCTAAATCATTGTTGCAACCAAGTCGAAGCTCTTCCTGAATCATATGTTAGCAGCCATCTCAATTATTCATAAATCAATAACCCTAAACCCGCTGGGCGACATAACGACCAAAACCACCTCAACAGCTTAGCTCGGCCTTAACAGGTCAGTCGGCCTCAACAGCTTAGCTCGGCCTCAACAGCTTAGCTCGGCCTCAACAAGTCAGTCGGCCTCAACAGCTTAGCTCGGCCTCAACAGGTCAGTCGGCCTCAACAGCTTAGCTCGGCCTCAACAGGTCAGTCGGCCTCAACAGCTTAGCTCGGCCTCAACAGGTCAGTTGGCCTCAACAGCTTAGCTCGGCCTCAACAGGTCAGTCGGCCTCAACAGCTTAACTCGGCCTCAATAGGTCAGTCGGCCTCAACAGCTTAACTCGGCCTCAACAGGTCAGTCGGCCTCAACAGCTTAGCTCGGCCTCAACAGGTCAGTCGGCCTCAACAGCTTAGCTCGGCCTCAACAGCTTAACTCGGCCTCAACAGGTCAGTCGGCCTCAACAGCTTAGCTCGGCCTTAACAGGTCAGTCGGCCTCAACAGCTTAACTCGGCCTCAACAGGTCAGTCGGCCTCAACAGCTTAGCTCGGCCTCAACAGCTTAGCTCGGCCTCAACAGCTTAGCTCGGCCTCAACAGGTCAGTCGGCCTCAACAGCTTAGCTCGGCCTCAACAGGTCACCTCAGCATCAATAGCTCAGCTTGGCTTTAACAGCTCGGCTCTGCCCCTCGGCCTTAACAGCTTAGCTCGGCCTCAACAGGCTCACATCGGCCTCGACAGCTAAGCTCGACCTTGACAAGTTAGCTCGGCCTAGGCAGCTCAGGTAAGCCTGGCCTCGAAAGGTCAGCCCGGTGCTCGATCTAGCACCTAGAGCTGTACTGCTCAAAGAGGAAATAACTAGGTTGAGGATATGGAGCAAAGGGAAGAAGGGGAGAATTCTTCCGTTGGCAAATAGAGGATTCCCAGGGATCCATCTATGCCGACCCATTTCATGGGTCAGCCATTACTCAGGCAGAAGCCATCTAGGCATAAGCCAACCAGGTATAAGCCAATTAGCATAAGCCAACTGAGCGTAAGCCGACCAGGCATAAGCCAACTGAGCGTAAGCCGACTAGGCATAAGCCAACTGAGCATAAGCCGACTAGGCATAAGCCAACTGGGCTGGGCATAAGCCAAACAGGCATAAGCCGACCAGGCATAAGCCAATTGAGCGTAAGCCGACCAGGTATAAGCTAACTGAGCATAAGCCGACTAGGCATAAGCCAACCATGCATAATCCGACCAACTTATTTCTCGAACTTCCAAATGTCAGCCCGAGAAGTAAGGGGGGCTTACTGTTGGGGGAAAAAATGGACAAGTGGATAAGTCGACTTATGAAATGGACCAACTCTACTGAACCAGCGCGGGCCCAATGAAACCCGAGCCTGATAAGGCTTCTACGTCCAAAAGCATGTTAATATTCAAGAAGGGTTATACAAATACAAGGACACTCAAAGAATGAGACTACGAGCCATAGATCGGCCAGAGGTCGGACAGATAAGCTCGGCCTTGGCAGCTTAGCTCGGCCTCAACAGCTGAGTTCGGCCTCAACAGCTTAGCTCGGCCTCAACAGGTCAGTCGACCTCAACAGCTTAGCTCGGCCTCAACAGGTCAGTCGGCCTCAACAGCTTAGCTCGGCCTCAACAGGTCAGTCGGCCTCAACAGCTTAGCTCGGCCTCAACAGGTCAGTCGGCCTCAACAGCTTAGCTCAGCCTCAACAGGTTAGTCGGCCTCAACAACTTAGCTCGGTCTCAACAGCTTAGCTCGGACTCAACAGCTTAGCTCTCCCTCAACGAGCCATAGGTCAGCCCGACCTAGAACCGAGCTACGGATCCAAAAGATCTTCCTAAAAATCAGAGATCTTGCTTAAGATCTTCGGAAGATAGCGTTAGATCTCGACGATCACGGGATCCTATAATCTTGGGAAGATTCAGGATCGTAACAAATCTCTAAAATATCGGGAAAGAATCCCCATATGGCGGGATCTTCCCTTTCCTATAAATAGGAGAGACTCCAAGGGTGAAAAGTACACAAAAACTCTCTCCCAGAACCCCTTAATACAATAAGACCCAGATTCCTAGCCTGACTTTGGCATCGGAGGGTCCTCCGCTCTAGCCAGGGTCTCCTTTATCTTCTTCCTGTGCAGGTACTCGAAGGTCTAAAGAGGTGGACCAGATTTTTGCATCAACAATTTCAATTTTGAGCTCATGTCCTAAAATGATATGTTAAAATGTCACCAGCTAGCTAGCTAGTGCTACAATCACTAGCCAAAACGCACCCCTCAAGGTGGACTAATTGTAACGTATTAGTTGTAGCATGCCACAAGCCCGTCAATGCTAGGTAAACTGATTTTAGTGCGTTGAGTGGAAGTTCGTATCCATTAATAAATTACATTAGAAAATTTAATTTTAATGGTCTAATAAATCCGATCAACTTCACTCAGATTAGCTTTAAATTTACTATTTTAAACTGGTTTAAAAAATTAGGTTTAATAAAACTACGCTAAATTGATCATCATAAACCTAATTAAAACCGAATTAAGTTGGGCTTTAGTGAGCCCAATTAATTTTAATAGTTAAATAGCTTATTTGGAACATGTGCATGTGATATTATCATCCATTAATTTCAAGTGGGCCAATGCCCTTGACATGGAGTAGATGGGACTTTACTCAAAGTCGCCTGAAACCTAAAAAGCAAAGACCAATTCGAGAGGACCCGGATCCGGCGAGCCAGAATCTGATTAGTTGAGGTCAGAGAACGGACGGTTGGTACCGACAAGTTGACAGCCCTAACTACCCCATTTCAAAAAACAAACAACAATATGTGGAGCTGATTGTCTCAAACCTCTGGTCCGCCAGTGTGATTTTTGGCTATATGGACGGTCAGGATTGACACGCGTGTATGCCGCGTGTCTGGTGGATGGATGGGCATCATTTAATAAACCGGGGCAATTAATACCATATGACGCTGGTTGGACAGGCAAGGTGACGGATACACCAGCTTTCCGTGTATAATCTTGACCGTCATTTCTCATTTTCTAAATTAATGATGTTCGGATGGTTGGACACGATCGGACGCGGATTGCGTCCTACACGAACGGGCAATTCTGTGGGCGGGCTTACTGTCATTTATCTGTTTATCTACGCCGTCCATTCCTTTTCTAAGGTCATTTTAAGATATTTGAACAAAAATTAGGCAGATCCAACGCTCAAATGGGCCACACCAAATAATAAGCTTGGCTGCTTTAAATGAAAGAGTAATCTGTGGTGTGGTCCACATGAGTGTTGGATCTGCCTCGTTTTTGTGTATGTACCTTAAAATGATATGAAACAGTGAATGTACGGCGTAGATAAACGGATCGATCACAGTGGGCCCGCCCACGGAACTGGCCGTTCGTGGCTAGAGACGGGCGGGGGTAGGACGCAATCCGTGTCCGACACGATGTGTGACCAAAAAATAAAAACTGACGTCCGTGATTGATCCATCCAAGAAAAGTGAAGTAAAGGTAATTCATGCATCATGCGCATTTAAGTGTTTTGTCCACGCCGTTAATCGCATTTCTCAGATAATTTTAAGATATGATCCTAAAAATGAAGTAGGTCCACAGCTGTAATGGACCACACCAGATGAAGCTGCAGTGATAATGACACCCACCGTTGAAATCTTTCTAAGGGCCACCGTGATGTTTTTTTACCATCCAACTTATTCATAGGTCATGTAGACGTGGATGAGCTGAAAACACAAATATCAGCTTGATCCGAAACTTCTCCAGCTCCCAAGATGTTTTTAATGGTAGATGTTCAATCCCCACTTTATGGTTCAATTAAGCCCCTAACCTGCCTCATTTTTTGGCTAGTAACTTAAAATTATTTGAGAAAAACAATGAACGTCGTGGATAAAACACTTACATCATGGTGGGCCCCACAGAGCCGTGCACGGACGGATTACCGTCCGGGCGGGGGTAGGACGCAATCTGCGTCCGTAGATTCCGCACCACTCTACAGATTAGACGATTATAACCGTTCAATCAGTGGCCTGCATACGAATAATTAAGAAAGAACGGTTAGATTTCCATGATAGTTCACAATCATTGTGAAAATGGTGGTGACTCATGCTCTAGCACTTGTGTATGGCTGTCAAGACCATCCAAATTGTGAGGCACGCTATAGACAATCATATTTCTAAAATCAAACTGATCAAGCAATCCTAACCATCCAAATGGCCATCAAAGGAATGGTTGAAAGTAAGAATAGTGAAAGGGCTGGTATAATTTTCTAGTGTAATCTTTGGCTTGCGCACTAGTACTTATGATTGGGTCAGCAATTTACACGGCTTGGATGGTCACAAAACTATGACGTGTACGGTTGAAGAGACCACCATTTCTATAAAATGGAGGCGAACTACAACAGAAGTCCAGCCCATGCAAGAAATACAGAAGACCTATGAAATGACCAAAGATTGAATGGCAGTGATCTTCCGATGCAAAGATTTTCGTAGGTATCTGATCTACGGTCATAATCATCAAACCACCGCAGACATGCCTAACATGAAAGCCGACACGCACACGCACACATGTGAGAGATCCACGACATGAAACAGGAAGCCCCGGCCCATCTTAGACCAAAACGGTTGGATCCGTTGTATTTGATATCTTAAATCAAGTCAGATACTGCGTCTGTAGATGCCATCCACGATATGTTTGATATCTCAAAACGGTTCATCGAAGGTTCAATCGAGCATCCACGAACAATGCTTGATCCCATTAAGATTTTTTGGATTTTCTCTGGTTGTTGTTGACCTATCTAGGCACTTTTTTGATGTCATCGATGGATGTTCGATTAAACTTTCGATGACATCGAACATAGATCAATGCAATCGAGATTTTATGGAAAATCGAGTTTTATCTTTGGATAGTTTGAGTGTTAGTTCGATGTCATCAAATGATAAATTTCGATGACATCGAAAGGCATTCGATGACATCGAACGCTTTGGGTAGAATTTTGCTGATCCGCCGTGTTGCGAGATGTCTTAAATCTGAGTCCTTTCGCAACTGGGATGCGAAAGAAATTTCGCGGATTTTGTGTTGCAAGTCCTTTCGCAACTGGGATGCGAAAGGAATTTCGCGGATTTTGTGATGCAAGTCCTTTCTGGGGATGTGAAGCAACGGGATGTGAAAGGAGTTTCGCGGATTTCATGTTGCAAGTCCTTTCGCAACTGGGATGCGAAAGGAGTTTCGCGGATTTCGTGTTGCAAGTCCTTTCGCAACTGGGATACGAAAGGAGTTTCGCGGATTTTGTGTTGCAAGTCCTTTCGCAACTGGGATGCGAAAGGAGTTTCGCGGATTTTGTAACGCAAGTCCTTTCGCAACTGGGATACGAAAGGGAAGTTGCCAAAACTATAAATTGGGGTCCCTAGGGCTATTCTAAGATTATTCCAAGACTTCCTAAAGGTATTCTAAAGGGTTCTAGGGTTATCAAAGGGTGTAGCAAGGGTGAGATTCGAGGTTGTTCGAATCAGGTAAGTCTTTTCTCTTTGTAATTAATGCTTTCATAGTGGTGATCTGTAGCTTTGTTTCGTAGTTTTTTTCCGCAAGGGTTTTCCACGTTAAATCTGTGTGTTCTCTTTTCTTGTGTGTGTGCTTGGTGCCATTGGATTGCTATCCTAGATCTAGATCTGTGTGATTCAGCAGGCCAAAAATCTTAACAAGTGGTATCAGAGCAATCGGTTGGGACAAAGATCGAATCGAGGATTAATAATAATGGCGGCGCAGTGTATGAGATTGAGAAGTACTCGGGAAAAATAATTTTGAATTATGGAAGATCAAGATGATGAGTTCCTTAATCAAACAAGGCGAAGATGGTGCTCTTAAGGAGCGGAAGTCCATTATGACTGATGGTGATTGGAATACTCTTGATAAGAAGGCTTTATCATCGATCCGTTTATGTCTCACAGATGAGGTTCTCTACAACGTCATGAGGGAGAAAACTGCGGCTAAGTTATGGGCGAAGTTAGAGGATGTCTATGAGAAGAAATCCTCTGAAAATCGCCTACACTTGAAGCGGCAGTGGTATAACTTCAAGATGACAGAAGAAGATCTGGAGGCTGACATCAGCAACTTTAATAAATTGGTTTGCAAATTGCTGGATATGGAGGAAGTGATGAAAGATGAAGAACAAGCATGTATGTTCTTTGAATTCTCTCCGGCCCTATGAGTCATTCAAGGACACTATGTGCGACATGAATAAAACCACGAGTGTCGACATCATTGTTATCTCGACCCTTGAGGAAGGCTATGAGACAACTAGGCGACAACATGGGGACATCTTCGATGCCTTGTTTACGATGGTAAAATTCGAACAAGGTACATGTTCTTCAGGTTCTAGATCCAAATCCAAGGGCAAGGGCAAAGAAAAGATAAAGTGCTGGAATTGTGGGAAGGAAGGACATGTGAAGAGGGATTGTGAAAATCCTAAATCTAAGAGGGAAGATTCTGAGGCTTCATGCAGGGAGGCTAACACTGCCACATCAAATGAATCGAGTGGATGTGATGGTGATGTTTTGTCTGTGTCTTCGCTCAGACGGTCATACGATGATCGTAAGGACGAGTGGATGCTAGACACAGGGGCATCTTTTCATATGACTCCTCATCGGAGTTGATTCACCAGCTACAGGGAGTGCGATGGTGGACAAGTGTTTATGGTTAATGGCTTTGCCTGTAATGTTGTGGCTGTTGGTACGATGCACATCAGGATGTTTGATGGGGTGGAGCGTACCTTGACAGATGTGAGGCACATTCCTGATTTGAAGCAGAATCTGATTTCTCTTGGTGTACTTGAGGCTAAAAGATGTAAGTACACATGTATTGATGGTGCTCTTAAAGTATCTAAGGGGGCACAGGTAATCATGAAAGCGCAACGACTCGATCATGTTTACAGGTTGATCGGGAGCACTTCAAAAGGTGGAGCTACAGTGGATGTAGTGGATTCCACCTCTGCACGTGTGTGGCATGAAAGGCATGGCCACATGAGCGGGCAGGGCAGGAAGGTTGAGACGTGCGGACAGGGATACAGAGCAGGTGGAGCAGCCACCTGTGTGAAGAATCATACGGCATGATTGCAGGATATCGGCGTGGTACATGGACGACTCTAATATCGCAGAGGACTCATCTTCTATTTTGATGCTCTAGGTGAGCCTGGTGCTGAGAAGTGGAAGGTGACTATGGGCGATGTGATGGATTCGTTGTACCCGGCACCGACATATGGGAGCGGGTGGAGCTTCCGGTGGGCGGTGAGCGGTTGGATGCGGTGGAGCTTCGGGAGGATCTGATATAGATAGACTGGCGAGGTTGGTAGCGAAGGGTTATTCTCAGAGAGAAGAGATCGGCTTCTCAAAGATATTCGCGCAGACGGTATAGCAGGTATCTATCAGATCCGTGATTGGCGCTGGTTGGCCAATGTGATCTTGAGTTATGATGTGATGCAGAAATAAGAGAAGAGGTCAAGAAGCTACACGGTCGAAGATTGAAGACATGGTGGAGATTGTTGCGAGATGTCTTAAATCTGAGTCCTTTCGCAACTGGGATGCGAAAGGAGTTTCGCGGATTTTGTGTTGCAAGTCCTTTCGCAACTGGGATGTGAAAGGGAAATTGCCAAAACTATAAATTGGGGTCCCTAGGGCTATTCTAAGATTATTCCAAGACTTCCTAAACGTATTCTAAAGGGTTCTAGGGTTATCAAAGGGTGTAGCAAGGGTGAGATTCGAGGTTGTTTGAATCGGGTAAGTCTTTTCTCTTTGTAATTGATGCTTTCATAATGGTGATCTGTTGCTTTATTTCGTGGTTTTTTCCCGCAAGGGTTTTCCACGTTAAATCTGTGTTCTCTTTTCTTGTATATGTGCTTGGTGCCATTGGATTGTTATCCTAGATCTAGATCTGTGTGATTCCGCAGGCCAAAAATCCCAACACGCCTGATCTGCGAAATTTGTTTCCAATTTTGTTTGGAACTCTCCCATAAGCTATAAATATGGGTGTAAATGGGATTTGGATGTATTCCATGGGTTTCTAAATCATTCTAGAGTTTCAAAGGGGTGTATCAAGGGTGAGATTCGAGGTTGTTCAAATCGAGTAAGCTCTTTTCTCTTTGTAATTTTTGCTTTCATAGTGATCATATGTTGCTTCGAGTAATGGTTTTTTCCTGAGAGGGTTTTTCCAATTCTTCTTTGTGTTTGCTTGGTGTTATTTGATTGGTATCCTAGATTCATCTCTGTGTGCTTCCGCGGTTCTCTTAACACGATCATCAGATGAGTCATACACGTACATTGAATGTTGACTAATGATTTTCCTTTTCCTAACAAGTACAAAAGTGCATACTTGATGAGTTGACTAGTCATATGTTTTAGGGAACGGATTACGTGCAACCCTGACCTCACCTAAGATGGTGTGGCCCTTATCGTGGGGCCCACCTTGCGGTATTTAGTCTATACCCACACCGTCCATTCGTTTTTTAGATCATTTTAGGGCATGAGCTCAAACAGATCCAAATTTCAGGTGATCGTACTATAAGGAAACAATGGTAGTTAATCATTGAAAACTTCTTTCTTGATGGATAAACATTAAGTTTTTTTGGATGGATAAACATTAAACAATACGGTGGGCCATTCAAACACCAATGTTTCTTATAGTATAGTCCACTTAAGATTTGGATTTGATTACGTAGACACCTCATAATCAAAATATGACCACTTAGCTTTGTAATTTGGGTGAGCCCTTGATTTGAGTGGATACACACGGCTAAAAGCATCACATAAAGGCAACCAAAGGTCTAAATTGAGCAGGGTTAGCTCAACCGCCACGCCAAAACAGTGAAAAAAGGACGGTCCAAAACCGTCTCAAATGATCAAAAAGGACGGTCATGGACCGTCGCATAGGCAGTCAAATTTTAACGTGTCCTATTACTTAAAGGACGGTTAAAAACCGTCATTCTTATTGAGGAAAAAAAGACGTTCATGGACTGTCCTAAAAAAGGACGGTCATAGACCGTCCTTAAAATGGTTTGTTATAGACCGTCTCTTATGAGCCCAACAAGGACGGCCATGGACCGTCCTTTAACAAGACTGTCATGGACCATCCTTCAAAAGGACTGTCAGGAACCGTCTCATATGAGCCTTCAAAAGACGGCCATAGACAGTCCTTTAAACGGACGGTCATGGACCGTCCTTTAAAGGGATCATGGACCGTCTCGTATGAGCCATCTCGGTTATATCCCTTTAAAAAAGGACATTTCAAATTTGAGGACGGTCATATCTTCTTCCCGATATACACTCTTATATAAAATATATTTCATCACATTCACATCCTGATATACACCTGTTATACAATATATTTCATCACATTCACATTCACATCCTGATATACACCTGTTATACAATATATTTCATCACATTCACATTCACATCCTGATATACACCTGTTATACAATATATTTCATCACATTCACATTCATCTAAACCCAAACTCACACAATCTTCCTGATATACACCTGTTAAACAATATATTTCATCACATTCACATCCATCTAAACCCAAACTCACACAATCTTCCTGATATACACCTGTTAAACAACATATTTCATCACATTCACATCCATCTAAACTCTACTAAATCCATCCAAACATACAATCTTCCTGATATACACCTGCTATACACTGTTATACAATATATTTCATCACATTCACATTCACATCCATCTAAACCCAAACTACGTAAATCCATCCAAACACAATCTTATCCACATTACATTCATACACGCATAATACATAAAAGTTTAACTTCATAAGTAAAAAAAACAATCTTATCCACATTTCATCACATTCACATCCATCTAAACCCGAACTACATAAATCCATCCAAACATAAACTACATCCATCCAAATACAAACAATCTTATTCACATTACATTCATCCACACATAATACATATAAATAAGTTTAGGTTTAGGTTAGGTTATAAGCTATAGGTTTAGGGAATTGAGAATAGGTTAAGGTAGGTTTAGGAAATCGGGTTCGGGTTCGGGATCGGGTTTAAGTTTGGGTTTTCAAGTTTAGGTTTAGGTTTAGGTTAGGGAGTTGAGATTAGGATTAGGTGTAGGTGTAGGTTTAGGGATTTGAGAATAGGTTAAGGTTTAGGTTTAAGAATTCGGGTTCGGGTTTGGGATTGGGTTTAGGTTTGGGTTTTCAAGTTTAGGTTTAGGTTTAGGTTTAGGGAGGTTAGATTATGATTAGGTTTAGGTTTAGGGATTTGAGAATAGGTTAAGGTTTAGGTTTAGGAAATCGAGTTCGGGTTCGGGATCGGGTTTAGGTTTGGGTTTTCAAGTTTAGGTTTAGGTTTAGGTTAGGGAGTTTAGATTAGGATTAGGTGTAGGTGTAAGTTTAGGAATTTGAGAATAGGTTAAGGTTTAGGTTTAGGTTATAAGCTATATGTTTAGGAAATCGGGTTCGGGTTTGGGATCGGGTTTAGGTTTGGGTTTTCAAGTTTAGGTTTGGGTTTAGGTTAGGGAGTTGAGATTATGATTAGGTGTAGGTGTAGGTTTAGGGATTTGAGAATATATTTAGGTTATAGGTTATAGGTTTAAGTTTAGGTTTAGGTTAAGGTTAAGAGTTTAGGTTTAGGTTATAAGCTATAGGTTTAGGGAATTGAGAATAGGTTAAGGTTTAAGTTTAGAAATCGGGTTCGGGTTCGGGATCGGAGTTTCGGTTTGGGTTTTCAAGTTTAGGTTAGGTTTAGGTTAGGTAGTTGAGATTAGGTTTAGGTTAGGTTGGGAGTTGAGATTAGGATTAGGTGTAGGTTTAGGTTTAGGGATTTGAAAACAAGTTAAGGTTAAGGTTTAAGAATTCGGGTTCGGGTTCGGGTTCGGGATTGGGTTTTGGGTTTTCAAGTTTAGGTTTAGGTTTAGGTTAGGGAGTTTAGATTAGGATTAGGTGTAGGTTAAGGTTTATGGATTTGAGAATAGGTTAAGGTTTAGGTTTAGGAAATCGGGTGGGTTCGGGTTCGGGATCGGGTTTCGGTTTGAGTTTTCAAGTTTAGGTTTAGTTTATGTTAGGGAGTTGAGATTAGGATTAGGGTGTAGGTTTAGGTTTAGGGATTTGAAAACAAAGTTAAGGTTAAGGTTTAAGAATTCCGATTCGGGTTCGGGATTGGGTTTAGGTTTGGGTTTTCAAGTTTAGGTTTAGGTTTAGGTTAGGGAGTTTAGATTAGGATTATGTGTAGGTTAAGGTTTAGGGAATTGAGAATAGGTTAAGGTTTAGGTTTAGGAAATCGGGTTCGGTTCGGGATCGGGTTTCGGTTTGGGTTTTCAAGTTTAGGTTTAGGTTTAGGTTAGGGAGTTGAGATTAGGATTAGGTGTAGGTTTAGGTTTAGGGATTTGAAAACAAGTTAAGGTTAAGGTTTAAGAATTTGGGTTCGGGTGCGGGATTGGGTTTAGGTTTGGGTTTTCAAGTTTAGGTTTAGGTTTAGGTTGGGGAGTTTAGATTAGGATTAGGTGTAGGTTAAGGTTTAGGGATTTGGGAATAGGTTAAGGTTTAGGTTTAGGAAATCGGGTTCGGGTTGGGTTTAGGTTTGGGTTTTCAAGTTTAGGTTTAGGTTTAGGTTAGGGAGTTTAGATTAGGATTAGTTGTAGGTGTAGGTTTAGGAATTTGAGAATAGGTTAAGGTTTAGGTTTAAGGTTTAGGTTATAAGCTATAGGTTTAGGGAATTGAGAATAGGTTAAGGTTTTTAGAAATCGGGTTCGGGTTCGGGATTGGGTTTAGGTTTGGGTTTTCAAGTTTAGGTTTAGGTTTAGGTTAGGAGTTGAGATTAGGATGAGGTGTAGGTGTAGGTTTAGGGATTTGAGAATGGTTAAGGTTTAGGTTTAAGAATTCGGGTTCGGGTTCGGGATTGGGTTTAGGTTTGGGTTTTCAAGTTTAGGTTTAGGTTTAGGTTAGGGAGTTTAGATTAGGATTATGTGTATGTGTAGGTTTAGGAATTTGAGAATAGGTTAAGGATTAGGTTTAGGAAATCGGGTTCGGGATCGGGATTGGGTTTCGGTTTGGGTTTTCAAGTTTAAGTTTAGGTTTAGGTTAGGGAGTTGAGATTAGGATTAGGTGTAGGTTTAGGTTTAGGGATTTGAAAACAAGTTAAGGTTAAGGTTTAAGAATTCGGGTTCGGGTTTGGGATTGTGTTTAGGTTTGGGTTTTCAAGTTTAGGTTTAGGTTTAGGTTAGGGTGTTTAGATTAGGATTAGGTGTAGGTTAAGGTTTAGGGATTTGGGAATAGGTTAAGGTTTAGGTTTAGGAAATCGGGTTTGGGTTTGGGTTCGGGTTTATGTTTGGGTTTTCAAGTTTAGGTTTAGGTTTAGGATAAGGAGTTTAGATTAGGATTAGTTGTAGGTGTAGGTTTAGGAATTTGAGAATAGGTTAAGGTTTAGGTTTAGGTTGAGGTTAAGGTTTAGGTTATAAGCTATAGGTTTAGGGAATTGAGAATAGGTTAAGGTTTTAAGAAATCGGGTTCGGGTTCGGGTTGGGATCGGGTTTATGTTTGGGTTTTCAAGTTTAGGTTTAGGTTTAGGTTAGGAGTTGAGATTAGGATTAGGTGTAGGTGTAGGTTTAGGGATTTGAGAATATATTTATGTTATAGGTTATAGGTTCGAGTTTAATTTTAGCTTAAGGTTAAGGTTTAGGTTTAGGTTATAAGCTATAGGTTTGGGAATTGAGAATAGGTTAAGGTTTATGTTTAGGAAATGGGTTCGGGTTCGGGATCGGGTTTAGGTTTGGGTTATCAAGTTTAGGTTTAAGTTTTGGTTAGGGAGTTGAGATTAGTATTAGGTGTAGGTGTAGGTTTAGAGATTTCAAAATAGGTTAAGGTTTAGGTTTAAGAATTCGGGTTTAGGTTCGGGATTGGGTTTAGGTTTGGGTTTTCAAGTTTAGGTTTAGGTTTAGGTTAGGGAGTTTAGATTAGGATTAGGTGTAGGTTTAGGTTTAGGGATTTGAGAATAGGTTAAGGTTCGGAGTTTAGGAAAATCGGGTTCGGGTTCGGGTTCGTGATAGGGTTTGGGTTCAAGTTTGATAGGGTTTAGGTTTGGGTGAGATTTTAAGTTTAGGTTTAGAGATTTGAGAATACATTTAGGTTTTAGGGATTTTGGAGATTAGGATTAGGTTTGTTAAGGTTTAGGTTTAGAGATTTGAGAATACATTTAGGTTTTAGGTCATAGGTTTTGGTTTAGGTTAAGGTTATAGGTTTAGGTTAAGGTTTAGGTTTAGGTTTAGGTTATAAGCTATAAGTTTAGGTTATAAGCTATAGGTTTAGGGAATTAAGAATAGGTTAAGGTTTAGGTTTAGGGAATCGGGTTCGGGTTCGGGATCGGGTTTAAGTTTGGGTTTTCAAGTTTAGGTTTAGGTTTAGGAAATCGGGTTTGGGTTTGGGTTTTCAAGTTTAGGTTTAGGTTTAGGTTAGGGAGTTTTGATTAGGATTAGGTGTAGGTTTAGGTTTAGGGATTTGAGAATAGGTTTAGGTTTAGGAAATCGGGTTCGGGTTCGGGATCGGGTTTAGGTTTAGGTTTAGGTTAGGGAGTTGAGATTAGGATTAGGTGTATGTGTAGGTTTAAGAATGAGAGGTTTAGGTTAAGGTTTAGGTTATAAGATATAGGTTTAGGGGTGAGAATAGGTTAAGGTTTAGGTTTAGGAAATCGGGTTCGGGTTCAGGATCGGGTTTAGGATCGGGTTTTCAAGTAGAAAGTTTAGGTTTAGGTTAGGGAGTTGAGATTAGGATTAGGTGTAGGTGTAGGTTTAGAGATTTGAGAATATATTTAGGTTATAGGTTATAGGTTCAGGTTTAGGTTTAGCTTAAGGTTAAGGTTTAGGTTTAGGTTATAAGCTATAGGTTTAGTGGAATTGAGAATAGCTTAAGGTTTAGGTTTAGGAAATCGGGTTCGGGTTCGGGATCGGGTTGAGGTTTGGGTTTTCAAGTTTAGGTTTAGGTTTAGGTTAGGGAGTTGAGATTAGGATTAGGTGTAGGTGTAGGTTTAGGGTTTTGAGAATAGGTTAAGGTTTACGTTTAAGAATCTCGGGTTCGGGTTCGGGATTGGGTTTAGGTTTGGGTTTTCAAGTTTAGATTTAGGTTTAGGTTTAGGTTGGGGAGTTTAGATTAGGATTAGGTGTAGGTTTAGGTTTAGGGATTTGAGAATAGGTTAAGGTTTAGGTTTAGGAAATCGGGTTCGGGTTTAGGTTTGGGTTTTCAAGTTTAGGTTTAGGTTTAGGTTAGGGAGTTTAGATTAGGATTAGGTGTAGGTGTAGGTTTAGGAATTTGAGAATAGGAAGGTTTAGGTTTAGGTTTAGGTTAAGGTTTAGGTTATAAGCTATAGGTTTAGGGAATGAGAATAGGTTAAGGTTTAGGTTTAGGAAATCGGGTTCGAGTTCGGAGATCGGGTTTAGGTTTGGGTTTTCAAGTTTAGGTTTAGGTTTAGGTTAGGGAGTTGAGATTAAGATTAGGTGTAAGTTTAGGTTTAGGGATTTGAGAATACATTTAGGTTTTAGGTTTAAGTTTAGGTTTTAGGTTATTGGTTAAGGTTTAGGTTTTAGCTTAGGTTAGGTTATAGGTTATAAGTTTAGTTATAGGTTATAGGTTAAGGTTTATGTTTAAGGATTTGAGAATAGTTTTAGGTTATAAGTAAGGTTTTAGGTTTAGGTATAGGCTCAAGTTATAGGTTATATGTTTAGGTTAAGGTTTAGGAATTCGGGTTCGGGTTCGGGTTTGGATTCGACTTTAGGTTATAGGTTTTCGGATTTGACAATAGTTTTAGGTTATAAATAGGTTTAGGTTGGGTTATAGGTTAAGGTTTACAGATTTAAGTTAAGGTTATAGGTTTAGGTTTAGGTTTTAGGTTTAGGTTAAGGTCTAGGGATTTGAGTTTAGGTTATAGGTTTAAGATTAGGTTATAGGCTTAGGTTTAGGTTTAAGTTATAGGCTTAGATTATAGGTTATAGATTATATGTTTAGGTTAAGGTTTAGGAATTCGGGTTCGAGTTCAGTTTGGATTCGGGTTTAGGTTATAGGTTTTGGGATTTGAGAATAGTTTTAGGTTATGAGTATAGGTTTAGGTTGGGTTATAAGTTAAGGTTTAGGGATTTAAGTTAAGCTTATAGGTTTAGGTTTAGGTTATAGGTTTAGGTTTAGGGAATTGAGTTTAGGTTATAGGTTTAGGAAAGGTTAGGTTAAGGTTATAGGTTTTGGGATTTGGGAATAGTTTTAGGTTATAAGTATAGGTTTAGGTTAGGTTATAAGTTAAGGTTTAAGGATTTGAGAATAGTTTTAGATTATAAGTAAGGTTATCGGTTTGGGTATAGGCTTAAGTTATAAGTTATAGGTTATATGTTTAGGTTAAGGTTTAGGAATTTGGGTTCGGGTTCGGGTTTGGGTTAAGGTTATAGGTTTTGATTTTGGTTTAGTTATAAGTTTTAGTTTAGGTTATAGGTCATAGGTTAAGGTTTAGGTTTAGGTTATAGGTTTTGGGATTTGAGAATGGTTTCGGGTTTAGGTTATAGGTTTTGGTTTTGGCCAGTTATAGGTTATAGGTTTAGGTTAAGGTTTAGGTTTAGGTTATAGGTTTTGGGATTTGAGAATAGGTTAAGGTTAAGGTCATAAGTTTAGGTTTAGGAAATCGAGATCGGGTTCGGGTTCGGGTTTAGTTTTTGGTTTTCAAGTTTTGGTTTAGGTTTAGGTTATAGGTCATAGGTTAAGGTTTAGGTTTAGGTTATAGGTTTTGGGATTTGAGAATGGGTTGGGTTTAGGTTATATATTTTGATTTTGGTTTAGGTTATAGGTTATAGGTTTAGGTTTAGGTTATAGGTTTGGGATTTAAGAATAGGTTAAGGTTAAGGTCATAAGTTTAGGTTTAGAAATCGGGATCGGGTTCGAGTTCGGGTTTAGTTTTTAGTTTTCAAGTTTTGGTTTAGGTTTAGGTTAGGGAGTTGTGATTAGGATTAAGTTTAGGTTTAGGTTTTATGTTTAGGTTAGGGTTATAGGTTTAGGTTTAGGTTTAGGTTAGGTTATAGGTTAAGGTTTAGGGAATTGAGTTTAGGTTATAGGTTTAGGTTAAGGTTAAGGTTATAGGTTTTGGGATTTGAGAATAGGTTTAGGTTAAGGTTATAAGTTTAAGTTTAGGTTTAGGTTAAGGTTTAGGGATTTGAGTTTAGGTTTAAGTTATAGGTTTAGCTTTAGCTTTAGGTTTTAGGTTTAGGTATATAGGTTAGGTTATAGGTTATAGGTTATATGTTTAGGTTAAGGTTTAGGAATTCGGGTTCGGGTTTGGATTCGGGTTTAGGGTATAGGTTTTGGGATTTAAGAATAGTTTTAAGTTATAAGTATAGGTTTAGGTTTGGATTCAGGTTAAGGAGTAGATTAGGATTAGGTGTAGGTTTAGGTTTAGGGATTTTCTAGTATTATCTACTATTGAACCTAGTATTATCTACTACATACTAGTAACATACAACCAATATGGGGCACCATACCATAAGCTACAAGAATTTCATGTCCCCCTAAACAAGGTATCCTCCATTAATAACATATATATATATTATAAGTTTTTTATTTGCATTTACATTCTCAAATACATTCATCATCCATCCAAGAAAATTGAAACAAGTATTGTCAATCTATGACTAACAATTGAAAAGGAAAATCATGCATCTTATCTTACCGATCGACTTATGTTTCTTTTCACCTTTGTAACTCTCATATTTGTTGCAGCTGCTAGTTCACCATCAGTAGTCTCCCTAACCAAATCTTTGTGCAGTCCCTCCATTTGAAGCAGTGGCTGAAGTTACAAGAAGTAGGACTGATTAGTCTTTCCATGTTTTGGAAAAAATTAAATTCTTTATTTTTGGCTGCAAGTCTACTTATAATTATCATTGACTCTTAATCTATTTACAATGAAAATCTTAAATATCACCCAATAGTGCTCCTTTGATAAATGTCCTGTTTGGAACAAATAATTTTTGTAAAACTCTTTTATGTTTTTTCAATCCATCTTCCATTTTCTTCTTAATAAGAAAATCCATATTTACTAATATTCCTATTTTTTCTATTTTTCAAAAGAATGAGTTCAGTTAAAATTTACTAATAAGAAAATCCAGATTTCCTAGGCAAATTGTGAAAATTGTGAAAATTAAAAAAAATAAATTCTAGGATTTCTTGTGAATTCGAAGTGATTTTGACGAATATCCTTGATTTAGAATTTCAAGATACGTGATGTTGGAAATTTATGACTCTTAGATTCAGTATCTGTTAGATTTCACAGTTAAGTTTGAATTGTTAATCCATTGTTAGAAGTTTTAAACATTGATTGAGTCATGATTTCACATGTCACATCTCGCTTACACATTGAGGTTTCAACTCGATATTGAAAGATTAACTTGGTGATCACTAAGCTTGAAAGGAACCAACCCGAGAAATTGAAAAGATTGGGCGAATGGTCTTCACCATAGGTTTGCTCCCTATAGGTGAGGATTTAATTCCCCCAGAATGACAGTCGGAAAGGGCTAGGAGAATGGTCTTTACTATAGGTTTGCTCCCTATAGGTGAGGATTTAATTCCCCTACTTGGCATTACTTTAAAAAAAAAAAATTAATTAAAAAAAAAAAAAAGAAAAGAAAAAAGAAAGAGTTGGAATTGATGAGGTAGGCTTTGGTTCAGGTTTTGGTTGCCATGAATCCTCTTGTTGGTTACCAATCATATCATGAAATAACGAATCGAATCTTAATGTTGATAAGCCGAGATTACACTATACACCCATGGAACTCAATGTTTAGAATTTTTCCAATTGATGGATTAATGCTTAGAACTTTATTATGAGGATTGTCGTGCACTTGAGTCCAAAAGAAAGTAATGCCCAACATTCATATATATTGGATTTCTCGTATTTGAATCGTTTTTCAAAATATCACTCGATTTCGTAGAAATTATCCTGTAGTTCTCAACTTATTTTTCGCATGCTTTGCTCGGGACTAGCAAGATGCTGGTTGGGGGTTATGTTGAGGGTCAAATATTGCATATCAAACCCCAGTTACTGCCTGGATTTACGAACATGATAGTGTTTAACAACCTGTTTTAATCATGTTTATGTTGCAAGGTGGATTTATAAGCGTGGATTAAAAAAGATGTTAAATGCATGAAATTGACACTCCAGAATCACTAAGGCAAGGGACGGACTCCAGGGGACCGAAATTGAAGAATTCACACGCCCGGGATTCAAGAAAATCTAGTAACTCACGCCAAACGGGCCTGAAAGACGTCCAGAATGCAAGATCATAGGGTTTCTACCATCCTTTTTGCTTGAAACTTCCTGCATGGCTTGAGGACCATAAATTAACCGTGCATGTCAAAATTCAACCATTGGATCCCTGTGGAAGTGGCCCAACGGAAATATTAGCCCTCAGAATCATGATTGTAGGCCCACCTGATATCTGGATATGCCTCAATTTTGGTCTCAACAATTTAAATTAGAAGGGGAAGTGTATGAATGGAACGGATTTCTAAGAGTCATCACAGTGGACCCCATCCTGCAGTGCACGCGCACACCACCAGAGCAGTACATGTAGCACAGCATAATCAACTCCAGTAGAAAATGCACATATAAGTTGCAGAAGCTATTTTAGTGCAAGCCCATTTTAAAAAACAAAAAGTGCAAACCCATTCAATTCCTCCATAAACAGAGACGAGATTTTGAAGACTCACATTTTCTGCTACTGCATCATTACAATGTGAACTGCTTTCAAGCCAGCTTCACATACTCAAGCATTGTCCAGAACTCCACCTATCACATTTACTATTCTGCATCCATATAATGCAAACTGTTGTCCAGCCAGCCTCACGTAATCGAGCATTGGCTGAAAATGATTGAAAAGACTTTGATTGAAAATGATTTCCATAGAAGCATACCGTCGAGTTTTGGAAATTAGGGATTTATGGAATCACTGATCATTTCTCAAAATAAACCCAAGTTTTCAAGTCCTCTAAGACAAGAGAAGGATTTTAAACCAACATAGGTGAGAGAGAGAGAGAGAGAGAGAGAGAGAGTGTGAGAGAGAGAGAGAGAGAGAGAGAGTCCACCTAAAGTAATACCTTCAATATTGCATACTATTCCAACAGCTCCAACTTATCGAAGATTTTGCTTAGGCATAAGTAGGACTTCTAGAAAAGATACGGATTTTGGAAATGACTGCATGAACAGAGAAAATGAGAGAGACCAAGATGGTCAGGTTCAGTATCTGTAGCTAGTGTGGCATCCAGCCATTCCAATCCCCCTGCATTAACCCACACATTCAAGCAACGAATCAAACAGAGGATGATATTTTACAATAGAAACAAGCAATGCATGCAATAGTGGATTTTATGGTGTTTTCCCCCCTAAGTTCAGTGGATTTTCTAGGATTTTGTCCCATCATTTCACCTCGATGTGCATTGAAGTCATGCTCATATTTGTAATGAGAATTCCTTCAAATTTAAATGGATTGAAAGCAGACATTGATGTTATTAGATTCTGCCTTGATAAACCAGCTGTTGAACATGATGTTCAAGCAAAAGAGAAGATCACACCAAAGTGGAAGAACATGCCCACTGGTGGACTGTGCCACAAATCTCCTTTGACAACCCTAACTTCCCAATTTGTTGCCTTCAAATATATGGTTGAAAAGAGTAATGTGACACTTTACATTCAACAGAAAATTGCTCAAGATGGGTGGAAAGGATCTTCATACCTGGAAAATTTTTGGGGTGTGCTCCATCCATAATGTGTCCCAACAGACTTTTGATCATTGAACTCTGGGCCCCACTTTACAAGCAGAAAACTCAAGTATATTGTGCATGTAGCCAACCCCAATTAGTTGGGAAAATGCTTAGATGATGATGATGAAGATGTATGTTTTGACTATTTAGTTGAAATGAATTGGGCTGTAATCAGAAATGAAGATCTAGGAACCTATACCAGAAGAAATGAATTGGTAATGAATAGGGACTGATAAGTCATGCAACAATGTGAAAGCTCATGTAACTTTAACTCTGCATTTTATTCTTGGTTGTCACTGTCATAAGGCCAGAAGCTAAACAGTTTATTCTTATCTAGTAGTTGTTGCATACTACGGGTGTCTTCTTGTGCAAATTTCTACACTTTACTACATGCCAATATGTCAAGACTTCGGCTTTTGTTTATGGATTTTCAGGCCCATGATTGATTTCAATGAAATTGCTTACCACTTCATGGAGTGTATGCATGTTCATAGATCACTTTGAGCATTCTACATGTTGCTTACATTTTGATAGAAGCATGAGGTTTGTAGTAACAGCAGGCTTCTTGCAATTCTTCAACATTGCAGGGAATGGAATTTTAGAGAAATCAGACCTGGAACCTCCTGGGGCTCATAGAATCGACATTATGATTTGATGTACATAGATGCTACATGTACGGAGGATGACCCAACAGCATTTAGGAAATGGTTGAAAGGCACAATTGTGCAGTCCTATGGTTAATGATAACAGTCCTCATCAGTTTCATTGTGTTTCCAGTTGCATCTTTGACAAGCGCTGGAAATACTTTGAATGATCTCCTCAGGAATCACCTTAATCAGGTACAGAACTCTCCCAATTTGAGTGGCATTTGCAAGCAAACTCTCAGAAGAAGAAGAAGAAAAAATGATCTCTTCATGAATCACCACTACATAGTTCTTTTAGCCATATCATATACATTATTATCATGCATATGTTTGGCACTAACCTGAAACAAAGAGCTCCGAGGCCATGCCATTCTTGCATGACATCCGCTCTGAGCAGTTGCTCCAGCTAATGTTGTGAAATGGGTCGAAAAACTTAGGATGATCCAAGATTGATGTGGGCAATACCACATGAAACAATGGGACACCATACTTGAGTTTTAGATTTGCCCGCTTTTTGCTCAAGTCCTAAAATGAGCTGTCTCAACTAATGGATGGAGTAGATGTCACTCATATATCATGGTGAGCTCTATAGAGCTTCTTGTTGCACAGACTCCCAACAACAGTCCTTATAAGAAACTCCCGTCCATTTGTTTTCCCTTTGTCATCACAGTTTGATGTCATGGGTTGACCTGAACTGAGCTAGTTTGAAGTTTGAATCGAACGTAGATGAAAGCAGGTCAGCGTTTGGTCTAGTTTCTAAAACAGCAGGTTAGTGTGTTGGAAAGACTCAAGAGTCATGCTGATCTATTCATCCAGGTGGTATACAAGTGATGATGAATGCAACTAACTTATTTGAATTGTTCATGTGTTTCATATCTTCATCTCAGTTACTTTAGTATTCCTTAGTAAATTTCGACCACACATTCTTGAAAAACACTTATCTCAACAACAAAACAAAGTTGTCTGCAACATAGAATAAACAAATGAAAATAAATCTAAAGAAAAATTTATTTGCTTACCCATGAAAACTAGTACAAACTTGTGGCTATTGTTGCGCCATCTAATAGAAGTCAGATGATCATGATAAGCACAAACAAATACTTGTGCAGAAATAAACAAAAGAACTGCAACAGAAATAAAAGACAATTACTGTGAATAGGTGCTTGTGGGGGCAGGTTGTATTTTTTGTTTTTCCTTATGTTTCTTTTGTAGCTTTCTGTTTTCTCCTTCGATGATGATGAATAGCACAATACCAACTTGAAATGAATAAAATATGTAATTGTTTGCATATCTCTAGAAAAGGAAAGAAAAAAAAAAACCTTCCAACATTGTTGCGCCCCAAATTCACTAGCATAATGTGCTCTGCACATTCTTTGTCATCATTCACTAGCTGCTTTTCTAACATCTCATCCTCCTCAATTGTACTACCTTTCCTAACAGTCCCAGCTAGTGGATGGTTATCTTCTTTTGTCAACACAGAAAAAAAGAAAAAATAAATAAAGTTTGTGTGATTACAGATAAATATCCAAGGAGAGGTCACAATTAGAGTTGAAAAAGGATTGCCATCAAAGGTGACTATAGTGAAGGATAAAAGGGAAAAAGGAACAAGTAGATAGATATTTCATACTTGTATTACACATGTTTGTATATGGGGTAGAAATTACTGGCTGTATAGTAAATGGGCCAAATCTTTGATACACGCAATGAAGAAAAAGCTTACCTATTCTTTCAATTCTTTTTGGTAATTCTTGATTTGGACAACTAATAATAAACCAAAACTGAAAAGTTTACAAAACAGAAATTTCCAAGTAAAAAAAATAAATAAATGAATGAATTCCCAGTGCAACTTCTATTCTGATCGGTAATATTTTTGTCATATGTCCTATAAAGAGCATGTCAGATCAGATGGATAGTCCATATCCAGGATTAGATTTTCCTTATCTCCAATACAACTCATTTGGAACAAACTGCCATACAAACTAGTCAAATGGGATCATTCCACACCTAGTGTTAGAAATTCCCAAAATGATCAAGAAATAAAAAAACTATGCATTGAGGTTTTCCCCCAATAAAATGAGGTTTTTGTTCTCAGATAAAAAGATTTCGATAAATAGGAACGACATGCCTGATCCCAGCATTTCAGTGAGATGGTATCTGCATCTGCAACAAACCAGCCCTCCATTCTACACAAGTAACATTGGAGTACCTTGTGAACTAGTCCTTCCTGCCTGGAATTGTTCAAACTCACATCATCAAGAGCATGTTAAGGTAATGCCCCCTTGAGCTCAATCCTAACTGGACTGCAAATTGTACCTTATGTATGGTGCAGGAAAAAACATATACATCATGGTGGGGTGCCATGGCGGCCCTAAAGGATGCACCAAAGGGGGACCACACGCTGGACAGCATGAGTAGGCCCCACTGTCTAGTGTGGGGTCCATCTATGCCATGGATCGGTCTCATGTTTGAGTCCATGCTCTAAAATGAGCAGGTAGAAATGGATGGATAACGTGAATAAACAACACATACTTCAAGGTGGCCCAGTTGGTGTTGCTACCCAAGGCACAGTTCACTTGAACTGGGATCTGCCTTAACTTGGGTTGGCCTACTTGACCTTTCTGGTGGCTAGGTAGTGTGGGCCACCTAGGTGTAATATGTACACATTGGTGGTCCACTTGAGCTTTGGATCTTACTCATTTTTTGGGCCCGTGCCATAAAATGATCTGAAAAAATGAATGGATGGTGTGGATATACCACATATATATCATGATAAGGCTCACAGAACTTTGCCACGTCAACGCTAGGTGTTGTGTTGTGCACCCTACAATCGGAGTCTGTCTTAATGGAGAGTGGATCAGGTGCGACCCTTATTGTGTGGCCCATCATAATGTATGTATTCTACATCCATGCTGTCCATCCATTTTACCTCGTCATTTTAGGCCATGGGGCAACCAATGAAGTAGATCTAAATCTCGGGTAGATCATACTATAAGGAAACAGTGGGGATTGAATGCTTCACCGTTAAAAACTTCCTAGGGACTAAGATCATGTTTCCATAATGATTATTTTTCATCCAACCTGTTGACAAGGTCACAAAAACCTGGATGAAAGGAAAAACTATCTACAAGTTATAATAAATTTTCCAAGTCAAACCATACGAATCATCCAATTACTTAGAAGGTTAGTTGTAATAAATTTTCCAGATCAAACCAATGGGGCATCACTCATTTCCTTTGTAATCTACTTCATGACTCATCTATCATATGCATCAGAAAGACGTGGGAAAGAAAGGGAGGACAAACCTTCAAGCCCTTCTGTGATGCTTTGGCAATCAGCCTGGGATCTTGGCCCAAAAATATATAATGGAATGTCTCAAGTAAAAGGGGATTATCTTCATGGAGACGGTTACACAAACCAGCAATATGTTATGTCATAACTATGATCAGATCCATATCATTTTCATGAAATAAGAGCTCCAGAAATCTCTTTGAAACCAAAAAAAAAAAAAAAAACTGCAGGCAGATCCAGATGCACTATTGCAGTGAAATCCGCAAATCTCTTAAATCCCCAAATCCCTAAATCCCCAAATCCCTAAATCCGCAAATCCCTAAATCCCTAAATCCCCAAATCCCCAAATCGTTTGAATCGATATTGAGATTGAGAGAGATTGAGAGAGAGAGAGAGAGAGAGAGAGAGAGAGAGAGAGAGAGAGAGATACCTCATGGTCAACCGAGCTTTAAAGGAAGAGAGCAAGTTCCTGTTTGAGTTGGAGCCCCGATCATGAGTCCACGCTGAAAATAGGGTTCCCGAGCTCTAAGGGGGGAGAGAGAGAGAGAGAGAGATGCGAGAGAGACAGAGAGAAGGGAGAGGATGCGTGAGAGAGGACCGAGAGAGACGGAGAGAGAGGATGCTCGAGAGAGAGAGAGAGAGAGAGAGAGAGAGAAGACCGAGAGAGACGAGAGAGAGAGAGAGAGAGAGGATGCGCGAGAAAGAGGAGAGAGAGAGAGAGAGAGAGAGAGAGAGAGAGAGAGAGAGAGAGAGAGGATGCACGAGAGAGAGGACTGAGAGAGAGAGAGGGTGCGCGACAGTGAGAGAGACTGAGAGAGAGAGAGAGAGAGGACGCTGAGAGACTTCTCTCAGGAAACGGATTGGCTACTCGCGCTGACACCAGCGAAGGGTAGGTGGTCGATGCTCTGTGGGCCCCATCGTGATGTATGTGTTTCATCCCTACCGTCCATCTATTTTTCCATATCATTTTATGGTATGAGACAAAAATTGAGGTATATCCCAATCTCCACTGGACCACATTATAGGAAACAGTGTTGAATGAGCGTCGACCATTAAAAACCTTTCGGGGGCCATATAAAGTTTTGGATCAATCTGATTTTTTTTCCCTTCATCTGGGCCTGTATGACTAATCAACAGATTGGATGTCAAATTAAAAGTACAGTGGGCCTTAGGAGGGTTTTAATGGTGGATATCCAATCACTATTATTTTCATGCGGTGTGGTCCACCTGAGATTTATATCCCTCTCATTTTTTATATCAAGCCCTAATATGATATGTAAAAATAGATGGACGGCATGGATGAAACACATACATCATGGTGGGACTCATAGAGCACCGACCACCAGCCACAGGTATGGTGTCAGGGGAGTAGCCAATCTGTTTCCTCCTGAACACCATACCGTGATGACACCAAGTTTTGTGGGCCCCACTATGATGTATTTATTATATCCACATTGTCCATCCATTTTGAGATATCATTTTAAGTCATGAGCCAAAGAATGAGGCAGATAAAAATCAGAAAGGACCCCACCACGTAAAAAAACAGGAGAGTGATTCCCACCGTTGAAACTATCTTAAGGCCCATCATAATGTTTATTTGAAATCCAACCTGTTGAAAGTTAAAAAATACATGAAATATGTGAGAACACAAATATCATCTTGATATAAAACTTTTATTGCCTTTAGAAGTTTTTAATGGTGGGCGTCACTGTCCCACCGTTGAAACTATCTTAAGGCCCATTGTACTTTTTATTTGACATCCAATCTGTTGATTAGGTCATACAGGCCTAGATAAAGGGGAAAAACAAAAATCATCTAGATCCAAAACTTTTATGGCCCCCGAAATGTTTTAAATGGTTGACGCTCATTCAACACTTTTTCCTATAATGTGGTCCATTTCATATTGGGATATGCCTCATTTTTTGTCTCATGTCATAAGATGATCTTTAAAAATAGATGGACGGCATGGATTAAACACATACATCATGGTGGGGCCCACATAGCACCAACCACAAGCCATTGGATGGTGTGGGGGGAGTAGCCAATTTGTTCCCCTTATTTGTGGTGTGCTTCATTTAATTAATTTTTGGATATGAATCATTTTTTGGATAGTTCTCTAAAATGATCTCAAAAAATGGATGAACAGTGTAGGTTGATCCCGAATTTTCATTATTTTAGGACTTGTGGGGGCCCACCATTGTGTATGTTAATTATCCACTCTGTCCATTAATTTTAACGGCTCATTTTTAGGGTTGATCCAAAAAATGAGTCAAATCGAAGCTGTAGGTGGACCACACCACATACTAATGTTATAAATTTATTTTTCATTATTTCTTATGGTGTGGTCCACTTAGACTTTTAATCTTTCTACTTTTTGAGCTCATGCACTGAAATAATATTTCGAAATTTATGGACGGCTTAGATAAAACAAATATATTGAAATGGGCCCCATGGAGCCGCTTAAGCATCGTCAATCTCTAATAAGGTCCTATGGGGTGGTACATTTTAGAGCTTAAAAATAAAGTCAATCCATGACTTGGGTGGGCCACACCACATACTATAGTTGAGAGGGTTACCCTCCCATTAAAACATTTCATAATTATTTATTGGGCCCACCTAGATGTGGTTAATAGATCCAACCCATTCATTATGTGTGTCCCACTTGGATGAGGAGTCAAACCAAGTTTCATACACATCCAAAACTCATGTGGGCCCCACCAAATGCTTTTATATGTGGGGCGCACACAGATTAACCTCATGGGAAGTTCCCATGAGGTGTCTTTATAGTACCATTTCACTATTTAGGTAACTCCTTCATGAGCATTACTCTAACTATGTAGGGCCCACCTTGATATATTTTATATATATCGACACCGTCCATATATTTTTCCATCATATTTTAGGATGTGATTTCAAATCATAAGAACTCAATAATCTCAGGTGGGCCATACCAATCAAAACAATGATGAATAACTATTAAAAATCTTTTGAATGTTACAAAAGTTTTCAATCAATTTGATCTTTGTAGTTTACCTTCATCTAGATCTTCTTTACATTATCAACAAGTTGGATTGCAAATAAACATTACTAAAACCTTATGATGGGCTCTTTATAATTTTTAATGGCGAATGTCAAAGCAGAGAAGGATTACATCTACCAAGATGTCCTGGTAATTTATTTTATTTTTTGTTTTTTTTCAAACTTTTCAAAAAAAATTTTGTAAAAAAATCTGAAGCGATCCGAATAGTGCCCCATCCGATCCGACTCAGTTTTCCTGACTGAGTTGGACTCGGATCGGATCAGGACATGTATACTTCGGGTCGGTTCGAGGCCGACGACCTAAACTCGATCCCGGTTCGGATCGGGTTTGGGTTAAGCCATTGAGATTTCAGATCTGATCGGGTTGGATCCAATCCGATCCGACTCGGACCGATGCCCAACACTAGTATTAACTTATAAATAGGTTGGATCTCAAATAAACATCGGGGCGCACGGGCCCTAAGAAGGTTTCAATAGTGGGTGTCACTATCCCACTCTTTTCTATGGTGGGTCCACTTGAACTTAATTTGGATATGCCCTGTCAGTCAGATGCACCATTCCATGGTGGGCCACGAGCTTAAAAATAAAGTCAATCCATGACTTAGGTGGGCCACACCACATACTATATATAGTTGAGAGGGTTACCCTCCTATTAAAACATTCGTAATCATTTATTGGGCCCACCTAGATGTGGTTCATAGATCCAGCCCATTCATTATGTGTGTCCCACTTGGATGAGGAGTCGGCCCAAGTTTCATACATATCCAAAACTCATGTGGGCCCTACCGATTAAATGCTTTTATATATTTTAAGGATGTCTTCACATAGTTTTAGATGCTATGGCCCACCTGAGTTTCGTATAAAGATTACAGTTTTCCTACAATACATCAAGATGGATTGCAATAGGATACATTAGTATTCTAGCTGTAGGACTAGGGTCCTTTATGATAACCCAAATCATTTAGACAACATGATTCACCTTAGACAGGATGTTCAAAAATACTTCTATATTAAAATATTTCAACCATTTAATTAGTCAAAAGTTAAAGGAGAAAATCTGTAAAAAAAAATAATAATAATAAAAATAAATTTAAAAAAAAGAGTCAAATGATCAACTTGTTGAAATATTTCAATGAGAGGTAAATTTTCATTTTTGGGTCACTCAATCTAAGGTGAGACCTATCATGTGAACGGCTTGGATCATTTTTTAATGATCCAAGCCCAAAGGCTAAAGTACAAAACGCGTCTCATAATAGTAAATTCTCCTTTATTCTAAGAAACCACAATGGGATTTAATTTTTTATTGATATAATTTGACATTTAATCATTTAATTATTTTACTTTATTATCACTTATGGATGGTTATTGAAAGCTTAGGATCTTCCCATGTAGAAATTTGTGAAGGGACACGAACCCTAGGTCCACTATTGGGTTGTGTCTACTCCATCCATCAGGAAAATCCATCAAATTTAAAATACAAATTTTGAATTTTTATTTTAAAAATCTCAAAAATTCTCATATTTTAATTTTTTTTCTCAAAAATTTCAAAATGCCAATTTTTTTCTTCAAAAGCATTATTATATTCTCAAAAGTTTTCTTAAACACAGTTAAAATTTCTAAACCTTTCAATATTCTTTTTCATGTGATATTACAAATCATTTAAATATTACCTTTTAATTAATTAATTAATTAATTAATTATCTATATATATATATATATATATATTTATACACACACTCATTTTTACCAAAAAAATATTTAAAAATTAAAACATTTTTACATTATTACCTGGCCCAAAAATGAGTTGGAGAAACATAGGGGCGACAACACATCATCAAAATCTCACTTTTGTTATCTAACTTTTCAATTTTTCTTATCAAAATACAAAATTTAGTTTTCTTTCTTAAAAAAAAAAAAAATTTTTTTACAATTTGTCAATTTTTTCACAAATTTGTTTAATTTTTTAAATTTTCTTTTTCAAAATATCATTTTTTAAATTTAACTTTTGTTATATAACTTTTTAATTTTTCTTGTCAAAATAAAAAATCTAGTTTTCTTTTTTAAAATATATATAGTATTTACAATTTGTCAATTTCTTCACAATTTTGTTTAATTTTTTAAATTTTCTTTTTCAAAATATCATTTTTTAAATATCACTTTTGTTATATAACTTTTTAATTTTTCTTGTCAAAATACAAAATCTAACTTTTTTTTAAATATATATATTATTTACAATTTGTCAATTTTTTCACAATTTTGTTTAATTTTTAAAATTTTCTTTTTCAAAATATCATTTTTTAAATATCACTTTTGTTATACCTTTTTAATTTTTTTTTGTCAACATACAAAATCTAGTTTTCTTTTTTAAAATATATATATTATTTACAATTTGTCAATTTTTTTCACAATTTTGTTTAATTTTTTAAATTTTCTTTTTCAAAATATCATTTTTTAAATATCACTTTTGTTATATAACTTTTTAATTTTTCTTTTCAAAATACAAAATCTAGTTTTCTTTTTTAAAATATATTTTTTTTTTACAATTTGTCAATTTTTTTCACAATTTTGTTTAATTTTTTAAATTTTATTTTTCAAAATATCATTTTTTAAATATCACTTTTGTTATATAACTTTTTAATTTTTCTTTTCAAAATACAAAATCTAGTTTTCTTTTTTAAAAAATATATTTTTTTACAATTTGTCAATTTTTTCACAATTTTGTTTAATTTTTTAAATTTTCATTTTCAAAATATCATTTTCTTATCAAATTTTCTCTTTTCAAAATTATCAACATTTTTCAAAGTTCTTAATTTTTATTTCAAAATCTAGATTTTTATAAAATTACATTTTTTTTTCAAAATCTAAATTTTTTTCTTAAACATTGTTAGTTATTTTTCTAAGCTTTTTAACTTTTTTTTTTTTCGAAATTCATAAATTTTTTTGTTCTTAATTTTTGACTTGAGCATTAGAGACGGTTTACGACCGTCTCTAATGCAGACGGTCTTTGCAGTCTCAAATGACCACTATAAGACGGCTAAGGACCGTCTCTAATAGAGACGGTCTTCGACAGTCTCAAATGGAACCTGCTAGATACGTGTACGGAACTTATAAACCAGTAAAAGACGGCCGATGACCGTCTATAATTGAGACGGTTCTTGGCAGTCTCAAATTACCAATAAAAGACGGCTAATGACCGTCTCTAATACGGACGGTCTTTGACCGTCTCAGATGACCGCATATGAGACGGTCAAAGACCGTCTCTAATAGAGACGATCCTTAACAGTCTCAAATGGAGACAGCTAAGAACCGTCCCTAATACAGACAATTTTTTGCAGTCTCAAATTATAAGAAAAGACGGTCAATGACCGTCTCAAATTGAGACGGTCCATGACAGTCTCAAATTACCAGTAAGAGACGGCCAATGACCGTCTCAAAAGGTCACATATAAGACGGTCAGAGACCGTCTCTTATTTTAGACGATCAATGGCCGTCTTTTATCCACAGTTAACGATGGTTTTTGACCGTCTTAAATGGTTTGTAGACGTTAAAGTTTTTAAGACAATATTAAGGACAGTCAAGGGCCGTCTAAAAATTTAGAGACGGTTTATGGCCGTCTCTAAAGCGTCTTTAAACCAAGCAATTTTAGAGACGGTCCAGAACCGTCTCTAAATCCGTCATTTTTTTTCCATTTTTCACGTAGTAAACACTATGCTGAGTGCCAGCTTTGCTAAGTGTAGGTTTTGGGCACCGTCATCTTTGCGCAAAGAAAGTGGCACCACAATCGTCCTTGCGCGAAAAATTGAATTATGACATTTTTTTACAAGTTGTAACTGTCCAACCGCTCGCTAACATGTTGGCTTGGCTTGCATGGTTCATAAGAGCCTCACTCTCGCCCATCCATGACTCATCTATGACCCATGTGATGACATGACTTATACAAACCTAACTTTGTAACCTTCAATTCCTGGCAACTGCGTCAAAAACTTGTTCACACCCCAAGTATAGGGTTGCGATGTAATAATAATCTTGGTAAGACCAAGGTCAAATCCATAGGGACTGAACCTTGTATGCACTCTGAAAGTAACTCGAATTAGAATTAGAATAAGATTTAATCTAAATCAGGAGAAAGTAAAAGAATAATGATGAATTATGAAACTAAAACTTGTAAAATTCAAATGTGGGAAACTAGGGTGCCAAGGATCCACTTATAGAGATTAGGGAGATTTATGCTTGATTCACGAACACAACTGGATTTAGAGTCTCTTCTTCATCCAGTTGGAAGATATAACCTTAAAAATCAAATACGAACTTCCTTTGATCTAGTTTTCAAAAGATGAGAGGTATAAGAATTAGAATTGATTCCATCACAAAACTATGCCCATGAGACAAAGTAAACAACAGAATTTAACCAATTCACAACTAATTTGAAAGAGTTATGAATGTTAGGAAGGATTCCATCATCCAACCATGTCCACGAGATGATGGTGAACAACAGGGCTTCCTAACTTCACAATAATAATGAAAAGGACATACTCAAAGCTATCATAGATCCATTGTAACTTAAGTCACAATAAACCATTAAAAAAAACTATGAATATTCCTTATGATCAAACCAAAATGAAAGAGAGTTCATCTTAAACATGAATCAAAGCATAGAAAATGTCTCATCTAATGGGTTTTTTTGACCCATCTTCGACTGGTCGTGAGCCCTGCTCGACTGGTCGAAGGCTGGTGGTCGACCAGTCGAAGGTTCGAGTCGTGACATAACTCAAAGTCCAGCGATTTTTTTTGCTATTTTTTATTGTAATTAGACTGGTCGAAGGGATGGCTTGACTGGTCGAAGAGGTCCTATGACCAGTCGAAGACTCGGCAGGACTAGTCGTAGGTTACGCAGTTTGTTCCACGATTTTGCACGAAACTGCGGATTTGAGTCCTTTCGCAACTAGGATGCGGAAAGGACTTTCCCAAAACTATAAAAGGGGTTTCCTAAGGTTTTCTAGGGCACATGCAAGAGGGTTTCCTAAAGCTTTACAAGGAATTTGCTAAAGGGTTTAGGGCTATCAAAGGTGAGAGAGAGAGAGAGAGAAAGAGAGAGGAAGCTTATAGAAGGGAGGTTCTGCTCATGGAGGTTATCTACTGTGCAATCTATATCTCAGCACTTCTATGTCCTCGTAATCGGTTAGATCTCTCCGTTTTCTCTATTTCTCTTATTGTTTATCCACTCCTGCATGAGTGAAGAAGGTTGTAACGTTCTACTTCATAGTGGATTGTTGATCTGGACGAGGTCCCGTGGTTTTTACCTCTTTGAGGGTTTTTCACATAAAAATCTCTTATGTGGTGTGTGATTGATGCATTGATTGTTTTCATTGCTTTATTATCCATAATTTTGGTTTGTTCTGGAGGGCTAGATCCTAAGGTTTTATGCAAGGCCCCCAACACCATCACACTACAAGCTTCATCTCTTAGCCCTAGCTAAGAGATTTAGCTAACAATAAACATGATTAATTAAGAAATATTAAAGGAAGAAAACTAAAGAAGGAAAAGGGAGAAAAACTCTGGATGGAGTCGGCCACACTCTTCTCTCTCTCCCTTTCTTCCCACGTCAGATCTGATCACGTCCTTCCATGAAATCTCTCTCTCTCTCTTTTCTTCTCTTTTATAGGAAGCAAGGATAGGTTGGTGGGAGGCTGGAAGTCTTTTATGACTTCATGGTTGTGGTCGTGGCCACCTTATCTCTCTTTTGGACAGTTCAAATCCTACATCTTACCCTTCCCTTGATCGCATAATGGCCCACAGAGGCCGGACGTGCATGGCTCACAAACTTGCGATGGAATGTTCGGTGGGCCCTACAGTGATGATTTTGGAGAAATCCACCCGCTCATTGGATTCCTGGAGAAATTTCGGTTGGAAAGGAATGGTTTTGGTCGAGTTTTGGTGCGGCCCACTGTATTAAATCAATTCGCCATTCATCCTGCGTTTTACGGTGATATACACCTGTGCACGTGCATAAGACCAAGAAATCAACACGGATATGGTCAACCCCACGTCTAGATCGAATGGACGGTCCAAATCGTCCATTAGAGTGATTGAGGTGGGCCATTACATTCCCAGTGGGACCCACGTCCGTCCGCTGCTGTGAAAACACAATCCGGGTCGGGTCAATGACCCTTGACCGGATTTCTTGATCTGGTGCACTGCCTGTGCATGCGCATTGTGCACACGCACATCCTTAAGTGGGGTCCACTGTGATGTTTATGAGAAATCAGCTCTGTTCATCCTCCCTCTCATCCAATTTAAGGGGTTGATACCAAAATTGAAGCATATCCAGATATCATATGGGCCCCAGTTCAATGATTTATGGACTGATCTGTCCGTTGGGCTACTTTCACAAAGATCCAAGGGATGAAATTTGACTTGTATGGTTAATTTAGGATCCTTAAGCCAGATATAAAGTTTTGAACCAAACGGATGGTGGGAATCCTATGATCTTGCATTCAAGACAACTTCCAGGCCTTTTTATTGTCAATTAATTGATTTTCTCGGATCTTTTGCGTGTGAATTCTTCTATCTTGGTCCCCTAAGATCCGTCTCTTGCCTTAGTGATTCTTGAGCATCAAATTCATGCCTTTAGTACCTTTTGTCAGTCCAAGCTCTTAAATTCACCTTGCAATAAAAACAAGATTAAAATAGGACGTTAAACATTATTATGTACATAAAATCAAGTAATGACTAGGGTCTAATATGCAATATTTGACCCTCAACAACTCTCCTGAGGATCTTCTGTATAATTTTTTTTTTTTAAATGACTTAAAGTAGTAACCGAAAGTTCAATGTTTTTTTTCTTTCAAACACTTTCATTAAAAGCTTTTTCATTATTTATTTTTCATTTCAGTTTCAATTTATTTAAGATTGGTAAGCTACTGTTATATAATACATTTTAGTAATTTAGTAGAAGTTTCTTAAATCTCATTTGAAAGGAAATAGCTTGGCAAAGTAGAAATCATATTTCACATAGGTGAAAAAAAGGGTGCCTAATCCCCTACTTTTCATAATCATGACCCTTATCTAGAATTCATGGCGCAGATAAAATAAAGAGTCACTCAAGTCGAGAATTTCCTAGTTTTTTAAATTTTTAGGTAATTCTACTGATTCTAGTCAACCGTTGAATCTGACATCTTTTTTGGCTAGTGACAACTCTATGAAGTGCTTAGACATGTCATTTTGTAAACCTTATAAAATGTATGGTATAGTCAAGAAAACTAAACCGAGCCTACGAGGCTCAATGTCCAAAGATAAGAGTAAGTTGTATGAAGTGTTATAGGTGGTGTTTAATATTTTTTTCTTGCTATTCTCAACCCCTCTACGAGGTTTTTCATGGATGCATTAGGTATGACTTTTACTAGAAATTTGATTTCAGGCCTAAGGTCTGTGATAGCTAAGTACCCATAATATGCATTTTTGTTTTACAACAGACATGTTTTGTGATTTGATTAGACTCGGTATCCTATTACATCAGAAATCTAAGTAATTTTAATCCTATATCAATTACTCTATCTTATATATTTATCGTTAGACTTAGTATAATCATTAATTAAACAGTTCAAAAAATAATTAAACATCGTGGATATCAGTGAGTGTTCGAGAGGACAAGAAATCCTCTCGAAGTGTACTAAAATGTACTGGGAAAACCTATGGTAGTATGGCTATACATCACATCGCCAAAGTTGGCCCAACGGCAAGTGTACCTAATCCGCTCCCACGACATCAGCAATAGCTACCACATGACGTGGTGTTTATGATATAATTCATTCAGACGCATCTGACCTAATCTTTCGTGTCTTTGTCATTTTATAGCATTTGGAAGCACATGGGGATCTAAACTGACGCTGGTGGATATGCGTGTGAGTAGGGTTGTACACGAACCCGGCTAGCCCAGTTAACTGGCTCGACTCGGCCCGACCCGAAATTGAGTTCGGGTCGGGACGAGACATTTTCTTCAGCCCAAAACTAATTCCGGTCGGGATGAGCCATTTTCTTCAGCCCGAAACTGAGTTCGGGCCAAGTTCAGATAGGTCCTAGTTCGGCCCGACTTGGTCCGAAATCCGACTCGACCCGGCCCGACTTGGACCAACCTGACCCGAAGTGGTGTGTGTGTGTGTGTGTGTGTGTGTGTGTATTTCAAAACCCTACCTGTCTCTTTCCCCTTTACCCTTCTGGGATAGTTCACCGCCCATTTTTGAAGTGATGGTGACGACTCATCCACCTCACAGACATATAACTTGAACGGCCTAGATTCATCCAAATACAAAAAGGAATTATAATATCCCGACTAGTTAGATTTTTTGTAGATTCTATAGTTCAACTATCTAAACCATTGATCGAGGGCCTTGTAATGGGACGCATATTACCTATCAAAGCTCTTCCGGGCCGGGTTCGGGCTGGGTTTGGTTGGTGATCGGGTTGGGCAGGGTTGACCAGTTCGACTCAGATCGACTCATGTACACCCCTACGTGTGAGCATTCGGTGGGGACAGTTCACCGACTTGCTGTCGTAGGTTGGGACCAATTGACAAAACACGTGTTGGATTCTCAGCGATTGTAATTTTGAGTTTAGTAAGATCCGGTTTCGGTGGATTCCTGATGGTGGGAGATGTGACGTATGTGCTTTAAATCCACGCCGTGCATCCATTTTGATTCCTTATTTCAGGATGCGAATTTCCTATGAATGCACAATGATGCTAGGTGGGGCCCACTTAAATGTATGTGAGAAGTCTATTCCGTCCATCCATTTTTCGAGCTCATTTTATATGTGCGGTAAAAAAAAGTGAGGGGATACATAACTCAAGTAGGTCACACGGGAGGGAAAATTGGGGAAATAAATTCCTACCATTGAAACTTTCTGGGGCTCCACCTTGATGTTTATATGCTGTTCAAACCGTTTACAACGTCATTCCCAATGGGATGAAGTGAAAACACAAAAAAAAAAATATAGCCTGATACAAAACTTTTATGGCCTTAAGAATACTTCAACGGTGATCATTGTATGCCCACTATTTTCTCTCTAGTGGCCCACTTGAGTATTGGATACAGCTCACTTTTTTGTTGAACATCCTAAAATGGTCTCTCAAAATGGATGAACGGGGTGGATTTCTCACAAATATGTCGTTGGGCCCCATCCAACATCCTTGTGCAGGAACTTGGGTTTCTCTTATTTTAGGGCATGATTCAAAATATGAAGCTGATTCATTTTTTGGCTCATGCCTTACAGCTGGAAAAATCGATGGACAGCAGAGTTATAATACCCATACATCGTGGTGAACCCTATAAGGGGGCATCCACCCACCTAAGCTTCGATCAGTCATTCAACGGATGCACCCAATTCAAGCCCACGCACGTCCAACAAGCTGCCGTGAGAGATGGGGCTCAAGATGATTTAGGCCAATAGCCATACCCAATCTTAGTCCATCGACTGCTGTGAGAGATAGGGTCAAGCAAAGCATGTTTAATAATTCTGTGTCGGCAGGTCTATATTTTAACAGTAGCTTGATGTCCATTCAAATTCTATTAAATAAAAAAGAAAAAAGAGGAGAGCAATTCTACAAAATCAACAGAGTAATACCGAATCCAACTACACATTTATGGTGGGGACGTGACATAGATGTAAGGCAATGCAAAAGATGTGGCATAACCCCATATTCAGAACCATTTGATGATATTCTTTCGAATATTTGGTTATTAAATTTGGACCGTTGGATATAGTTCATCTGTGACAATCATCTGGATTTCATGGAATCATGAGTTGTTGCGGTGTATGCATCTGGATGGAATCATGAGTTGTTGCGGTGTATGCATCTGGATTTCATGGTATCAGTTGCTGCGGGGAATAGGATGTATGCATGACATGCAAAACTGTCAGAAAGGTATGCTCGATTCGTCGGAACGTGCAGACAGCCTAAAAATAGGTCAATTCATTCATCAGGTAGGCCACACAATAGAAAACAGCCTACAACTGCCCATAAACCTCCGAAATCAAGAGGTGGGGCATGCGGAATGCCTACGGCATCCAAGCCATTCAATTGTGTCACCCACCACCAGTGTTCAAAATATCGGTATCGCACAATGTATTGCACCCTTGGGATACAGATATGCATCGGTTATTGCATGGGATATATCATTTGTATCGCATAATTTATCGCATTTTTTGGAAAACATGGAGAAACATTGGAAAAATGGTTGAATTTTTCAACGAAACTTCAGATATGATTAAAAAAGACTTTAATACACTTTTAAATCATAACATCTCAAAAAAAAAAAAAAAAAAAAAAGTGTGCATACAATAGGTTTCCTTTGTATAGGATTACAAGCCATTTACTGTTTGATTGAACCTAGTCAATTATATTCAAATATAATGTATAACATTTATAAATGTATCAAAACATGTATGAAAACATAACTAAGTCACTACGCCAAAACAGCGAAAAAAGGACGGTCCAAAACCGTCTCAAATGACCAAAAAGGACGGTCATGGACCGTCGCATAGGCCGTCAAATTTTGACGTGTCTTATTTTTTAAAGGACGGTTGAAAACCGTCATTCTTATTGACGAAAAAAAGACGGCATGGACCGTCCTAAAAAAGGACGGTCATGAACTGTCCTTAAAATGGACTGTCATGGACCGTCTCTTATGAGCCCAAAGAGGACGGCCATGGACCGTCCTTTAAAAGGACTGTCATGGACCGTCCTTAAAAAGGACTGTCATGGACCGTTTCTTATAGGCCTTCAAAGGACGGCGATAGACCGTCCTTTAAACGGACGGTCATGGACCGTCCTTTAAAAGGACTGTCATGGACCGTCTCATTTGAGCCTTCAAAGGACGGTTATGGACCGTCCTTTAAAAGGACGGTCATGGACCGTCCTTTAAAGGGACTGCTTTAGGCCGTCTCTTATGACCCTTGAAGGACCAAATTTAACCTGTTATACACCTGTTATACAATATATTTCATCACATTCACATTTACATTCACATCCATCCAAATTTAAAATCTTCCTGATATACACCTGTTATACAAGATATTTCATCACATTCACATTCACATCCATCTAAACCCCAAAGGGACTGCTTTAGTCTTCTTCCTGATATACACCTGTTATACAATATATTTCATCGCATTCACATTTACATCCATCCAAACACACAATCTTCCTGATATACACCTGTTATACAATATATTTCATCACATTCACATTCATCTAAACCCCAACTACGTAAATCCATCCAAACACACAATCTTCCTGATATACACCTGTTATACAATATATTTCATCACATTCACATCCATCTAAACCCAAACTACGTAAATCCATCTAAACACAATCTTCCTGATATACAATATATTTCATCACATTCACATTCATATTCACGTCCATCTAAACCCAAACTACGTAAATCCATCTAAACACAATATCCACATTACATTCATCCACGCATAATACATATAAGTTTAACTTCATAAGTAAAAAAACAATCTTATATACATTTCATCACATTCACATCCATCTAAACCCAAACTACGTAAATCCATCCAAACATAAACTACATCCATCCAAACACAAACAATCTTATTCACATTACATTCATCCACGCATAATACATATAAATAAGTTTAGGTTTAGGTTAGGTTATAAGCTATAGGTTTAGGGAATTGAGAATAGGTTAAGGTTTAGGTTTAGGAAATCGGGTTCGGGTTCGAGATCGGATTTAGGTTTGGGTTTTCAAGTTTAGGTTTAGGTTTATGTTAGGGAGTTGAGATTAGGATTAGGTGTAGGTGCAGGTTTAGGGATTTGAGAATATGTTAAGGTTTAGGTTTAAGAATTCAGGTTCGGGTTCGGGATTGGGTTTAGGTTTGGGTTTTCAAGTTTAGGTTTAGGTTTAGGTTTAGGTTAGGGAGTTTAGATTAGGATTAGGTTTTGGTTTAGGAAATCGGGTTTGGGTTCGGGATCGGGTTTAGGTTTGGGTTTTCAATTTTAGGTTTAGGTTTAGGTTAGGGAGTTTAAATTAGGATTAGGTGTAGGTGTAGGTTTAGGAATTTGAGAATAGGTTAAGGTTTAGGTTTAGGTTAAGGTTTAGGTTATAAGTTATAGGTTTAGGGAATTGAGAATAGGTTAAGGTTTAGGTTTAGGAAATCGGGTTCGGGTTCGGGATAGGGTTTAAGTTTGGGTTTTCAAGTTTAGGTTTGGGTTTAGGTTAGGGAGTTGAGATTAGGATTAGGTGTAGGTGTAGGTTTAGGGATTTGAGAATATATTTAGGTTATAAGTTATAGGTTTAGGTTTAGGTTTAAGTTAAGGGTTTAGGTTTAGATTTAGGTTATAAGCTATAGGTTTAGGAATTGAGAATAGGTTAAGGTTTAGGTTTAGGAAATCGGGTTCGGGTTCTGGATCGGGTTTAGGTTTGGGTTTTCAAGTTTAGGTTTAGGTTTAGGTTTAGGTTAGGGAGTTGAGATTAGGATTAGGTGTAGGTTTAGGTTTAGGAAATCGGGTGCGGGTTCGAGATCGGGTTCAAGTTTGGGTTTTCAAGTTTGGGTTAGGGAGTTGAGATTAGGATTAGGTGTAGGTGTAGGTCTAGGGATTTGAGAATAGGTTAAGGTTTAGGTTTAAGAATTCGTGTTCGGGTTCGGGATTGGGTTTAGGTTTGGGTTTTCAAGTTAAGGTTTAGGTTTAGATTTAGGTTAGGGAGTTTAGATTAGGATTAGGTTTAGGTTTAGAGATTTGAGAATAGGTTAAGGTTTAGGTTTAGGAAATCGGGTTCGGGTTCGGGTTCTGGATCGGGTTTAGGTTTGGGTTTTCAAGTTTAGGTTTAGGTTAGGGAGTTGAGATTAGGATTAGGTGTATGTATAGGTTTAGGGATTTGAGAATATATTTAGGTTATAGGTTATAGGTTCAGTTTAAGTTTTAAGGTTAAGGTTTAGGTTTAGGTTATAAGCTATAGGTTTAGGGAATTGAGAATAGGTTAAGGTTTAGGTTTAGGAAATCGGGTTCGGGTTCGGGTTCGGGTTTAGGTTTGGGTTTTCAAGTTTAGGTTTAAGTTTAGGTTAGGGAGTTGAGATTGGGATTAGGTGTAGGTTTAGGTTTAGGTTTAGGGATTTGAAAATAAGTTAAGGTTTAGGTTTAGGTTTAAGAATTTGGATTCGGGTTCGGGATTGGGTTTAGGTTTGGGTTTTCAAGTTTAGGTTTAGGTTTAGGTTAGGGAGTTTAGATTAGGATTAAGTGTAGGTTTAGGTTTAGGGATTTGACAATAGGTTAAGGTTTAGGTTTAGGAAATCGGGTTCGTGTTCGGGATAGGGTTTTAGGTTTGGTTTTCAAGTTTAGGTTTAGGTTTAGGTTAGGGAGTTGAGATTAGGATTAGGCGTAGGTTTAGGTTTAGAGATTTGAGAATACATTTAGGTTTTAGGTCATAGGTTTTGGTTTAGGTTAAGGTTATAGGTTTAGGTTTAAGTTTAGGTTATAAGCTATAGGTTTAGGGAATTGAGAATAGGTTAAGGTTTAGGTTTAGGGAATCAGGTTCGGGTTCGGGATCGGGTTTAGGTTTAGGTTTAGGAAATCGGGTTCGGGTTTGGGATCGGGTTTAGGTTTGGGTTTTCAAGTTTAGGTTTAGGTTTAGGTTAGGGAGTTTAGATTAGGATTAGGTGTAGGTTTAGGTTTAGGGAATCGGGCTCGGGTTCGGGATCGGGTTTAGGTTTGTGTTTTCAAGTTTAGGTTTAGGTTTAGGTTAGGGAGTTGAAATTAGGATTAGGTATAGGTTTAAGTTTAGGGATTTGAGAATACATTTAGATTTTAGGTTTAGCTTTAGGTTTAGCTTATAGGTTATTGGTTAAGGTTTAGGTTTTAGGTTTAGGTTAAGGTTAGATTATAGGTTATAAGTTTAGGTTATAGGTTATAGGTTAAGGTTTTAGGTCATAGGTTTTGGTTTTAAGGTTATAGGTTTAGGTCTAGGTTAAGGTTAAGGTTTTAGGTCTTATAAGCTATAGGTTTAGGGAATTGAGAATATGTTAAGGTTTAGGTTTAGGAAATCGGGTTTGTGTTCGAGATCGGGATCGGGTTTAGGTTTGGGTTTTCAAGTTTAGGTTTAGGTTTAGGTTAGGGAGTTGAGATTAGGATTAGGTGTAGGTTTAGGTTTAGGGATTTAAAAATAGGTTAAGGTTTAGGTTTAGGAATTCGGGTTCGGGTTCGGGATTGGGTTTAGGTTTGGGTTTTCAAGTTTAGGTTTCGGTTTAGGTTAGGGAGTTTAGATTGGGATTAAGTGTAGGTTTAAGTTTAGGGATTTGAGAATAGGTTAAGGTTTAGGTTTAGGAAATCGGTTTTGGCTCGGGATTGGTTTTAGGTTTGGGTTTTCAAGTTTAGGTTTAGGTTTAGGTTTAGGTTAGGGAGTTTAGATTAGGATTAGGTGTAGGTTTAAGTTTAGGGATTTGAGAATAGCTTAAGGTTTAGGTTTAGGAAATCGGGTTCGGGTTCGGGTTCGGGATCGGGTTTAGGTTTGGGTTTTCAAGTTTAGGTTTAGGTTTAGGTTAGAGAGTTGAAATTAGGATTAGGTGTAGGTTTAGGTTTGAGATTTGAGAATACATTTAGGTTTTAGGTCATAGGTTTTGGTTTAGGTTTAGGTTAAGGTTATAGGTTTAGGTTAAGGTTTAAGTTTAGGTTTAGGTTAAGGTTTAGGTTATAAGCTACAGGTTTAGGGAATTGAAAATAGGTTAAGGTTTAGGTTTAGGGAATCGGGTTCGGGTTCGGGATCGGGTTTAGGTTTGGGTTTTCAAGTTTAGGTTTAGGTTTAGGTTAGGGAGTTGAGATTAGGATTAGGTGTAGGTTTAAGTTTAGGGAGTTGGTAATACATTCAGGTTTTAGGTTTAGGTTTAGGTTGTAGGTTATTGGTTAAGGTTTAGTTTTAAGGTTATAGGTTTAGGTTAAGGTTAAGGTTTTAGGTCTTATACACTATAGGTTTAGGGAATTGAGAATATGTTAAGGTTTAGGTTTAGGAAATTGGGTTCGGGTTCGGGATCGGGTTTAGGTTTGGGTTTTCAAACTTAGGTTTAGGTTTAGGTTAGGGAGTTGAGATTAGGATTAGGTGTAGGTTTAGGTTTAGGGATTTGAAAATAGGTTTAGGTTAAGGTTTAGGTTTAGGAATTCGGGTTTGGGTTCGGGATTGGGTTTAGATTTGGGTTTTCAAGTTTAGGTTTAGGTTTAGGTTAGGGAGTTTAGATTAAGAATAGGTGGTGTTTAAGTTTAGGGATTTGAGAATAGGTTAAGGTTTAGGTTTAGAAAATCGGGTTAGGGTTCGGGATCGGGTTTTAGGTTTGGGTTTTCAAGTTTTGGTTTAGGTTTAGGTTAGGGAGTTGAGATTAGGATTAGGATTAGGTTTAAGTTTAGAGATTTGAGAATACATTTAGGTTTTAGGTCATAGGTTTTGGTTTAGGTTAAGGTTATAGGTTTAGGTTAAGGTTTAAGTTTAGGTTTAGGTTAAGGTTTAGGTTATAAGCTATAGGTTTAGGGAATTGGGAATAGGTTAAGGTTTAGGTTTAGGGAATCGGGTTCGGGTTCAGGATCGGGTTTAGGTTTGGGTTTTCAAGTTTAGGTTTAGGTTTAGGTTAGGGAGTTGAGATTAGGATTAGGTGTAGGTTTAGGTTTAGAGATTTGAGAATACATTTAGGTTTTAGGTCATAGGTTTTGGTTTAGGTTAAGGTTATATGTTTAGGTTAAGGTTTAAGTTTAGGTTTAGGTTAAGGTTTAGGTTATAAGCTATAGGTTTAGGGAATTGAGAATAGGTTAAGGTTTAGGTTTGGGGAATCGGGTTCGGGTTCGGGATCGGGTTTAGGTTTGGGTTTTCAAGTTTAGGTTTAGGTTTAGGTTTAGGTTAGGAGTTGAGATTAGGATTAGGTGTAGGTTTAGGTTTAGAGATTTGAGAATACATTTAGGTTTTAGGTCATAGGTTTTGATTTAGGTTAAGGTTATAGGTTTAGGTTAAGGTTTAAGTTTAGGTTTAGCTTAAGGTTTAGGTTATAAGCTATAGGTTTAGGGAATTGAGAATAGGTTAAGGTTTAGGTTATAAGCAAGGTTTTAGGTTTAAGTATAGGCTTAAGTTATAGGTTATAAGTTATATGTTTAAGTTAAGGTTTAGGAATTCGGGTTCGGGTTTGGGTTTGGGTTCGGGTTTAGGTTATGGGTTTTGGTTTTGGTTTTGGTTTTGGTTTTGGTTATAGGTTTTGATTTAGGTTTAGGTTATAGGTTATGGGATTTGAGAATAGGTTCGGGTTTAGGTTATAGGTTTTGGTTTAGGTTATAGGTTATAGGTTTAGGTTTAGGTTACGAGTGTTTTGGGATTTGAGAATAGGTTTAGGTTAAGGTCTTCAATTTAGGTTTAGGAAATCGGGATCGGGTTCGGGTTCGGGTTTGGGTTTAGTTTTGGGTTTTCAAGTTTAGGTTTAGGTTTAGGTTAGGGAGTTGAGATTAGGATTAGGTGTAGGTTTAGGTGTAGGTTTAGGGTTAAGGTTATAAGTTTAAGTTTAGGTTGTAGGTTTAGGTTAAGGTTTAGGGATTTGAGTTTAGGTTTAAGTTATAGGTTTAGCTTTAGCTTTAGGTTTTAGGTTTTGGTATAGGCTTAGGTTATAGGTTATAGGTTATGTGTTTAGGTTAAGGTTTAGGAATTCGGGTTCGGGTTTGGTTTCGGGTTTAGGTTATAGGTTTTGATATTTGAGAATAGTTTTAAGTTATAAGTATAGGTTTAGGTTTGGATTTGGGTTAAGGAGTAGATTAGGATTAGGTGTAGGTTTAGGTTTAGGGATTTTCTAGTATTATCTACTATTGAACCTAGTATTATCTACTACATACTAGTAACATACAACCAATATGGGGCACCATACCATAAGCTACAAGAATTTCATGTCCCCCTAAACAAGGTATCCTCCATTGATAACATATATATATATATATTATAAGTTTTTTATTTTCATTTACATTCCCAAATACATTCATCATTCATCCAAGAAAATTGAAACAAGTACTGTCAATCTATCTTATCTTACCGACCGCCTTATGTTTCTTTTCACCTTTGTAACTCTCATATTTGTTGCAGCTGCTAGTTCACCATCAGTAGTCTCCCTAACCAAATCTTTGTGCAAATCCCTCCATTTGAAGCAGTGGCTGAATATCCTTATTTCAGCTACACTCATCCTATGAATGCGTTCTTCCTTGGCTGCCCAACATTCAATCCCATAAAGCATGGCTGATCTTATAGCTATCCTATAAAATTCCAGCCCACTATTACTGTTACAAGCAATAACAAAGATTGTGTGTTGTGTTCACAAGCACATGATTGTGTGTTGTGTTCACAAGATAAGGAAATGAAAAATTAAACAGTGGCTGACTTCTCCTATTTCTTGTTCATAGTAATTACAATAAGAAAGAGGAAATGGAAATTTGGCATTTACCTTATCTTCGTTGAAGTGCAAGTCAAGCCAATTCCCTTTTGAAGCTTTAGACAGTGTGACAATGACTCGGTAGATAATACTGAACTTGAAGGTTTGGCCCCAAATCTGTAGACAATTGCCCATTTGCATTAATAGCAACCTAGCGCACATGAGGGTGGGGATCTTGGAACGAGTTCAAAACCATACTAAACTATCAACTCTCAAGTATTTGCTACAACCAGATCCAATGGTATAAAAATAAAAAAATAAAAATAAAAAACCCACGGATGTAGTATATGATGTATAGCAACAAAGTGTATGGTGCCATTTATTCCTAAAAATACACTTTTATTATCCAATCTTGTGTCGCCACAATATGTAATTTTTTATTCAGTTAAAGAATTGTTCAGCATAGTGTCATCATGAAGGAAAAATGTAAAGCAAGCAAGGTGAAGTTCCTAATGTTCTGAGAACTGAAGCTCAAGGTTACAACTTCTTACTTTAAAATTAATCTTGAACAGGAAAGAACCAAAAAGACAACAGATTTTTAAGGGAATAGAATGAACAACTTTTATCACATATGAATGCAAAGCTGCCAATGCATCTGTGAATAAGCATAGCTCTTACTAATGTTGTCCAAGGTTCATCTGCAAGGGGTGTATAACTTTCAGTAAGTGGCTATCCACATTCATTACATCTGCGGCCAGCCATTTGCCCAATAACACAAATTCAATAATTAATTACTAATGGTATCTCCAGCCATAACAAATATCAGTGGGAAATAATTGCATGTTAGAAGATGTGTTCTCAACATTTCCTTGAGAATCTACCACTATGAAGCTATACTACAAAACAATTTCCCACAACTGCCTTTCTATAAACACAAACAGCAAAAACATGTCAACGCAAACTTTTTCCAGAGAAACAATGAAACAACTAAATTATTTGTCTTATTTTACTAGAAATTCTAACACTTTTTAGTAAGACACAAGGGCCTCTTTAGTCTTGCCAAAAAATAAAAATAAAAATTGCAAGTAGGCACATGCATACACCACCTAGAATGAGAAGTCAGTGATGATTAATCTAAGATTATGTGTGCTGGCCTGTTATCACTACATTATCATTTGGGGTGGATTTGCACATAGGAGCCTTTAACACATTCCATTATTTGCATTTTAAGGGATCTGACTAAGGTTTAAAGTGTCCTCCAAAACTGATATGCATTGACCGATATATACTGGTATTACCTCATTGTATTTGATTCTCATTGTGGGTATAGTACTACAACCAAATTAGAAACTAAGTTTGTTTCCTAAAATAAAAACATAAGTCATCAACACCTAAATCCAAGAAACCTACAAACAAGGACTTTCCACAACTTCTGAAATGAAAATCATCCAGCCAGCCAAAACAAAAGAAAAGCAATCTGATCACAGGAATCAAAAGGAATCTCCAATTTGAGAATGGGTTCGGGTTTAGGTTATAGGACCACATGATTTAAATGGACCACATGATTGGAAAAAGTGTACAAAATAATGATAACCCTCCAAATTGTTTCCCTTGATATGGCCCACCTGAATAAAGGATGGGCTTGATTTTTAAGTCCCAACTCTACATATTTTTGTGCCATTTAATGAATTGAGTAGATTTCATGTAATCATCATAGTGGGCCTTGTAAAAATTAGGGATGGATGCCTCTCTCCCGATTATTTTCTTCTGTGTGGTCCACTTGAATCATAAGTCATTCTAAGTTGATTATGCATGCATCTAATGGTCAAAGTAGATGTTACATAAACATCATGGTGGGCCCCACCAAAAATCAAATCCTCGTGCATCCTTTGTAACTGTACAAAGAGTACTAAGAAAAAATCATTTACATGGGATGTAGCTCTTTTTTTTATGGGCCCCACCGTAATGTTTACTTGAGATCCACTTTGTCCGTTAGATATTCAGTATTTAGAAGCAAAAATCAGGTTGATCTATCATTCTAATGAGCCACACCAAAGGAAATAGTTGGGAGACAGATGCTCACCCTTCATTTTTATGGGGCCTAACATAATGATTATATGAAATCCACTCCAATCATTAAATTTCACCCAACCATTTAGGCCCGTGTCCAAAAAATCATACAATGTATATTATTTTCAACCATGTTGTCCATTTGAATCCTGAATAGGGTTGATTTTTGCACCCTTGGCCTAACATGGGGTGACCTATTTGATAGCTAGGGGATTTCACGTGAACATCATAGTGAAACCTACTGAAGCTACCCACCCAATTGCTCTCACCGCCACCATTATGAAAAGTAATGAAAGGATGATCACATCAATTAATGAGAGAGAGCTTTTTAAGAAAGTTATCAGAGTGTATATTTCCTATTATTAAAGTATTAAAATTTTTTTTTCTTAAAATTTAGAATTTAAAATCCAACTTGAATTAGAAATTCTTGAAAAGTCTTTTAAAGCAAAAGAAAAAAGTGAGGGGTAAAATCCTGAATTTTTAATCATCTTTGACTATTGTAACTACTCGACCTAAATTTTAAGTTAAAATACAAACAGTCAACCATAATATTTAAATTCCATAAGATCGAAAATTTAAGCTGTCAATTTTAATTAAAAGAAGCTTAAATTTTAATTAAAAGAATGCAATGTTTTGAAAATACAGATACATATGCTTCTAAGGTATCCTAAAGTTCCTCGACCAAATTATTGTACGGACCCCAAAGAGACCCATGCTACCAAACAACCTCCATAGACAGTACTAAAATCATTCTCCAAGGACCAGATCACATCTTTTATATTTGAATATTCCAAGGGCAAAATACCTGGTCCTACAAAAGGTCCTATCTAGGATCAATACTTGAACGTAAACCATCGTCTACTTCTTATTTGTAAGAGAATTATATTATCATACTTTGCTTCAATTTCTACACCCAATCTTGACCGTAAACTACTCTTATTTACAGTCGTTGATCAGAGAGCTAAAACCATTCGATGAATGGGTTCTTTGGAACCATTTCCCATCCACAGTACAAAAGACTGGATGGACGGATCCGATTTGGGGATTAATTAAAAGACTGGATGGGTTCTTTGGAACCATCTTCAAATCACATTTTCGTGGCCATTACCTAAAATGGGTGGCAAAACAGAGATGGCATGGATATACAACACATACATCAAGGTGGACCGCATGAAACATTGGAGATAGAAATCCCCAAATCAGAATCCCCAAATCCCCAAATTCAGAATCCCCAAATCCCCAAATCCCTAAATCCCCAAATCCACAAATCCCCAAATCCCCAAATCCCTAAATCCCCAAATTCGTAAATCCCCAAATCCCTAAATCCCTAAATCCCCAAATCCCTAAATCCCCAAATCCACAAATCCCCAAATCCCTAAATCCCCAAATCGTTTCAATCGGTATTGAGATTGACAGAGATTGAGAGAGAGAGAGAGAGAGAGAGAGAGAGATACTGTTTGAGTTGGAGCCCCGATCACGGTCCACCGAGAGAGACAGAGAGAGAGGATGCGCGAGAGAGAGCACCGAGAGACAGAGAGAGAGAGAGACAGAAAGAGAGGGACGAGAGAGAGAGAGAGAGGGTGAGCGGGAGTGAGAGACGAAGAGGTATAGAGTGAGGTTGAGAGAGAGGGAGAGAGGGTTTGGGTTTTGGGAGGGGCGGGCGGCCGGGCGCGCAGGAGAAAATTTGGGGTGGGTTTTGGAGTTGTGGGAGAGGGCGCGGGGGAGTCTAGTTTTGGGGTAGACGGATCGGCTACTCCCGCTGACACCAGCCCCGTGGCTGGTGTTCGGTGGGCTGTGGGCCCCACCATGATGTATGTGTTTCATCCGATCCGTTCATCCATTTTTAAATATAATTTTAAAACTTAGTTTTAAAATAAAAAGGGATATAAATCTTAGGTGGACCACACCACAGGAAAACAACAGTGATTGGATATCCATCATTTAAATCCTCCTAAGGCCCACTGTACTGTTTATCTGACATCCAATCTTTGATTCGGTCATCAAGGCCCAGATGAAGGGAAAAAACAAAGATCAGCTTGATCCAATACTTTTATGGCTCCCAAAAAGTTTTTAATGGTCGACATTCATTCAACACTTTTTCCTGTAATGTGGTCCACTTGAGATTGGGATATAACTAATTTTTTTTTTTGTAATATCATAAAATGATCTATAAAAATAGATGGACGGCATGGATGAAACACATACATCATGGTGGGGCCTACAGACCACCGAACACAAAAGTTGAGAGGGGTTACCCTCCATTAAAACATTCATAATTATTTTTTGGGCCCACAGAGATGTGGTTCACAAATCTAGCCCATCTATTATGTGTGTGCCACTTGGATGAGGGGTCATACCAAGTTTCAGATGCATCCAAATTTCAGGTGGGGCCCCACCAAGTGCTTTTATATGTTTTAGGCATGTCTTCACATGATTTTAGATGGTATGGCCCACCGGAGTTCTGTATACGGCTGATTTTTAGGATATCCCATAATTTAAAGAGGACCCATCAAATGCATGGTGTTGATTTTTGACACACATCATGATGGGGCCCACACAGCTCGACCTCATGGGGAGTTCCCATGAGCTCGACGAATAGAACCTTTTCCATATATATAATATTTAAAAAATATAAAAACTTATGTATTTGTTAAATCCACACCGTCCATCCATTTTGAGATATCATTTTAAATCACGAGCCAAAGAATGAGACAGATAAAAATCTGTAGTAGACCCTACCATAAAAAACAACGGGATGGTGATTCCCACCATTGAAACTATCCTAAGGCCCATCGTAATGTTTATTTGAAATCCAACTGGTTCAAAAGTTTTTTTAAAAAAATGGTCGTAGGGCCATACATTATGGTGGGCCCACGGTAATGTTTGTCATCCAACATGTTCATAATATCAAAAAGATATGAAGGGAAAACACAAACATCAGCTTAATCCAAAACTTCTATTAAATGCACACTGTTGATGTTCGACACACATCATGATGGGCCCTACAAAACTTACATTAATTCTTAGAGTTTCAGGGTGTCAATAAGTTGGGTCACAATTTTGACTAGAATATTTGACCCATTTTACATGTCTGGTCCATTCACTTTATTTTACTGATCATTACCCCCAATTTGACTAGTTACTAACCTCGATCATGTTACATATGAAAAAGATATTGGGCAAACAAGATTGATCAACAATTTGAGTGAATTTTGATTTAAACATCTGAAGTTATTCACTCTTTAATCTAGACTGATCAGATTGTCCAAAAACAGTTAAAGGTTGTTCATAATATTAAAAATATATGAATGAATAGAAAACACAAACATCAGATGTACCATTCCATGGTAGGCCACGAGCTTAAAAATAAAGTCAATCCATGACTTGGGTGGGCCACACAGTTTTAGATGCTATGGCCCACCTAAGTTTCGTATATAACTGATTTTTGGACTTAAAGGGGACACATCAAATGCATGGTGTTGATGTTGTACACACATCATGGTGGGGCGCACACAGATTAATCTCATGAGAAGTTCCCATGAGGTGACCTTATAGTACCATTTCATTATTTTAGGTAACTCCTTCATGGGTGTTACTCTAACCATGTAGGGCCCACCTTGATAAATTTTATGTATATCGACATCGTCCATATATTTTTTCACCATATTTTAGGATGTGATTTCAAATCATAAGAACTAAATAATCTTAGGTGGACCATACCAATCAAAACAATATGATTAATAACCATAAAAAGCCTTTTGAAGGCCATAAAAGTTTTGGATCAATTTGATCTTTGTAGTTTACCTTCATCTAGATCTTCTTTACATTATCAATAAGTTGGATTGCAGATAAACGTTACTAAAACCTTACAATGGGCTCTTTATAATTTTTAATGGCGAGGTATTATACTATCATTCTTTCCAATGGTGTGATCCACTTAAGATTTAAATCTACACAATTTTTTATACCCCGCCCAAAAATGGGTTGGAGAAACATATGGGCGGCAAGGATATACAATACATCATCAAAATCTAACTTTTGATATCTAAGTACTTTCCAATTTTTCTTGTCAGAATACAAAATCTAGTTTTCTTTTTTAAAAAATATACTTTTTTACAATTTGTCAAATTTTTCACAATTTTGTTTAATTTTTAAAATTTTATTTTTCAAAATATCATTTTTTTTAAAAAATCGAAATCTCACTTTTATTATCTAACTTTTCAATTTTTCTCGACAAAATACAAAATCTAGTTTTCTTTTTTAAAATATATATTTTTTTACAATTTGTCAATTTTTTCACAATTTTTTGAAAATTTTCTTTTTCAAAATATCATTTTTTTAAATCTCACTTTTGTTATCTAACTTTTCAATTTTTCTTGTCAAAATACAAAATCTAGTTTTCTTTTTTAAAAAATATTTTTTTTTTTTTACAATTTGTCAATTTTTTCACAATTTTTTTAATTTCTTAAAATTTCTTTTTTAAAATATCATTTTTTAAATCTCACTTTTGTTATCTATAACTTTTCAAATTTTCTTGTCAAAATACAAAATCTAGTTTTCTTTTTCAAAAAGATATATATATTTTTTTCAATTTATCAAAATTTTCACAAATTTGTTTAATTTTTTAAATTTTCTTTTTCAAAATATCATTTTTTTTATCGAAATCTTGTAATATAACTTTTTAATTTTTCTTGTCAAAATACAAAATCTAATTTTCTTTTTTAAAATATATATTTTTTTACAATTTGTCCATTTTTTCACAATTTTGTTTAATTTTTTATATTTTTTTTCAAAATATTATTTTTTTAATCAAAATAGATGGACAGAATGGATTGAACACATACATCATGGTGGGGCCCATATAGCACCAACCATAAGCCATTGGATGGTGTCAGGGGGAGTAGCCAATTTGTTTCCCTTATTTGTGGTGTGGTTTATTTAATTAATCTTTGGATATGAATCATTTTTTAGATAGTTCTCTAAAATGATCTCGAAAAATGGATGAACAGTGTGGGTTGATCCCGAATTTTCATTATTTTTGGACTTGTGGGGCTCACCATTATGTATGTTAATTATCCACTCTGCCCATTAATTTTAACGGCTCATTTTTAGGGTTGATCCAAGAAATGAGTCAAATCGAAGCTGTAGGTGGACCACACCACATACTAATGTTATAAATTTATTTTTCATTATTTCTTATGGTGTGGTCCACTTAGACTTTTAATATTTTCTACTTTTTGAGCTCATGCACTGAAATAATTTTCAAAATTTATGGACGGCTTAGATAAAACAAATATATTAAAATGGGCCCCATGGAGCCCCTTAAGCATCGTCAGTCTCTAATAAGATTCTATGGGGCGATACATTTTAGAGCTTAAAAATAAAGTCGATTCATGACTTGGGTGGGCCACACCACATACTATAGTTGAGAGGGTTACCCTCCCATTAAAACATTCATAATCATTTATTGGGCCCACCTAGATGTGCTTCATAGATCCAGCCAATTCATTATGTGTGTCCCACTTGGATGAGGACTTAGACCAAGTTTCATACACATCCAAAATTCATGTGGGCCCCACCAAATGCTTTTATATGTTTTAGGGATGTCTTCACATAGTTTTAGATGCTATGGCCCACCTAAGTTTCGTATACGACTAATTTTTGGACTTAAAGGGGACATATCAAATGCATGGTGTTGATGTTCTACACACATCATGGTGGGGTGCACACAAATTAACCTTATGGGAAGATCCCATGAGGTGACCTTATAATACCATTTCACTATTTAGGTAACTCCTTCATGGGTGTTACTCTAACCATGTAGGGCCCACCTTAATATATTTTATGTATATCGACACCGTCCATATATTTTTCCATCGTATTTTAGGATGTGATTTCAAATCATAAGAACTCAATAATCTCAGGTGGGCCATACCAATCAAAACAATGATGAATAACTATTAAAAACCTTTTGAGGGCCACAAAAGTTTTGGATCAATTTGATCTTTGTAGTTTACCTTCATCTAGATCTTCTTTACATTATCAACAGGTTGGATTGCAAATAAACATTACTAAAACCTTACGATGGGCTCTTTATAATTTTTAATTGTGAGGTATTATATTATCATTCTTTCTAGTGGTGTGGTCCACTTAAGATTTAAATCTACATAATTTTTTATACCCGCCCCAAAAATGGGTTGGAGAAACATAGGGGCGGTAAGGATATACAGTAAATCATCCAAATCTCACTTTTGTTATCTAACTTCTCAATTTTTCTTGTCAAAATACAAAATCTAGCTTTCTTTTTTAAAAAATATATTTTTTACAATTCGTCAATTTTTTTCACAATTTTGTTTCATTTTTTAAATTTTCTTTTTCAAAATCTCACTTTTGTTATATAACATTTCAATTTTTCTTGTCAAAATACAAAATCTAGTTTTCTTTTTTTAAAAATATATATTTTTTTACAATTTATCAATTTTTTCACAATTTTTTTAATTTTTTTAATTTTCTTTTCCAAAATATGATTTTTTTATCGAAATCTTGTTATATAACTTTTTAATTTTTCTTGTCAAAATACAAAATCTATTTTTCTTTTTTAAAAAATATATATTTTTTTTTACAATTTGTCAATTTTTTCACAATTTTGTTTAATTTTATAAATTTTCTTTTTCAAAATATCATTTTTTTATTGAAATCTTGTTATATAACTTTTTAATTTTTCTTGTCAAAATACAAAATCTTTTTTTTTTTTTTTAAATGTATAATTTTTTTTTTACAATTTGTCAATTTTTTCACAATTTTGTTTAATTTTATAAATTTTCTTTTTCAAAATATCATTTTTTTATCGAAATCTTCTGTTTTTTTTTCAAAATTATCAACATTATTCAAAGTTCTTAATTTTTTTTTTCAAAATCTAGATTTTTATAAAATTACATTTTTTTTTTCAAAATCTAATTTTTTTTCTTAAACATTGTTAATTATTTTTATAAGCTTTTAAACTTTTTTTTTTTTTCGAAATTCATAAATTTTTTTATTTTGAAATTGGTACCCGAGCATTAGAGACAGTTTACGACCATCTCTAATGCAGACGGTCTTTGACAGTCTCAAATGACCACTATAAGACGGCTAAGGACCGTCTCTAATAGAGACAGTCTTTGACAGTCTCAAATGGAGACAGCTGAGGACCGTCTCTAATACATACTCTTTTTAACAGTCCTATATTACAAGAAAAGACGGCCAATGACCGTCTCTAATTGAGACGGTCCTTGACAGTCTCAGATTGCCAGTAATGACCGTCTCTAATAAGGACGGTCCTTGACCGTCTCAAATGGCTGCACATAAGACGGTCAGAGACCGTCTCTTATTCTAGACGGTCAATGGCCGTCTTTTATCCTCAGTTAACGACGGTTTTTGACCGTCTTAAATGATTTATGGACGTTTAAAATTTTAAGACAATATTAAGGACGGTCAAGGGCCGTCTAAAAGTTTAGAGACGGTTTACGACCGTCTCTAAAGCGTCTTTAAACCAAGCAATTTTAGAGACGGTCCAAAACCGTCTCTAAATCCGTCATTTTTTTCCATTTTTCACGTAGTGAGTAGACCCCACCACAAAAAAATAGTGGGGACAGTGACACCTACCATTGAAACCTTCCTAGGGCCCACCATAATGTTTATTTGAGATCTAACTTGTTCTTAAGGTTACTCTAACTACTGGATAATGTTCTGTGAGCCTCACCATGATATATGTTTTATCCGTATGGTCCATCTATTTTTTTTTAAGGTCATTTTAGGGCATGTGGCCAAAATTGAAACAGGTCCAAATCTGAAGTGGACCACACCATAAGAAAACAATGGTGATTAAACATTCACCATTAAAAACTTCATAGAGCCCACTGTAATGTTTATTTTGCATCAAACCTGTTGATTAGGTCACACAATCCTAGATGAAGGGAAAACACAAATATCAGCTTCATCCAAAACTTTTGTGGCCCTCATGAAGTTTAATTTTAATGGTGAGCGTTCAATCACCACAGTTTCCTTCAGTGTGGTCCACATGAGATTTTGATCTATCTCATTTTTTGGGCTAATGCCCAAATGATTTGAAAAAATGGATGGATGGCACAGGTAAAACACATACATCACCAGTAGCTACTTACTAGTATAATGCAGGCAATCATGTTGGACTCGATTTCATGCAAAGGCCTTGAATGGGAAGTTCGTGTGCCGAGATGCTAGGTGGCGCCATCGATCATGATGTTTCTGAAAAATCCACGCCGTCCATCCCATTATCCAATCATTTTAGGACGAGACCAAAAATAAGGTGGATACAAAACTCAAGTGGGCCGCACGAGAGGAAAGAGTGGAGATTCAATGACCACCATTTTCACGCCTGGCCATGCCACATAACCAACATGTGCATGGGACTTGACTATGGCCCTTGCCATTACGTATGTGTTGTATCCGCACTGTCCATTCATTTGGATAGATCATTTTAGGGCCCGAGCCAAAGAATTAGACTGATCAGAAGCTCAAGTGTACCCTACCAAAGATAACAATGGGGGGACAATGACACCCACCGTTGAAACTTGAAACCACTTCTATGACGTCCACCATCATGTTTATTTGAGATCAAACAAGTTCATACAAATATGGGCCAAGGTAAAACACAAATATTAGCTTGATCAAAAACTTCTGTGGCCCTCACAAAGTTTTTAATGGTAAGAGTTCAATCCCTTTTTGTGTGGTGGGGTCCACTTGAGCTTTGGATTTGACCCATTATTTGTATTATAACCTAAAATAATCTCTCCGTATGGATGGACAGAATTGATATACAATACATACATCTATGTGGGCCCCACTGTAAGGGCCACACCATTTTGTGCAATCAAGGTCACACCGAATCCACTTTCCAGGCATGGATTAGGTGTTACGTGGGTAACTCCATAGCCCTTGTTAGCCTAACTGTAGGGCCCACCTTTGATGATATGTTGTATATCCACTCCATCCATTCGTTTTTACAAATAATTTTAATACATTTTCCCAAACATTAAGTACGTAAAAATCTTAGGTGGACCACACCACATGAAACAGTGATTATTGAATTTTCACCATTAAAAACATATCAAGGCCTACTTTAAATAGATCCTTGATGTTTATTTGTCATCCAACTAGTTCGTAAGGTCAATCAGAATTGTATGAAGGGAATATACAAATATTAGCTTAAACCATATTTTTTGTGGCTTATAAAATACTTTTAATGGTCATTCACCACTTTTTCTGGTGTGGTCCACCTGAGATCTAGATCTTCTTAATTTTTCGTATAATTTCCTTAAATGATATTAAAAAATGGATGGACATCCTGGATAAAACATATATATCAATATGGACCCCACAAATCCCGTGACATACCGTATGTGATACATCTCATATGTATCTACCGCATCCCTTAAAAAAGGTAAGCTAATTGCATCCTACCACCATGCGTCTCTGGCTGGGAACGAGTAGTAGCTTTGATGGGCCATCGTGATGTATGGGTCTTATCCACACCGTCCATCCAGCTTTTCGTATCATTTTAGGATATAAGCCCCAAAATGAGGAAGCTCCAAAGTCCAAGTGGACCACACCACATGAATCAATGGTGATAATGATTCTCACGGTTGAAACTTTTCTAGGGTCCACCGTGATGTTTATTTTCCATCCAACCTATTCATAAAGTTACATAGACCTGGATGAAGAGAAAACACAAATATCAGCTCCATCCAAAACTTCAGTGGCCTCCAAGAAGCTTTCAATACTAAGAGTTTAATCCCCATTTTTTAGTCCACTTGAGCCTTGGATCTTTCTCATTTTTGGGTTTGTCCCCTAAAATGATACAAAAAAATGGATGGACGGTGTGGATAAGACCCATACATCACGTGGCCACTCAAAGCTGCTGCTCGTTCCCAGGTGGAGACGGCAAGGGTAGGACGTAATCCGCATCCTTTAAAAAAAAAGGCTTCCGAAGCCAATCTTGTAGCAAAGATAGGGTTCTGATCATTCCGGAACCCTAAAATCCTAAAATTTCTCTGAAAAATCCCCCAAATCCCTGTGATTTTTGGTAGACCACGCTCTCGATCGAGCAGCCCACCAAATTCTACTTCCGATCACAAACTTCTTCCACAGGTACCGAAATCCCCTTCTATGAAAGATTTTCCTTCTTCTTTTTTTTTCCAGATTTTTCGGTAAATTTGCACATCCAATATGATAGTATTGCTAATATCAGTGATTTTACAAAAAAATTGTGCAATATTGTGTAATATATCGCACGATAAAAAGAATTTTGATTGATTTATTTATTTATTTATTTTCCAAAGGAATCGAATGAGTTTTGTCTCGCTGGGCAACGATAATGATAATATCGGCCAATAGTATCGATATTAGGAACATTGCCCACCACGCTGATGGGGCGCCCTAAAAATGTTAGCAAATAATTTGTTAGATACACCAAAAATTAAAAAATAAAATAAAATATGAATTTTGTTTTACTATGCTGAATCACGTAAAATGATACGTTGTCCTTAAAGCATGATTCGCCCCTTATCAATTGCTAATGGATTATAGGTGAATTGCTTTCAGGATAAGATAAGCCTGTCTGGATCCGGCGTGCAAGTTCCAGTTTAACGCAGTAAATCTGTTCTGGAATGGTCCAGTTTATATAGGCACCTAGGTAGTGGGCCATTACTAGGTGACTATCAATGATTCAAAATGTTTGAAAAATATTTCTGACCGTTGACCATTAATTCTAGCCGTTTCTGGTCATCGGATAACAAGATTTGACCGTTGGATCATCACGACCCGTTCGTTTTTGGATCGTTGTAGCTTTCAAGGCACCTAACCATTTTCAGAAATGGCTGAACGTTTCGGATTTATGATCCGATCGTTCTCAGTTGTCTATAAAGCCCTGACTCATTTCAGACCCAGCCACACTGCCCACACCTATGCCCGAGCGTGCATGTGTGTGTTCCAGTGCGTAACCTGAGCATCTTCATCTCCAAAACATCCAAGTAAGAATACTATACACACATCTACATATAAACCCCTAAAACTTTTCTACCATTTTTTATGTGGGACTAAAAGCACACACCACACTTCTTAACTTGAAATTCTTGAAAACCGTTTTGGCAGAAAAATCCCAAAATTTTGAAATTTTGAATATTTTCAAAAAATCACTCCAATCTAATAATCAGGTGAGCCCCGCCACTTGAATTCGGATGTTTTTGTGGCGACTTTACATCATTTCTATGGTGTGGCCCACTTGATGATTTGAGCAGCCTCATTTTAGGTCGTCCGACCATCATCGTGGGGTACTTGTCAGACCGTGTTACACCAAGTGGGCCCATGACAACCCAATACCATGCACCATTTCCCATAGGGTGCGGATTAGGTGAGGCGGGGCTAGAGCTAGGCATCGGACCGAGTCGAATCGGATTGGGTCCAACTCGACTCGGTCCAAGTTTTGCATGGCGTAACCCAAACTCGGGACCGAGTTCGGGTCATTTGACTCGATCCAACCCTAACTCATGCTAGCCTTAACCGATTCGAGTCAAACTCGGTCAGGAAAATCAAGTCGGATTGGATTTGGCCAAGTTCAGATCGATTGTTCATCTTGTTCGCATCCTCAAAGATGGGTCACACTGCTATCATCCTCTCCGACAGATGATCCTAGCTGCCCATTGGGTAGCTAGCAAATGAAGCAGCTTTCCCAATGGGCCATAGTTGGTAGGAAAGTTCCACCCATCATAGGGTAGTATTTTCTTGTAGGAGGATGTCGAGCATGATCTATTTCTCAATGGGTGCCAGCAGATGAACAGTCCAGATCATGGGAAGTGGGGACCACCTGTATGGTTTATGGCAAAATGAAAACCACTATTTTACATGGCCAAAAATCAAACATTTCCCTAAAAAAGAAAAAAAAAAAAAAACTCCCTTTCTAAAATGAAAAGAAATCACTGACAACTCACAAAATATGACTATGGGTCATTTTTAAAAATATCCACAAACAGTCTCATGAAATGAAAAGAAATCACCAACAGCGGTTTCTTTACCTTTTAGAAAAATCTACAAACAGTCTCATGGAATGAAACGAAAATCACCGATTGTGGTTTCTTTACCGTAAACGAAAATCCACAAACAATCTCATGAAATGAAAAGAAATCACCGGCAACTCACAAAATACCACCAAAAAAAAAAACTCTCTTTCTGAATCAAAACTTCCATAAATGAAAATCTCTCACCGACCAATTTGCAATATTGCATGTCCTGTGCCATAAATAAAAGAGAGCAACCCCAATGGATGGATTGGGAGTGGCCGAGGCGTAGAGAGGGACGGGTAAGGTTTAAAAACAAAAGGGTATATATATAATGTGAGGGGTAAATTTGTAATTTCAAATCGGGTAGGATCGGGTTGAATTCACCGGATCGGTCCATCTTGCCCAACTCTAGGTAGGGCCGGGTAACAACTTAGATGGTGAGGCCAAGACCATTAGGCCCACCTTGATGTATTTGTTTTATATCCACACCGTCCATCCGTTTTTCTGGATAATTTTAGGGCATAGTATCAAAAATGAGGCAGAACCAAATTTCAGGTGGGCTACACGGTAGGGATTGAATTCTGACTATTAAAAACTTCTTATGGGCCACAAAAGTTTCGGATCAAGCTGCTATTGATGGTTTTCCTTCATCCAAGTCTGTGTGACCTTAACAACCGGTTGGATGACAAATAAAAATGACAGTGGGCCTAGGAAGTTTTTAACGGTGAGCATTCAACAACCACTGTTTTCCTGTGGTGTGATCTACCTGAGATTTGGATCTGCCTCCTTTTTTAAACCATGGCTTAAGATGATCCGGCAAAACAGATGAACGGTGTGGACGTACAACTCATACATCGAGGTGGGCCCCACGGTCAGGGCCTCACCTAATCCAAGCCCTTCTGATAGCACGTGCAAACATGTTCTCACCACTTCAGTGCATCTGATTGGTCCTTCTAAGATTTGAAGATCAAAACCTGCATAGGTTAAATAACCCTGGCCATCTGATCAGCGGGCCTTTAAAGTAGCTGCAAACAAAATCCTACCCATTCAATCCACCTAGTTGCATAGATTGGATGATGCTGTCCATTCGATCAATGCCCTTTGAAGCGCGCGAAAGTGAAGAAAAGAACTGATGGATATAACATGCCCACTCACAGACACATAGTATTGAAGAACTGGCAACCTCTATGGGCCCCACCATGATGGGTTCTTGACATCCGTTCCATCCATCATCGATGCCGCCTCGAGTTCACCTTGCAGCTCAATACTCATACCGATTAGACACTCAGGTGGGTCACACCATATAGTCATTTGATGTGGCCCACCCGAGTTTTGGAATGGCGTGAGCTTTTACTGAGTAAACTTTGTTGGGCCACCGTGGATGTATGTTTTTTTATGCACGCCATCCATCTGTTTTTTCTTAGATCATAGGGCATGAACGCATTTCCAAACCTTAAGTGGACCACATGATCACAGGAAACAGTGGGGGATAATAACATCCACCGTTGATACCTTCTTAGGGTTCACATCAGTGTTCAATCCAAACTATTTTTTGTGGTGTGGTCCACTTAAGCTTTAGATATGCTTCAATTTTAAATTCATATTTTAAAATGGTCTGCTAAAATGGCCGGACAGTGTGGATGAGACACATACATCACAGTGGGTCTCATAGAGGTTATTCAATACGCTATAGTGCACGCATGGACAGTGTGTCTGATGCAAATGTCAAGGTGGCTCAACAGAAGCTCATCAGGAAAGGCACACTCGATTAGGGCCGGCTGGAAACGGGTTGGCTACCCACCCTGCCACCAGCCCAGTGGCTTATGGTCGGTGATCTGTGGGCTCCACCATGATGTATGTGTTTCATCCATTCCGTTCATTCATTTTTACAGATCTTTTTAGGGCTTCATACCAAAATTGATAGGGATATAAATCTCAGGTGGACCACACCATAGGAAATCAATAGTGATTGGATATCCACCATTAAAATCCTCCTAAGGCCCACTGTACTGTTTATTTGACATCCAATCTGTTGATTAGGTCATACAGACCCAGATGAAGGGAAAAAATAAAAAGTTTTTAATGGTCGACATTTATTCAACACTGTTTCCTATAATGTGGTCCACTCAGATTGGGATATAACTCATTTTTGGTCTCATACAATAAAATGATCTATAAAAATAGATGGACAGCATGGTTGAAACACATACATTATGGTGGATCCCACGTAGCACCGACCACCAGCCATTGACTGGTGGCAGGGGGAGTAGCCAATCCGTTTCCGGGCCGGCTGATGTATCACTCTGCCACGTGTACAGAAGAGGTTATCCTGGCATTTTCGTGGTCCTCCGGCTCTATCTTCCGTCCATGCATCTAAACTGTCAGTCTCAGTCCTTTTCTCCGATAACAGGGCCTCTTTGGATTATTTTTCTTTGTGAAAGTGATACACGGTGACTTGCGTGCCTGAAATAAATGCACGAGAACCTAACACGAATATTCCTACACCAGTTAAAATTCGGGGTACACTCTTCCCACATGGCATAGTTGCATGGCAATCTAGACCGTCCAAATGGCTGATCCAACTGTGGATGGAGCAAACTTGAAAATTGCTGGGGAATCTTCGAAGCATTTAAATTAAATAAGAGATATATAAACGCGAATAAGCATTGCAGCACAGAAGACACAAATTTACGTGGAAAAGCCCTTTCGAAAAAAAAAAGATTATGCCACAAAGCGACAATGAATCCACTCTGAAATATGAATTATAAGAGATGGAATATCTTAGCTTGCCTTAATCTCGATTACATCCGCTTATATAGTGTTGCAATTAAATTAAGAAATAAAATAAGCACTTTTGAAAAATTGTGTAATTTTGTTGATAGAATCGACAGCCATCGAAACCTGTCGATGGGATCGAAGAATGTCCAAAAAATTGTCTAGTGAGCAAAGAGAAAAAAAATCAAAATTTTCTCGATGAGATCAAGTGGTATGTCGATGGGATCCACAAATGCTTATGGGGTTGAATGGTATGTCAATTGCATCAACAAACCCATATTTCAAATAGTTGGAGACATCTTGCAATAATCTCCATCATGGCTTCAATCATCATGATCCCTACTTCCAAGCTTAATCCTTCATCTCTAATCACCTCCATCATAGCTCTACCATCGTTGCTTTTCGTGCACACTTCGGCTTTATCAAACCTTTGCCAAACCTAAATAATCCAAATAGAATCAGAACTTATATGCGGGAACCACCTTTGTAAGTATGTCTATCAAATTCACGCTCGTATGGATCTTCTCGAGAGTGATACCGCTTTCTTCAAGAACCCATCGGATAAAATGATGACGAACATAAACATGTTCAGTACGAGAATGGTAGGCCGAGTTCTTTGCCAAATTGATTGTGCTTTCACTATCATAATTAATAGACACGGCCTCCTGTTAAAGGCCGAGTTTGTTTATCTTCCTCTCAACTAAACATATTTCTTAAAAGCTTCTGTTATCATCATATACTCAGCTTCGATTGTGGAAAGGGTAACCACAGACTGAAGCTTCGATATCCAACTAATCGCTCCAACCGCTAGTAAAAATGAGTAATCAAAAGTCAACCTTTTGTTGTCCATATTTCATGCGTGATCTAATTTGATGTAGCCTACTAATTTTCTCTCTGATTTCTGAAATGTCAAGACATAGTCTTTTGTACCTCGTAAATAATAAAGTAGTCATTTTACTGCCTCCCAATGTTACTTGCTAGGGGTTTGACATGTATCTGGTCACAACACCCACTGCATGTGAAACATCCAGTCTCATAGAGACGATGACATACATCAAACTGCCAACTGTGCTCGTATAAGGCACACGAGATGTAACATATTTTTCTTTATCTGTAATAGGATATTACTCTGAAGAAATCCTAAAATGAGCAGCACGGGGGTGTGCTAACTGGCTTAGTCATGTCCATCCCAAACATTACCAATACCTTCTTAAGGTACTCTACCTGAGATAACTATAACATGCTTATCTTGCTATCTTTGTGTCTGTCTATACTAAGAATCTTCTTTGTAGTCCCCAGATCTTTCATTTCAAATAACCTTGATAGATAAGTCTTCAATATATTAATCTCAAATATGCTTTGACTGGCGATAAGCATGTCATCAACATATAATACAAATAGATCAATGAATCCTCCATCATTTTATCTCTTAAAGTAGACATAATGATCATATTCATCTTCATAAACCACGAACTCATCATGAAAGTATCAAACTTCTTGTATTACTGCCTAGGCGACTGTTTTAGGCCGTATAATGACTTTCTTAACCCACAAACCTTATTCTCTATCGCCTTGTACCTTACACCCCTTTGATTGCTTCATGTAGATTTGCTTTTCTAATTCTCTACGTAGAAAAGAAGTCTTTATATCTATTTCTTTCAGTTCCAGATTGTATTGGGCTACCAGCGCTAACACAAATACGATAGATATGTATCTACTTAATAACCGGTGCGAAGATCTCACTGAAGACGATGCATTCTTTCTAAGCATACCCATTCGCAACCAATCTCGACTTGTATCTGTCTTGTTTCTTTTGGTAAATCCACTTGGACCTGATCGCTGTACACCTAATGAGAAGCTCCACTAGCACCCACATCTCTTTCTTGTACAGAAAGTCCATCTTATCTTACATTGCTGCCATCCACTTTCAGCATTTGGGTCATTTAGTGCTTCTTGAAAGGTAAATGGACCATCCTCATCCATGATGGGGCAAATGCAATGTTCGAGTCATCTCTGTATCTCGCCAGTAATTTGCGATCTCTAGGTGAATTTCTTTTCACAAGCGGCTACTCCACCCGCTTATGTACATCTTACCGCGGCTCGGTTGCATCCCGTGTTTCACTCTTATCAATTTCAACATCAATCACTATTAATTTTTTTGATTTATTGTGTTATTCCTTACAGAACAAAGAATTCTCATCAAACCTAACATCACAGCTAATCATGATCTTTCGTGTGATCTGATCATACAATTTATATTCATTCACACCATCACCATATCCAACAAAGATACACTTCTTTGCCCTTTAGTCTAGCTTCTCTATCTAAATGGACGATATATGAAAGTAGGAATTGTCACAATTAAATACTCGCAACCCTAAGTAATCAACTGTATGGTCACTCCATACTTCTTCTGAAAATTTACAACTGATCTACATAAACAGAGACCGATTCACTAAGAAATAAGCCATGTTAACGGCTTTAGTCTATAGTTCCTTGCCTAACCTAGTGTTGCTCAACATGCTTCGAGTTCTCTCTAAAAGAGTCTGATTCATCCGTTCTGATACACCGTTCTGCTCTGGTGTAAGCCTGACTATGTTATGCGGTATTACTCCCTCATCTTTACAAAATTGGTTAAATTCCTTCGAAGTAAATTCACCTCCATTATCTGTCCTCAAAATTTTCAACTTTCGTCCTAACTGATTTTTTTATAATCGCCCTCCACACTTTGAATGTGGTGAAAATATCGGATTTGTATTTCACAAAGTATACCCACACTTTTCTAAAGTAGTTATCTATGAATGATATAAAAAATGATAACCCTCTCTAGAAACTACAGGTAACGACCCCCATACATTAGAATACACATAATTTAAAATACCCTTATTAACATGCTTTTCAGATTTAAAAGATAACAATGACTACTTACCATATATATAATGCTCGCATATATCAAAATCAACACTTTTAAATGCAATAATTAAGGAACAATAAGAAAGTACCTTCATGCCACACTCAATCATGTGGCCCAGACGTGTATACCGCAAACGTGCCAATGTAAACTTTGTTACAGATGTTGCAACTCCACCCAATATAGTATGCCCAATCAACATGTAAATCTTACCGCTCTGCTATGCCTTCATCACTTCAAGTGCTCCCTTTGAGATCTTCAAGACACGATTAAAATTTGCGAATTTACTCCCAATTACCTAGAGAGCTCCTAGAAAGATCAGATTTTTTTTGTAGGTCAAGAACATGTCTTACATATATCGGAATACATTTCATCCCATCAAACATCCTGGTGCACACCGATCCGATTTAAACGACCTTATAAGAAACATCATTGTTCATAAACACCTAGCACCATCACGCTCATTGTATGTGGTAAACTGATCTCAATGTGAGGTCATGTGGTATGATGCCCCCGTATCGAAAATCCACTTATCACTGAGATAACTAGATTTTGATGCAGTCAGAACTAGTGGACACACTTCAATGTTTCATATGCTTTATCTCCCTTTTGGACTTTAGGATTCCAGCAATCTTTCTTAACAATTGTCTTCCACGGTTCCAGCATTTATCTTTCCTTTACTCTTAGACTTGAATCATGACAATGAGTTTTCCTTCTCCTGCTCTGAATTCCTTCCGCTAGCTACCAACGCATCCGCAGAGGAACTTGCGCCGCTATTCTTCATTCTTAACACCCTCGACTAAAGGGCTGAGATGATCTTCTTCACCAATCTTTACTTTTGTACTCATCAATTTGTAAAAGATCTAATTAAATGCACTGATATGATCATTAAGATCCGACCCTTCCACCATATTCAAATTATAAAATTACTTTTTCATATACAGATGATTTGACAATGATTTCATCATGTACAAACTATTTAACTTCTTTTAAAATCTCGAGGTAGTCTTTTGATCAAGGATATTGTAAATGACATCATCATGTACAAACTATTTTAACTTCTTTCAAAATCCGGAGTTAGACTACCTTCTTGCATGAAGTATTGGAAGAACAGATTTACATGAAATAACTATAAATTTTCAAAATAAAATGAATAGGGAACAAGGTTTGTACATAAAAGAGGTCATTGTACAGCCTAAAACAATCGCATATGTAGTGGTATAAAAAGTTTGATTATTTCATGATGAGTCAGAGGTTTACAAGGAGTGAACGTGATCATTGTATTTATTACAAGACACTGAGTGATGGGAAGTTCATTATCCTAGCGTTGTATGTTGATGACATGCGGATCACTAGTTATAGTATATTTAAGATTGATTTACTTAAGACTCAGTTATCAGGGTCATTAATGATGAAAGATCTGGAGGATACAAAGAGGGTTCTCGGCATTAATATACACAGATATAGGAAAATGAGCAGGCTTTGGTTATATCAGAAGGAGTACTTTAAGAAGGTATTGATGAAGTGTGAGATAGATTGAGGAAAGCTGGTCAGCATTCCCCACGTGACTTATTTTAAGTTTTCTTCTGAACAGTATCTTAAAACAGATGAAAAAAAGTAGAATATGTCTTATGTGCCTTATTAGAGTGCAAATGACAACTTGATATATGTCATGATTTATACGAGATCAGATATTTTACATGCAGTGGGTGTTGTTAGCAGATATATTTCTAACCATGGAAGACAACACTGGGAAGTAGTGAAATGGCTACTTCGATACATTCAAGGTATGCATGACTGCTTCTTATCTTTTGAGAAATCAGGGGCCAAGTTAGTAGGCTATGTGGATTTTGATTACGCGGGGAGTGTGGACAATAGAAGGTCGACTTCCCGTTACTTGTTTCTGCTAGTGGGTGGAGTGATCAGTTTGATGTCAAAGTTGTAGTTTGTAGTAACACTTTTCACAACTGAAGCTGAGTACATGGCGGTGACAGAAGCGTTCAAGGAAGATGTTTAGTTGAGAGGGATGACAAATCAGTTGTGGCTTCAGCAGGAGGTCATGTCGGTTAATTGTGACAACGAAAGCATGATTAATTTGGCTAAAACTTTTGTTTATCACTTATGTACTAAATATATTGATGTGCATCACTATTTTATCTAACAGGTACTTAAGGAAGGAAGCGTGACTCTAGAGAAAATTCACACAAGTGTGTATCTTACTGACATGCTCACTAAGGTAGTTCCTATAGAGAAGTTCAATTTCTGTGCAACTTCTCTAGGCTTGGTGAGAGCATAAATGAATGATCGAGTGTGCAAGTGGAGCTATAATGCAAGACGAAATTAGAGATGAGGACAAGAAGGTATGAAGAATGAAGATTTAAGACATGATGGAGATTGTTGTTGATGTCTTAAATATGAAAACAACAGGTCTATTGATGCCATTGATAAACAGCTCAATGCCATCGAGCAGACTTCGATGACATCGAAAGATGCTCAATGTCATCGGAAAATTTTGAAAAAATTATGTTTTATTGCTAGACAGTTTTGGAGCATTCTTGAATCCATCGAAGGCTTTTGATGCCATTAGCAATCTGTTGATGCCATCGAAGTTCCATTAAAGGTTCCATCGAGCGTATACGCAGAATTGCGTAAGTGTGGGATTTGTTTCCGATTTCGATTGTGATTCTCATAGAGGTTATATATATGGGTGTAATCAAGATTTGGGAGAAATTGAGAGCTTTCTAATTCGTTTTAGGGTTTTAAGGGCATAGCTTGGGAAAATTAAAGGCTCGTTCGAATCGGGTAATCTCTATCTCTTGTAAATTTCTACTTTTATAGTGCACTATTGTCACTTGGTGCCATAGTTTTTTCTCATAAGAGTTTTTTCACATTAAATTCAGAGTGTTTGTGATTGGACTTGATTGTGCGGTTGAAATATTTTGCTTGATTCGTCTTTGTGTGCTTCTGCGGTCCCCCAACATTCTTGTCAGATGATTTCGATCACGGCTATCCAAAGTAAAAAAATGAAAATCCATACATAATTCCTTGAAAATATAGACCTTTGAACAATTTAATCACAGGTATCTGAAAATCAATGACGCAGGTTAACTTAGCCAAAATGTTCATCCGTTATGATGGCTTGATGAGTGTGATTCTGTAGATACGCTCCATACATGATGTGAACCAAAATTTGGATGGCATGGTTAGAGATGTACATCGGTGCCTCATGTCAAGCGGATGAGTCACCATCATCGGATTATCACTTTACAAGAATCATACACATCATTTTTGTAAAGATCCATGCGACCATGTCAATTAAGAAAATGTGATAAATACAAAAGACGAGCCATTTGCCTTTTATTCAATTAACCCACCTATAATTGGATGGTTACGATGGCTTGATGGGTGTGACTCTAGAGATACGCTCCATCCACAATGGGACCCACAACTTGGATGGTATGTATAGGTGTACATCGGTTCCACATGTCAGGAGGATAAGTCACCATCATAGGAGTCCAGCACTTAACAAAAATCATTTACACAATTTTTTAAACATGTGAGCATATTAAGGAATGAGACAAATACCATAAGAAAAGGGTCATCTGATTTTCTTGAATTAATCCACCTGTAATTGGATGGCTAATTAAGGTGGTTTGATGAGTGTGATTGTTGAAATCCACCTGTAATTAATCCACCTATAATAGATATGTTCCATCTACAACAAGACCCGTGATTTGGATGGTATGGATAGGTCTACATTGGTGCGATGTGTCATGAGAATGAGTCACCATCACAGGAGTCTAGCCCTCATAAAAATTATATCCATCATTTTGTAACAAATCCATGTGACCATTTTAAGAAAATGAGATAAATTCCAAGAAAAGGGCCATGTGTTTTTTATTGATCTAATTCACATATAATTGGATGGTTAAGATGGCTTGATAAGTGTAGTTCTCTAGATAATGGGACCCATAATTTGGACGGTATGGATAGATGTACATTGGTGGCACATGTAAGGAGGACATGTCACCATCACAGAAGTCTAGCCCTTACAAGATCATACATAGAGGTGGGCATCGACCCGAGTCGAGTCGAGGTGGGCCAAGCTCAGCTCAGCTTTTCCATGCTGCACTCGAGTTCGAGCTCGGCCTCGAGCTCAACAATATTGAAGCTTGGCTTGTTTGCCAAAACTGTCGAGTCAAGTTCGAGTCGAGCTAGTGGTTCGAGTCAAGTCGAGTTTACCTCGAGTTAAGCTCGAGCTTGTTCATATCATAACCCTACTCACCCCAGATGAAAAAATAAAAACCATAACCCTACTCGCCCCAACCGACTGAAGAGAGAGAGAGAGAGAGAGAGAGAGAGACCTGATTTTAATGAGAGAGGAAGCTGGCCTACAACTTCTTCGAGTGGGCCGGCAAGCAGCGAAGCTATTCCCATACCGTTCGATCATACCATATCATGATTGCATCTTTGGCCAAGATCCAGCAGTACAAGATCATGTGGGACCTCATCAATGCCATGCGTGGGGAAGGGATTTTGAACGTTGAGACGCTCTGTGTGATCATGCGCAAGTATGCAAGCGCGCAGAAGGCAGATGAGGCAGTCTACACCTTCAACGTCATGGATCAGTTCTGTGTGGCTCCGAATCTGGCTACGTTCAATGGACTGTTGAGTGTGCTCTACAAGGCCAAGATTATTCGTAAGGCACAAGAGATTTTTGATGGGTTGAAGGAGCAGTTTGTGCCCGATTCGAAGATTTATAGTATCTTGCTGGAGGGATGGGGGAAGGAGCCGAGCATCGGCTGGGTAGGGTAGAGAAGAAAGGGAAGGGAAAGGGAGGCTAGGGTTGGGTCGGGTATTGTTTTGTTTTTGTTTTTTTAAAAAACTTTATATATATATATATATATATATTTATTAATTTACTTATTTATCGAGCTCGAGTTCGAGCTTTGAGTCGAGTCAAGTTCGAGTCGAGTCGAGTTGAAATGCCCCATGTTTGAACTCGGCTCGAACTCAACTTGAGCTTCCAAAAATTAGCTTGACTCGGCCCGAATCAGCCATTCAAGCCAAGTCAATCCGAGCTGATTCAACTCGTGAACAGCCCTAATCATACACATCATTTTTGTAACAAACCCATGTAACCATAGTTAGAAAATGAGACAAATACCAAACGAAAAAGGACCATTCGCCTTTTATTGGATTAACACACCTATAACACAATACCTTGAATGTTTTTTCTTTCATCACATATCAGTCTCTACTTAACATTCACGAGCATGTTACATGCTTTTGATTTCCCATCGTGGATTTCAACTGCCTAACTACAATGTAAACAATGTGAAATAGATAGATAGAGAGAGAGAGAGAGAGAGAGAGAGAGAGAGAGAGAGAGAGAGAGAGAGAGAGAGGTCTATGGATTTTTCGTTTGTTCTTTCTTTGAAGCTTCACACTGGCCTAAAACCATGCTTTAATGCAGATTGCCAAACCAAATCGATCTTCTCCACGTCAATGGCGCCAACCTCGTGGTGGGTCCACCCCTCTAGAAGGTGGACCACACCACCCGCATGACATGCATGAACGACGCCTCTTCCCATCGAGTACTATTCAAGTTTCCATAAAAAGGGAAAGAAAAGAAGTTGATTAGCATGTAACATGAAAGATTTTAGAACAATGTGAGACATGTAATAAGGACAGCTTACCTCGCATGATCCTAGCCCTTCGACGTCCTCGGGCAATCTCATCGCCGCAAGCTTCCCATACGTGCAGTCGCTCCTGAAGGAGAAGATAGGTGGGACAACGAATTGATGGAAATGAGTGCCCGGCGGTGCCCATCTCTGTTCTCTCGGCGATAGCCACTTGCCGACGATCCATGTCTAAATTACAATAAAATAAATAATATCAAAACATAAAAAATTGTGCATTCCAAGACAGGATTAGGAAAATTTGCATTTTGAAATGCCCATAAATTCCCTCTAATTGTATTTAACCAAATCATAACTGAACTAAATCAATATAATTCTTGATTATAACCTTGCAGTGTTGTGCGGCTAGGTACTTTGTAACATGAACTAGGTACTGCTGGTACTCCTGTGGGGCTTCCTTCTGAATCGATTGAAATCTCTCCGTCGATAAGGTTAGCATCTGCCATTACTGAAATTTTAGTTAAACAGTAATAAGATTGAATAGTTAAGAACTTTTTTCCTTCATTTCTTCACTAGAAGTGATTGACTGGTAAGTTACCATTATTCGATTTTATAGTGATAATTGGGCCACCTAACTATAATTGGGCTGCGTAATAAAAATTCAAAATGCGCATAATCTATAAATAATCATGAATAGAAAAGGAAAAGGAGAAGATGAGTGATAATTACCATGACTCTAATCTTATATCGACATAGATAGAGGGCAATTGCTCTTCCAAGCTTAGAAGTGGCCCCAGTTAAGAAGACCTCCTTGACGGCATCCTTATCGATTTCGTTGAGGATGACTGCAGCTGTTAAGGTGTTTCCATGGACAACTCGTACTTTAAGATCAGGAAGTTTCTTCACGAAGAGCGTCCCACCTCCATTGAGTGATTCGTTCTGTAACCACATTTGTTCTAATGCAAATTAACACTTCTGATCTCTTACAGTCTATTTTAAACTTCAATAGTATAAAATGCATTTCCCAACTAGCATTTTTAAAATTTAAATCAAAATAAAGTCATGGGCCCCACATATGGATGTGTGTGGTCCACTGCCTGTGTAAGCCACTGGGCTGGTGGGCACTTATTATTATTATTTTAAAAGATAAACTGATAATGAAATAGCCATTTATATTTCAGAATATAATCCTGAAAGGCCATTTATCAACAAAACGTATGGAGTTGGCCAATATGCACGCATGCACATGTGCTAATATGAAACGCGTGCAGGATCTGAGCTTTCCATCAGGTTGGAAGTAATGCTTAAATCTTCTGCCTCAAAATCAGGGAGTTTCACTCCTCATGGGGGCCACACTGCACGAATTAAACTGGCCATCAAGCCATTTCACACCTTAGCTGGGCCATGGCATACAAAACAAATGGATGGCCAGTTTAATTCGTGTAGTGTGGCCCCCATGAGGAGTGAAACTCCCTGATTCATACAAAACAAATGGATGGCCAGTTTAATTCGTGCAGTGTGGCCCCCATGAGGAGTGAAACTCCCTGATTTTGAATTTGTTTTGTATGCCATGGCCCAGCTAAGGTGTGAAATGGCTTGATTTTTAGGCTGGAGGGTCTAAAACCGTACAAGCCCATCTGATGGAAATATTATCTCACACATGTGGCACGTGTGCCAGCTCCTCTCGCTTGTGGAATTAATAAACCCACCTTCTTTAATGATATTGTCTCATACAATATCTTTAAAGAGTTTGTATAAGTGGATTCCATGGTCCATTAATCTAGACCATTGATCTTTTGGCTCTCATCATGGATGGAGCATGCCCAAAGAATCGAGTAATCAGACAAATCTAAACCTTTCAATCATTTGTGTACCTAATATGGTTAATAAGAAGGATACCAACAAATCCATATTCATTGTGTGGCTAGGAATGATTGAATCAAGGGCTTGGATAATCCAACCATGGCTCCACATGAACTAACCTCATAAACATGGGTCAGAATCAAAGAGGTTGGTGAAAAGAAGCCTAAACCTACCTTATTCAATGCAGCCAAGCTAAGGACCTTTACACCCAATCTATCAGCCCTTAGAATTGCCTGTTCAATGTGGTAGTTGATACCATCTGTAGCAAAGGGTAAGAAATACTGTAGAACAAAAAGAACACACAAACATCAATAAGTAGACATCTTTCGTGGGCCCACTCCAAATATAACAATTATATGGTCATTTTGATCAACGGCCCACCTGAAATCCAAATCTGGGAACTGCCCATGTCTGATTCAATCGACCCCTTAATGTGTAGAAGTAAATCAAGAAGGTTTTTGATGTGGCCCACATGAGTAGCATCACCAGGAAGGCACCAGGCCACAAGGGCAGCAAGAAGAGGCGAGTAGAGAACGGCAGTGAGCTGAATGACCGGAGGACGAACGGCACGTGGAGAGAGGAGAGCACGTCGACGACGTGTGCCAGAAAAACGAAGTCGGGCACACGGTCGTTTTGCACTGCACATGTGACAATTGGGGTAGTGTGATTTGAGTGGTCCAATAAAAAATACCAATTATACAAGTAATGCATACTTAACTTTATGATTATTTTTGTTAAATACTAGTAAGATCTTAGCCTATCATCTGTTATTCAGCAAAGCATTAAAAACCAACGTAGACAGGTTGTGATATTACTTTTTCTATTATGGTGACTTGTCGGGTACACTCTGTACCCGCTAACAGATACCGGGTTCGCTGCATGAATAGACCTACTAATGCCCAGATCCAGAGAGTCACTGATGATCAGAGCCATTCAAATTCTGCCCACAGTAAAGTTATCATGTGATCATTCATGGGTACAAATGTGGAATCTTTACTTATTTTTTCACATGTCCACATTCAATTATATAAGTCGATGATCATGATCAACCGTTAATCATGGTTTTTGGGTTATGATCACTGTGTGACACCTGCAAGGTGGACGGTTCTGATCATCCGATCCGTCTCCCATGTGGGGCCCACTGGGAACAAAGTCTATGTTGGACAAACTACATTTATATCCGTACACGGATCCCTTGAGGTACCTGCTACAAACTGCTGGAGGTTATATGAGTCAAATGCACCTGAGCTTATCTTCTTGTGCAACTCCCATGACTTGTCATTGAGTGTGTGTCCCAGCATGTCATAAAGAGGCATGAAGAGGCAGAAATTAGTCCCCATCTCTGTGTGGTGTAGGGTATGGTACCTGCACACGCACCCCAAAAAAAAGGAAAAACGTTAAAAGATCTGTTTTGAAGAGATTGAAAAAGTGGTTGTAGGGCAGGAAGATTAGAAAGTTGGGTAAAGAAGAGGTAAAGATACAGCGGGAAGAGATTGTGTCCTGTTAGAAATGACCTACAACATTGCTTGAATTGCGGTGGTTTGTGGGAGGTTTGGTAGTATTTGAAGTTGTACTAATTTAGAGAGTGGGGTTTTCCAAACTTTTAACTAACCACTCCTAGTTGCATCCTGGCAGTTGGACTGTCCATTTGAGAAATCTACACTGTCCATTAGGTCCAACACACATTCCATGGGCCACCATGCAAAAATCACGATAATGGTATGTTTCTAACCGTCTGATAAATAGACCATAACAAGGATCATTTCTGAAGAAATGGCTCGACCAACAATTTGACCCGTCTATTTGTTGTGGCCTAGCATGGACTGCTTAAAGAAGCACATTTGTTAGAGAATCCTATCCACCATAGGAAAGATGTCCAACTTGTAGATGGATTGGATCATCCGGTCTGTATGACCCATCTCTCTCTCTCTCTCTCTCTCTCTCTCTCTCTCTCTCTCTCTCTCTCTCTCTCTCTCTAAAAATACATATATGGTCTGTGTGTATGGAATTAATTTACATACGTTGGGGTGTAAATGAGATATTTAAGGAATGGTAGTGACTCAAACAGCCCATGTGGAATAAATTCTACATTGCTATGCCCCATGCTCCTCAAGAAATCGAAGATCAACAGATAGCCGTAGATCAAGACCGCTGATCCGGAACCCACCAAACAAGCCCCTATTATAGGAATCCCGATGACCACACTCAACATAAGGTGCTCCAATAGCGTGGCATTCCCAGCTGCATCAAAATAAATAAATATTACAAAAGAAAAAATGAAGGAAAAAGATGAAATGGAGACATGGGTTTTTTTAATGATTTGTACCTGTATATGGCTGAGGTACCATAGATGAGTGGTGGAAGTAATGGTAGTTTGTAAATAGATATTCAGTGTGCAAACGCTTGTGTAGCCAATAATACAAAGGCTCTGATACAATCATGTGGAGTACCAGTGCAAAGATACACCCCTTCAAATTCCAAAATGGAAGATTTGTAAGGGATGGGAAGGTGTAACATGCCATGGCTGAGATCATAGCATGAAGAATTAAGAAATTGTCCCTGTCATTTAAAAAGAAATCATTAAAACAGATAAACAAACTTTGATATTATCTTTAATTGAGAGAGAGAGAGAGAGAGAGAGAGAGAGAGAGAGAGAGAGAGATTACCAGAGAGAGAGAGAGAGAGAGAGAGAGAGAGAGAGAGAGAGAGAGAGAGAGAGAGAGATTACCAATCCCATTCCTTGTCTATTTGCTTGAAATCAACACCTTGTTTGATAACTCTCCTGTTGCGGATAAGGAATAACATGTTGCTATATGAGCTCCAAAGCTGATGAGTGAGTGCCCTAAGGGCAGAGATGATGAGAATGTGTAGACACCAGCTATCCTTTTGCACATCTTCATAAAACCATGAATATAGAACCCTTGCAACGAGTGGACCATATAACATATACTGCTCAAAAACAAATTAAAAATAAAATAAAATAATCAATCACAGATACAATAAAACCAAACCAAAAGACCCATGAAAGAAAAAATAAAATAAAAATAAGAAAATGGTATGTAAGACAATATATCCATGCCTTGTAGGCGCCCAAGTTCTCCCAAGGCCATGCTGATAAGGGTGCACCCATATCTTCCCCTACAAACAAGGAATGAAATATGCTCTTTTTCTTACTCTCCTTAGCTCTGTCTTTTCCAACCAATGGTACCTCTCCTTCTATATAAAACTCAAGAAAACCAAGAAAGGTAAGCCACAAAAAGAGATCCCAGTGGCCCAAAACAACGCAACCAACTTATAGAAAAAATCAAAGATAGAGAGAGAGAGATAGGGAGAGAGAGAGAGACCAAAAGAGGAATGGAGAAAAGGGACTTTGAAAAGAAGCTTTTCTAGTGGAGCACAAACACCAGACCTCAAGGAGAAAAAACTCTCTCCAAAGCTCTACTTAAAAGCAAGCTACTCAATTCATCCACCGGCCAAAACAGTTATACCTCCTAATCAATTCCCCTTGGATTTTCCCCCTTACTATTTCTCTCACTTAAAAAATCTCTAATCACGAGCTGGCTCAACAACATAAGGGACGCGGATTGGATACTGACAGGTTGAGCAGCCCGACTCCCTACTGAAGTGACGTCACCAAGTTCGGTGGGACCCACCATGATGTATGTGTTGTATCCACACCGTCCATCAATTTGTAGAGATCATTTTTGGCTATGAGACAAAGAATTATTCAGATCTAGATTTGGAGTGGACCCCACCACAGAAAACAGTGGGAAGAGTGACTCCTACCGTTGAAACCTCCCTAAGGTCCAGTATGATGTTTATACTGAGATCTAACGTGTTCACAAGTTAAGACAGACATGCAAGAAGGGAAAACACAAATTTCAGTTTGATCGAAAACTTTTGTGGGCCTTAGAAAATTTTAATGGTGGGCATCACTCTCTCCACTGTTTTCTGTGGTGGGATCCATCTGAGCTTTGGATCTGACTCATTCTTTGGCTCCTGCCCTAAATTGATATCTTCAAATGAATGGACGGTGTGGATACAACACATATATCATGGAAGGTCCCACAGAACTTGGTCACGTCACTTCAGTAGGGAGTCTAGCTACTCAACGTGTCAGTAGCTAATCCGCGTCCAACATCAAGCTACATGAATTTAAAACGCATTCCTACACGCTAGCCGACAGCTGGTTAGATGGTATGTATACCAAAAATTAATGAATGAGAGAGAGAGAGGAATGGGTGGTTGGAGGGTTACAGATGGACAGAGGGAGAGAGGGAGAGATTTTGTGATATCTTGACCGAACGACGTGGATTTTCTGTTAGTACAAGTGGACCCATGGTTTTTATCCAGATTATCCGCACGTCGGGCCCATCTTGGATGGACCATAATGGAATGTATTCCATGTTGGAAGATCCTGGCCGTCAATCACGGGCATTTGATGATAATTTTTCGGTACGGTCCCCCCATTGACGCTTTACCGAACCAACGGTCTTGGTCACCAGATTCTGTGATCTCTTGACCAAAATAGATGGATTTTCTGTTAGCACAAGTGGGGCCGATGGTGTTGATCCAGATTATTGGTATGTGGGCCCCAACTTGTATGGACCATGGTGGAATATTTCCCATGTTGGAAGATCCTGGCCTTCGATCTGGGCGTTTGTGTAGTCAAATGTAGGTCACTGCTACATTTCTCATATTAACCGTTTATATGTAGCGTACAGATTGAAAAGTTGGGATTGTTTTGTTGATGAAAATTTCGGGATATGGGTCCTTCCATACTATTGGAGCTTGACGAAACCAACGGTCTGGATCACTACACCATGGTCGCATATTGTACAAACTGAAAACCAGAGTATACGGTACATATCCTCTGACCAATGTTCCAATCCTTTGGTCTTTTAGCGTGGGTCATCAGGATTCCGGAGTACCATATGTTTTGTTCGCCGACTATCAAGTGGTGGTGAGCTGGTGACTCATCCATCGTACACCGTGTCATAAGTGTAGGTCATTTGTTGGGTCCGTTGTGGTTGGAAGAGACCAATTCCAACTGTCCAACAAACATGAAACCATTGATTACAGAGAAGGTGGCCAGCAGTCCATATATGATGAACCATATCAAACGGTTAAGATCATCCGATCAGTGTGATTATAGGGCTTCACTACATCCACGATGGAACTCATGATTTGGACGGTCTGGATTGAGAGAAATACATGCGACCCGTACTGTGCAATGGTCACCACAATTTACGAAAATGTGCAAAAGGTTAAGATGGTAATTTAGGCTGTGTAGCCCGTGAGTAAGAACTGCAACATGTGGTTCGGTCGGACTGACACGGGTTACGTGTAGAGAGGTTTTTGTTGGAGATTGGGTTTTACCAAATCAGATGGTTAAGATCATTCAATCAGGATGATTTTCAGGATGGGGCCCGTGATCTGTGCGGTTGGGGTGGGATTGAGGTATGCACCTGCCACTAGTATAGTGGTTGGGTCACCACCATTTAAGAAAAGGTGAAAACCTTTAGATAGCAGTCTAGGCTATCTAGCCCATGAGAAAAATGGAATTGCGTACTCAGTAAACTCTGTTGGGCCCACCATGAATTTATGTGGTTTATCCACTCCGTCCATCCGTTTTTCCAGATAATTTTAGACGTTGAACCCAAAATTGAAATATATAAAAAGATCAAGTAGACCACACTACGGGAAACAGTGGGAATAATGATTTCCACCATTGAAACCTTGGTAGGGCTCAAAATGATGTTTATTTGTCATCCAACCTATTCATAAGATCACACAGACATGGATGAAGGGAAAAAACAAATATCAGCTTGATCCAAAACTTCTGTAGCCCCCAAGAATTTTTCAACCGTTCAATTCAGACTGTTTCCTGTGGTATGGTCTTGATTTTTGAATATGCTTCATTTTTCGTTCAAGCCCTAAAATTATCTTTTAAAATAGCTGGATCAGAATAGATGGACGGTGTGGATAAAATACATAAATCACGGTGGGGCCCACATGGTTTAGTACGCTTAGCGTACTGAGTTACAAAGCAAGCAATCCGCTTCGCCCGTGAGAGGGAATTGTGCCATGTGGGTTCGGCTAGATATGAAATGGGCTCGACCCACTCGTGTTTTCCTTGAGCCACGTGTCGATGGCTTTTTGGGATTGGATTTTAACGAATCAGATGGTTAAGATCATTCAATTAGTGTGATTTTCGGGCTATACTTCATCCACAATACGGCCCACAATTGTGCGGCCAGGATTGAAAGATGCACGTGACACATGTAAGGTGGATGGTTCATCCTCACCTAAGATAGCAGTCTAGATCAGTCTATATGATCTAGCCTAGGAGAGAGCTATGACATTTGGGTTCGGCCAGGTAGTGAAACGGGCTCGACACACTAGGGATTTTCTTGAACTAACCGTTGATTACTTTCTGTGGGTGGGTACTTTATCAGATCAGAAGGTCAGAAGGTCAGATCATCACATCAATGTGATATAGGGCTGTACTCCGTCCACAATGGGTCCACGATCTATGCGGTTGGGATTAAGGGAGGCATGCAACACATGTATGGTAGATGGGCCACCATTACTTAATGAAAACGTGGAAACAATAAAATAGCAGTCCAGGTTGTCTAGCCCATGAGAGGGGAGTAGGGCCATGTGGCTTCGGCTACATATGATGGGCTCGACCCACTTGGATTTTCGGGCTATGCTCCATCGACAATGCGGCCAACAAATTATGTGGTCAGGATTTTATTTTATTTTATTTTTTTAACACACACTCACACCATAGTGAGATTTCACCACCTATGGATACGTGTGGTCAGGATTGAGAGATGTATGTGTGGATGGACCACCATCATTTATGGAAGAGGTTGAAAACGATAGGATAGCCTTTTGGGTTGTCTAGCCCATTGTTGTTTGTTAAAAGTATTTCAAAGAAAATGCATAACACTGAAACTGGAAATTTTTTTTTAAATAATAATAATAAAAGGAGAAAATAAAGATTAATACCAAAATTCCTATATATTCTAAAGGCAAAATTTTAGTCCACGTTAGATGAAGAGGGGAACTTTAAAAGGTTTATAAGAGATTTCTCTATTAAAATTTTTAAATTAATGTAATATTATATACAATCCCACACCTTTAGTATGGAAGTGATGTAGGACGTGGCATATATACATTCCAAACATGGCTGGACCAAAAAAAAAAAAAAAAGCCAAATGAAAGTGAAAGTAGTATATCAAATCTGGGCGCAATCCTGCAAATGTAATTAGCTTTAGGTACGTCTTGTTCGAAAAAAATTCAGTTCGAATGGGAAGAAATTGTCATTTGAAGTGTGAACCGTAAATTAATCATAATTTTTTATTTGAGTATCATTATGGAACATACAACCTATCAACTATTACTGTAATGTGCAATCCAGGTCAACCGACCCACATAGTGGGTTGCATTCGTCCGTTTTGCGAGAAAACACATGATTCCAGTTCAAAAATGAAATTTTAGAAAAAAAAAATTACTATCTTTAGTAATTTCAATTTTTGTCCTATTTTCTTATTTTTAAAGTTTTAGATTTTCATTTTTTTAAGAAATTTATTGTAATTATGTTAGGACTCCTTCGGTAAAGTTTATCTTGGCTTTTTATTTTTCACAAATGGCTTTAGATGAGTTTTACTATTTTAGGTAACTTTTATTGGGGTTAGAATTTTTCTATTTTGGATAATTTCGCATTAGATTTTTTTTTTCCTATATTACTGGTTGTAATCAATGCCCCATAACCTGACACCTGAGTACGGGACCCTGAATCATCAGGTTCTTGGACGTTAACTTAAATACAAGCCACACGTGGGGCGGAATTCCCATGTGTTTACAAGTACAATTAGCATTTGACTACAAATCCATGATAAGAGTCGCACACAATAATACAACGATAAATAAAAGACAGGTATAAATTGAAATTGTGTAGTGGGATTAAGAGTATATCATGGCACGCGTAAAGCTTGTCGAAGTTAGAGAATTATAGTTAAGTTTTAGAGGGGGTGATTAGGATCAATTAAAATTCTTTGCTCACATAATATAATTTATCAATTAAACTAATCAAGCCAAATTAACACTAAGACTTTCAAGCTAAAGTGAGTCCAATTACATATTTTAAAAAGATATGTCAATTAAGCAACTACTCTATAGGGTAATAGTGAACTTGTGTTTGCTTTATAGGTTAAATGCATAACATACAATTCAATTCAAGCATACATATTTATTTAACTAATAAACTACATAAGCATGAATAGAATTTTGCTCAAATGGCAATAGCAAATACAAACATATATAGTGGTTCGATTTTTCTATTCTAATCCCCGCAGACACACTCTCCTTGAATATGCAGGTATTCACTATCGAAAGCTTCAATCAGATTCACCTATAACTTTTACAAGCATATACTCCCATCAGATACATATACAAAGACTTACTTACGTACTCACCCGTGTCAATGGCTCCCGGGAGAGACTCTAGTTAGTTTTCTATCGGCTTAATAACAACTACTAGCAATTCTAATCTAAGGACTTATGTACATTCTCGCCGAAGGCTCTCACAGAGACCAATACATATGCACCCGTGCCATGTGGACTATGTACACACCCGTGTCGGTGAATTCAGTCCTACATAAGAGTGTAGGTCCTACATATGAACGTATCGAGTTTAGCTCACATACTCTAATTACACTCAATCATACATAAGGAATGAATGTATAAGAACTCTTATAAATGACAACTTACTTGTCGGATTGAACCCATTTTAATACGTCATCCTGAGATGCTTCTTTAATGCTCTCTCGTGCATAAATCGACTTCTCAATTGTTCCCATGATCATTGATACCGGTGCCTCAGCTCCTACGTATGTTTTCCTTGTATATGATGTGTCAATGAGATGACCAAAGCAATAGAGGATGGTGGAATATCCTGTAACTAATGTAAATATTATAGTAATAAGGGATTTACCTAGAGTGTCTTCTTAGAGGATTTATACAAGTATATACCAGTAAATTTAATGTCTAATCTCTAGAGAAGGGAGAGTTCATCCACATCTTTGTCATGGAGCATGTAATGCTCATTAGAGTAAATAATCACAAGAAGATTGGCATCAAGTTCTTTGGTATAGAATATAGGGTGAGGGATACGAGTGGAAAATCACTTAGGCTTCTATTGCACCAAAAATCAATAATTGGCCTAAGAACTGAATGCTAATTTTATAAAAATTGTATTCCAACAGCTATAAAATGGCACTGTTGATCAGATCAAAGGCCATTCAATGGGATTGAGATGGTTCCTAATGGCAACGAGCAATTTGAAATTCTAATTAAAATTTTGCCGAACAGTTTTAATGCTACTTACTCGATATCATCGAGTGGGATTTTGATCTTATTGAGTCTAATCATCAGCCTGTTGAGCAGTTTTAACACCTCTTTTAGCCTTACTTATCATGTTTTAATTTGGCTCCTAAAGTTATGTGATGATCAGTCAAGGTTTACCTATAAATATTAGGATCATTTAGAGGCTAATGTTCTTTTGAGTCTAAGGGAAGGGTCACCAAGACACCTCATTTACTTGTTCTTCTCTCCTTGATGTTCAATATCCTCTTGTGTCTTCAGTTTTTAGCTTTGAAGAGCTCAACCTATAAGACATGTAACCTCATGAGACCTTCCCTGCGCTTCAACTTTGGCACTGACATGTTCCTGATGGACCAAATCGATGAGTTTTGATCATTTTAGTATCGCAACCCTCCGAGACTTGTACCCTAGTGACCACACGGGTGTTACGATTCCAACACCGAGCGGCACGCCCCATTGCGAACCCTAATTAGAAATTGTAATTTTCACATAATCCGAGGTGAGTTGCACAACACATGCAGGCCCCACTTACACAAATCCCAATGTTATCAAATCAATCAATCCATTAATCAATCTATCAATCACTCATATATCTCTCTCCCCACTAGTCAAAGAAGCCCATGCCTTACTCATACAACACTTGCCCTTACCCATGCTTAGTCATCATTCTTTCCTTCTTTTTTTTTTTCCATTTTACCCCTCTATATTCTTCTTATTCCCTCCTTATCCTAAAAGTTCTACAAAAAAAAAAAAAAAAATCTTCCTTGTATGATCCTAAGATCGAAACCTGGCATATGGGACCTAAGAGCCGAGAATGAGATATTGCGGAGGCTGTTGGCACTAGATTCAACGACTGAGAATTTTGTGAGCCTTGTTCCTAAGTTTGGAGCATGACACAAGTGACTATATGACATATGGACTCATGCGATTGATAAATAAGGTGCACAAATTAATGCACCATATATATATATATATATATATATATATATATATATATATATATATATATATATATATATAAAACCAGACTTAAAATTAGCACAAGTCATCATCCAAAAGGTATAAAAGTCAAATTTTATAACCGAGGATGTACAACACAATGTCCAAAATCAAGAAAGTGGCCCCTCATGACTAATTAATTGATAAAAGTATGAGAAAGCATGCCTGCACTGCTAATCACTTGGTAAAATTCTTAATAGAAAAGGGACACTCATAGTATACTAGTAAGCTAGTAAAATGCATAAAAATACAACTCGTCTGATTAAACACTTGGAGTAGCTCTCATGCCTTAAATGCGTATCTTCGATTGGGCTTATTTTACTCATCAACAAGAAGTTCAAAATAATTTGTCTTATTTAACTATACTGGTTGTGCAAGCACAATCTTCAACATGCAACATCCATAGTGAGCTAACTTACCGGTAAAGTACATTGATGGTACACACATACTGTTAGGCACCCAATAAAATATTCATGGTCTAAATGTATATCTACAACTAAAGGAATCCTAGTCTAATGACAAACCAATATGTACTAAATCCAAATTAGAAATGCATGTCCAACTGGCATGCGACACCCATAGTGAGCTAAGTAGGCGGTAAAGTACATCAGTGTTACACCCATACTGTTAGGCACCTAGTAAAATCTTCATACTTTGGATGTGTATTTCCAACTGACACGATTCCTATTTACAATTGGCAGGCTATGTCACCTGAGTCTATCCACAATCGCTCATAATTCATATGGATATCCCCTATGATCTCATCTACGAAAATTTAATTTAATTTACCAAGAGCATTTTCAACTAGCAGATCTTCCACATAAGGTCTAATCTGAAAGGAAGCTATGACTAGAAAATTAAACTAAAAGGACAACAAGACTTCTCAAAAGATAGGGTTCGTTAATATGGGGCTAGGTTGTCAGTCCCAGAATACTCTAACAACAATCCTTACAAACAACAACCAATTTCGCATAATCAATCCATATGCAACCATTAACTTACACCAATAATTTATAGGATTAGCAGATGAGTTCACTCAAACGTGCATAAAATAATAATTCCAACACACATGAGCCATGCACACATAAGTAATTCAAACATATTCTTAAAACTACGTATGTTAGCATGATTCAGTCAACCTACACAAAATTTTATACATACAAATGATCTTAATATGCATTATAAAGATTACCATAACTATACATGCATATGATTAGCAAAAATCCAGTTAAAATGTAACACCCTGAAAATCGGGGGTCGAGCATAAGCTCCACTCCCGAGTTCTAACGCATCACTTATGCAACATAGATAATGATGATTAAATGTTGTCCGTGTTAGTGCATTAAACATGAGTGGGATTATACCAAAACAGCATATCATACTCTAGAGACAGTTAAATTACACAAGCGGAAGACTGTGATAGATATATAAAATATATAAACTGTTGTAAGTCTCCAGAGTGTGAACATGTTACCAGGTTAAATATATGTATGTATACACTAAAAATGAATAAAACGAATATACATGGGTGTTCCAAAAGTGTAAAATAACAAGTGTAATGATATCTTATCAGCACCCCTATAACCCCGTCAATCAGAACATGGTCTACATAGACCCGCCTGATAGCTGCATAAAGGAGAAACCCTCCTCGACATCATAAAAGTCTGGCTCTGCTTCGTATCGCCATCATCTGAAACTAAAACAACTGGTTGGTGTTTAAAATACCGTCCTGTAACATGGGAGTGAGTGATCAACTCAGTGGAACTATAAAGCAAAGGTTAACATGTTATCAATTCAATCAAGCAGTAATGATAAAGCAATACAATCAAACATCCCTAAATACTCTGATTAATGTAAGAGTGATATGTAATAATGATGCATGCCCTTGCCTACTCTCCCTCAGCGATTTTATCTCACGATCGCGGCATGAAACCCTTCCTCAGTGCTTGACCTGCTATGCCAAACACACACGTAATTTAGTGCATGCACGTGATTAGCCAAGTTCTTACTTAGATTTATTCATACAGCAGGGTTGGAAAGCTAAGGTACCTCCTTTATATCATTTCTCAAACAATATCAGTCCTAGTAAATATCATACGATGTTGCGGTTCTAGGTCACTACAAAGGGCTCGTCACCTAATCAGTGTAGGCCTAGTTTGTACTCTAGTTGCTACGGAAGGTTCGTCGGCTTAACATAGTCTCGAAGTACGCTCGAGATTACTACAAAGGGCTCGTCACCTGATCAGTGTAGGCCGACAGCTAGAATACAGTGTCTCATACCACCGTATTCAGCTCACGAGGATGTATTGCTCACTGGTCACTATGGGGAGGCTCGTCGCCCCAGCGTAGGCCGACAGCTCGACCACGGTGTCCCATACCACCATGTCCGGCTCATGAGTCTTAGTGGATCGAGGTACCAAGGTTAAACGGGCTTTCCACTAGTGAGTTTGGTACCTTAGATTCAAGCAGTAGCTTCCAAACATGGCGAACATACATCGGGTCAATCGGGTTACTTGACAAGTTCGACTAGTACGAGCGCACGTTGAGTTGATCGACATGAAGTGCTTAAGCACTCTGTGTGGCCTAACCACTATCGACACTCCAAGTACGGCTTAGATTCATCAACCACATTCGGTGTGGTGAACCAACTTCAGCCACCAGTTCGAGGCCTGTTATCGATTGCTTGAACTATATAATAGCCCCAAAAATCAGACATGTTAGGTGAGGGAAGTGGCTCATTATAACCGACCGCTTCGTGTACGTCTTGATCATTGACTTGGACTAAATTTGAGATTGATTCGAGGGGAATTGGGGCTGAACATCCATGATCATCGTCCCAATACGCATCATTGTCTAATTCTGTGCAGTGCACACTTGGGATGGGATCACTTTCCTCACATTCTAAATTCTGTTGAGGTTCGAATAAACTAACCTCAACCTCATCATTGAGATCCTGTGTGTCATATAAGGAAAGTGTGTCATCATCACTGTATTTAAAAGACACCCATGTTTCTTCCCCATTCTTTTGAACAGTCATTGAGATCGACTCATCGGGGAATTGAACCGTACGCTCATTAATGGAATCCAACTCCTCATTCCAAATTCCAGATTTCGTTAAAAGCGAGTGAGGATCACTTTCCTCGCATTGTATTTCTGGATTGGATTGTAGTTGGGATGAGCGAGCTTCCTCTATCCTTTCAATGCGCGAATTGAGTGCTTCTAATGATTTCATCAATTTCGCAACATGTTGGTTGAATAGTTCTGGATCAAAACATGAATCCTCTTGGATCGTTTCTGGTTGGATCTCAAAGGTATGAGATCCAAGAGAATAATTATTACAACATGTTGTTGGTTCATATTCCCAATTTTGATGGTTCCACTGGTTATAGTCATACTGATCATACATGGGAGAATATGATGGTTGATAATAGTCCTCATTCCCATAATTATGATCGTATACGGCCCTATTAACCGATGGAACATAACGTTCTAGTCGGTTCTCAATGTCTGTTCTCGATGGAGAAAAATCTTGAGGTATACGTTGGATTCCACAACCTTCAGGCATTTTCCAATAAAACCTATCCAACTCAGCATATGCATCTACCCACGATTCCATGGTAGAACCTTAACTCTGAGTCTAATCCTAGAAAAAATCAAAATCCTACAGCAATACAGAAAGTAAAGGAGAAGTTAGAAAGATGTTACCAGAGTAGAAGTTCCTATGTTAAAAACCAAGTTAGAAGATCTATCCACGACCCTACAAGACAGAAAGGTTAGTTCTAAAAATTAAATAAAAAAAAATTCCAAAACTAAAGTTAGTAAAATCCTAAGACTATGAATTATGATAAAAGAGAATCCTAAATTCAATTTGGAACGAAACAGTCCCCGGCAACGGCGCCAAAAACTTGTTCACTCCCCAAGTATAGGGTTGTGATGTAGTAATAAACTCGGTAAGATCGAGGTCGAATCCCACGAGGACTGGTTGTCACAACTCAAATCTAAGACTCTCCTTAACTAATCCAACAAATAATGGTATGAACTACTAAGCACAATTCTAAAAAAAAAATAAAACAATTAAGAACAGGGAAGAAAATTCCATCAGAGAGAAAGCACTAGGACTTTCGAATCCACCCCTAATTATCCTAACCCTTGTTTTGTCTGTTGATTCACCTTGACCTTGATTGATACCACTTAAATAGAGAAAGCACAATCTGTGTCCTAAATCGGGCATACAGACTGTCTAATTCCTTTAAGCAATGCCATGAACAATACATCCCATGTCCTTGGTCGGGCACATGGTATGCAAAATTCATTAAAGCACCCTGTTCCTTCCTCTATAGGAAACCTGTTCTTGATCAGACCCAAGCACCTGTAATAAGCATCCAAACAACATCCATCTATACTTTGGTCAAGTTCATAGATGGAGAAGTATGGAATTTAAACCCATAAAGCCCACTTAGAGAAAAAAACAAATTAAATAAAATTCAAAGTAAATCAACCAATACAAGAGTGATCAAATTAGGGCTTCATCTCACCCTATTTGAGAGATTAGTGACCCATGAAATCCATAAAAATATTAAATAAAATTCATAAAATCAAAACACCAAACCGAACAATCTCTCTCTCTTCTTCCTTCTCTTTCTTCTCTTTCTCCTCTCCCCCGGCTCTGGATCTCCAATTCCTCGGATCTGAATGACTTCCCCACGTCCAAAACTTCCCTTTTATAGGCTATTTGGATGGTGGAATCGGTAGCAGAGTCGTAGACGGACTCGAAGTGCGATTTTCGCAACCGTGATCGGTGGGCCCCACAGAGGTGTTTTTACGGAAAATCTACCCCATCCATTGGATTCAGGACGAAATTTCAGTCAAGAATGGGTGGTTTTGAAGGTCCATTGGCGCGGCCCACAGAAGAAATCTCGAAAAGATCAGTTTTGAACGTCGCCGAGCAGCCTGTTTGTGGCCTCTGTACCGCACACGTGTGTACGCATGGGAGTGGAAGATCAGCATGGTTTTGTAGTTCTCGTGGCCCTCTACACGATGGACGGATCGGATCGGTCAGACAAATAACGTACGGGGCCCACTAAATTCCGGAAAAGTTGGCAGCGTCCGTGCGTTACGCGGACGGCGGAAACGGCGCGGCGATGATGGTGGGTCCCATTCCATTGCTTAAACTACAAATCCACTCCGTCCACTGAGATGGAAACGGAAAACCGGTCAGACCTGCTGAGATTGGAGTGATTTCGGTGTGGTCCATCTGATCTCTTGATTCACCGTCCAACCTGCGTTTGAATGACTAGATTCCAATCTTGATGATCTTTTACGATTCCGACACCTAGGCGAGGGCAACTGCCACCCCAGGAAGCGGATGGACGGTCCGGATCCATCATTTGGACACTAGGTGGGGTCCACAACTTCGAACAGCGGTCGGCAGCGGAGGACGCTGTAACGCGTTTTGCGTTTGTGAGGAGAGGAGTGCGGGTCAGCGCTTCGCTGACCCGACTTGGCATTCGGTGTGCTTCTAGTGCACGCGTGCTGTGCACGCTCAGGCCATGTAACTGGGTCCCACCGTGATGTTTCGAGAACTCTTCTCCATCCATCTTCTTTATCATCTTATTTAAACGGTTGAGACCAAATTTGGGCATATCCAGATATCAAGTGGGCCCAGAATCATGATTCTGAGGGCTGATCTGTCCGTTGGACCACTTCTCAAGATCATCAATAGCTGAAATTTAATATGTACGGTTAATTCACGGCCCCCATCACATGTATGAACTTTCGAACTGATCGGGTGGCGGGAACCATGTGATCTTGTATTGTGGACCCTTTTCGAGCCCCTTTGGCTTGCTTTCCTCCGATCTCAGGCGTGTAAAATCTTCACTGTTGGTTTTCTGGAGTCCATTCCGTGCTCTGGTAATTTTTGAACGTCAAATCCATGCCTTTAACATCAATTTTCAATTAACGCTCCTGATTTCATCCTGTAATAAAAACACGAGAAAAATCTAGCATTAAACACTATCATGTATGTAAAATTAGGCAATTGCTGGGGTCTGATATGCAATATTCGACCTTGATCACCCAACCACATTCAATTTCATCAAATGATCATATGAGGTAATCAAAACAGTAATGAATAAATAATTCAGATCCTACAATCATTAAAGCATAATATGGAATACAACTTAAATACGAAATTACACGTATGCATTCCATAAATAAAACAGACACTATAATATACGGTACATGGAGGAAATCATATACATAGTTAAGGTAATTGGGAAATCACATCTCAACACCCATATAAATTCCATTTTTTCTAACTACTTACTCATTCAGACATTTTTACAAACACTTAGACTACACATTCCAACATACATGACATATGTTGGTTATATTACGTATTAGGGTAAATCCCTTCATCAAGGAGTTGTCACATATACAACAAGCACATAACCAGAACAGATAATCATGGCAAGAACAAATCCAAATTCCATAACAATACAAATATTTCAACATCCACGTGAAATACACTATATTCAACATAGTTCATATCTATACGTAAAGCAAAACAGACATCGCATTTGGTATGTTAAATGGCACCCACGTCAGTAATAAATCATTAACTAACATTGAAAGCCTTGAAAACCATAACCTAAATGTATATAGTCCGCACCTTACGCCGGTAAACGTGTAACGGATTCGTTTTAGACACTCGGTCTTTGTCAACGGCGGATTGACAACCTATAGTATGAATTATGTTAGCTATTTCATAACTTACACTGTCACGCCTCGAAAATCGAAACCCGAGTTGGCCAGGCCCGAACCCGAATTTCAGGACTGTAAGTTGTATTTAAATAAAATATACATCGCAGCCCACATTATTTCATGCATTTTCAAGGCAATCAGAGCAACTAAAAGAATACTAATCATTGTCATTAAATATTGTCCACTAATCAATCCTTAAATCTTTAATTACATTGATATAAAAAAATAATAACAACATACATTGAATTTTAATTGATTTTTAAATTAAAAAAATATAAAAATATAAAAGTCTTCAATCGTGCCCAACCAGTTCTTCATATACAAACCCTGCAAAACAGTCCATATGGGTGTGAGCGCGACAGCTCGTAGGGTCACATCCTTCCCAAAATTGAAAATTTTACATTAACACAAATAAAACTCAATAATACAAATATGATTAATTACGACTATTGAATCATCATTGTACATGACAACAATAATAATTTATTTTTCATAATAACAAAAGAAGACAATGTCGTTATCTAAAATCATTTTTGGTTCAATTCAGGGCAGAACACCCATGTGTGTTGATCCTTTTAGGGAATGACCCTCGGCAGAGCACCGGTGTTGATCCTTTTAGGGAACGACCCTCGGCAAACCACCTGGTGAATAAACTTTTAGGATAAATACCCAGGGTAGAGTACCCATATGTGTTGATCCTTTTAGGGAATTGTCACGCCCCAAACACAGAAACCGGGCTCACAAAATTCCCGATCACCGAATCCGGCGCCGACAGCCTCCGTAGTACCCCATTCTCGGCTCCTAGCGCCCATACGCCAAATTCCGATCCTGGGATCCTACAAGGAGGATTTTCAGTATGAATTTTTTTTTGTAATGGAGCATAACCACAAGCTTAACCAAGTCACAAGACAACAACACCACATATCCACTATAACAAAAACTTTTAAGTACAATGCGGGAAGGGAAATACAGTATAGTCAAAAGGGTCCAAAATGATCTGATTCGCACTCCTGCCTCAGCGCTGCTGCTGTCCAACGCTACCTGCACGCAATGGTCGTGCATAAGCTTACAAAAGCTTAGAGGGTCGTGTAAGTGTGTGCGCAAGGCGAGTGCCAAGTGTATAACATCAGAGTAATGCGGAAATGTGCGATAAGTCCATGAATGCTATCAACTGAACCAAAGCCATGTAATGCAAGGTATGAATGCGATTAGCCATACCAAGGCCATGCGATGCGAGGCCTATGTAGCCAAATGTCATATGCGAGATGCAAAGCAAGCGTGCCAGTACTCATCAAGTACACATATCAGTACAGTTCCTCTCTGGATATCACCAGGGTCTAATACACCTCACACCATTTGCCTCCTCCCTAGGCATGATAGTCAAGCAAGCGGAAGAGACCACACTATCCGCCTGACCAGTAGTCTGCCAATACCTACCCGGCTCGTCGATAGCGGACACATTTGCGAGCTGGTCAAACTCAGCCTAGCTTATAGCCCCCTCACTCAAGCGGATAAGGCCACATCCCTTTCCAACCGACCACGACACAGTGGGAGACGCGGCCTACTGGTATTCGGCACTCGGGCGCTCGTGTATCCACTCGGTCTAGACGTTGGAGCATCTCCTGGTACCAAAAAGGTTCTGAGACTTTCACCCAAGGACATCCTAAGTGCCCACAGTGCTAGAACAAAGTATTTCCGGTATCCGATACAACCATCCACGATGTGCCTGTGGAGCCACGGCCCTGATGTCGCTAGGGCGTAAAGTGATCAAGTCACACATATGCGAGATGCATGAGTCACACCGTACAATCATGCAGAAATCTCACGCGTACTACGCGATCATGTGGGGCACTCCGTCTCATAAGGAGTCCTGTAAATGTCTCAGCCCAACGGCTTATGCTATGATCAAACATTTCTCATATCAAGCATACATATGATGCGTATGCGTATGAATCATGGAAGTGCACTAAGCATGTTATAAAGTGGTGGACTATCAACAAGTATGGGCCTACTAATGGGCCCTAGGGAGAGTTATAATGTGGACATTTAACCAACATTATTCTTACAACGTGGACGTCAAACCAACATTTCTCCCAAGGCATAACTTGTCATCAAACATTATTACACACACTATGGAGGAATCCCTCATTGCAATGGACCCTAAGGACATCCTGTTGGGCCTCGACCCATGGGCCTTATATTCATCAAATGGGCCGCATCATATGGGCCTTTTGTAAATCAAGTGGGCCACATCAAAGGGGCCTTATGTACATTGCAATGGGCCATATCCTACGGGCCTTTGAATACATCACAATGGGCCTCGTAACATGGGCTTTATATACATCAAAGTGGGCCCCAACCACGGGCCACAAATACATCAAATGGGCCCCATCACATGGGCCATATATATACATCAAGGTGGGCCTAAAAAAAATGGCCATGAATACACATCCAAGTGGGCCTCAATAACGGCCACAAATAGTTGAACGACTTGGATGCAACACATGCATCATGGTGGGGCCCATAAAGGCCCACCAAATGCCATATACAATAGATATATATATATATGCAATACTATAATATAATATTATTTATATATATATATATATATATATATATATATAGATACACATACATGCACATACCCACACGCATACACACACGTGCACACACACGGCACACACACACTGCCGCACCACCGTCCCTGGACGGTGAATAAAACACATATATCATGGTTGGCTCCACCGTCAGGCGGACGGTGGAGCAAAATACATACATCTTTGCGGGTCCCATGTGGGGCCCACCGCAACGTTTACTTTACATCTAACCCGTTCAGAAGGTCAGACGGGCCTGGACAAATGGGAGAAACAAATATTAGATTGATTCCAAACTTCTGTGGGCCCAAAAGAGTTTCAATGGTAGAATTCAATCACCGTTGTTTCTTGTGGTGTGGGCTACCTGAGCCATGGATGTGGCTGAAACTTTATGGGGGCCCACTTAAGGGGGTGGCCCGCCATATGAACAGATTGGATGATAAATAAACATTAAGGTGGGGCCCACGGCTGTAGCCGTGGGACCGTGCCCGTTTCACGCCGACGCAGCGGCGTCCTGGCTGCGTGTGTCGGAAGCGGCGGTGCGCCTTTCTTTTTTTTTTTTTTTTTTTTTGAAATAACCCAAAATCCGGGGTTTTTCACGTGTGGGGTCCGCTTCGGCCAAATCCACCCCAACCACTAGCTTCCACAACGGCCGGTACCAGTCCATCAAGACCAATTTAGGGTACTTTTCGGCGTGTAGGGAGATTTAGGTGACTTTAAACAGTGAACATCACTGTTTTCAAGGGTATGGCCCACCCAAAAGTTGGATTGACTTCCCATTTCGGCTCAACGCCTAAAACGAGTTTGGGAAAAGGATGGGCGGCTTGGATTGGATACAAACATCAAGGTGGGTCCTATACAAGTGGGTCACCCAATGGCTTGTAAAATCAAGCCATATTTGTGTTTTCCTTTTTTACGTCCAGAGAGTCCCTGGACTCTTTTTTTTGTCTGGGCATCCAGTGCCTTTAGGGTGGGCCCTTTGTAGATGGGCCACCACATGGTGAGGTGGTGTGGTCACCATACGTATGTAAAGTGGGCCCCACCTTTAGATGGTTTGGATTCCAATACATGCACCATAGTGGGGTCCATCGAAGTGGGCCATACAAACATAACATCACAAGAAAAGAAAAAGAGAGAGAGAGAGGGAGAGAGAGAGTGGGACACACGTGTGATGGAAGGACCCCGACACTATGGGCCCTCCCTTGCATTCCATCATACATAAAAAGGTAATCAAAGTGGACCATTAGCCACATCATAGGGTCCCAAGTGAGATCCATACCATTGATCGGTAGGCCTCACTTGGCCCATCTAAGAAAGCATGAAAACTACCCTATCAAAACACCCACCGGTTGATCTCTTTGATCCGTTGGAATGCCTATCTCCTTGTGCTCCTCTTTGATGGTGGAAGATGGAGTTTGAATGGTTAGGATGATGGATCTTGTGATGGGAATGGGTCACTCTCAATACACTCACTTTTCTCACACTTGGGATGCCATGGACGTGGGATGTTTTCTCCTTGCTTGGGAATGAGAAATGAGGGAGAGAGAGTGTAGTAAAGAGAGGGAGAGAGTAGCTTAGGTAGGCCATGATTACTTGTAAGAGAGGGTGGCTTGCAATAAATGGTTGTAAGAGGGCTAGGGGTAGGGTGGCTAGCCATAAGTGCTTGTAAGAAGGCTAGGGGGTAGGGTGGCTATAGCTTAGACTAGGGCGGCTATAGCTAGGCTAGGGTGGCTATAGCTAGAGTGATGTCATCCATCACTCTCATAATTACCTAGGGATTTGTGCCACATGGGATGGGTGGGTCCCGCAATGTGCGGTCCATGGTTATTATAATGTATGGTCCACATCTTATGATCTAAGCGTCGGATTGGCGCATGAGACGCGGTGTTGGAATCGTGGCGACGACGCGGTCGCTAAGATACAAGTCCCGGGTTAAGCCGACTCAAATATACAGGATATGACTTAGGATCGTTCGCAAACGTTGATTAACGTCGCAAGTTGCCGGAATTCGACGGGAAGGATCGCGGAAGTCGACGGAACAGTATGAACTAAGATACGGGTCTTACAGGAATTACCCACGGCAAAGCACCCGTGCCGATCCTTTCGGGTATGACCCTGGGCAGAGCACCCGTACCATGCTGATCCCTTCGGGAATGACCCTGAGCAGAGCACCCGTAACAAATATAATGTAATGATCCTTTTAGGGTAGAACACCCATAATTTAAATACAATTTAAAGCAATTAACAGTGATCAAATGAATTTATTTCACATATCATAAATCAAATAAATGCATTCTACATCACTTAAAATCAAAATTAAATAATTTAAATCAATAATACAAAATAAATAATCAATGTAATCAAATATATATACTAATGTAGTCTTTTCAATCGGGAAGATCACCTACTTGGTGTGTTGAGTGGAGGTTAAATGGCATAGTTTGGACATTGCAGATTGGAGATGGATCCAATTGATAGTCGAGATTTTTCAATTTATAGGTTGTCTCGAAAACGGAAAGAAAAAGGAAGAAAAACCGGAGAGGTTTCAATCTGTGTGGATTGTATTGTGGAAGCCTTCCAAATCCCTTACTGTAACGGAAGCTAGGTGGGTCCAACGAGATGCTTGTGAGAAATTCATTTCGTCCATCTACTTTGTCAGGTCGTAATAATACATGATTCTAAAGGTAAGACAGATTTGGAATTTAGGTGGGCCATAAGATTGGAAACAGTGGGGTTGAATGCTTGCCGTTAAAGTCTTCTTGGGTTGATGGTGAGTGGCCTAGATTATTTGGTGGGTTCCACCGATGAAGAATGGTGGAAGAAGAAAGCGGAGAGTTTGAATGGGAGAGGAAATTGGGGAGAGAGGTTATGTCGTGTGGTGAGAGGAGTGAGAGATGGGGTTGGTTACGGTGAGAGGAGTGACACGTCACTTTATTATTATTATTTTTTTAGAGTGGGCCCCACAGGAATGATATGATAGATCCACACCATTCATCAGTTTTGTTAGATAATTTTAGGACATGGCCAAGGAAATGAGGTAGATTCAAGGTTTAAGTGGGCCACACCAAAAGAAAAAATGGGATATAGTTCCCACCGTTAAAAAAATAGATGGGTTGTTACATACACTATCTGAACTCATAAAATAGATTAGGGTTAGGTTTTATTACCCAAGTATGTTGTCGGAAACGCCGAAGTTGTGATACAGATAGGGTGGCTAAGTGCATGGAGATACGGGATCAAATCCCAGGATGAATCTCAAACTCTCTCTCTCTCTCTTTCTCTCTCTTTCCTTCTCTTTCTTCTCTCTTTTCTCACTTAGGGTTAGAAATTCATATGTAAAGGGAGTGAGATGGTTTAAGGCACTTATATAGGCCCAGAACTGATAGGAATGGCCCCAGGGCCATGGTATACTTAGGTTATAGCCAAAACCCATCTATTTCGGCTCAACGGAGCACTTCTGGAAGCCCCCTTTCTGCATGCGGTCGGACTTAAGCTCCCTAGCATTGGATCTAGGTCAAGTTAAGTTTTCAGTCCGATTGGATTTACAAATCAACCATGGCGAACCAATTTCAGTTTAACGGTCACCGGTACTTGATCAGGGCCACAAGTGCACTGACATGTGTGAGAAATTTCTCCTTATCCAAGGGTGCATTTGGGTCAGATTCTAACGGTCTAAATCATTATATTTGGCCCGTAAGCGACACGTCTCAGTTTACTTAAGTTTGGATTTTATTTTGAAAGATATTCACGTTTCTCACACACTATATTCCGGGCTCAAGTTATGCATTTCTGGACACAGTCAAGACTTGATTTCTGAGATGGTTGTCAAGCCCAGTAAGGAGGTCATAATCATTTAGTTTCATGGTAATCGGACTTTCGACGTGCGGTCCAGGTCTGATACAGAGTTTCGTGATGCTCCCAGGAGTAACTAGGTAATGAGATTGATCTTAGGTTATAGGGTAATGTAGCGTTAAGGATTCTGCAAGTTTTGAATCTTGCAGTTCGTATTTAAAGTGGTTTAAGCTAATTCTACTGAGTATTCAGTTTAGCACTTAACTAAATTATGCCCTAATCATGACAGAATAAGGTCATAGGGCAGTTCTACGCCCCCTTCTGGTACTTTTAATTAGTATATTATTTTAATTATATTTTTAATAGTTCTTCATCAAGTCTACTTCATCTCTACCAAATATCATTAGATTTCGTGTTGTAGAAAAATTTTAAAAATTCTACAAGCAACAGCTATTCAAATTAATGATTTTCAGACGATTGTCACATCGACCCATATTTAAATATATTAATATTTTTATTATATTTTTCACTTATTTTTATATAAAACTAGACTTATCAAGCTTCATTCTGGCTTTTGAATCATCTAAATCGGAGTTATAACGAGGGAGATATGACTTTTTGAAGTTGAGCTAAAAAATAATAGAAAAATCGCAGGAAATGGGCTGCCCGGCCCGCTAGACCAGGGTGGTGATTCCGCCATGTGATTTTTGAAATGGGCATATCTTACAACCTGGGATAAGTTATTTGACCTGAAATATATAATTTTGGGGTAGGAGAAGCTGATTTATCCAAATAACCTATTTATTTCATGATATTCCAAAAGGTTAATGGTCAAAAACCCATTTTTTTATGTATTTACTATTTATGGTAATTTTTAGTTTAAGTATTGTTCTTCATCACCTAAACTTTAGGATTAATGTCTAATATGAAATTACTTAGAAAAATTTAAAGGACAAGATGGTGAAAGGTGAGATTTTGAAAGAAATGGGTAAAAAGGGGATTTCAGACTTTGAGATTGGGTTCTGACAAGTTCATAAGGTATTAGGATCGACCCATTGCCTAAGGACGTCTAACTCCAGGTTGGCAAAAATTCGGGGTGTTACATAAATGTCGGTCAAAACTTGAGGGTAGTTCTTCACTTGAATTGTGAATAGGGTTTCTAAGCTATGAACACTACTTCGGCGCGAGGGACTCATGATGGCAACAGGTTCTAAGGTTGTCAGCCAAGGAAAATTAGGGAAAACCTAATCCTATATAGCAACATAGCCTGCATTTAGAATCGGAATTAACCCAAATTAGAACTATTATGATAGTCATTCTACTTGATTAGCTGAATCAGCTAGTTAGGACGACGCAACTCCTAAAAATCGGGCCCTAATCAGATGATTAGATGCTACTATGCACTTGCATGACCCACACATGTTGTTGGGCTACATCTCTGGATAGCCAGAAAGCCTAAAATCAGACATGCACGGGTCATAGAGTTGGGATTTCGAAGAATCTAAGGAACCGTCGAATAGACAAGGATGAAGGGAGAAAAGTTATATGAAAGGGCTAAAAGGCTCACTTCCAAGCTTGGAAAATATCTACACATGCTTAGACTCGAAAGCTCCTGCAGTAAAAGAGACTGGGGGCAGCCTATAAGCGACATAAAATGATTCAAAGTGGAAGTTGACTGACAAAATGAACTTCACGATCACCCTCCCTCTATCTCTCTCCCTAGCTCCCTCTAAGCTAGGAATGGCTAGAATGAGATAAATGAACAGATTAGGGGCTTATATACCCCAGAAGGATTGGTTGGATAACTTATTAGGTGACTTAATATAATAAAAACGCAGCCTATCAGTTGGATTGATGAGGATACTGGTCGAACCAACGAGAACTAATAAGACTACTGGTCGAACCGACCGAACATGGGTTTTCAGGTTTCCTAGACTGCACAGGTTGATCAAACCAATAAGTCAATCGGTCAAACCGACTGAGCCTAGATTCCACTCCCTATGGCACCCTTCACTATACTAGTACTTGGGAAATAGTTTGATTGGATTTATGAAGTTGACTTAAAGTTTAAGTGCGAGGTTTCGGCATGAACTCCCACACACGAGTGTCTATGGAACATGACAGATATGCTCTGAGGGCTACGTAGGAATCTAAGGTTTGGTTAGAGTGGTTTTAAGTACATTTAGGCTAGCTACTTTCAGGGTCCTAAAAGTTAGGGATATGATAGTCCAGGTCCCACTGTCGGTACCGAGAAGTTAGGTTAGTCAACTCGTAATGTGACATGCTCACATGTGCATATTGGAGTTTAGGGTTTCAAGGTCTGGGCTCACTCATGGTTTCTAAGGTCAACCGTACTAAAGGTTGCTAAAGGTCAATGTTTAGCTAATACACTAAGTTTCTAACCTAAACACATGTGAATGTATGTGTGAGGACACAATAAATTAGAAAATTCTATTAGTGACAGACGAGGATATCCAATACTCGAGTATTAGAAGACGGGGCGCTACATTGGTGTAATTGAAAAATCATACACATTAGACATTATTCAATAAAACATTTGACTTCTTTCCTCTTATTATTTCTTGTGGAGTCAAGATTTTGACTACTTGAGAAAGACAGTGATCTTTTTTATTATCTCCTCACATTCTTTCCTGCATAAAAAAAAAGCTAGCCTTAGTTTTATCAAAATTTGTTTTTGCTAACTTTTTAATTAAACCACTTTTTATATCCATTAGATGTGGCTCAAATACTTAGATTGTTTCCATTGCAAAGAGAAATGTTTCTTTATCAACTGTTCTAATGATTAAGGTTAACATGAAACTTTTTAAATCTTCCTCCCTTCTCTTTCATGTTCTCCCTCTCTAGCCAATGCAAGGAGTGTGGTGTTCTGATGTTGGATTTTCTTTGGTATATACAAACAAAACTGCACGCTGGGGTGTTGTATTCTAGAGATAGCTTGTCAGGGAACCTATACACCAATTGAATCAACCGAAGAAAGCAAACTATGTCAAAAAAAGCAACATTGTCCACACTTGTCCCAACATGAATTGATACTAAGCGATTTGGTACTTCCAAATAAGCATAAGGTTCCAAATCACTACCAGATCAAAAGTCAGGGTCAGTTTCGGTTCTAGGTAAAGATCCATAACCACCAGTCCCAGCTCCTTAGCCAACATACCCAGATCGAATGTATTCACTCCCTTAAAGGGAATATAAGCTCATGCAATTTATTCTATTGTCTGCTTAAATGTGGACAACAAGTGAACTGTGCCATGTTTTCTCAACTAGGTGGCTGGTCCTACTTTAGATTTTTCTTTAGTTATTTGTTAAAGTGATGTAGAGCGGGTCGCGCATAGTTTCATGGCCAAGATGAATCAGAAAAGGCCTGGTCGACGGCAGAAGTGATCCGGACCGTCGGACCTTAGATCGGGCGTTTCTCACAATTCGGAATAAGTTATCAGGCATAAAATATATGATTTTGGGGTAGAAGGAGCTACTTTAGCCAATCAACCTCGCTACGCCGGGTTACGCAACCCGGAATTGCGAAATACCCCTAGATTGACGATCGTTTTCCTATTTTAATTTCGTTTTTACTATAAATAGTAAGTTTTAGTTTGATTATAACTCTTCATCCGTCTGGCTTTAGGAGTTGTGTCTAACGTGAAAAGAGCTTAGAATAATTAGGAGAATGGTTCGGTGAAGCCAAATAGGATACTTACTAGTTTTAGCCGAAAACCTTGCGCACTAGTAGACATCACGACCGTCTATAAATAGTAAGTTTACTATTTATAGTAAGTCGCGGATTCTATGAGTTTTAGTTGTAGTTTGATTCTGATTTCTTTTCCATTACTTGGTACGCCTATTTAAAGGGTTGTGAATTCATTTTTATGAATTAATTAATCAATTTTTAATTTATTAGAATTTATTTCTATTTTCTATTTTCTTTCCTCGTGGATTCGAGAAGTATATGTGAGGAGTCCGATGAAGCTCCGTGGATTCGAAGTAGTTATCCTTATCATGTTCATCCCTGCGTCATAAAGGCTTTTTTCTTGGGTTATTGGACTTTACCAAATCAGAAGGTAAAGGTTATTCATTTAGTGTAATTTTGGATGATTTTGGAGCATCCAGATAGGTCCCACGTCTGTATAGTCAGGATTGAGAGATGAATGTGACATTTCTATGGTGGATGAGCCATCACCACTTAAAAGGTTGAAAGGTTGTTAAGCCCATGAGAGAGCCGTGCGGTGGATTCTCCCCGGTAGTGACACGGGCTCAACTAATGTGGGTTTTCCTTGAACTATGTACGGGTAGCTTTTAGTAGATGGTTGGAGTACTACTTCATCAATTAGATGTTCAAGATCATCCAATCTATGTGATTTTTGTACTACATTTACAATGGGACCCACCATTTGTGCAGTTGAGTTGAGAGACGTATGTGACACGATTGTGGTGGCCAGTACCACTTGAGGATAAGGTGGAAAATGAGAAAGAGAAAATAATAGTCATGGTTGTCGTGAAAGAACCGTGCCGTGTTAGTTAGGATAGATGAACTTGACCCACTAGGATTCTCAATGTCTATTTTTATGGGATTGAACTTTGTCAGAGAAGATGGTTAAGATCATCCAATCAATATTGTATTTTTTAAAAAAAGAAAAATGTGCCAACCATATACAATCGATGGATTGATAACCGAAACTTAAGAAGTGGGTAGAAAAATATTGTAACAGAAATCCATACTATCCAACCAATGAGAGAAAATTGTGCCACATCGGTCTGGAATTGGAGTTTGTATGCAAATTACATGCCATCAGGCAACGTAATTTTTCGCGTGGCTCAGTGAAAAAGCATTAAATGTATATATGCAAATTTAAAGTAAGAAGGATAACATCTTTATTTTATGTAAGAAATTTTTTACTTTCTATTAAGAGCTTGTATATGACAAATACATATAACACTTTTTCATTGTGGCCTGACAGCCGTTAAAAAAAGTACCCTGTCAGCTTCACCCACTTGGGTTTTTCTTGAGATATTTGCAGATGGCTTTCCGTGTAGAATTGGAATTTATCAAATCAGATGGCTCATTGGATTTGTGTGGCAAGGTGGGTTCTCAACGGCCAAGCCAGCTGCGAGCTTTAACTGCTCCCCTGCCTAACAGCTCAGAGAGAAAAAGTTTAATGCTCTGGCAGCGTTTGATGGTTGATACTCATACACCAACAATATGTAGAGGTGGCATATGAATGTGAATAAAATAAAGCTGTTCAAATTGCTAGACCCACCGTAAATGGATCAAAAAAACATAAGCGAGACTGATTTGGTACGTGGATTGTACGGTTGAGATGAAAAGCACCCTAGGGTTCGGATTCAACCAAGAAGCACCCGCGGGGAAGAGTTCAAGCATGTTCGACCAATCTGATTTTGGGTTGATGGGGACTATGTACAGTGGGTCCCACAATTTGAGTTAAGGAATTTCAGTTGTAGGATTTTGAATGCTTGCGTATCAACCTCACACTTGCAAGAGTATCAAATAACTTAGCTCAGAGATGCTTGTGACAAATCCACTTCGTCCATCAGTTTGTCAAGATCCCATACGAGAGGATTTCAAAAATCAGGTAGATCCAAAACTAAGGTGGGCCCATCACACGTAACAGCAGAGATTGAACGCTCACCATTGGAAACTTTGAGGGGCCACAGATGTTTTGCATCAGGATGATATTATGGGTACAATTTATCTGAGTGGTAACAACCCTATAAACGGTTTGGATGGCATATAAACACCATGATCGGCTCCAGGAAGGTTTCAACAGTGGTCGTTCCGTTCTCACTTTTTCCCGTGGTGTGGCCCACCTGAGTTTTGGATCCCTGTCCTATTGTGGTCTCGAGAAACTGAAGGATGGAGTGGATTTGTCAAGGGAATATCTGCGGGCACAGGTAATTGATGTCCTTTTCTCTGCGAAAGGAATTATTCTTACACTAGTAGATCGTGAGAAATTTCCTACTGTACGACCCATTTATGGCCCACCAGCCATTTGAAGCCCACCTCTTTTTAGCTTCAGAATACTCCCATGTGTACGGCCGACTTTTCAAGGGACCAAAATACCCCCGTCACTCATTCCTTCCGGAAGCCAACTGGCTGGTGTGCGAAGACGAGCGCTGACGCTCCTCGACATGGCCCCACAATGATGTATTTATTATATCCACACCGTTCATCCATATTTCGAGATCATTTCAGAGCATTATCGGAAAAAACGAATCATATCCAAAGATCAACTGGACCACACCAAAAATAGCAGCGGAAAACTTGATTTTCACTGTTAAAAATTTCTTAGGGCCCACCGTAACATATATTTTCCATCCAATCTATTCATAAGGTCACAAATACCTGGATGAAGAGGAAAAACAAATTTCATATTGATCTAAAACTTATGTGACCCCTGAAAGGATTTCATTGGTAGAGGTTCAATCCTCCACGGCCTTTTACGGTGTGGTCCACTTGATAGCTAGATCTGTCTTATTTATCGTCTCAAGCCTTAATATGAGCTCGTCAAATAGATGGACGGTTTGGATATAACACAGGCGGGACCCACAAAAGGAATGAAAATTCGTCAGAAAAAAAAAAAACAAAAAGTCCAGACTGCCGCGGCACTATCGCTGGGACGGTGGCAGTGCCACCCCAGTCTGGCAGAATTTATTTATTAAAAAAATAAATAAATTTACAGGGAGAACTTTTTTCCCTCTTCCTCCGTTTGTCTCTAATACATAATTATGTAAATATGTATATGTAAGTATATAAAAATATTTTTCAAACTTTTAATTCATTTCTTTGTCTATTTATTTAACAAACATATCTCCTTAAGTAGAATGAGTTGCCTAACGTACTACATATGATTTTGGGGTAGGAGAAGCTAATTTAGCCAACTAACGTAGTTATTTTCCAAGATTCCATCAGGTCAATGGTCGAAAATTCATTTCATTCACTTCGCGGTCAATTTCATTCACTTTGCAGTCATTTTCATGCATTTCACGGTCAATTCGCTTCACTTCACGGTCATTTTCATGCATTTTACGATCATTCCCGGTGATTCCGTGTTGATTCACGGTCATTTCCATGCATTTCACGGACAATTCCCTTCACTTCACGGTCATTTCCACGCATTTCACAGTCAATTCGCTTCACTTCACGATCATTTCCATGCATTTCACAGTCATTCCCAGTGATTCCGTGTTGATTCACGGTCATTTCCCTTCACTTCACGGTCATTTCCACACATTTCACGGTCAATTTGCTTCACTTCACGGTCATTTCCATGCATTTCACGGTCATTCCTGACGATTCAGTGTTGATTCACGGTCATTTTCACGCATTTCACGGTCATTTCCCTTCACTTCACAGGCATTTCCACGCATTTCGCGGTCATTTCCCTTCGCCTTGAATCAACATGGAATTGTTTGGAATGACCGTGAAATGCATGGAAATGACTGTGAAGTGAAGGGAAATGATCGCGAAATGCATAGAAATGGCTGTGAAGTGAAGGGAAATGACCGCGAAATGTGTGGAAATGACCGTGAGTCAACACGGAATTGTTTGGAATGACCATGAAATGCATGGAAATGACTGTGAAGTGAAGGGAAATGACCGGAAAATGCGTGGAAATGGTTCTGAAGTGAAGGAAAATGACCGCGAAATGCGTGGAAATGACCTTGAATCAACACAGAATTGTTTGGAATGACCGTGAAATGCATGGAAATGACTGTGAAGTGAAGGGAAATGACCGCGAAATGCGTGGAAATGCCTGCGAAGTGAAGGGAAATGACCGCGGAATGACCGTGAATCAATTCTGGCGATATCCGACAATTGTGTGCATCGATGCATTTCACGGTCATTTCACTTCACTTCACGGTCATTTCCATGCATTTCACGGCGATATCCGGCTATTCCGTTTACGTTCACGGTCATTTCAATGCACTTTACGGTCAATTCACTTCACTTCACGGCCATTTCGATGCATTTCACGGTCAATTCTCTTCACTTCACGACCATTTTCATGCATTTCACGGCGATATCCGGCAATTCTGTTTACGTTCACGGTCATTTCGATGCACTTCACGGTCAATTCACTTCACTTCACGGCCATTTCGATGCATTTCACGGTCAATTCTCTTCACTTCACGACCATTTCCATGCATTTCACGATGATATCCGGCAATTCCTTTTACATTCACGGTTGTTTCGATGCACTTCACGGTCAATTCACTTCACTTCACGGCCATTTCGATGCATTTCACGGTCAATTCCCTTCACTTCACGGCCATTTCCATGCATTTCACGGTCATTTCGCTTCATATCACGGTCATTTCCATGCATTTCACGGTCATTTCTAGCGATTCTGTTTAGATTCACGGTCATTTCGATGCACTTCACGGTCAATTCCCTTCACTTCACGGTCATTTCCACGCATTTCACGGTCAATTCGCTTCACTTCACGATCATTTCCATGCAATTCACGGTCAATTCCGACGATTCCGTTTAGATTCACGGTCATTTCCATGCACTTCATTGTCAATTCCCTTCACTTCACGGCCATTTCCATGCATTTCATGGTCATTTCGCTTCACATCACGGTCATTTCTAGCAATTTCATTTAGATTTACGGTCATTTCGATGCACTTCACGGGCAATTCCCTTCACTCACGATCATTTCCACGCATTTCGCGGTCAATTCGCTTCACTTCACGGTCATTTCCATGCATTTAACGATCAATTCCGGCTATTCCGTTTAGATTCACGGTCATTTCCATGCATTTCACCGTCAATTCCCTTCACTTCACGGTCATTTCCACGCATTTTGCGGTAATTTGCTTCACCTCACGGTCATTTCCATGCATTTCACAGTCAATTCGCTTCACTTTATGGTCATTTCCCTGCATTTCACGGTCAATCCCGGCGATTCTGTTTCATTTCACGATTATTTTCATGCATGTCACGGTTAATTCCCTTCATTTCACGGTCATTTTCATGCATTTCATGGTCAATCCCCTTCACTTCACAATCCTTTCTATGCATTTCACTGTCAATCCCGGCGATTCTGTTTCATTTCACGGTCATTTCCATGCATTTCGCGGTCAATTCACTTCACTTCACCGTCATTTCCATGCATTTCACGATCATTCCCGGCGATTCCGAAAATGACGGTGAAGTTAAGTGTAACATCCTGGATTTTCACTGTTTGGGATTTTCAAAAATTCTTAAAATTTCTTTTTAATTAACTTATAATATCACTTAATGACCATTAGCACTCAATGTTAGATTATACTGGGGTGGACCAGTCTAGTTATGATGGGACCAAGTGCGGCCGCAAGCCGATGGCTGTTTACACTTAATAACGGCCGTGTGGGCCACCCCAATGACGAGAAGTGTCAGAAAAAATCTAAAACTTTAGAAAATCATAGATCTCACTGGGCTTGTGGTCCATCGCGGACTGCGGACCCAGTGGACACCCATAAGTACCATCTGGCGCTTGCCCAATGCGCCCCACCAATGCCGATTAAAATTTGCAGCGACGAAAAGAAATCGAGACTCGGGCCTTCCAGTCGTCGGATTTCTTCCAAATTTACGGTGAAGGTTTAATGTATTTTTTAACGCATGCCCACCAAATCCGGGCCCCGATCGTGGCACAGAACCGTTGATCATAAATCGGACCCGTACGACCAAACTCCGCATCCGTTCGTTTTCAAATTTTGCAAGGCCCCTCATCGGGTCATGGACCACTTATCCTATAAATTTCATGGCCAGAGGGCCATCAGAAATGCTCCAATCACCAAAATGGCCCCCACAGGACCACTTAAAGGTCAGAAACGCTTTCTCAGATCATATATCCGTCCATCCGTTCGTCCTCAATTTTTGCATGGGCCCTAGTCAGGCCATAAAGCACCTACACGCCAAATTTGGTGGCCGGAGGGGCATTAGGGTCACCCCAACTTCAATAGGGAGCCCTAGAAGGCTAGTTTGGGAAATTGTGGGAACTTAAGTGATTTGAGTCGTCCACTCTTATGCCAAGTTGGGGATTTCAGACCGTCGGTTTACGACCAAACTTTACCCGTGGATTAAGGATATTTTCCTGCTCACATCCGTATAGCCGCGGCCCCGATCGACCATCGGTGACCGTTGAACAGACTTCTAATCATATCTGTCGATCGGCGCGTCGAAATGGCTGGCCGATTGTGTCCATACGTAGATCATCATTAGGACTAACTATCCCACGGTGTATATCGACTAGTATACCCATAAGCTAGAAAAACCCTCCCATAGGGTTAGTATAGTAAAGACCCAACACTTGGGGCCAATTGCACCAAAACTGGCACTATATAAAGGGTTTCATTTGGGCACCCCTCTCCCCATACGATTTTGCCCTAAGAGAAAAGGGGAAAAGAAAGAAGAGAAAGAGGAGAAAGAAGGGAGAGCAAGGGAGTAGTGAGAGTGGAGGTGAGCAAGGTGGACTCTCAATCAAGGTGGGGCCCAAGAGGATCAAACCCACAGCCTCCTACACCTTCTCCAAGAAAAAAACCATGCACCACAACCACCAAAATCGTCCATTGATCGTCTAGGTAATGCTTCTCATCCTTTATCTTGAAAACCCTTTTTGATGAAGGGAGATTTTACATGGATTTCTCATGAATGAACTTGCTTTAGGGATTCCGACCAACCGGCCCCAAATCGACGTTCTTAGGTCGTTTTTGAGTCTCCAACAAATCACAAGGTGCGGACTATTGTTCTTAGGTGGCCTAGCACCAATTTTAATGTGGGATTAATGATTTTGAATGCTTGGATGTTATATTTGAAATTCTAGAGAAACCCTAGGAAATTACATATTGTTGGAATTGTATGAATGTGCATGCTTAGTTCTCTCATTATTTTGATCTTGCCTCTTACATGATTGTGTGTATGAATGAATCACTTGCTCATGTTTTATTGGTTTTTTTTCCATATGTTGTGCTTTATAATATGTATGGTTCATTACCCTTGTGCATATGATGGCTTGAGATGGAGGAAGTGCGCAACTTCCTCACTTACACACACACATAGCTCACATGCACTTATTACATGTTATGGTTAGTCTTGCTTGTTATGAGAATCTGAATGGTATATGAGATGCACGAGAACATGCGGTCGCTATGCTAGTTGATAATCTGTATAATTGGCATGTTACGGATCCCCTCACACCCTTGGGTTGGTCAGGAACTTGATGAGAGACGGTAGTCCCATCGGTAGGACTATGCTAGGGCTATATCCGTGGGCTTGGGCGGGTGTGTTCGGGTGGCTGTAGTTCGACTACATGGGTCCCTTGTGCCCGAAGTCACTCGCCTCACACTTGCCTAGCCCGTGCAGTCTAGCCTACTGTCTGACCAACCTTGTTTGTCAACCCTGTTTGCTCACCTATGTACGGAACCTGAACCACCCTGCAACCATTGTAGCCCATTGATAATCCACTTGTAACTGATCCACCGTCTCGTGAGCCGGGCATGGTGGAATGGGACACTGTGTCCGAGCTGTCGGCCTACGCTGGGGTGACGCGCCTCCCCGTAGTGACCGCGAGCGATCCCTTCCTCTCAGCACTCCCCATGTGCTTGGAGTCGGGGATGGGGAACCCGACGGGATCACGGATCGCGGTGCCTTGGCCTCGCGCATTGAGGGGTCTCGGCACCGCAACTAGTTGAGGGCATTGATACGTGGGGTGAATCAGTTTCTCAAACCTGCTGGATGAATGGAATTAACTAAGAACTTGGCTAACATATCATTGCATCGCATTAGCTAGGTTGGCGACTCGGCAGTCGAGGTCGCTCTGAGGGAGTGTTGTCATATGCGATCGTAAGATGGAGTCGCTTGAGGGAGAGTTGTGGCGAGGGCATGCATCATTTCATCCATCATGCGTGCACATTAATAAGATTAGTTTAGTGACTGTGAATGATTGTTTTTCATTAAATCCACAATATAACTGATGTTTGTGATAACTTGAGACTAATAGTTCACACTGAGTTGATCACTCACTCCCACTCTGGGACGGTGTTTTAAAACACCAACCAGACCCATTCACAGATGCAGGTGACCCAGTGCATGAGGAACCTGGCGAAGTGAGCTTTGACGAGGAGGACGAGTTCTCCTACTTTCAGCTGATGGGCGGCTCTCCATCGGCTTGTTCGGTCTGAATTTGGATTTGCTGAGCCGCGGGCTCCGCTTTAGTCTTTTGGATATAACCTTTTTTCATTATCCTGTTGGGCAACGCCTTGAGCGATTCTTTATTATTTTTGGATCTGTATATTTGTGAGATTTCCTTCATTTCAGTAAACTGGTGCGATTGTGCTTCATGCTTCAGGTAATTCCAAATTGCGCAGTTAATTTGATTAATCATAAAAACCATAAATGCATGATAAGTGACACTCGGGAACTTGGGAGTCGAGCATATGCACGACCCCCAATTTTCCGGGGAGTTACATTAAGTGAATTGACCGCGAAGTGCGTGAAAATGGCCGTGAAGTGAAGTGAATTGACCGTGAAGTGCGTCGAATTTACCGTGAATCAACACAGAATTGTCGGAAATGACCGTGAAATGCATGGAAATGGGCGTGAAGTGAAGTGAATTAACCGTGAAGTGCATGGAAATGACCGTGAAGTGAAGGGAATTGACTGTGAAATGCATGGAAATGACCGTGAATCAACACGGAATCGCCGAGAATGACAGTGAATGCATGGAAATGACTGTGAAGTGAAGCGAATTGACCGTGAAATGCATGAAAATGACCGTGAAGTGAAGGGAATTGACCATGAAATGCATGGAAATGACCATGAATCAACACGGAATCGCCGGGAATGACCGTGAAATGCATGAAAATGACGGTGAAGTGAAGCGAATTGACCGTGAAATGCGTGGAAATGACCGTGAAGTGAAGGGAATTGACCATGAAATGCATGGAAATGACCGTGAATCAACACGAAATCGCCGGGAATGACCTTGAAATGCATGGAAATGACCGTGAAGTGAAGCGAATTGACCGTGAAATGTGTGGAAATGACCGTGAAGTGAAGGGAATTGACCGTGAAATGCGTGGAAATGATCGTGAATCAACACGGAATTGCCGAGAATGACCGTGAAGTGAAGCGAATTGACTGTGAAATGCGTGGAAATGACCGTGAAGTGAAGGGAATTGACCGTGAAATGCATGAAAATGACTGTGAATCAACACGGAATCGCCGGGAATGACTGTGAAATGTATGGAAATGACCGTGAAGTGAAGCAAATTGACTGTGAAATGCATGGAAATGACCGTGAAGTGAAGGGAATTGACCGTGAAATGCATGGAAATTACCGTGAATCAACACGGAATCTCCGGGAATGACCGTGAAATGCATGAAAATGATTGTGAAGTGAAGCGAATTGACCGTGAAATGCGTGAAAATGATTTTTTAAAAAAAGTTTTCCTTGTAAAAATGTAAGGGGGAAAAAAATTTCCTTGTAATTAAAAAAAATAAAAATTACCAGACTGGCGTGGCACTACCGCCGAACCGGCGATGGTGCCGCGGCAGTCTAGACTGTTTTTTTTTTTTTTTTGCCATTGAATTTTAGTTGCTTTTGTGGGTCCCATCATAAGGTTTGTGTTATATCCAAACCGTCCATCTATTTGGCAAGCTCATATTAAGGCTTGAGACGAAAAATAAGACAGATCTAACTATCAAGCGGACCACATTGTAAAAGGCAGTGGAGAATTGAACGTATACCACTGAAACCCTTTTAGGGGTTACAAAAGTTTTGGATCATTATGAAATTTATTTTTCCTCTTCATCCAGGTCTTTGTGACCTTATGAGTAGATTGGATGGAAAATAAATGTTATGGTGGCCCTACAAAAGTTTTAACGGTGAAAATCAATCTTCTCGCTGCTCGTTGTGGTGTGGTCCAGTTGATCTGTGGGTATGGTTTTTTTTTTTTTTTGATAATGCTCCGAAATGATCTCGAAATATGGATGAACGTTGTGGATATAATAAATACATAACTATGGGGCCATGTAACTTTGATATCTTTTGAACCGTTCGTACAACTCGGCATTCGAGGAGCGTAAGCGCTCGTCTTCGAGCACCAGGCGATCTGCCTCAGGGAGGAAAGCAGGGGCATTTTCGACCTAAGTTACTTAACGTATTTCGCGGTCATTTCCCTTCACTTCACAGTCATTTCCCAAGCATTTCACGGTCATTTCCCTTCACTGCACAGTCATTTCCATGCATCTCAACGTCATTCCAAACAAATCCGTGTTAATTCACGGTCATTTTCATGCATTTCGCGGTCATTTTCCTTCACTTCACAGCCATTTCCATGCATTTCACGGTCATTTCGCTTCACTTCACAGTCATTTCCATGCATTTCACCATCATTCGAAACAATTCCGTGTTGATTCGGTCATTTCCACGCATTTCGCGGTCATTTCCCTTCACTTCACAGTCATTTCCCTAGCATTTCACGGTCATTTCCCTTCACTTCACAGTCATTTCCCAAGCATTTCACGGTCATTTCCCTTCACTTCACAGTCATTTCCATGCATTTCAACGTCATTCCAAACAATTCTGTGTTGATTCACGGTCATTTTCACACATTTCGCGGTCATTTCCCTTCACTTCACAGCCATTTCCATGCATTTCACGGTCATTTCGCTTCACTTCACAGTCATTTAATTTCCATGCATTTCACCATCATTCTAAACAATTCCATGTTGATTCGCGGTCATTTCCACACATTTCACGGTCATTTCCCTTCACTTCACAGTCACATTTCCACACATTTCACGGTCATTTCGCTTCACTTCACAGTCATTTCCATGCGCGAAAATGATCGTGAAGTGAAGACGCGGGACCACGAAATGCGTCAAAATGACCGTGAATCAACACGGAATATGCGGGAATGACCGTGATATGCATGAAAATGGGGGTGAAGTGAAGCGATTGGACCGTGAAATGCACGAAAATGACCGTGAAGTGAAGACGCGGGACCGCGAAATGTGTCAAAATGACTGTGAATCAACACGGAATATGCGGGAATGACCGTAATATGCATGAAAATGAGGGTGAAGTGAAGCGATTGGACCACGAAATGCACGAAAATGACCGTGAAGTTAAGACGTGGGACCGTGAAATGCGTCGAAATGACTGTGAATCAACACGGAATATGCGGGAATGACCGTGATATGCATGAAAATGGGGGTGAAGTGAAGCGATTTGACCGCGAAATGCACGAAATGATCGTGAAGTGAAGACGCGGGACTGCGAAATAAGTCGAAATGACCGTGAATCAACATAGAATATGCGGGAATGACCGTGATATGCATGGAAATGGGGGTGAAGTGAAGCGATTGGACCACGAAATGCACGAAAATGACCGTGAAGTGAAGACGTGGGACCGCCAAATGCGACCGTGAAGTGAAGACGCGGGACCGCGAAATGCTTCGAAATGACCGTGAATCAATACGGAATATGCGGGAATGACCGTGATATGCATGGAAATAGGGGTGAAGTGAAGCGATTGGACCGCGAAATGCACGAAAATGACCGTGAAGTGAAGTGAATTGACCGTGAACTGGATTTTTAACTATCGACCCAATAGAATCTTGGAAAATTACTATGTTGGTTTGCTAAATTAGCTTCTGCTACCCCAAAATCATATATGGTACGTTAGGTAACTCATTCTAGTTGAGGATATATGCTTGTTAAATAAATAGACAAAGAAATGAATTAAGAAATAGAAAAATATTTTTATATACTTATATATACATATTTACATAATTATGTATTTGAGAAAAGTTTAAGGAAGAAAATATTCTCCCCATGACATAATAAAAAAAAAAAAAAACTGCCAGAGTGCTGCCGCGATAGTCGGTGGTTTTTTTTTGTTGTTGTTTTTTTTTTTTTTTTTTGTGGGTCCCATTATGGGGTCTGTGTTATATCCAAACCGTCCATCTATTTGGAGAGCTCATATTAAGGCTTGGGACGAAAAATAAGATAGATCTAACTATCAAGTGGACCACACTGTAAAAGGTAGTTGGGAATTGAACGTATACCGTTGAAACCCTTTCAGGGCCACGGAAGTTTTGGATCATTACGAATTTTTTTTTTCCTCTTCATCTAGGTCTTTGTGACCTTATGAATAGATTGGATGGAAAATATATGTTATGGTGGGCCATACAAAAGTTTCAATGGTGAAAATCAATTTTCTGCTGCTCTGTGGTGTGGTCCAGTTGATCTTTGAATATGATTTTTTTTTTTTGGATAATGCTCCGAAATGATCTCGAAATATGGATGGACGTTGTGATATAATAAATACATAACTGTGGGGTCCATGTAACGTTGATCTCCTTTGAACCGTTCGTACATTTCGGAGTTCGAGGAGCGTTAGCGGCCGATCCTCTTGCGGAAGGAAAAGCAGGGGCATTTTCGACCTTTGGCAAGTCGGCCGTACGCCTGGGGAGTATTCTTGGCAAGTAAAAAGCAATGGGCTTAAAAAGGTTGTGCCCATATACTGGTCGCACAGTTGGAAATTTCTCATAGATCGTGGTGTATAACACACGTGGTCATGGTTGTCTTTGACGTGGTATAAACAACCATCGATCCAATGCGTTTACCCTCAATCTGAGGGCTAGGAACATCTGTCCAACTTATTTATTATGCTACAGAGCCATGGAGAAAACTCATGCAACAAACGGTGGAAAATTGACGGTCCAGGACAGTATAAAATTACATGCGTGTCATTGCATGTGTGCATGAGTATAATCCATCGTCCTGTGATAGAATAATCATAAAATTCCTCACAAAATATAGGCCTCACTGCACGTGGACACATGGCCAAAAAATGACAACAATTGCAAGATCCTGAGTATGAAATTTTGACCGTTGAAATTCCACCATTTATCATTATTATTATTACTACTCACCCAATTTAGAACCACGTAACTGATGGCTTAGATTGACTGATCCATGCCATTTTGAGCTACCTCGATCCAGACTATCTAAACTGACGCACGTGTATGCCACATGTTTGGTACTCACGCGCAGTATCATAATCCACCACACAGTGAAATATCACGTGGGTGCCCGTGAAAAATCCACTCCGTCTGTCAGGTTATAAATATCACGATAAAAGTGAAATATTAAGAGATCACTGCACGAAACAGCCGGAATCGAACACTTACCAGTTTGAAAGGTGTGCGGCATATTCTAGAAAACACATAGGTGTATCTTCAATTTTTCACTGTATATAAAATTGTATAAATAGTTTACAAATATTTCATCCAAATAGTTATTATGCAACATCAAAATCAAGATACAAAGATAGTTGTTTCGTATTCATACCGTCCTCACCATTAGCCGAGACTTCGTTGAGTCATTTCATCAAACACTTGGTGAGCAACATCAATATCAAAATAATTACTCGAATTTGATCTAATCCTATTTGAGCTCGGACAAAAATTTTCAAGCTCCAAAAAATAGCTCCACTCGGCTTGAACTCAATTTTGAACCGAATTGAATTAAGCTTTTTCGATTTGAGTCGACTAATTTTTGTGTACAGCTCTACCTGCTTATACGAGTAGTAACATTATGAACGGTTAAGATGGCATAAAAACATTGCGGTCGGCTCCAGAAAGGGTAAGTTTCTGTTATCATTGTTTTGTGTGGAGTGGCCCATTTGAATTTTGGATCTTCCTAATTTTTCGATTCCTACATTATATGATGTTTATAAACCGATAGACGGAGTGGATTTGTCAAGGGAATCTCTGTTGGCCCACACAGCTTCCGATCGGATGAACTTCCTGCCCTGCCCGAGGGTACATGTAACTCGCGAACCTTTGTTCATTGAGAAATTTACGACTGTACGACCCATTTATGGCCCATTTACGAGACCAAGCCCACCTCATTTTACCTCGCAAGAATAAGCCCCAGCTGTACGGACGTCATCCCAAAGGTCGAAAATGCCCTTGCTTTTTCCTTCAAGCGGATCGGCCACTGCTTGAAGACGAGCGCTGATGCTCCTCAAACTCCGAGTTATACGAACGGTTCAAAAGAGATCAACGTTCATCCATATTTTGAGATCATTTCGGAGCATTATCTTAAAAAAAAATCATATCCAAAGATCAACTGGACCCCACCGCAAAGAGCAGCAGAAAATTGATTTTCACCGTTGAAACTTTTGCAGGGCCTACCATAACATTTATTTTCCATCCAATCTATTCATAAGGTCACAAAAGACCTGGATGAAGAGGAAAAATAATTTTCGTAATGATCCAAAACTTATGCGACCCCTAAAAGGGTTTCAATGGTAGACATTCAATCCTCCAGTGCCTTTTACAGTGTGGTCCACGTGATAGCTAAATCTGTCTTATTTTCCTTCTCAAGACTTAGTACGAGTTCTCCAAATAGATGGACGGTTTGGATATAACACATACCTCACAAAAGGACCCACAAAGGCGGCGGAGATTACAACAGAAAAAAAAAAGAAGCCTGGAATCTATGGCTACGGATTATAACCGTAGCCATAACTGCAGCCCACGCTTTTTCGAAATGTCCTTTGCCATGTATCGAAGGTCTTTCGATATAAACTTCGATATATTGAAGGTCTATTAATCGAAAAAGGTCCAAAACTGTCCAGCGACTTTGCATAAAAAAATCCTGCAATTTTCCATACATATTGAAGTGTATTCGATATTTTCAAAGCTATAGCTACAGATTATAGTCGTAGCCATAACTGCAGTCCGTAAAAGTCTATGCAATTTTTATTTTTATTTTTATTTTTTATTTTTTACATGGAGAACTTTATTCTACCTACAATTTTCTCTAATACGTATTTATATAAATATGTATATATAAGCATATAAAAAGTTTTTTCTCTCTTTTTTTCATTTCTTTCTTTATTCATTTAACAAGAATATCTTCTAAACAAAAATTAGTTACTTGATGTACCCTATATGATTTTGGGGTAGGAGAAGCTACTTTAGTCAACTAACCTAGTTATTTTCCAAGATTCCATCAGGTCGATGGTCGAAAATCCATTTCATTCACTTTGCGATCAATTTCAATCAGTTCGCGGTCAATTTCATTCATTTAATTTACTTCATGGTCATTTTCATGCATTTCACGATCAATCCCGGTGATTCCGTTTTGATTCACGGTCAATTCCCTTCACTTCACGATCATTTCCATGCATTTCATGGTCAATTCCCTTTACTTCACGGTCATTTCCATGCATTTCACGGTCAATTCACTTCACTTCACGGTCATTTCCATGCATTTCACGGTCATTTCCACTTATTCTGTGTTGATTCATGGTCATTTCGACGCATTTCACGGTGAAGTGTAGCGATTGGACCGTGAAATGCGCGGAAATGACCGTGAAGTGAAGCGAATTGACTGTGAAATGCATGGAAATGATCGTGAAGTGAAGGGGTATGACTGTAAAATGCGCTAAAATGACCGTGAATCAACACGGAATAGGCGGGAATGACCGTGATTTCCATGCATATCACGGTTATTCCCACCTATTTCGTGTTGATTCACGGTCATTTAGACGCATTTCACGGTCATGCCCCTTCACTTCACTATCATTTCCACGCATTTCACTGACAATTTCCTTCAATTCACGGTCATTTCCATGCATTTCACCGTCAATTCGCTTCACTTCACGGTCATTTCCATGCATTTCACGGTCATTCCTGGCAATTCTGTGTTGATTCACAGTCATTTTCATGCATTTCACGGTCATTTTCCTCACTTCACGGTCATTTCCACGCATTTCATGGTCAATTTGCTTCACTTCACGGTCATTTCCATGCATTTCACAGTCATTCCTGCTTATTCCGTGTTGATTCACAGTCATTTCGACGCATTTCACGATCATGCCGCTTTACTTCATGGTCCTTTCCGTGCATTTCACGGTCCAATCGCTACACTTCACCGTGAAATGCATCGAAATGACCATGAATCAACACGGAATAGGCGGGAATGACCGTGAAATGCATGGAAATGATCGTGAAGTAAAGCAAATTGACCGTGAAATGCGCGGAAATGACCGTGAAGTGAAGGAGCATGACCGTGAAATGCGTCGAAATGACCGTGAATCAACACGGAATAGGCAGGAATGACCGTGATATGCATGAAAATCACGGTCATTTCTGCCTATTCCATGTTGATTCACGGTCATTTCGACGCATTTCACGGTCATGCCCCTTCACTTCATGGTCATTTCCGCGCATTTCACGATCAATTCGCTTCACTTCACAGTCATTTCCATGCATTTCACGGTCATTCTCACCTATTCCGTGTTGATTCACGGTCATTTCGACTCATTTCACGGTGAAGTGTAGCAATAGAACAGTGTAATGCACGGAAATGACCGTGAAGTGAAGGGGCATGACCGTGAAATGCGTCGAAATGACTGTGAATCAATACAGAATATGCGGGAATGACCATGAAATGCATGGAAATGACCGTGAAGTGAAGCGAATTGACCGTGAAATGCGCGGAAATGACTGTGAAGTGAAGGGGCATGACCGTGAAATGCGCCGAAATGACCATGAATCAACACGGAATAAGCAGGAATAACTGTGATTTTCATACATATCACGGTCATTCCCACCTATTACATGTTAATTCATGGTCATTTCCGCACATTTCACGGTTATGCCCCTTGACTTCACGGTCATTTCTGTGAATTTCACGGTCCAATCGCCTCACTTCACGGTCAATTACATGCATATCATGGTCATTCCTGACTATTTCGTGTTGATTCACGGTCATTTCGACGCATTTCACGATCATGCCCCTTCACTTCATGGTCATTTTCGCACATTTCACGGTCAATTTGCTTTACTTCACGGTCATTTTCATTCATTTCACGGTCATTCCCGCCTATTTCGTATTGATTCACAGTCATTTCGACGCATTTCACGGTCATGCCCCTTGACTTCACGGTCATTTCCGCGCATTTCACAGTTCACATGGTCTACGATTCGCATGGTAGTGAAAATGTCTACGATTCGCATGGTCTTGAGTATAGTGTCTACAGAGGACTTACATCTAGAGCAACTAGATGTTAAGACAGCCTTTCTTCATGGGGGTCTTGAAGAAGAAATATATATGCATCAGCTGACAGGAGACGTGACACCAGGAAATGAGAGCAATGTGTGCAGACTGAAGAAGAGTTTATATGGCTTGAAGCAGGCCCCGAGGTAGTGGTACAAGAAGTTCGACAGTTTCATGTAGGGAAACGGTTTTAGGAGATGTCATGCAGACTACTGTTGCTATTTAAAGAAGTTTGATATGTTGTATATCATCCTTCTTCTGTATGTTGATGATATACTTGTGGTCGGTTCAAGCATGAAGAACATCTCAGATTTCAAAAGACAACTGTTTAGAGAATTTGCCATGAAGGATTTAGAAGCTGCAAAAAAAATCCTAGGCATGAGGTAAAGCGTGACAGAGAAAATAAGAAATTAGTTTTGTCACAGGCAGAGTACATAGCCAAGGTACTTGATCGATTCAATATGGGAGGTGCTAAGCTGGTTAGCGCTCCATTAACCAACCACTTCTAGCTATCTAAGGAGCAAGGTGTAAAGACGTAAGAGGAACGGGACTACATGGCTAAAGTCCCATACACGTCAGTTATTGGGAGTCTCATGTATGCTATGGTGAGCACGAGGCCAGACATTGCTCAAGCAGTGGGAGTTGTTAACAGGTTCATGAACAACCCTGGGAAGGAACATTGGGAAGCTGTGAAGTGGATCCTTAGATACCTGGTAAATACTAAGGATGTAGGGCTATGTTATGGTGGATTGAAAATCAAGTTACAAGGCTACGTGGATTCATATTTGGCAAGAGATATCAACAGTAGAAGAAGCACTACAGGTTATGTCTTTTCTCTGGGTAGTGCTACAGTCAGTTGGGTCTCTCAGTTACAGAAGATAGTATCTATCAGTACGACAGAAGCAGAATATGTTGCGCCTACAGAAGCGTGCAAGGAAATGATATGGATGTAAGGTTTCATGGAAGAGTTGGGTAAGAAGCAAGCAGATTGCAAGCTGTACAGTGACAGTCAGAGTGACAGTCAGAGTGCAATACACTTGGCTAAGAATTCAGCCTTTCATTCAAGGACCAAGCATATTGCCACCAAATATCACTTCATAAGTTCATTACTGGAAGATGGATCGATTGATCTGGAGAAGATTCATACAAGTGAGAATCCTGTGGATATGCTGACCAAGGCGGTCACACGGGAGAAGCTGAAGCTTTGTTCAGCTTTGACTGGTCTTTAGGCTTGAAGACGGGGAGGCGATGCACTCCGAATGTAGAAGACGAAGTTTTATGATGATGTGTCTCTAAGTGGGAGATTGTTGAGATGTGGAGCCACATCTGGGGGCTGATCGACTGGTTGTAGCCCATGCTCGACTGGTGGAGTGCCCCACTCGACCAGTCGTGAGCAGTTGTGGACTGGCTAGACTCAAAGTCCAGCAAGCATCAGATTTTGGGTTCCGAGGTGCTCGACTGGTCGTGGCCCATGCTCGACCGGTCGAGGGGTCCGCTCAACCGGTCGTGCAGTCTGCTCGACCAGTCGAGGTTATGCAGATTGGTTTCTGAATTTGATGCGGACTATGGATTTTGGAGTCGGCTTTCGCAGAGGTGAGAAAGAGAGTTACCTAAACTATAAATAGTGGTCCCTAAGGCTTTTATAGGTATGATGGGAAATAATTTTAAGGTACGGGCAAAGGATTTTCTATGTACTTCCAAGGGAGAGGTTAGTATATTGCCTTGTAATCTTCGTTTTTCTTCATAGTGGAAGTTTGCATCCATGGTTTTTTACCCTTGTTGGGGTTTTTCCACGTATATTTTGTCTTGTGGTTTGTTTGCATTGCTTTGATTCTTTTCTAGTTTATATTTCTTCTTGTTTATCGTTTGTGGGTGAGACTTGAGATTGGATCTCGGTTCACTGCATTGTTGGCATGCTACGCAATACTTCTGTCTCGAGCTATTAAAGTACGAAGCTCGAAGACAAGGTAAGCAACTCTCTTGATGAAGAGATGAGCCCCAAAGCTATCCGAGGACATAACTTGGTAGGGAAAGAGTCATCTCACCAAAAACGTCTACATCACAAGAAAAGGATAGTCGAGGTAAGGAGCTCAGGATCCAAGCTTCCCTCCCGCTCTAAGTTGACCTGACCGACCACCACCGAGGTGGTACGAGTAAACCGAAGGGGATAATGCCCTAGACTCAGAAAAGGAGGGCATTACCTAAGCTTGGCCGAGGTGGGCTCGATGATAATTTTGAAAGTAGTTTCTCATCCAAATAAGGACCATCTAGCATAACCTTTAAGATATGATGGTTTCAGCACCACACATGGACCCTATAAATATAACCACCTTAAACAAGAGGAGGTAAGAAAAAAAAAACCTAAACTCGAGCCTTTGACTCAGATCTACCCATCTAACTTAGGCATCGGAGAGTCCATGATCATCATTAGCTCCCCTCACTGTCCACATCTTCCAGTTTCCTTGCAGGTTCATCGATGGGTGCTCCTCCACAATCAATCATATATGTTCATCTGATTCTGGCGATAACAGATTGACACTGTCTGTGAGAAAACTGATGGAGGGTGATGATACCAAGGGCCTCCTACAACAACAAAAATCAAGGTCAGTAAAAAAAAGAAATAAAAAATGAGGAAAGAATCCACTTGCTACAGACGTACCTTGATGGCCGAGTTCGCCACCACTGAGAATAGCCGCTTGGGACGTAGTGATAACAAAGAAGCTTATTGACAAGGCAAGCAACTCTCCCGACGAAGAGATGAGCCCCTAAGTTTTTCGAGGACATAGCTCGGTAGGAGAAGAGTCATCTCACCAAGAACGTTTACATCACAAGAAAATGATCGTCAAGGCAAAGAGCTTGGCATCCAAGCTTTCCCCGCGCTCCGAGCTGACTTGACCAACCACTTTCTTGGTGGTACAAGTAACCCAGAGGGGATTATGCCCTAAACCTGAAAAAGAAAGCCCGACCTAATCCTAGCCGAAGATCACATTGACTGAGGCAGGCTAGGCGACAATTTCAAAAACAGTTTTCCATCCAAATAAGGACACTCTAGCGTAATCTATTAAGGAACGACAGTTTCAGAACCGCCCATGAACCCTATAAATATAGCCACCTTAAACAAGATGAGCTAAGAAAACAAACCCAAGCTCAAGTCTTTGACTCAGATGTACCCCTTTAACTTAGGCATCGGAGGGTTTATGGCCATCATCGGCTCCCATTATTGTCCAAATCTTCTAGTTTCCTCGTAGGTCCATCGGTGGGTGCTCCTCCACAATCGATCATATCTATTCACTAGATTCTTGCAATAACAAATGATTTTAAATTTTAGACACTATATAAAAATGGATTATTTTAACCTTTGAATAAAATTTACCATAAATTTGTGATAATATGTTTTGATAAAAAAATTACCATAATATCGCAATATTTATAAAAATCACATCAATATTTGTCCCACAACCCTAATCAAACTGAAAATGTCAAAACTCAAATGTTTTAAATCAAGAATAGAAAGTCATCAAATTTTTTGTTGTAAATGGGTCAGGTTGTGTCGTATCGTGTCGGGCCTAAACAATTCGAGCCCGACCGTGCCTCGTGTCGTGTTGTGTCATGTTTTTTTTTTTTGAAAAGTGAGGCCCGACATGGCCCATGTGCCTAATGTGCTAATGTGACTACCATCCTTAACGGGTCGTACCATGTTGGATCATACTTAATGGGTCGTGTCTATTTGTCCAATCAAAATAAAGACAAACACACCGATATATTGAAAAATTATACTTTATTTAATATGTTGATTAAATGTTAAAATGAATGTTACAAAATTCATCATTGGTTGAGTATATACCAACTCATTGGTACCCATTCAACTTTAACGATTATTAGGAAGAAAAGAAAGATTACTTGATAATAGTATTGTTATTTTTATAAGAAATTTAAACAAAAAAAAAAACTATAAATAAGTAAAAAAAAATACATATAATGTTGAATTAAACAAACTGTTAATTTCGACTTTATTGATTTCATCTCTAGAAGTATCTTCTTCTATTGAGAACTTGAAAACTTGATATTTTTCAAGCTTCAAATTCGGAAAGCTTGGGACATTCACGAAATTGAGACCCATGAACTTTATCATTTAAAAGCCTAAGAGCTTAAGTATTTAGAGAACTTTAGAGATTTGAGAGAGGAAAAAAATGAAGAGTTTGATAACTTTGAAGAAGAGGAGTAATCCCCTTTTATAATTTCTTAAAATGTCAAATGTTCATTTTTCCCCTAAACTAGCCATTGTATGGCTATTAGGGGGATGGTCAGTTTCACAAAAGTAGCTAGTCCTACGCCATGCTAGGCCACCCGTTAATTGTGCCAAAAGGTCCATGTTGTGAGCCGTGCCACAGGCCGTGCCCGGTAGGCCTAACGCGGTGCTTTGTGACATGCTCCTGACTTCATTCTTGGGATCTGACTTGGGAAATTTTCGGGTGGAATTTTCTTTTTGCACAGTTGGTAACATTTTCTACAACTATAATATCAATGAGATAAGTGAGCAACTCAAAAACTTCTATTTCATTAAATTTCATTTATAATTACATTTGTAATTAAGTACATAAATACATTTCAGAATTTAAAAGTATTAAAACATCAAAGTGCAGTATTAGAATCCAAGCAATATTACTTATGATGCATGCGTTGCCCTGAAAGAGGTCAACCATGTATCATTAATTATATTAATTATATTATATAAATAATGGATTGGTGGAAATTTAATCCATGGTTTAATAAAAAAAATAAAAATAATCCAGTAGTCTAAATTTACTGAAAACCTGAACACTAGTAGGAGGTTAGGATTGCCTAGACAATATGGCTTTTGAAACACGACCAATTTACAAATATGGTTTTATATTTGGATAGTTGAAAGTGAGTAGTAAATGACATGTGCACAAGTATATTATACTTTCAGATGCCTCCCCTTTTACAATTGATTCTCTAACTCTCTCACACACATTGCAATCTGCTTCCTCTATCCGTATGTATTGCACGTGCAACTTTTCTAGTGTACATACGTACAATTTTTTTTTTTTATAATAATAAAATTATACTGAAAAATATCATTTTATAATAATAAAATTATCAATTGGAGAATGATGCCGACCTAGTTTTATAAGGACATTAATACAATATATATCCTAAAAGTTTTTTATTGACATGTGGGATGTCAATCATTGATCTAGGCAGTTGATTCCTTCATGCAAGTAGTGATGAGACATGGTGCAAAAATCATACCAGTCAATGATCCTAATAATCTAATTTATAGCATAAAAATGATCATGAAAAAGAAAAATATGTCCAATAATCACCTTGAATTTGATTATTTGCTCCATGGATTGCACATCTATTTAATAATCCCACCATGGAACTCTTATGATTCCAAAGAAGCACTTTTAATAATTCTAATCATTTGATTCATGGCCTGTAAAGATGGACGGTTGTAACAAAATTAGCTTGGTATATATATTCCTCTGTGGCTTGTACTAGTGGTATGAATGAGCGGACTGTTCGAATCAATGCATGTCACTACATGTTAATTAAAAAGTTTCTGTGTTGCTAACCTTCCCATGAAGGTATTGATGATCGCATTTCCCTTTTTTATTTATAATAAAATTGGGTAGATCACATACATAAATTAAAAAGAATTCATGGGATTTTATTTATATATTTTATTTGTACGTGCCACTTTTCTAGGACATATGTAAAAAGATAATAATAATAAAATAAAATAAAAAGTCATTTTGTAATAATGAAATTTTTATTTGGGGCTGTTGCGGCCCCACTTTCATTGGACGTTTTATGTCTCCAAAGCTTTAACTTGTGGGATGAAAATCACCAATCCAGGCTGTTAAATCCTTTATGCCACTAGGGTTGTGATCTGGTGCAAAAGTAGAGAAATAAAACATACTGAATAATCATTTAGAAACATTTATCCAATTATCAATAGTCTTGCACATCTTCATACCATGGGTAGTAATTCCAAAGAAGCACTTAGGTTTGATGAAGTTAACCATTAATATTTGATATATGACTTATAAAGGTGGCTAGTCATAACAAATTATTATGGCATTTACTTCGTCGCTTCCTAATACAAATGAATGTACCCAAATCTATATATTCGATCACCTTTTTTTACACACACTAACAGCCATGCACTCACACCACAATGGGATTTCACCACAACGAGTACTCGAACCCATGAACGTGTGTTGAAACTCTTGTGAGTCTACAACTGAGGCATGATTGAGGACCCAATATTCTATCACATGTTAATTAAAAACTTTATAACAATGTTAATGTCATGTGAAGGTAGAAATAAATAAATGAAAAGAGGGGATGATATTTTTTTTTAAATCTTAGAATTATTTCAAATAGGGGCAATTTACCCTGCTAAATGCGACCCAACCCAATAAACAAGTATATAAGACTATTTATTGAGAGTTACTTATGCAAAATTGATTCCTAATAAATGTGTTTGGTAAGCATATATCATCATCAGCAACAAACCATCTCCCAAGCACTATATCAATTATTTGAGGTTAGTTCTCGATTAAAGTGATTTGAGAGTGATGGATTACCATGGTTGGGCCTCACAAGATGGATGATCATAATCAATGATAGGACCTTTTCTAGTAAACAATGGAATCCCTCTATTGGAGCTCAGTGTAGGATGCCATGGCCTTTTTGACATCCAATCCATTCATCGGGTATGACCCCACATTCACCATACAAACAAAACATTATATTAAGTTCGGTGGGCCACACCATAGGGAATAATATAAAAACACACCAAACACCTCTAAGTTCAAATAGTGAATGGGTTTAATGGAACATACACATTGTGGCCATACGACACCTGGTTGACATACTCTCCTATTGCTCCATGTGGTGTGGCCCACTTGAGTTATGAAATGGGCTGAATTTTTGCAGCAGGACCTAACATTGGGTGGCCCACCTGTTGGACTGTGTAGATGTCAAACACTCGTGGTAGAGAATTTATTTGGGGGAGTTATTTGATGCTAGTTGAGAACAAATGACACAATCACTCAAAAGTTATGCATGTGTCATGCATTTACTCAAATGAAACCAGTTAATTCATGCAATCCACCGTTGCTAAGTCACAGTCCAAAAAATTAGATTATTTAAACAGTCTTACCTCTAATTTATAGATACTCGTTTGTTGAAATAGGGTCATTGGATGTTTTTCATTTTTAAGCGTCCAACGTCCACCAATTCGCTCAGTGTAAGGTTTTTTAAGGTGTCCGTATAGCATAAGATCCACAACATGGACAGTTATGATTTTTCAGTCAATATACGCCACACGTACCATTTTAGAGTGCTGGCATATAAGTGTCATACTCTACCAGAGTATAAAAGCTTGTAATAAATAAACAGGCCTTTGGCCGATCGAATTACAGAAGCAAACATCTATAATTAAGAAGCAGTATGCATCAGTGCTGCATTTTGCATGGAAAGGAACACGTGTAAGATAAGGGATGGAATGAACACATTTTAGAGATCTAAGCCATTCATCATGAAGATTACACCATGAACATGAAGTGGACCAAAAAATAATGTTGTTCCACTGATCAGGCAGACTAAACTTTCACAGGAAAGAAGGCCCTAAGGAAATAAGTGCGACGGTCCAGATTCAACGTAAATGTGGCTCACTATTAGTATTGTCCAATCAGTCTACTTTCACTATCTGGGCCATTGTAAATGGGACCCATGATACGCATATGTACCTCTTTTTGTAGCATTGGTGCAACATCTGCTTTCTTACGCAAAACAAAGGAAACGGACCCATCACCATTTCACAGCGTTCCTTCCATCATGCAAAGGACAATGGATTGAATATTTGGATAGGTGTTGATACTCGATTTTTCGTACATAGCTAAAACAAGCCCCTACTTGTTCAAATGGTGTAACTGTGCCACTTTAGTTCATCTCCATTTTATCTGAGGTGACGACAGACGTTACCATGATCAGGGAGCAGGCCGCTCAAGGGCAGTACAGTAAATGCGCAAAGACCCCTGTGCCAAAAACTGTGAAAGCAAGCACAAAGGTCTCAACAAATTAGCCAAATTCCTCGATCCAGGACAATTAGGCCCCAAGGGCTTACAAATACTCCCTCACACTCATTCAAAAGGAATTCTTTTTTAAAGCTTTAACTCTGAAGATTAATGTTGAAGATTTGGATCGATATATTCTCTTTCAAGAGATAAGGAAACTTTGGGAGCAACGCTTGCTAAGATAACTCTCATTTGTATGAATATTCCACCTCACTTTTTCGGAATTGAATACGACTTAATTTTTTATTCACTCAAAAACTATACAATTACTAATACAAGGAGAAGGACAATTTGCTGTAAAAAACTTTTCAAGGACTGTCAGATGACTACCTTCAGAATATTTGAAAATTTTCTTTGATTTAGAGATTTTGAATATACCACAGTGTTAGTACGGTCAAAATCCCTTCTACCAATGTAAGTGATTAAAAGTCTTGAATTATGGAGTTGTCCACGGTGCATAGACACATTTATGTAAGGTAGGCTGAATGCATATTGACATTAAGTCAGGCCTAGTTGTGGAGATAGTTTATCTTGATATCAAATTAATTTCCTTACATAAGATAATTATATGAGTGAAGGCAAGTCCAATTACCTTCATAGTCTATGGCCAAGAGGCCAAGATCATGGACCAAAAAATTATCCCTTGGCCAATAGCTGTCACTTCTAATTTCAAGGCAGTCCAAGACTAGTGGTTAGACTTCACAAACCCATAAAGATAATAAACATGTTTCATACATAAACTAAACCATATAATTAATGAATTAAAAAAAATAAAACATATTAAAGCTAATGTATAACTGACTATAAGAGCAAAAAAAGATTAGTTTTCTAGGGCACATTCATAAAATAAAATAAATAAAAAATAAAAAATCATGTTAGTAAAACCGCACATCCCCAAAATTACCATGGTTTATATATGCCACCTAACCCGTTCATCTGGCGTGAATCATCAACATGAAGGGACATTCCAATAATCACATGCATGGTTTTGAAACTCAAACGGGATATATATATATATATATATATATATATATATATATATAGATTTTAGGTATGATTTTACACTATAATTTCTTATGTTGAGGCTCACCTGAGTTTTGGATCAGTGTGATGTGAGTCAAGGCCAACATTAGGTGGTGCATTTGTTGGACAGTGTGGATCTCATGCACATGAAGTCAGTTCACCCCATAGAAGTGTTCGGCCTCTCTTGCATGCCTATGGGTAATCAGGCCACTATTTTCCTTTTTCTAATGCAGTAGAGCTAGAAGAACTGGACTATGGTAGAGCCATCTCTTTGCATTACACGTGGGAGACTGATTGACAAAAAATAAAACTAAAACTAATAACATAATCCATCAAGATCCAGCCACACAGGTTTACAATTAAATGGGTCAGGTCGAGTCAGGCTTTCACCTTGGTGAAATTTAAGTGGGTCTGTGTCAAGCCATAGGATAATGGGTCACGGGTTAGGTTCAGGCCAGAATTATTGGCCCGTTTAATAAATGGTTGGGCTCCAGTTGACCTTGGTCGGATCCAAACCTGACCCATTGCTACTGTTAGTTGGGTTAACTTCACACACATTTCTAAGAGTGAGCCATGTAGGTAGAATCTATTAACTACAAAAACTAGGGTTATGGTAGTGCAACACGCACATGTATAGAGAAGGATAGAGAAAAACAGAGAGATGGAAAGTAATAGTGCCACTATGCTCACATAGAGAGAGAAAGAGAAGGGTTTTGATCAAGGGTGCCCATGCATAGAGTTGGGCATCGAGTCGAGTCGGACCAAGTTAGGGCTAACTCTACTTGATTCGATTTTGAAAAAGGCCTGACCCAAACTCGATCTGACTTGATACCAAGTCCAGCATGCCTGATTCAATCCGAGTCCAGTCTAGCCTGGACTGATCCGGACCGAGTCCGATCCGATCAGAAGTACCGAGTCGGGTCTTGGCACCGAGTTGGATTGAGAGATGAGGGAGGGAGAGACTGAGAGAGTGGAGAGGAGGAGGAGGAGGGTGGTGGGTGGTTGCCTGGCTTGGAAGATGAGGATGAGAGAGAGAGAGAGAGAGAGAGAGAGAGGTCGGGTTTAGAAGATGAGGAGGATGATGGAGGGAGAGAGAGATTTTGGTATCGGGTTGGAGTATGGTGCAGTGGGTAGGGTTAGAGAGTTGGGTTTCGGATCGAGTCAGGTCTAACCGGATCGAATTTCAAGTTGAGTCGGGGTCGAGTTACTAGGTAACTCGAACTCGACTCAGTTTGAGTTCGGATTGGGCGAAGCCTACTTGGTTTAGACCGACTCACCCATTCGGTTTGGGTTGCGTCGGATCTGAACGAGTCAAATGATTCAAGTTAGCCAGATCGAGTTGTCCAGTGCCCACCTCTACCCATGCACAAATTAATTTTTTAGTATTATTCCCATGACCTTTAGATGGGCCTCATTTTTGGGCCAAAATCCTAACACAATCCAACACAACTAATTTACTATATGGATATTGTTGGTTCATCATGGTGGGTCCTATAGAGCTTTATGATGGGGTTTTTTTCCCGTCTTCGACCGGTCCAGAGCCCCTCTCGACCGGTCGTGGGAGGTGCTCGACCGGTCGTAGGTTCGAGCCCTGGCACGACTCAAAGTCCAGCGAGTTCGTGCTGTTTTTTACTGTAGCTAGGATTGGTCGTAGGAGAGCTACAACCAGTCGTAGGTGGTCTACGACCGGTCGTAGGAGAGCCGGGACTAGTCGTAGTTACGTGATTGTTCGCGATTTTGCGCGAAAGCTGGATTTGAGTCCTTCGCAACCCGGGATGCGGAAAGGAGTTTCCCAAAACTATAAAAGGGGTTGCCTAGGGTTTTTCTAGGTATCAAAAAATAGCAAGAGGGTTTCTTAAAGCTTCATAAGGATTTGCTAAAGGGTTTAGGGCTATCAAAGGTGAGAGAGAGGGAGAAAGAGAGAGAGGAAGCTTATAAGGGAGGTTACTGCTCGTGGAGGTTCTCTACTTTGCAATCTACATCTCAGCGCTTCTATGTCCTCATAGTCGGTTAGATCTCTCCGTTTTCTCTATTTCTCTTATTGTTTATCCACTCCTGCGTGAGTGAAGAAGATTGTAACGTTCTACTTCATAGTGGATTGTTGATCTGGACGAGGTCCCGTGGTTTTTACCTCTTTGAGGGTTTTCCACGTAAAAATCTCTTGTGTGGTGTGTGATTGATGCTTTGATCTATTTCATTGCTTTATCCATAATTCTGGTTTGTTTTGGAGGGCTAGATCCTAAGGTTTTGTGCAAGGCCCCCAACAAAGTGGTATCAGAGCTAAGTTCATTGAACGGGTAGGATCGGTTTGAATTATGGAAGGTGGCTCAAGGATGATCAGCCTCAATGGTTCTAAGGACCATATGGAAGGCTAAGATGGAGGACTTGCTTTATGCAAGGACCTATATTCTCCAATCTCGTGCATATCAAGCAAAATCCAAGGATATGGACCGATGATGATTGGAAGAAGATGGACCGAAAGGCGGTGGGGTTTATCGGACAATGGTTGGATGATTCCGTGTTTCACCATGTGTCTCTGAAACCTCGGTAGCAAGCCTCATTTGAAATTACAATTTGTATGAGAGGAAGACAAATGGCAGTAATAAAATATTTCGATAAGGCGACTTGTAAATCTCAAGTTCAAGGATGGTGGTTCTGTGGCCGAGCACATGAATGAGGTCAAGAATATAGTGAACCAACTCACCTCTATGAAGATGGTCTGGATGATGAATTGCAGGCTTTACTATTGCTTAGTTCATTGTCGACGGTTGGGAGACATTGGTGGTGTCTCTAAGTAACTCCGCGCGGACGGAAGATATCCATGGAACAGAGTTGTCTCTTCAATAAGGAGACAAGGAGGAAGTCTCGTGGGTCTACTCAAGAAGAGGCCCTTGTGACACAGAACGGGGAGAGGAAAGAACGGGGAAGGGCGGGAAGGCCCGAGATAAATCAAGAGGCAAGTCGAGTAACAGAAAAGAGGTTGAATCTTTGGAATTGTGGCAAGAAGGGCCACTACGAAGCATGAATGTCGTGGTAAGAAAACGACAAGAAAGTAAAAGGGAAGGAAGAAGAATCTGATTCCACATGCGGTCGCTTCGGATGGCGACATGGTAGTTATTCTTTCTACGGACCACGATGTATGTCTCACGGCCACGAGTCGGGGCACCGACCGGGTGATAGACTCGGGAGCTTCTTTTCATGCGACTCCACACAGGACTCCTTCACAAGCTACAAGTCGGTGACTATGGGACCGTGAAGATGGGAAATTTCTGGCGTATCAAAGATCGTGGGAGTCGGTGATATTTGTGTGAAGACCGATGTGGGCTGCACATTGGTTCTCGGGATGTGAGGCATATCCCAGGACCTTCGCCTCAACTTGATGTCGACGGGAAGGTGGATGATGATGGCTATGAAAGCCGGTTTGGTGGTGGGCGATGGAAGCTCATCAAGGGTTCGTTGATCGTGGCTAGAGGAAAGAAGTGTTGCACCCTGTACAAGGCAAGTGTCAGTATGTGCAAGGGTGGGTTGAACGCAGCGGAAGATTCGGCTATTGACATGTGGCACAGGCGTCTAGGCCACATGAGTGAAAAAGGGCTTCAGCTACTAGCGAGGAAGCAACTCCTTCCAGACGTGATAGGTATGCCTCTCAAAACCTGTCTTGATTGTTTATCAGGGAAACAACATAGAGTTTCATTTATTAAAACCGCTTCTCATGTTAATAAAGTGCATGCATTAGATTTGGTTTATTCGATGTTTGTGGTCTATGAGGACAAAACCTTGGGTGGGGCATTGTATTTTGTCACTTTTATAGATGATGCATCTAGGAGGGTTTGGGTTTATGCTTTGAAATCCAAGGACGAGGTCTTTGGTGTGTTTAAGTCTGTTTTCATGCTATGGTCGAGAGAGAGATGTAGATCATTGAAGTGCATCCGCACCGACAATGGTGGTGAATACATTGGCGACTTTCACGAGTACCGCAAGTCCCAGGGTATACGGCATGAACAGACGGTTCATAAGACCCCCAAAGATAATGGTGTAGGTGAGCGAATGAATCGCACCATTGTTGAGAGAATCGATGCATGTTATCCCATGCGAAGTTGCCCAAGACGTTCGGGGAGAAGCAATGCAAGCACGGCGGTGTATTTGATAAACAGTCTCCATCGGCCCCCGTTGAATAGAGAAGTACCGAGAAGGTGTGGACTAGAAAGGATCCATCATACGCTCATCTCAGGTGTTTGGATGCGGGACATCCGTTCACGTACCAAAGGACGAGAGGTCCAAGCTCGATATGAAGATCGGCGGTGTGTGTTCTTAGGGTATGCGGTGATGAAAAATTCGGTTGAGTTATGGGATCCGACCGAGAAGAAGCTCGTCGGGAGCGGAGAGATGTGGTTTTCTTTGAAGATCGGTGTATCGAAGACATTGGTAAGCCGAGAAGAACCAAACCTAGTTCGGTGTGAGCTAGAGGACATGGATCCGATTACTCCTCCCGTGGTGCCCGATGACGGGGAGTACAAAGAAGGTGCGAGGACGAAGGAGTTCCTTCGGAAGATGGACCAGGGAGCGGCCCCCGCACTTGATCCACTGTTGAGCCACGGGTGAGGAGGTCATCTGGGACGATGACGCCCGTCCAAGAGGTACTCACCGCACGAGTACATTATGCTAACCGATGGGGAGAGCCGAAGATTATTCGAGGCCCTAGAGACGACGAGCATAAGGAGGAGTGGTTGAAAGCTATGCAAGAGGAGATGGAATCCTTGCATAAGAACCACACCTATGATATGGTGAAGCGCCAAGGGCAAGAAAGCTCGGAGCAACAAGTGGGTGTTCGAGAAAGAAGATTGAGCAGAAGAATTCACGGATGAGGTTCAAGGCCGACTTGTGGTTAAAGGGTTTGGTCGAGGAAAGGTATAGACTTCGAGGAGATATTCTCACCGGTGGTGAAGATGACATCCATACGGGTGTTGCTTGGGTTGGCGGCTAGCATGGATCCGGGAGATAGAGCAGTTAGATGTTAAACCGCCTTTCTCCATGGTGACTGGAAGAAGAGATCTACATGCACCAACCAGAGGGGTTCGAAGTAAAGGCAAGGAGCATATGGTGTGTAGGTGAGGAAGAGCCAGTATGGGCCGAAACAAGCTCCACGGCAATGGTACAAGAAGTTCGATTCGTTCATGTTACAAAGATGGGTATGACAATCCGGAGTCGGACCACCGTGTGTTCACGCGTAAGTTCTCGATGGTGATTTCTTAGTTCTCACTGATATTATACGTTGATGACATGCTCATCATGGGAAAAGATATCAAGAAGATTGACAGCTAAAACAGAGTTGGGCAAGTCTTTTGCGATGAAAGACTTGGGCCCGGCTAGACATCCTAGAATGGAGATAACCCGTGATGAAGCGGCGAGGAAGCTTTGGGCTGTCACAAGAGCGGTATATTGAGAAAGTCCTAGAGCGGTTCAATATGAATGCAAATGGGGTTTCGATTCAAGATCCACTAGATGGTCACTTCCGGATTGAGCGACGGGCGGTGTCCTAAGACGAAGGCGAGAGGTGGAAGAGATGCGAGAAGATACCCTACGCGTCACCGTAGGAAGTTTGATGTATGCTATGGTGTGTACACGCCCGGACATAGCATATGCGGTTGGTGTTGTCGGGGTGTACGGCACTCGCCAATCCCTGGCAAAGAACATTGGGCGGCGGTGAAATGGATCTGCGCGGTATCTAAGAGGCTCATCCAGTTGAGCCTATGCTATGGTGACAGTATGAACCCGTGTTGAGGGTTACACGGATGCAGATATGGCGGTGACATAGACTCCAGAAGTCTACATCGGGGTTCATGTTCACGTTTGTGGGGAGCGGTTTCTTGGAGAGCAAGCTACGAAGGTCGTAGCATTGTCGACGACAGAGGCCGAATACATTGCAGTCACGAAGCATGTAAAGAGATGCTTTGGATGAAGAGGTTCCTACAAGAACTTAGCCTAAAGCAGAGGAGCACGTGGTCTATTGCGATAGTCAAAGTGCTATACACTTGAGCAAGAATCCAAGTCAGCATTCCAAGTCGAAGCACATAGAGATTCGGTACTTGGATCGGGATACTTTGGAACAAAAGGTGTTACGCTTGAGAAGGTCCACACGGACGATAATGGGTCGACATGATGACCAAGGCTTTGCTCAATGGTAAGTTTGAGGTTTGTAGAAACCTGGCTGGCTTGAAGAAGGTGGATCCCTCCTGGGTCAAAAAGGGAGAGATTTGATGGGGTTTTTTTTCCCGTCTTCGACCGGTCCAGAGCCCCTCTCGACCGGTCGTGGGAGGTGCTCGACCGGTCGTAGGTTCGAGCCCTGGCACGACTCAAAGTCCGGCGAGTTCGTCTTTGTTTTTCTTGTAGCTAGGATCGGTCGTAGGAGAGCTACGACGGTCGTAGGTGGTCTACGACCGGTCGTAGGAGAGCCAGGACTAGTCGTAGGTTATGCGATTGTTCGCGATTTTGCGCGAAAGCTGCGGATTTGAGTCCTTTCGCAATCGGGATGCGGAAAGGAGTTTCCCAAAACTATAAAAGGGGTTGCCTAGGGTTTTCTAGGTATCAAAAATAGCAAGAGGGTTTCCTAAAGCTTTTGCAAGGGATTTGCTAAAGGGTTTAGGGCTATCAAAGGTGAGAGAGAGGGAGAAAGAGAGAGAGGAAGCTTATAGAAGGGAGGTTCTGCTCGTGGAGGTTCTCTACTTTGCAATCTACATCTCAGCGCTTCTATGTCCTCATAGTCGGTTAGATCTCTCCGTTTTCTCTATTTCTCTTATTGTTTATCCACTCCTGCGTGAGTGAAGAAGATTGTAACGTTCTACTTCATAGTGGATTGTTGATCTGGACGAGGTCCCGTGGTTTTTACCTCTTTGAGGGTTTTCCACGTAAAAATCTCTTGTGTGGTGTGTGATTGATGCTTTGATCTATTTCATTGCTTTATCCATAATTCTGGTTTGTTTTGGAGGGCTAGATCCTAAGGTTTTGTGCAAGGCCCCCAACACTTTATTCACACAGCCTCTGATCACCATGTTTTTTTGCACGGGCTACATTCAATGAAGGGAAGAAGTGGATGCGAGCTACTCACCAAGAGCAGTTGAAAGGACAAAAGTATTATCGGGTTAAGGACTATACCAACCAAATAATTAAAAGAATTTTGCCTCCCCACGATTGATTACAAGGTCACACCACCTTCCAAGGATGGTGACTTTTATCTCCCATGGACTCATGGAATTAAACAATTATTAGCTGTATCTGTCATTCTAAGTGGAGGAGATCATTAGTATCCACCCTAAATTCGGGACCTGAAGATAAAATAGTATGGGATGGAGACCCTAACAGCAAATATCAACCATGGCGGCCATGAAAATTATAACTCTTGAGCTGGACATTCCCACTTCCTTGATCAACGAGATAAAGAAACTCCCATATATTCTGAAAATCATATATATTATTTATGTGGAAATTGACTCATGATCAACTCCCTACCATAATGAGGAGAAGTATGAGTACCAGAATCCCCTTTGACATATTTATTAGCCTGGCAAATTGATTTGGAATGATATTTCTTAGACATGTAGGTGGATGAAAATTAAGTTCAATCTCTATCTGTGAGGCGGCCAAGCTGGGAAAAGCTTGACTCTAACAGATCATTCTATCACCATTAGGGCTGGTAATGGTGCTTTCATTAATGCTGCATATAATGCCATTCCCACATATGGTGCTCTAGTTATCTGACATAATTTAATGCTTTGTTGGTGGTTTACAACTAGCCAATTCAGAACATTCATGTAATGGTTAGAGATGGTCTTCAACACCATTACAGGTGAGTGGGTCCATCATGAAGAGTCATCTATCTAGTTGGGGAGCGGATTGCATGGTGTGCCACACACAAGTTGACGTTAACAAGTTCTGAGGGGCCTACCATTATGTACGTGTTATATTCGCAAATCAATTCATTTTTCAAGATTATTTTAGGGTATGGGCCTAAAAATGAGGAAGATTCAAAGCTCAAGGGGAATACATCACAAAAAACAGTGGGGACAATGACTCTCACCATTAAAACCTTCTTAGAACTTTGCCCCATGATGTTTATTTGCCATCCAACCTATTCATAAGGTTAGACAGACATGGATTAAGGGAAAAACTTAGCAACTTGATCCAAAACTCCTGTGGCCTTCAAGAAGTTTTCAATGGTAGGCATTTAATCCCCATTGCTTTCTCTGATATGGTCCACTTGAGCTTTGGATCAACCTCATTTTTGGGCCATGCCATTAAATCATCTCACAAAATAGAAGGGCGGTGTGGATATAACACACATCATGGTGAGGCCCACGAAACATGGTGACATCAAATATGAAGAAGCTGCCCATGCTCTATATAGTGTAGAGATTAATGGGTTAGTCTTTGATGGGGTTTGATATGATAGGGTGCAAATCATGCAAAAGCAGCCATTCAGGGCACCTTAGATGATGATATGAACTGCTTATATTTAAGATTGTATTTCAAAGTAACATTTGATTAACGGATGACTGTGTATGAAGATGAATTTGGGACATTAGGGCCTGTTTGTTTTTTTGGGAAATACACGGTAAATGATAATTATTACGATTTCATCTGGTTTGAAAATGTATAGGAATTTGTGCCTGTAAAATTGGTTAAAAAGAGGTAATTTTAATTTTTTAACTGCAAAGTAACGCATATGATATATCCATTCCGTCTATCCGTTTTATTACAATATTTTGGAGTATAAGACAAAAAATGAAGCAGATCTAACACTCAAATGGCCCACGCCAAAAGAAACAGTGGCCCTACAAAGTTTTTAACGATAAGTATTCGATTCTCTTTTTCGTACGACGTGGTCCACTTGAGTATTGGATATGCCTCAATTTTTTACTCATGCTATGAATTCAAATGTAATAATGGATGAACGGTGTGGATAAGCGACATGCATCACAGTGGGGCCCACAGATATTTTGTAATATTCTTGATTTTTGTGTCAAAAAAGTTAGCAGTCATATCAGGTGTGCGGTAAAAATCACGGGGAAATAATCATTACTTTTTTACGCGATTTACCATTCCACCGAAAATCAAACAGGCTCTAAAGCTGTGAGGAGAGTCCGGGCTCTTGTTAATTATCTTGCTAGGTGTATATTTGTTTGGCGATTTTCTTAGCATATACGCAATTCTATCCTTTTGTGAATAAAAAAATAATAATAATAAAATACTAATTTTATGCACAAAAATGTCAAAAAGCTGCCCATTCTGTATATAGAGTAGAGATTGGGTAGTCTTTGGATGGATGGATAGGATAGGGTGGAAACCATGCCAAAGCAACCATTCGAGGTTGGGTTTCCAACACAGTTGCACCTTAAATAATCATTTGAACCATTTATATTTATGATTGTAGCACCATTCAAAGAAACATTCGATTAACGAATGATTGCATATGAAAATGAATTTGATGTTGGGAGTTAATATATTTTATTAGGCGCATAATTAACTTTAGAACGAATCAAACAAGCAATAAAAAATGAAAATGAACAAGTAAATAGAGAACACAAATTTTATGTGAAAGCCTTTCCGGAAAAAAGTCACGGCACAAAGCTAAGACCAATCCACTGCAATCAGAAGGTTACAAGAGATGGAATAACTTATAGTAGAAAATTCTATATTCCCTTCAAAATCCTCAAATAAACATTTTATTCTTCCCTTTTAACCCTAATAGTGTAATTACAAGAGTATTCATACACTCCATTCTAGATTATAAATAAAACCTGCACTTATATATTCCAATCGGTCGAACCGGATATAATTTTTGGTTGGATCAAAGAAAACCGACATACATCGGTGGAACCAGGTTTGAGCCGATTCAGTGCAAAACATCACCACGAGTAAATGGCCAAAACTGAAATTTTTTGTCGAATCCAGACAGATTCCTATGGAGCCGAAAACTACCTTCTCTACGTAAGATTAAATGCAGTCGATCAACATTCGAGACATTAACAAGAGCCCGGACTCTCCTTAACAAGCTGCCCACGCTATAAATATCAAATGCAAACCATGCCAAATCAATCATCACGTTTATATTTAGGATTGTAGCATGATTTTGAGAAAAAATCGATTAACTGATGATTGTGTATGAAAATGAATTTGGGACATTAAAATGATAACTTTGAATGGCTTGAATCGAGAGACAAAGCTTAAGATCATCAATGAAGCATAAACCTTAGGTCATAGCTCCTATGAGGTTGCAATGAAGACATGAATGGTTCAGATCATCATCTAGGCTACAATATGGGAAGCTGATGGCATCCTGCCCTTAGACAGACACGGTCCAGGCAGGGGATCTCCGTGATGTATGGATTTTATCCACACCGTCCATCTATTTTTCCATATCAATTTAGTCAATGAACATAAAAACGAGATAGATCCAAGGCTCAAGTGGACCACATAGTGGAGATTGAACTTCCACAATTAAAAACTTATTAGGAGCTGCAGAAGGTTTGATCAAGCTGATATTTATGTTTTCCCTTCACCTAGGTCTATGTGACCTTACGAACAGGTTGGATGGCATACAAACATCACGACCATCCCTACGAACGTTTCAACAGTGGGCATCATTGTCATCGCTTTGGCGGGGTCCACTTGACCCTTGGATCTTCCTTATTTTTGGGTCTACTATACTAAAATGATTAATAAAAATTTGATGGACGGTGTGGATAAAACCCATACATTACAGTGGGCCCCACAGAGACCCTGCCTGGATCGAGTCCGTCCAGGCGGGAGGCGGATTTCCTGCAAAAGCCTTCCGCAGGACGTTCCTACGCAAGGATGCTGGGTGGGGCCTACTGAAATGTATGTTAGAAATCCATTCCGTCTGAAATGTATGTTAGAAATCCATTCCGTCTGTATGTTTTGAGAGCTCATTTCAGAAAATGACAAAAAAATGAGGTGGATAAAAAACTCAAATGGCTCACACGAGAGAAAAATTTACGTAAAGAAATTCCTACCGTTGAAACCTTCCTAGGCTCCATCATGATGTTCATGTGCTATCCAAACAGTTTAAAAGGTCATTCCCAATGGGATGAAGTGAAAAAACCAAAAGGATATCCGAATACAAAACCACGCAACATGAAACCGTGGTGATTTAACTCCCACCGTTAAAAACTTCCAGTGGCCACTGTAATGTTTATTTGCCTTTCAACGTGTTGATTAGTTCACGTGGGTCTGAATGAAGGGAAAACACAAATATTAGCTGATCGAAAACTTGTGTGGCCCTTCAGAGGTTTTTAATGGTGGGCATTCAATCACCACTGTTTTCAGTAGTGTGGTCCACCTGATATTTGGGTCTGGCTCATTTTTGAGCTCAAGCTTTAAAATGAGCCGGCAAAATGAACGGACGGATGGATAAAATGCATACATCATTGTGCGGCTCACCGCACCGACAAGTACCAACCTCCCTATTCCAAAGTTCACTACCGTATCCGAATCCTGTTACAACAAAAAATTAAAATAAAATCACACTTCCCAACTGTCTCATACGTGGACCACTTATGGACGGTGAAATAGAAATAGTCCAAAGTTGAAAAATGTAACACTAAAAAACAATCCTGACTGTCCCATCTATGGCCATTTAATGGATGGCTGGATGAAAAATAGTCAAGGGTCCAAAAGGATCACCACAATGAAGCATACTAACTGCCATCAGTGGCGGCCAGCATAAGGACGGTTAGATCAAAACTAGTCAACTGTCCAAATTAAACCAAACAGATCAATTAATAAATGAACGTGGATCCCACCCATCTATATTGGGACTTATGATCTTGGACAGTACAGTTGTGGTAGGTATGATACAGTTGGTTCGGGTGAGTTGCGGGTCCACTGGAGCCCGACCCGTTTAGCTAGTGGGAACAGCAACGGCCTATGTTGACCGAAGCAGATAGTGAGGTGAGGAGCTTTCCACGTTATAGCATGGTGTGAATTCTGTGGGGCCCGCTGTGATGTATGTGTTTTATTCACACTGTTCATCCATTTTTTTTTTTCAGTTTATTTTAGTGCGTCAGCTTAAGATTGAAGCATATCCAAAGCTCGAGTGGACCACACCACAAGTAACGGTGGGAATTGAAAGGCTACCGTTGAAAAGTTCTCCAGTACTATTGAAGTTTTTATATTTGTGTTTTACCATTATGTAAGTTTGTGTGACCTTGTGAACAGGTTGGACGCCTAAAAAACATCACTGTGGGCCTTAGGAAGGTTTTAATAAGTGTATCATTATCTCAATTGTTTTTTTGTCGTGTGGTCCACTTGAGTTTTCGATATGCTTCAATTTTGGTATATCTAAAATGAGCTGAAAAACTAGATGGACAGCGTAGATAAAATAAATACATCATGGTGGGCCCACAGAGAATCCACTCCACACCATACCGTGGTGAGCTCCTCACTACATAATCCTACGTCCCATTGTTTTCCTGTGGTGTGGTCCACCTGCGATTTATATCCTCTAATTTTTGGAATCAACCCATACAATGATCTATAAAAATGGATGAACGGAGTGGATGAAACACATACATTATGGTGGCACCCACAGAGCACCCACTACCAGCCACCGGGCTAGTGGCGCGGGAGTAGCCAATCTGTTTCCTCTTTTACGCAACCTCGTAATTTAAGTCCTAACACTCCTAAATGATAACAATGGTTATCCTTTCATTTGGTAGCAAATGATAACATGGGAGTAGCCAATCTGTTTCCTCTTTTACGCAACCTCGTAATTTAAGTCCTAACACTCCTAAACTTGGACGCGGATTTCCTTTGGGATCGGAAGTTCCCGTGTAAGGATTCTGGGTGGGCCCACTTCGATGTTTGTGAGAAAGGGATTTTGACAGTGCTAGCTTCATTGTATGGTTAAATTCTATAAAGGGATTCAACCTTTCAAATATTCCAAGGGTATAATCCATGCCAGCTTTTTTGTTATGTCATTTTAGGGCTAAGGCCCAAATATTAGCCTAATCCAGAGGTCATGTGGGCCACATAATAGAAAATAATGGTGACAATGGCACCCACTGTTGAAACTTTTCAGGCTCACTGTGATGGTTGTTATAAGTGGACACTGCCCAAGTCGAGACTTTTTGGTAGGGCTAAAAGTCAAGTGTGTTGGGTCGAGTTGGTGCTCAACCCTAACCCAACCCAAGGTTCCTATACCTCAACCCTAACCCAACCCAACCTAACATCGGGTTGGGAATTCTCAACCCAAACCCAACCCAAGCAGGCTCTGTTGGGTTGATTGGGTTGGTCGGGTGTATACATGCTAATATTTTCATTATTACATTAGTTTATTATATTTCAATATAGGACTTATTTTTTGTATCTATACTTTTATTAATTATATATGTAATTATTCATTGTAAAGAACTTCATTAAAAAAAAAAAGAGCTAAAATATAAGACAACTACTCCTTTAAAAGTCATGTAGCATAGCACGCAATCTATTTGGAAGAGAGAAATCCGGCATATCTTGTTAGCTTGAGTCATTGGAAATGAAGTGGACAAATGAGACCCGACATCACTAGTGTACCTTCGACACAAACGATCCACACTCAATTATAATTTATAACTTAATATATTGATCAGGTTCGGGTTGGGTCGAGCAACCCGAGCTCGACCCAAGTTTTATCGGGTTGGTGTTTGTATAGCACAAGCTTGAGATTAGACCCGATACATCCTACCCTAGCCCAACCCAATGTCGAGTCGGTCACAGGTCGATCGAGTTAAACCCACCCAACTTTCAGCCTTACTTTTTAGGCCCACGGCGAGCTGGCCAAAAAGGTGGATGGAATAGATCACCCTATTGTGGGCCTTAGGATATGATACCAATGGTTATCCTTTCATTTGGTAGCAAATGAAGTGAACATGGGAGAACCACAACCCATATAACATGATAACCACGACCTATATAACATGACAATTATGACCCATGACTAGAGGTGTAAATGAGTCGAGCTTGGTATAGCTTGACTCGGCTCAGCCACTTGCTGACCCCAGCTCGAACTCGGCTCGGCTCGGTCCTCGAGCTTGACTAGCCAGCTCTGCTCGGTTCAATTAGTAGCTCGGGCCAGTTCAAGCTAAGATCGAGCCAAGATCGAGTCGAGTTCGCCTCTGCAGCATTTTCACAAACACATGGACTGCATCTCAAATTCTCACTGTTTGTAAAACAGCAACAGCGATTTTTACAGGTATTTCATCAAACACCTCGTAGGCAACATCAAAATTAAGAAAAAGGGATATTTATTTTGCATAAACACCTTCCTTGCCACCAACCGACACTTGGTTGGGTCATTTCATCAAACAATTGGTGAGCAACATCAATATCAAAGTAACTGAGTCACTGAACTGGTTCGATTCGAGTTCGATTCGAGTCGGGTTCAATCCGAGTCGAGACGAGCTCGGCCAAGCTCGAACTCGGTTCGAAATTTTTTCGAGCTCAAAAAATCAGCTCAACTCGACTCGAACTCAATTTCGAACAGAGTCGAATCGAGCTATTTCGAGTCGAGTCAAGCGAGCTAACCGAGCTAACTCTGCTCATGTGCAACCCTACCCATGAAAACCACGACCCATATAACATGACAAATCAACCCTTGGCACATTACAACCAAGACCTATAACATGACAAGCACAACCCATATAACATGACAACCACGATCTCGAGCCTTATTATATTATAACCAAAACCTTAATATGTAGCCTTTGATCCATTTTTGGTAGTATAGGCAGTGAACAAGTAACAATCCATCTATTAGATTTAGAATTTAATTTAACTTCATGAGCCAAAAAAGAGTTATATAAAAAAAAAAAAAAAGAGTTATATCCAAAAAAAATTATGGCCCCTGAAAGGTTTTCAATGGTAGGTTTTTAATTTATATGGGTCGGGGTTGTCGTGGTTGTGATGTATTAAGGGTCGAGATTGTTACTTGTTTACTGCCTACACTACTAAAAATGAATCAAAAGCTATGGATTAAGGTCGTGGTTGTAATGTAGTAAGGGTCAAGGTCCTGATTGTCATGTTATATGAGTCGTGGTTGTAATGTGGGAAGGTTCGAGGTTGTCATGTTATATGAGTCGTGGTTGTAACGTAGAAAGGGTCATGGTTGCCATATGTTCATCTCCTTTACTACTAAATGAAAGGCTAGCCATTGGTACCATAGCCTAAGGCCCACAATGGGGTGATCTGTTCCATCCACCATGTCGGCCAACTCGTCGTGGGCACAAAAAGTCTTGACTTGAGCAGAATCCACTTATAGCAAACATCACAGTGAACCTAGAAAGTTTCAACAGTATGTGCCACTATCACCATTATTTTCTATTATGTGGCCCACATGAGCTCTGGATTAGACTGATAATTGGGCCCTAGCCCTAAAATGACACGGTAAAAAGGATGGGCAGCATGGATTATACACATACATCAATGTGGACCCCACGAGTTGGGCCTTGCCAACGCTCAGCTTCCATGCAAGTCACTTTCTCGAGATTGAAATAACACGTAACTTTTTCCACACTTTAAACTCTAAACGTACAACTATTGATTCAAGGACAAGGACATTTTGGTCCAAATTTTTTTTCAAAGCTTGTCAGAAGGCCACCCTCGGAATATTTGAAAGGTGGAATCCCTTTAGGGAATTTGACCATACAATGAGGCCAGTACTATCAAAATCCTTGTGAGAAATCCAACCCATCCATCCATTTTGGGAGCTCATTTTAGGACTTGTGACCAAAAATAAGGTGGATCCAAAACTCAAATGACCCACGCGAGAGAAATCAGCAAGGATTTAGTGACCACCGTTGAAACATTTATATGGCCACAAAAGTTTTGTATCAGTCCAAATGTTTGGTGTTTTCACTTAATCTCATTGAAAATGACCTTTTAAACCGTTTGGATGGCATAAAAACATCAAGGTGGAGCTTGGGATGGTTTTAATGGTAGGCATTCCTTTCCCCACTGTTTCATCTCCTATTGCCCACTTGAGTTTTGGATCCTCCACATTTTTGGTCTCATATCCTAAAATGAGCTTGAGAAATGGATGGATGTGATGGATTTCTCACAAACTTCGCGTTGGGCCCCACCCTGAATCCTTGCACAGGAACTTAACTTCCTGCGAAAGGCTTTGACAGGAAATCCGCGTCCCCTAATTAGCTCCGTTGTGGTCCAAACACCTTTTCATGTTGGGGTTCGGTCCGTTTAGATGAAGTTTCACAAACCCTACAGCACTCGCTGAAAGGATTCGGACCCTCCAGTACCAAGATCTGGGCCCCACCATGATATATATGCTTTATCCATGCAGTCCATTTTTTATCATTATTTTATAGCATGAACCCAAACTGAGGCAGATCCAAATCTCAAGTGGACCAAACCACGAGAAATAATGGTAATTGAACACCATCAAAAACTTCTAGAGGGCCACATAATTAAATTTTAAATCAAGCTGATATTTGTGTTTTCCCTTCATCTAGGTCTGTGTGACATAATTAATGAATTAGATAGCAAATAAACATTACAGTGAGCCCTAGGAACTTTTCAACAATAGATTTTTAATTACAACTGTTTTCATAGAGCGTAGATCTGCCAATTTTTTAGATAATGCCCTAAAATGATCTGGAAAAATGAATGGACAACTTGGAAAAACCAAATACATCATTGTGTGGCCCCCAAAACCGACGAGTACTGAAGTTGGAAAAGTCACTACCAAATTCGAGTCCGCACTGAAAGCCCACTTGCCGAAAGCCAATCTAATCTATTTTTCATAAATTTGAGTGACAAAATCGATACACGTTAGCTTTTAGGAAAAGATCACTCTTCAAAGGTTACATCCAAACGGGCCCTAAGTCTTAACCCTGGATTCCCAATGGCATTCCAGATAAGACTGTTATCGGGCCGGGCCTAGGGTTGTTTGAGGCTCGAATTTTGAACTGTCTGGGTAAGCCTATTCAAAATTCTGCATTTGCTAGGCCCAGGCTCAATCCATTGACAACGCAAATTGCAGATTCATTAATTAGTTAAATGGGCTATTTAAAAACCATAAAAATACTTCTTTGTGGTTGTTGGAATGATAGCCATGAAAGCTATAACAATCATAAGTTAGAAAGATGCTATGGAAACATTATTTTTTATTTTATTTTTAGTAAAGTAACAAAGATTGTAATATAATGGTCATGAATTACTAGGGAGGTGGGGTGATTTATATATTATTTGTGCTATAAATGTGTAAATGGAAGCCCATAAATGACGCAGGGGATCGAGGACATGAGGTCGAGCACCGTCTTCCTCAAGAGGATAACTATTCCGAATCCATGAAACTTCTTCGGACTCCTCACAGAGACTTTTTGAATCCACGAAGAATGAAAGCAGAAAATAAGAATAAATTCTAATAAATTCGAAACTGATTAATGAATGAATAAAAATGAGTTCACAACCCTTTAAATAGGGGTACCAAGCAATGGGAAAGAAATCAGAATCAAACTACAACTAAAACTCCTAGAAATCGTGACTTACTATAAATAGTAAACTTACTATTTATAGACGGTCGTGATGTCTACTAGTGCGCAAGGTTTTCGGCCAAAAATAGTAAGTGTCCTATTTGGCTTCACCAAACCGTTCTCCTAATTATTCTAAGCTCTTTTCACGTTGGGCGCAACTCCTAAAGCCCGACGGATGAAAAGTTATAATCAAACTAAAACTTACTATTTATAGTAAAAATGAAATTACAATAGGGAAACGACTGTCGATCCAGGGGTTTTTCACAATTTTGGGCGTCGCAACCCGGCATAGCCGAGTTAGTTGGCTAAAGTAGCTCATTCTACCCCAAAATTATATCTTTTACGTTAGCTAACTCATTTCGGATTGTGAGATATGCCCGATTTAAGGTCCGATAGTCTGGATCACTTCTGTCGCCGACCGAGCCTTTTCTGATCCATCTTCGCCATGAAACTGTCCGCGACCCGCTCTACATCAATAAAGATCATCTACAAAAATGGGCACATCAGTACAAGGCAATGTAGAAAAATATTCACAATTAGCGATATTCAGTCTCGCGACATAGATCGTCCCTACCAGGTTTCAATTTAATTGAAGCAACAATGGTATTAGACCATGTTTTGATTATCACGGCCATTTTTTGTTTCAATTCGGCCACGGGTCAATGAGATGTGGTTTGCAAATCCAGCCATCCATTATGTGTGTCCCATTTGGATGAGGGTTCAGACCAAGTTTCGGACGCATGCAAATTTCAAGTGGGCCCCACCACGTGCTTTTATATATTTTTGGCATGTCTTCACATGATTTTAGATGGTATTCCCACGGACGATCGGATCCAAGCGCATGGTATCTCTTTGGCTTCCAGGTGTGTATGTTGCGACGGTACTCAGAACTTCTCCCCTCAAATCGAAACTCTGGAACACATTTTCTATCGAGGGGGTACCGCGACCTTTGTATGGAACGAGTTCAGGGATATTTTTCGTATCCAGCACACGTCTCCAGCCTCCCTCGCTAATCTTTTTGCTCACTGGTGGGCTCCCTCGGGTTCAGGCAGGGATATATCTCTAATTCGCCGAATAACGCCGTGTATTATTGTCTGGGAGATATGGAAAATGAGGAATGCTGCCAAGTTTGATGGGGCAACACCATCTATCAACAAGGTCATAGGGAATGTCAAGTGGCTTCTTGGAAAGCTCTTCCATGGTTCTCAGGCACTGAGCCCAGTAGCCGGCCGTCTTGGAATCTCACATACTAGTCCTTCGCTTGTGGCTTATCGTTTCTTTAAATGGACCAGACCTCAGATGGGTAAGGTAAAGCTTAATATCGATGGGGCGGCTGCGGGAAACCCCGGCCCGTCTGGCGGTGGTGGTATTTGCAGGAATGCTAATGGGGACCTCATTTTCGCCTTTTTTTCGGGATATGGCCATGCATCAAACAACAGAGCGGAAATCCGAGCCTTGCACGACGGATTGCTTCACAGCATAGCGCAGGGGCTGCATGAGGTGCTCATAGAAACAGATTCTTCTTTTGTGGTGGATGCCTTTAAGGGCCAGTCGCACCTCCATTGGAAATGGGACTACTGGATAGCAAGGATCAAAATTCTCAAAGAAAAAGGAAATTTTCTCATTTCGCGAATTCCCCGTGAAATTAACGGGTCAGCAGATGGCCTTGCTCGTCTGGGAGCGGCCAATCAAGGAACCTTTTGGACGAAGTCGATGGTAGCTCTCCCGAGGCTGGTTAGGGGGCTATGCTTTCTCGATAAAACGGGCATCGAGCGTTAAGGGATTCTTAGTTTTTGTAGGGCTCTTATCCTTTCTGTATAGTCATATGATAGGCGACATGGGCCTGCTTTTGTCAGCCCGGGTGCGCCCGAAATCTGTGTCCTGTGTATTTTTGGTTGTCAATATGAATGGATCACTCCCTTTTTGAAAAAAAAAAAAAATGATTTTAGATGGTATGGTCCACTTGAGTTCTGTATATGGCTGATTTTAGGGATATCCCATAATTTAAAGGGGACCCATCAAATACACAGTGTTGATGGTCGACACTCATCACGGTGGGGCCCACACAGTTTGACCTCATGGGAGCTTATCGTGAGGTCAAGCGCATTATACCTTTTCCCATATATATATATATATATATATATATATGTGTGTGTGTGTGTGTGTGTGTGTGTGTGTGTGTGTGTGTGTGTGTAAAATCTTGAGCCTTATTTCTTCTTTATAGAGAGATTTTTAGACATATAGGAGTGGCTAATTAACTTAATAGGCCCAACAACCCATATCTAAGTCCAGGTATGGTTGAGATGTGCTGCATCCAAATCTTCTACTTGAAAGGACTTTCCACCAAATACTCTATGTTTGGCATTTCATATGAGTTATGAATTAAAGGACTTTCCACCCATATCTAAGTCCATTTAAATGTCACGCAACATGTAGATGGGCCATAGTCAAAGACAATGATTTTTTGGAGAGCGACCTTGCAACTACTAAAGAGATCTGAACCATGTAACGCGTGTTATGCGTGTTATCTGGTTAATGGCTAGTAGTTTTTGGTGTGAGACCAAATATTAAATGAATGATATCAAGTGTGGTATGCATGTGGTAGATCCTAGCCAACCAGACATTTATGAATAACCCACTAGTGTGTGGATGCTTGGTGGGCCATGTAGCATTTGCCAAGCCTATTTTCATTGTGAATTTGTGTGTGTGTTTATATGAATCATTGTTTTAAGTGTTTTTTGTTGTCTTCAATCTGTAAATGAAATAGATGTCTCCATCGATCGATGATTGATCGAGTAAACCTCAAATTATACAAATTGATCTCTGCACAGTTTTGAACATGTTCGATTAATCTACTTGAAGACTCGAGCGATCGACAAAATTTGAAAAATACTTATAAAATTTGTGGACAGTTTTGAGCATATTCGATCGATCATGCTCGATTGATGCTTAAATCGATGACGGGTGTGATTTTGCATAATTGCAATATTTGTTTCCTATTATGGGTATTACTCTCTCTCTCTCTCTCTCTCTCTCTCTCTCTCTCTCTCTCTCTTTTATATATATATATATATATATATATATATATATATATATATATATATATATATATATATATATATATAGTATAATTGCGGATTAGGGTATTCAAATCGGCGCTAAAATATTTTCAAGATTTGGAGGGGAGAAAATGAGAGTTTTCTGAATTATAAGTGCATCCATCTCTTGTACTTCCGTTTTGATAGTGATCATTGTGGCTTTATGCTATGATATTTTTCCACGAGAATTTTTCCATGTAAAAATTGTGTGTACTTGTACATGCTTTTGTTGCATTTATCTTTCGATTGTTTGATTCAAATTTAAAGTTTGTTTCCGCATTCCCCTAACACTAAGTGTTCAATCAGCCCATTCACGTGTGTATGTACTTATTTATTTATATGAATCAATGTTCTAAGTGTTCATTAAGCCCATTCATCCTTTGTAAATATCCTTCATGTTTTATGTTGCACTATCTCTATTTTGAACACATAACGAAAGTGGTTCACCCAATCTGGCTTTGTAAGATAAGTGTACATGTGCAAGGACTGATGCATCACTATTGACGACTGGACATGGTGTGTGAACCCCTATTTCCATGATTGCACCCAATGGGCCCATGATTAGCATGCGTGTTTCATTACATACATTGGTACTTGTTCTTATTTTGATATGCAATCCTCCATGAGACCTAGATGGTCTTCTTGATTATAAATGGACCCCACCATTTGAATTTGGGGCTAAAGGCTATTTAATTTGTGTTGTTTCTGATGAAATGGCCGACTGGATTGCCCTCCTAGAGTGTACTATCAGTTTTATAGGACTTGAAATGAAAATAATGGGTACTTGTCATGAATAGTAAGGGGCTTGCATACACGATGGCTCTTTATTGGGTCAAATAAATTTATATGGTTGTATTATCTCATTACATTTGCATCACATGTGTATGTGTATATGATGATGAACCATGCATGCCATGATCATGGACCATATATTTATGGAGGTTAATCCTCATGAGCCCACCTTATTCACATTCTTTATTATGGTCATTATGAAGTGGTAACTCCATAGCACTCAAGTTGTTTTCTCATGGTTGGTAACCTGGAAATGCAAAATAGTAGAAGCGAGTTGATATCTTAGACTAGAGTGGAATCTTTCTGGTTTGGAAGGTTTCCCTCTTAGATTAGATGGTAGAGTTTTCTATGTTAAAACATCATGGTTTTTTAGGGCTGAGAGATTGCCTTTCTTGGATTGAATGGCAGTTCGCCTAAGTAGGAAGTTGTAATTCTAGTTTTAAAGATGTAGTCCTTGAAAATGTTAAAGATCATTATCACTTGGTAGGCATAGCTTTGAAGTCATTTAAGGTTTGAAAATGTTAAAGATCACTATCACTTAGTAGGCATAGCTTTGAAGTCATTTAAGGGAGACCATGTGGTGAGTGGAAATAGGATCGTGGCTTGGTACAACCAGAAGCAAAATGTATTGCTTGCATTGAGAAAACTACATTTGTTGTATGTGTCAATTAGTGAATGGATAAAATTTTCCTCTTTAAAAGAGGCGTGTTTCTTGGTTGATTGAGAAATAGGAGGTGCTAACCAGCAGGACACTCAAGTAGCATAATATATTATCGTCTAAGTAACTTGAACCAGTGAGCTAAATCATGTATTGTGATGGTATGTTATGATCCCAACAGTTTAAAGAGCCTATCTTGACATGTTCCATTAGTCCCAGGGGTTTTGTCGTACTAATTAAGTTCTTAACAATTAATCTTAGAGCCAACACTATATCCTATGTTTAAGTCATGGAAGAATGACTTATAGAAAGAGTGACTTGGCACAGAGTGAAAGCATGCATCCATGGCCCGAAAAGGACTACCTGGACCGCCAAGTGGAAAGAGCTACCTGAACAACTAGAGTGCAGCCGCCATGCCCTAGAAAGGGCTACTGGAAAAATAGGCAAGAGTGACTGCCACCTTAGAGTGGGCAGTCGTAGACATCAGTTGCGGAGTATGGTGGAATGTTACGATTCCAATGGTTTAAAGAGCCTAGCCCGATGCGTTCCATACCAATGGTTTAAAGAGCCTTAGCCCAATGCATTTCATCAATTCTAGGGCTTTTGGCATATATTGGTTAGGTTCTTAACATGGTACAACCTCAAAGGTGGAGCTAATAACTTGGGTGCCTTATCTTATATGATGGTCAATCCCGCATCAAAACGTTTAAGTGTGAAATATGGTTTTCAAAGCATACATCCTTTGTTTTTAGTTGGAGACACCTAAGTTGTTATATTCCAATGCACGTAATTTATCATACAAGCTCGTGAAAATTATTGTCAAAGAAAACATATCTACTACTATTTTTTTGTAAGTTATAAATATTTAAGTTGAGAGTCTCACATGGGCCATGACAAGTAAATCCAAAAGTATGAGTACAACCTTATGACAAAAATGTTCATAAAGGTAAATCCTTAGAAAGAAGAAGCCTTATGACATGTCTCATCCCATTCAATGAGGATTGCAATTGAAAGTAAAACCAATATGGAAACAAAACCCTGTTGTACAGATGTTTGTAATGTTAGGAATCCGTAAAAGCAAACTCAAAATTCGGATCTTATGAGATTAAGAAAACATAAACTAAGCAATCACAAGGCACACACGATTTTATATGAAAAAATCCTTGTAGGTAAAAAACCATTGCACAAAGCAACAACAAATCACTATGAAAGAATATATATATATATATATATATATATATATATATATATATATATATATATATATATATATATATATATAAGAGATGGAATCACTTACAATAATCCAAAAACTCTCATTTTCACATTCCCCAAGCTCCCAAAAACATTTAGCCCTCCTTAGAATATCTTAGGATTATCATAATCCCATAATTACACCCATATATTGTCTTACCCAAAATAGAAAATAATTCCCACAATTCAAAAAATTGCGCGCTTCTTTAATTGGGTCAACAGCCATCGAATGCTCTTTCATGGGATTAAAGCCTCATTTGATCAGATCGATTTAAATTCTAAAACTGACCAGCGAGCAATTGGAATAAATCAAAATTTTCTCAATGATATCAAGCTCGATGGGATTGAGTGGTCTGTCGATGCCATCGAAAAACCCAATTACAAACAAATTTAAGACATCTGATAACAATCTTCACTGCATCATGAATCACAGCTCCAAGCTCCAAGCTCCATCTGATCTAATCTCCTCCATCATAACTTTACTATTGTTGTCGCTTTTCTTGCACACTCAATCTTCATCAACCTTTCGTCAGACCTAGAGAAGTTGAATAGAATCAGAACTTCTCTGTGAGAACCACCTTTGTTAGTATATCCGTCAGATTTACGCTCATGTGGATCTTCTTTAGAGCGACACCGCCTTCCTCAAGCACCTATCGGATAAAATGGTAACAAACATCAATATATTTTTTCTACAACCGTAAATTAAATTATTTGTCAAATTGATCACTCTTTCATTATCACAAATAACTGACACAACCACCTACTAAAGGTCGAATTCATTCATCATTCCATGTAACCAAACACCTTCCTTGAATGTCTCTGTTACTGCCATATACTTAGGGCCTGTTTAATTTCGAGGGATGTGGGAAATACCCGTGAAAAAGTTTATTATTACCCTTTTCCCGTGTTTGAATTTTCAAATGCACTTTCGCCTTGAAAATTGGTCCGAAAAAGCTGATTTGCATTTGTGGACCCCAGTGTGATGTGCATGACATATCCACACTGACCATCTATTTTATCGAAAGATTTTAGGTCCTAAGGCCAAAATTGAGACAGATGCAATGCTCAAGCGGCCCATATCACAAGAAACAATGGCCTTAAACGTCCGTTGTTAAAAGTTATTTTATTTATTAGGCCCACATTAATGTTTATTTGTGATCTAACCTGTTCACGAGGTCATAAAAACATTGATAAGGGATAAACACAAATATCAGCTTCAGCCAAAACTTCTAAGGGCCACCAAATTTTTTATATGGTAAACATTAAATTTTCACTATTTTCTGTGGTGTGGTCCACTGGAGCTTTAGATTTGCCTCATTTTCGGGTTCATGGCCTAAATGAGGCTGACGTATAAGATGAACAGTGTTGATTCATCACTTACATCATAGTGGGCCCTATATTCATTTGGCAGTCATCATCGGTATCAACGCCAAAAAGTAACACCGTCAGCATAGGCGCAGCAAATGATGGGAGAATTCTCTGGTAAGTAATTATTACTTATTTACCGGGTATTTCCAATTTCCTTCACAAATCAAACAGGCCCTTAGCTTCTATTGCAGAAAGTGCAACCATAGACTAAAGCTTCGATATTCAACTGACTGCTTCACCCGCTAATATAAATGAGTAACTGAAAGTCAACCTTCTATTGTCTGTATTCCCTGTGTAATCTGAATCAACATAGCCAACAAGCTTTCCCTTTGATTTTAAAAATGTCAAGATGTAGTCCATTGTATTTCGTAGATGACGAAGTAGCCATTTCACTACCTCCCAATGTTGCTTTCTGGGGTGTACATGTATCTACTCACAACTCCGACTGCATGTGAAATATCTGGTCTTGTAAAGACCATGTCATACATCAAACTACCAAGTATGATCGAATAGGGCACACAAGACATAACCTGATTTTCTTCATTTGTAATGAGACATTGATCTGAAGAAAGCTTGAAGTGAATGACATGGGAAGTACTAACTGGCTTAGCCTTGTCCATCTCAAACTTCACCAATACCTTCTCAAGGTACTCCACATAAAATAACTATAATCTGCTCCTATGTCCTGTTTCTATGTATGTCTATATCGAGAATTTTTTTTGTAGCCCTAAAATCTTTCATTTCAAATGTTCCTGACAACTGAGTCTTCAATATATTGATCTCAAACATGCTTTGACTGGTGATAAACATATCATCAATATATAATATCACTAGCATAAATCTTTCATTACTTAGTATGTTATAATAGATACAATGATCATATTCACTCTTGATAAACCGTTGACTCACTGCGATAGTATCAAACTTCTTGTACCACTGACTAGGTGACTTTTTAAGGTCATACAATGACCTTCTCAACCTGTAAACCTTATTCTCAGACTTCGTTTCTTCAAATCTCTTCGGTTGCTTCATATAGATTTGTTCTTCCAGTTCCTCATGTAGGAAATCAGTCTTTATATCCATCTGTTCCAGGTCAAGGTTGTATTTGGCAACCAACGCCAACACAAACCTAATAAATACTTGCTTGAAAACTAACATGAATATCTAACAAAAGTCAATACTTTCTTTCTAAACATACCTATTCGCTATCAACTTTGCCTTATATTTGTCATGTTTCTTCTTGTAATTCTACTTGGACCCGATCGCTTTATGTCCAATGAGAAGCTCCACTAGCTCCTACATCTCATTCTTGTACAAAGAATTTATCTTGTCTTACATTGTCGTAATACACTTCTTAGCATTTAGATGACTTAGTGCTTCCTAGAAGGTGGACGGATCACCCTCATATGTAATAAGGGCAAATGTAATGTTTGATTCATTCTTGTATTTCACTGGTAATCTGCGATCGCTAGGTGAATTTCTCATCACAAAAGGTTGTTCTACTTACTCTTGTACCTCTTGCTACTACTCAGCTTCAATATGTGTTTCATTCTTATTAATTTCAACGTTCATTATTGTCGATTTTTATGATTCCTTGTGTTCTTCCTTATGGAACAAAGAATTCTCATCAAACCTGATATCATGGCCAATCGTGATCTTCTATGTGACTCGGTCATATTCACATAATTACCATATATAACAAAGATAAAGTTCTTAGCTATTTTGTCTAGCTTATCTCTCTCAATTAACAGTACATGAGAGTAAGCATCGAAACCAAAAACTCATAGCCCCAAATAATCAACATTATGATCACTCCATACTTCTTTTGAAATTTTGCAACCAATCTACGTTGACGATAACTGATTCACTACAGGCCATGTTAGCAGCCTTAGTCCATAGCTTCTTACCTAACTCAATGTTGCTCAATATGCTTCAGGCTTTCTTCAAGAGAGTCTGATTCATCCGTTTTGTCACACTATTATACTATGATTATGCATGATTGTGTTATGTTGCACGGTCCCTTCATCTTTACAAAATTAGATAAATTCATTAGAAGTGAATTCACCTCAATTATCTATCCTCAAAACTTTCAATTTCTACCTTAATTATTTTTCATCATCGCTTTCCACACTTTAAAGGTGGTGAAAACATCTAACTTGTACTTTATAAAGTATACACACACCTTTCTAGAATAGTCATTTATAAATAAAACAAAGAATGATGACCATCCCCCAGAAAAAATAGGTGAAGGCCTCATACATCATAATACACATAATCTAAATTACCCTTACTAACATGTTTTCTCAACTTAAAAGATAACCTTGATTATTTACCAAATATACAATACTTACATATATTTAAATCAATGCTTTTAAATAAATGAATCAAGGAACAATAAAGAAGTATATTCATGACACGCTCACTCATGTGGCCTAGATGTGCACGTCATAAATGTGCCGATGTGGACTCCTCTACAGACGTTACACCTCCACCCGATACGGTATTCCCAATCAACATGTAAAGGTTAAAATTCCACTGTGCCTTCATCACCATGAGTGCACCTTTTGAAACCTTCAGGACACGATTAACATCTGTAAATTTACACCCAATTGCCTCGAGAGCTCATAGAGAGATCAAATTCTTCCATAGGTTAGGAATGTGTTTGATGTAGAGCGGGTCGCGGACAATTTCATGGCCAAGATGGATCAAAAAAGGCCTGGTCAATGACAGAAGTGATTCGGACCGTCGAACCTTAGATCGGGCGTATCTCACAATCCGGATTAAGTTATCGAGCGTAAAATATATGATTTTGGGGTAGAATGAGCTACTTTAGCCAACCAACCCTGTTATGCAGGGTTGCACAAACTAGATTTGTGAAATACCCCTGGATCGATGGTCATTTCCCTATTTTAAATTCGTTTTTACTATAAATAGTAAGTTTTAGTTTGATTATAACTCTTCATCCGTCGGGCTTTAGGTGTTGTGCCCAACGTGAAAAGAGCTTAGAATAATTAGGAGAACGGTTTGGTGAAGCCAAATAGGACACTTACTATTTTTGGACGAAAACCTTGTGCACTAGTAGACATCACGACCGTCTATAAATAGTAAGTCGCTAATTTTAGGAGTTTTAGTTGTAGTTTGCTTCTGATTTCTTTCTCATTGCTTGGTATCTCTATTTAAAGGGTTGTGAACTCGTTTATTTGATTTATTAAGCAATTTCGAATTTTATAGAATTTATTTTCTATTTTGCTTGTTTTCTTTCTCGTGGATTCAAAAACCCTCTATGAGGAGTCTGGAGAAGTTCCGTGGATTCGGAACAGTTATCCTCTTGAGGGAGACGGTGCTCGACCTCATCACGTTCATCCCTGCGTTAGTGTCTCACATCCGTCAGGATGCATTCCATCCCATCAGACATCCCGATAAGGAACAATTCCCTCAATTCCGCAAAACCGCATGCTTGTTCACTCCCCAAGTGCAGGGTTGTGATGTAGTAATAAACTCGGTAAGACCGAGGTCGAATCCACAGGGACTGAAACCTGTACGTTCTCTGAAAATAACCAGATCTAGAACTAGGCTAAGATGAATCTAAACCAATTGTGATTTAAGGAATAATGGTGAAATATTAATCTAAACTTAAAGAATTCAGAGAAAAAACACTAGGGATTCAGAGGATCCACTTGTAGAGATCAGGGAGATCTTATGCCTGCTTCATGGATATTAAACTGAACTTACTTGATGTAGTTTTCAAGAGATGAAAGGTATATGAATTAGAATGGATTCCATCACCCAACCATGCCCAGGAGACGATAGTGAACAACAGGGCTTCCTGACATCATAAACATAAAAAGGAAATAGGAATACTCAAAGCCATCGCAGACCCATTGTAATTTCAGTCACAACAGACCATTAAAAACTAAAAATATTCCCATAATAATCAAACCACCATCAAATTCAGTTCAGTTTAACATAAATAAAAAAAGCATAATGAAAACACCCATCTCACTGCAAGCTTCACCTCTTAGCCCTAGCTAAGAGGTTTAGCCACACATGAGTGGACTAGATCTCATGAAATTAGAAGAAGGAAAAAAATAAATAAATAAATAAAAAATAACAATTATAAACTCTCCCCGTCTCTCTCTCTCGTTGGCCTCCACGGCTGCCCTCCGTCCTCCCCTTCCTCTCTCTCCCTTTCTCTCCTTTTATAGAGCCTGGAAGGGTGGTCAGTAGTCCGACTCTCTCTGTGATTCCCATTCGCAGTAGGACCCCACGTACGCAGTTGTGTAAACCGCAGGCAGGGAGCTCCTCTTTTCGCAGCAAAAACAGTGCCTGATGTAAGATCCGATCCAGTCAGTCTCCTTGGGCTTGATCGGTGGACCCTTAGGAAGAATTTGGACGGTCCAGATGGATGGACCAATCAACGGTGAAGAAGGTCGCCACGTTAGGAACATCCAGGATCTCGCGAGTGCGTGATGAGCTTAAAGACGTTGTCGCTGAATTCTCGGTGGGGTTCATAATCAATGTTTGTTGGAAAATCCACTCCGTTCATTCAACTCGTGGCGAAAAACCAGTCGGACACGAGCAATTTTGAATGTCCATTGATGCGGTCCACCTGATTTCTACTCCTCCGTCCATTCCTTGTTTGAACGGTCGAAAAATGATCATCGTTACTTCTGGGAATTCTTCCATCTAGGCCTTGGTTAGTGGCCTTGAGAGCTTGTACTGGACGGTCTGGATCGATGATCTGATCCTGTCTATGGACGTATAACAGCCCGAAAAATCCGGGCGATTTTCGGACATAGAACCTAACGCAGTTACTGTGTTGGACTGATGGTGGGGCCCATGATCGGGTTTCTTTGAATGATCCAATCCGTTTATTATGTTCCCCTTGAAATTTCGGCTCGGAATGGGATATTTCCATTCACAGTCAGTGTGGCCCATGGAGTTTTTATTCAGTCGTCCGTTTCGTGTTTGAATGGTAGAAAACCGATCTCTTTTCTCCCTTCTAACTTCCTCTTCTAGGTCTGCATCAATCGGACCCTAGGAATCTACTAAACGGTCCAGATCCTCCAGAAGGTGGACCATGGTGGCCCACTGTTCAAAATCAGCGGACGTTGGTGCGTCCGCTGTTACTGCGCATGAAAGAAGACGGGTCAGCCCGTCTTTGACCGGGCTGACCGTCCGGTGGGGCTCGGGCATCGGATACCCCATGTACAAGCGATGTACATGCGAGGTCCACTGTGATGTTCGGTTGAAATCCATTCTGTCCATTCATTTCCTCAGCTCATTTAACGCGTTGATACCAATTTTGAAGCATATCCAGATAGCAGGTGGGCCCAAAATCAGAGTTTTGTGGGCTGATCTGTCCGTTGGGCCACTTCTATAGGGATCCAAGGGCCGAAACTCGACTTGTACGGTTAATTTATGGTCTTCAGGCCATATGTGAAGTTTCGAGCTGAACGGATGGTGGAAACCCTGTGATCTTGCATTCTAGCTGACTTTCAGGCCACTTGAGCTTCAGTTTCTCGATTTTCGCGGATCTCAGGTGTGTAAATTCGATGATCTTGGTCCCCTGGGGTCCTCCCTTGCCTTGGTGCATTCAAAGCGTCAAATCTACGCTTTTAGCACCTTTTTGCAATCCATGCTCTCAAATACACCCTGCATCACAAACATAGTTAAAACCGGGCGTTAAACAGTATCATGCTCATAATTCTGGTTAATAAATGGGGTCTACTATGCAATATTTGACCCTCAACACAACCCCCAACCAGCATTTTGCTAGTCCCAAGCAAAATATGCGAAAAATAAGTTGAGAATTACAAGACAATTTTTATGAAACCGAGTGATATTTTGAAAAACAATCCAGATCCTAGAATTCTAAGATGCATGAATGTTGGGTATTACTTTCTCCTGTACTCCAGCGCACCGTAAACTTCATAGTCAAGTTCAACGTATTAATCCATCTATCAGAAAAATTCTAAACATTGAGTTCCATGGGTGTATAGTGTAGTCTCGACTTATCAACATTAATATTCAAATCTCTATTTCAGGATATCATTGATAACCAACAAGAAAATTCATGATAACCAGAACTTGCCTCAAAGATCATCTTTTCATTCTTTCCAGCTTTCGATTTTTTCATTAAAAGTACGTCAAAAAGGTGAATCAAATCATCACCTATAGGGAGCAAACCTATGGCGACGGTATACCCAGCCCTTTTTCACATATCACCTATGGGGAATTAAATCCACACCTATAGGGAGCAAACCTATGGTGAAGAGTATTCGCTCAACCCTTTTAAAAGGTATCTGTGTTTTTTTTTTTTTTTTTATCATGATGGGCAGATTTTTCAGGCTGGTTCCTTACATGCTTAATGATTACCAAGTCAACCATTCAATATCAAACTGAAACCTCAATGTGTAAGCGAGATGTGGTATGTGAAATCATGACTCAATCAATGTTTACAACTTCTAATCATGGATTAACAATTCAAACTTAACTGTGAAATCTACAGATACTGAATCCAAGAGTCATAAATTACCAACATCACGCATCTTGAAATTCTGAATTAAAGATGGCTATCAAAATCACTTCGAATTCACAAGAAAGTCCAGAAAAATTTAAAAATTTTCATAATTTTTGCTTAAGACCAAGAAAACACTGATTATGAAACCTAATCTCCCACCCCCAACCTAAAATCTACATTGTCCTCAATGTGAAAGATATAAACATGCAATGCACTTGAGACAACGACAGTAAAGAAAAAGTGATGGGAAGATAGTACCTGGATAACGAATCGAGAGAGATTTTTCAAGAGATTGCTGGGAGAGAGCAGGTCAGTACAAGAGTGAAACCAACAAAAATAACAAAACAAAATCCTACCTATACCACTTTCGCAGGTGCTTTCGATTACATTTAGCGTATGCAACAAGCCTTTAAACCCCTAGGTTGCCCCTAGTGGACGAGTTGTAGTCTCGTGAGGGTTTGCAGTAATGTTACCCACAAACATTGAACTAACTAGCTAGGACAAAGAAATGAAATGAAAGGCTGGGTTGCCTCCCAGGAGCGCTAAGTTTCACGTCTTCAGCCAGACAAAAATCAAACTAACCTAGAACAGCATAAAGCAACCTATCCTAGTCCTATGAAAGCAGGGAAAAACTACTTGATCACGCCGCAAGGTTCCTCTTCCGGCCAATATCTTGATAAGTTTCTCAGTAAGTTCCTCAACAGGATCATCCAAAAGCCCTTTTTGCAATAGGCTTGAATGCCCTGGAGCATGACTTTCCAGAGAAAATTATGTACCTCATAAGAAATTTTTTGTTGAAGGGCTTGAGGTATCCATGGTATATACGTTTCACCTATAACAGAAGAAGTTTCAACGTTAGTATCCCATGGTGAATCAGAGACTACACATAGATGAAATTTAGAAAAATTCTCAGAAAGTGATGTAGTCTCAACACATTCCGAAGTAGCAGACTTCGGTTTAATTTTCAGCTCCTCCTCCCTTAATGGTAAATAGTGAGGATCTGGGGAGGAAGGGGCTTCAGAGTAGGGGTTCTCTCAGTCAGTGATGACTACCGAGATGTCGTCTTTCAAGGCATTCACTATGTCTCTTATCATGGGATCGTTTGAATCTTCAAAGTGTGTCAAGCAATCATCCAAAGAGTTGGGACATTCAGCTGAGAGTGATTCATTTTCCACATTGAAGTGTGTGATGATTTGCCCAAGGAATCCATCATCTTTAAAAGTAACCATATGTACGCTCTCTTGCTTCAGCCATGCACAAACAGATAGAGGATCAGTATACGAAGCATTGATGTGCTGACTCTGTTCATTGATACTACTCAGAAGAGGCATTGAATCGTTAAAATTCAACAGTTCAGATGGTTGCCTCAACTGAGTGGTTTCAAATTCCAGAGTTGTATCGAGTAACTCATTCATCTCCTGAATCATATCATCATGTAATTCAGGGGAGTGGTCCAAACATGTCTCACAAGAGATAGAAGGGTTGGTTGTAAGGAGCTCATCCACTTTTAAATCAGATATGTCAGGTGAGTGGAGTAGCTCATTATGACCGCTCACTTCGTGCACTTCTTGATCATTGACCTGGACCAAACTTGAGATTAATTCCAGGGGAACTGGGGCTAAACATTCATGATCATTATCCCAATACACATCATCATCTAATTCTGTGTAGTGCACACTTGGGATGGGATCGCTTTCCTCACATTCTAAATTTGGTTGAGGTTCGATTAAACTAACCTCTACCTCATCATTGAAATCCTGTGTATCATGTAAGAAAAGTGTGTCATCATCACTGTATTTGAAAGACAACCACGTATCTTGACCATTCTTTTGAACAGTCATCGAGATCAACTCATCGGGAAATTGAATCGTATGCTCATTAATGGGATCCAACTCCTCATTTGTAATTTCAGAGTTCTTCACAAGCAAGTTGGGATCACTTTCCTCGCGTTGTATTTCTGGAATGAATTGTAGTTGAGACGAACTAGCCTCCGTTATTTCATTAGAAGTAGGGAATCCAAAGGAATAATCAACAAGATCAACGGGTTGCGGTTGGGATGAATTAGTCTCCATTAGCCTATCAAGGCGTGATTCAAGTGCTTCTACTAATTTCCTCATGCCAGTAATATAGTCTGTGTAACTCGGATATGACTCCTCTTGGATCATTTCTGGTGAATATTCAAAAGTGGTTGATCCACGAGGGTTCTTACCATGTTGTTTTACTGACTCAACCTCGACATATTTCTGTTTCCACTGATCAAAACCATACGGGTCATCTGTCGGGAGTTGATACACGTCATTATTCCAATAATCACGTACTGTTTTCTTAACTTGTGGAATACAATTATTCTCCCACAGATAATCACCGAAAGACTTCTTAATCGGTGGAGCATCATATTCTGATTGATTCTCAAAGAAATTTTCAGAAAAATTTTGAGGCATAGGCTGTTTTCCATAAGCTATCTCAACATACTGTCGTGCCCACTCATTCATATACATGGTGAAACCCTAACTCTAAATCTAATCCTAAGTAAAATAAAAGAAAGGATCCTACAGCAGTATGAAAAGTAAGGGAGGGAGAAGTTAGAAGAAAAGTACCAAATGAGAAGTTCCTATGTTAAGATCCTGAAAAAGAAAACAAAACAAGTTAGTTTTTAAAACTAATAAGTCTAAGATTAGAAGATTTCTAAAAATAAAACCGTAATTCTAAAAATAGAAAAAGTAAAGAAATAAGGAAGATATTATCAAATTAGAAGTTTCTATCTCAGAATCCTACAAAACAGGAAAGTTAGGTTAGTTCCTAAAAATTAAAAAAAAAAAAAACCTAAACCTAAAGTTAGAAAAAAATCCTAATCTTAACTAATTCTAAAACCAATTAATTTCAGAAATACGTAGCCGTCAGTCCCCGGCAACGGCGCCAAAAACTTGTTCACTCCCCAAGTGCAGGGTTGTGATGTAGTAATAAACTCGGTAAGACCGAGGTCGAATCCACAGGGACTGAAACCTGTACGTTCTCTGAAAATAACCAAATCTAGAACTAGGCTAAGATGAAATCTAAACCAATTGTGATTTGAGAAATAATGGTGAAATATTAATCTAAACTTAAAGAATTCAGAGAAAAAACACTAGAGATTCAGAGGATCCACTTGTAGAGATCAGGGAGATCTTATGCCTGCTTCATGGATATTAAACTGAACTTACTTGATGTAGTTTTCAAGAGATGAAAGGTATAATTAGAATGGATTCCATCACCCAACCATGCCCAGGAGATGATGGTGAACAATAGGGTTTCCTGATGTTATAAACATAAAAAGGAAATAGGAATACTCAAAGCCATCGCAGACCCATTGTAATTTCAGTCACAACAGACCATTAAAAACTAAAAATATTCCCATAATAATCAAACCACCATCAAATTCAGTTCAGTTTAACATAAATAAAAAAAGCATAATGAAAACTCCCATCTCACTGCAAGCTTCACCTCTTAGCCCTAGCTAAGAGGTTTAGCCACACATGAGTGGACTAGATCTCATGAAATTAGAAGAAGGAAAAAAATAAATAAATAAATAAATAATAACAATTATAAACTCTCCCCGTCTCTCTCTCTCGTTGGCCTCCACGGCTGCCCTCCGTCCTCCCCTTCCTCTCTCTCCCTTTCTCTCCTTTTATAGAGCCTGGAAGGGTGGTCAGTAGTCCGACTCTCTCTGTGATTCCCATTCGCAGTAGGACCCCACGTACTGTGATTGTGTAAACCGCATGACGAGGAGCTCCTCTTTTCGCAGCAAAAACTGTGCCTGATGTAAGATCCGATCCAGTCAGTCTCCTTGGGCTTGATCAGCGGACCCTTGGGAAGAATTTGGATGGTCCAGATGGATGGACCGATCAACAGTGAAGGGCTGCCACGTTCCGGAACATCTGAATCTCGCAAATTGCGTAACAGAGCTTAAAGATGTTGTCGCTGGATTCTCGGTGGGGTTCATAATCAATGTTTGTTGGAAAATCCACTCCGTTCATTCAACTCATGGCGAAAAACCAGTCGGACACGAGCAATTTTGAATGTCCATTGATGCAGTCCACCTGATTTCTACTCCGCCGTCCATTCCTTGTTTGAACGGTCGAAAACTGATCATCGTTACTTCTGGGAATTCTTCCATCTAGGCCTTGGTTAGTGGCCTTGAGAGCTTGTACTGGACGGTCTGGATCGATGATCTGATCCTGTCTATGGACGTATAACAGCCCGAAAAATCCGGGCGATTTTCGGACGCAGAACCTAACGCAGTTACTGTGTTGGACTGATGGTGGGGCCCATGATCGGGTTTCTTTGAATGATCCAATCCGTTTATTATGTTCCCCTTGAAATTTCGGCTCGTAATGGGATATTTCCATTCACAGTCAGTGTGGCCCATGGAGTTTTTATTCAGCCGTCCGTTTCGTGTTTGAATGGTAGAAAACCGATCTCTTTGCTCCCTTCTAACTTCCTCTTCTAGGTCTGCATCAATCGGACCCTTGGAATCTACTAAACGGTCCATATCCTCCAGAAGGTGGACCATGGTGGCCCACTGTTCAAAATCAGCGGACGTTGGTGCGTCCGCTGTTACTGCGCATGAAAGAAGACGGGTCAGCCCGTCTTTGACCGGGCTGACCGTCCGGTGGGGCTCGGGCATCGGATACCCCATGTACAAGCGATGTACATGCGAGGTCCACTGTGATGTTCGGTTGAAATCCATTCTGTCCATTCATTTCCTCAGCTCATTTAACGCGTTGATACCAATTTTGAAGCATATCCAGATAGCAGGTGGGCCCAAAATCAGAGTTTTGTGGGCTGATCTGTCCGTTGGGCCACTTCTATAGGGATCCAAGGGCCGAAACTCGACTTGTACGGTTAATTTATGGTCTTCAGGCCATATGTGAAGTTTCGAGCTGAACGGATGGTGGAAACCCTGTGATCTTGCATTGTAGCTGACTTTCAGGCTACTTGAGCTTCAGTTTCTCGATTTTCGCGGATCTCGGGTGTGTAAATTCGATGATCTTGGTCCCCTGGGGTCCATCCCTTGCCTTGGTGCATTCAAAGCGTCAAATCTACGCTTTTAGCACCTTTTTGCAATTCATGCTCTCAAATACACCCTGCATCACAAACATAGTTAAAACCGGGCGTTAAACAGTATCATGCTCGTAATTCTGGTTAATAAATGGGGTCTACTATGCAATATTTGACCCTCAACAATGCTTCTATCAATGGCATCGACAATCAGCGAAGGCTCTTCAATGGGATTGAAGCCTCCTTCAATCAAATCGATTTGGACCCAAAAACTGTCCAATGAGAAACTAGAATAAATTGAGATTTTCTCGATGAGATTGAGTGGGCTATCGATGGGTCAAGTGGTCTGTCGATGGGGTCGAATAACGTATTACAGGAGTAAACATACGACCTACATAGCTAAGTGGGAGAAGTTAGTATAATAATGAAAGCTTGTAAGTCGTAACAATCATAAGTTACAAAGATACTACGGTAACAATCATAATACAAAGATCATAATTAAGGTAAGACATGAGTTACTCTGGAAGTAATTTATTTTTTCTATAGTTGTCATTAAGGGCAAAACTGTGGTGGTTACATATTGTTTGTGTTATAAAATGGGTCCTTGGGAATTACCCATGCAATTCATCTACAAAAATAGCCACAACAATAAAAGGCTAGCTACATGGAAACACCTATTGACAATTAACCTTATTTAATATTGAGAAATAAATGGCTTATTCTAGATTTCAATTTCAATGAAGCAACAGTGATTAAGGGTGGCAATGAGTCAGGCGACCCACTACACCCAAGCTTGAACCAGCATTTCATCAGACTTGGAGCTATTAGCTTAACTCGTAGGCTGGACTTGGCCTGACATCATGGCCCAACCAATTTCTTGGGTCTAGCTGGTGCTGTAATTATTTGACCCCAGCCTAACTTCATACTTACGTGTCTTATATCCTATAAATATGCCATTTTAATCCTTAATTAGCTAACCATGTATTTATATTGTGATTTCGTTCCTTTGGGTGTCTATTTCTTTTTACATGTGTGGTCCACTTTCTCAACAGAGAAGTTAAGAAATTCAAGTGGGAAATATGGATTTTATCAATTTTCAAGTTGGATTAGGTCATGACCAAGCCTATTCAAATTTCCATGTTCAAAGCCTCTTTCATTGAACTCATGCCAACCACACCATAAGAAACAGTTAGGATCGAACGCTCAACGTATGGACAGATACAATTTTTTTTAATCAGGCTGACATTTGTGTTGTATGGCAAATACAAATCAAACGTGTGCCTTTAAAAGGTTTCCAAGTTGCGAGCTTCTATCCTCGTTATTTATTTCCTGTTGTATAGCCCACTTGAGTTTTGAATCTTGCTTGTGTTTCAAGCCTCATTGTTTTCAGTTGTATGGCACACTCAAGTTTTAGATCTTGTGTTTCAGCTCATGCTAAATAATAAGCCAGAGAAATGTATGGACACATTTGATATTAATAAAAATATAATGATGTGTTCCACAGAGATTGGGATTAGGGTCTGGGTTACAGGGTATTCCTAAAACCCTAGGTCAGAGGTAAGTCCCATCCATTGAATCAAGCCATTAATGAAACACATCGATCCATTGAATCAGGCCATCAATGAGGTCGCTAGGATTGTCCTGGCTCTTGAAACCTGTACTGGAGCTGTAAGGGACTTGATTGCAGGTTGTCCAAGGGTCCATCAATCCAGTGTTGTAGATGATGAGAAGCTTGATTTAAGTTTCTCATCTGTACAATTACCACTAAAAGAATCTACATCAAGGTTGTCAGTTGCCTGAGCCTGGGCTAATATTAAGTATTCTTGAGGACCATGGGCCTAAAGCTCAGGCCCAGGTTCAAGTCAGACATCAATAGAGAGGCTATCAAACCCAAGCTACATCAGGGCCCATTCATGATCAGAACGGATCAGGCATAGACCCCATTCTCAGGTCTGGATAATAAAGTCCTTCCATGGGCCCCCTCGGCCTGTCCAACTGTGCCCACAACTACCCATGAAAGTTGTAGATGAGCATGGGCTCACGCGCAGCCAAGCTTACATTTGTAGGTGGCCTAACCATGTCTGAAAACAATAAGACTTAAATCAAACCAGCTGATGCTCTGACCTCTGAGCCTAGCCTATCCAAGAGCATGGTTAATAGACTAGACCATTGGGATTGACTTGTTCGCCCCTGATTTGAGTTGGGACTCACCTGAGTAGGAACTGAATCAGCCCAACTCACCCAAGTCAAGGGTGACTCATGGTATCAAACCTAATCCGCTACCACCAAATCCAATCGACTCAGACGAGTCGTCAAACTCATCCCTGTCTTAAAACTATGCCCAAGAGCCTCTATTATAGGCCAGAGCGAACTCGTTTAAGGCCAGGCCCAGACCCCAATTGGGCAGGCTGGGTCCATTGCCAGTTTGCTCCCCGAAACCCAAAGGAGATTGTCTATCTTTTACAAAAGGCCAAATGGCCCATTTTCTTTAGGGCTGACAATGGATCAGACCTGGGACAGGCAAAATCTATAGAGAAAGCCCAGTTTTGTTGGCCCTGCCCAAGTAGTTCAAAATGAAGGCCTGAACCAGCTCCAGGCCCACCCACAGTTTGGGACAAACCTATGTACCCGCGCCCAACACAGCAATGAAAGAAGTGACCTGACTAATAAGATGACATGAATTTATGATGCAGGGGAGGACGTGACATAACGAGAGGAAAAGAAGATCACCGTCTTCTTCGAGTAGGTAAAACCTTAAATCCACGAGAAAAAAGAAAAGAAAAGAAAAGAAATTAGAGATTATATTATCAATCATCAATCTGAAATGTCCAATTAAATGAAAGATTCAAAACCCTAACAGAAGTTCCAACTCAACTAGAATAAAAATTATAAAAAATAGTAAATCTTGGTAAAAATATATAAAAGATAACTACACCAAAATCGTCATTTAGGAACGGTTGTAAACCGTTCCTAAATGAGGCGTCGCAAAACTTCAGGAACGGTTTAGAACCGTTTTGGGTACCGTTTCAAATTTTAGAGAGAATTTTAAGAATGGTTTTAAACCATTTTAGTGCCAACGATCATATTTGTGAACGGTGTTTCTTATTTCAAAATGTTTTTAAACCAAAAAACCTGCTGCATAAAATAAATTAAATTAAATTAATAAAAGAAACAAATATATTTACGCCATATTCATTTAAGAATCAAAAGATAGTAAAAACAACCATGATGTAATTTGAAACATTATTTATCTAACTTGCAAACCTGACAGTAAAAACTAAAATCTGCAATGGAAGACTTCAAAATAAAAAAACAATTCAATGAAAGTCCGTCAAGCAGATGAAGAGCTCTACAATGTGATGGCCTTTTATGTACCTGACTAACAAGCAAGAAGTAAAAACTAAGAACAAAAACATGTGAATAGATTGAAAGAACAACAATCAACTATCAAAACAGTGGAAAAAAATTGTGACAATTGAACATACATATGGGGAACTGTTGTTAGTTGACTCACCTGGTTTTTGGATATGCTCGATGCACTCCTGACCAGAGGGGAGCTCGTTCTAGACCAAGCGGGGCTACGAATGGTAAGGGAGACATAATCAGCTCGTTCTAGACTAAGCGGAGCTACAATGTTTAGAAATGAGTTACACAGAGTTACATAGCAGACCTTCTGGTGACCCAAACCGTTTAGAAATAGGAAACCGTTTTGAAATAGTTAACAGCTAAAACAGGGAAGGACAATTCAGTTCCCGCTTGCAAGGGAATTAGTTGCTAGTGAAGAATATTGGGAAAGAAGAATATTCTTATTTGAATTAATGTCTTCCTGGAAAGTCTAAAGTGAAATTTCTGAAGCACGAGACAAGGACATGAAAAGCACAATAGAAGTAAATAATATATAATGGAAGAAACAAGAGAATAGAACTTACAACAATGAGCTTTCCAACCTTTTCTGGCCTCTTTGCAATCTTAATTACAATAGCAGCTGTTGCTCAAGATGATATCCTGACCTGTATGTTCACTCTCAATCATTGTTGGGAGGTAAAAGAGAAAAACTGAAAAAAGGCAATCTCTCCATATTGTGAGTGCCCATTGTGGTTTGTGTGGGTGTGAGGGTGTGCATAATTTATTTTTTTTTAAAGGTGGGCCAATGAATGGAGCACCTTGACAGCTAAATACGCCATCTACCTGATGAATGTACCAGCCCAGCCAGTTGTGGACCAGAGCAATCACAATGTCCAAGCATGACTACTACCATTTGGATGAGGGTTCCATGGATACAAAGATGGTGTTCGTGTGTGGCTAATACCATTTACAACTATAACCTAATACCCACCTAGAATGCAGAGCACCACACATCTTTTCGGGAACTTTTGGACTGTAGAAGCTATATGAGTAATTATCTCTATAACCTGTTGTTGAACCTGCATTCATTCACGAGAATTTGACTGCACTGCTATACATAAAATATTAAAAATAAAGGCAAAATGAAAGGATGAAGTACCCGAACATTTTTCTCACCCCATCCAGAACAAAGACAGAGAAAATGGATCAAGATTTCTGCAGACTGGTCAAGGTTGTCAAGACCTACTGCCGGTTTTAACGAGATAATTGCTGCCAACAAAATAAAGCTTACTAAGTACATCTTTTTTTTTTTTTAGAAAGAGAGATGACAAGAATTAATATTTTTATTAAACCACTGCCAAGAGATCAAGGCAACAAAAGAATACAAGGCAGCCGCAGCTACGAAAAACAGGCAAAAAGGGAGGCAGATCTCGCCTCCAAGCAATCTCTAACTAATTCAAGCCAGATCAAAGAATCAAGCCAAAGTGCCAAACTCAGGGAATTCATATATAAGCCGGAGCCCATCATGAGAAAATCATGTCCCCAAGCACACTCCCTGTGATTTGCGGTAATATTACATGTGATCAATTAAACACGGGACTCTTTGTCATAGCCATACTTCTACTGGAGCATTACGAAACAAAATAAGGAGGTACCTGTAACCAATTAAGTCATCTGACGGACAATAAGGCAACTAGCTCAGAAAGAACAAAAAACTCTCATATAACTCCAGACCTTGCTTTCCACAAAATAAATCAAGAAATGGAAGAAACAGAAAAAAAACAGCAGAATGGAAACCAGTAGTGCAGCTCGAACAAAAATAAATAAATAAATAAAATCTCACAATTTTACCAATGTGTGAAAAGGTGTGAGTACGGCATCTGATAGTCAAGGCTTTCCCATCATTGACACACCCAGGCATGCATGAATTAAAAGTATAATCATTGAAGACCACCAACAACCTGGTCAAGTCTTAAGAGATTGAATGCACAACAACAGCAGCAGCAAAAAAAAAAAAAAAAAGGAAAAGAAAAAGTCCACGTACCCTAAGAGTATCCAATTCAAGCCCTTCTAAGGTATCATAGTAGCGATCTACTGGTGACATTTTTCTTATAATTAATTTAATTTGACTTATTTCTAGAAAACTTGAGGCATTGCAAACATATCTCTCTCTCATGAAACTCATACTTTCCTGTCACTCTTTTTCTGTATGCAACATTCCCTACTGATACAAAACCACCAACTTGTCATTGGCCCTCAAATAAGAAACTAAGGCCATCGTTCAATGCATGACATTAGAAAAGCTTACCAGATAAGGCAAATGTGAACCAATTGAAACAAGAAGACTTGCTGCTGCCCTTTGCCAATCAGCATTGAGTTCCTACAAAAGAGAATATTTAGAAGATGTGAGAAGTCCAGATTGCATCCATTTACCATGTATTACAAATAGCTCCAGTGCAAGTGAATTAACCACAAATTCAGATATATTCCTGTGAGAAAGGCTCAAAAACAAGTAAACTTATTCAGTTACAAAATCCAAAGCTGACATTAGTGTGAGTCCATCCAAGCTGCCCAACTCTCATGGGCGCCATTGAATATGGCTATGAAGGAGACTACATTAACCATCTAATTCTGTCATTGGTCATGGACAGCTGGCCATTTTATTTCAACTGGAAACAAATTGGATGGTTTGGAATATGTTACAAGTGGGGAATTCCCGGATTGATGTGCAGCCATACCATGTGTACATTCCATGATTCACCACCATTTAAGAAAATGTGAGGTAGTGTAGCCCCACTAAGAAAAACAGAAAAGGACCAAAGTTTCTCATCAACATCTTAGGGAAGTACACTTAAATTACATAAACCAGAAACACTGGTGTGCGTGGAAACTTGACATACATGAGTCAAAAGGATGTGAAAAAAAAAAAAAAAAAAACCATGACTCTTTCCCTCCATATATAGAAACCCATCTACATGATAGAACAAGCATTTGGGTTCTCATCGCTGAACATGGTGGTGTACTGATCTTCCTGTTTAGTCCCAGGATTAAAAAGAGCAAGGGCCTCAACATTTGGCTCTCGCTTCATCCTCTTCTTCCTCTTCCATTAAGTTTGGCTCTAACTTTGGGGAGAGGATTCTGCTTAGGGGCCGGAAATTTGCTCTTGGTTGTATTTCAAAAAAAATAATAATAATAATAATATTAAAAATTTTAAAGAGCAATAATATAAAAAGTACTAGAAACATTGAAGCAAATGAAAATTGAAACACAGGAAAAAATGTTATAGGACTGTAGCATCAAAGAGATGACCAATGACAATGTCTAGTGAAAGAATCTAATGCTAAATCATCCAATCCAATGACTATAATGCTAATTTCTAGAATGATCATTGTTCATAATTCAAACTCGTTTTTCACCAACATTTCAAACTATATTACCTCAATGTGGACTGCCTAGCAACACCTGCTGCCCATTTTAAGTGGTTTTTGTGTTGGGTCTGTTTTCAATCTGTTTTTATTTTTTATTTTTTAAATTCTTTTATGTATTATGAGAAATTGGTTTCTAATGTAGAATTTGCTTGGCTAGAGTTTAAAAAAAAAACATAGTTAATTGGATAAGCATACATTCATACACATGGCCGAAAAAAAAAAAAAAAAGCTCACTATTCTATTTGGCTCATCATGATTTGAAATTAATTCCATGAATTTTCAATCAAAATCATACTTACATATATTTCAGTGAGAGGAGGCTTGATAGCGGGAGATCATTACAAAACCATGTACCACATGTGCTTGTGCATGTCACTGTATGCATACATGTCGCAAATTGTAATCAAAACAGTTCAGATTTATTCCTTAATATGTTGGAGGTGGACATGGCTTCTGTAATTTTGCCTATGTTGCATCTTCAGTGCTAAACAATTTTATGGTCTTCTTGATAATCTTCCAAGTTCTTCTGAACTTGAAATGATTCCGTGAACTTGATTTGGCTCATTTAACTGGGATGATTCCATGAACTTGATTTGGCTCGTCTAACTGGGCTAGACTTCTGCATAGTTGTAGATAACTTAATCTCTCAACCTTGAACCTTAGGAAGGAACTGTGAAACAGAGTTTGATCATCCAAAGTACATGGAGGACTGGGGACATGGGGTATAGTAGCTCTTTTTAAGGTAACAAGGATGGCAGAAAATTAAGGAGATGATAGAATATCTTCCTGATGTGAAGTGGATTATAAACTTCCCTTTTCACCAGAAATTGCAATTTACTGCATCTACAACATAAGACAAATTTGAAAACAGGAATGAAGGATGATAAGAAACTATACTGAGAACGTACTGCAACAATGCAAAAACACTTCAAGCAGCTGGCTATAATGCAAAATTGACTAATTAAAGTATTGCAAATGTACGACATCCCTGACCAATCTTGTAGCATAGATTCAAGGATATGCTATCCACTTGGACAACTATAATGCAGCTCGGATTATAGCTATCTAAGGAATTCCTCCAAAAAAAATGAGTGAACATCTACTATCCAAAATTCCCAGCCAATAAAGTTATAAAAGCCAGATTTCTTTGCACAAGTCACAGAAATTGAGAGATATAAGTAACTACCAGAAATAATTTGAAAAAAAAAACCCCCTATACAATGACAATATTAACTTTTTCGTGTATGTTTGGATGCACTATCAAATTGAACTGCAATTACACAGTCCCATGAAGTGGAAATAATCAGATTGTAGTTACCTTCCTTAGCATTCATGTTGAGGGTCCAAATTGGAGTTATGATACCTCTAATTTGACTTATTTTCCTAGTTAATCTTGATTTTGGCTCTTCTATGAACTCCTTCCTAACTTACACTTTGTTTAATTGAGGCATTATGAAAGGGCACAATAGTGCACAAGTGGTAAAAGTATGAAACTGCAACTGGTTTCTAGACATTTCACTTTCCTATCAACTGCGTTTTGTATCACTCATAACTAGGACAGTTATGAAATGTTTCTAGGATAGCAGGTTTTCTATCATTTGAAACTAGCACTAGTGTGCAACCTGTGAGGATCATAAATTAGGTGATTGATAGACTGAAGGGCAGTGCTGTTGTTCTCAAGGAGTTTCAGGTGTACGGGAAAGTTGATTATATGGGGGAGTGGAATGGGTTTTTATTGCAATTTGGTAGCCTAAGTGTTCGCATCTCATAGAGAGTAGTTTCAACCGCTTTTGGCATTGTCTTTTAATAAACACTTTTCTCGATTAAAAAAAAAAAGCAGTCAATATCAAATCTCTTCAGACATGTAAGTTACGAAATATAAATCACATTCTAAAATTAAATGTTGAGGGTTTCATTAAGTTGAGGGATAGCTAATTGAAGTAGACTTCTGAATGGATTTTAAAAAATAAAAGAAAAAAAGGACAACAGTCTGTCCAAAGGAGCATGATTTCATCTCATGCAATCATACCGGAGCAATGTACTCCTCTGTTCCGACAAATGAATTTGATTGTGTCACTGGTTCAACAACAAAAGATGGAGGTGGTTGAGTTTTAAATTTTCTTCTCTTTGTAGGCATCGCAGGCTTTATAACCTGCATATAGAAAAAGCTATCAAGCAGCATTTACACATGAATTCCATATATTTTTATTGAACCCATACTAGTACTTTGACCTTTTACCTAATGCATGTCTGTCAATAACAACAAATTTATTTTAAAGAAGCAGTATTTTGTGTATCTAACATTCTAAATTTCTTCTAAAACCATGTGGAGGATATGTGTAGACTTACTGTTAAACATGAAATCAAATCTTAGTACATTCTTGAAGCTTAAAATTGCACCAGAAATCACTGATTATATAGTTATAGAGACATTCTTTAGAGAAGGTAAGAACTACTGGTTCAATAACTCAACTTTAAATTGAGTTTATATTCATTGTGGTTGTGGTTCTTAGGGTATTTAATAGGCATCTCCAAATAAGGAAATGTGTCACCCAATTCATGGTTGATAGAAAACAATGGTTCCCTTCAATGAAAATCCAATGCCAAGATTACTAAAGGTGCACTCAGTCATGTACCAGTATCTCATACAATCGTCAAGTTAATCATTCTCACAAGTGATAACACTTGCTTCATGGCAGTTTCTCGAGCCCGCTCAGGTCACAAGAATAGTTAAATAACCAATTGAAGAATCTAAGCACAGTTTATCAAAGCCATCACAGATTAATGAAATATGCAAATCGAAGATGTAACAATCAAACTATCCCTTTGATATTATAAATAAGATCAGTAAGAGGGAGGAACATTAATCTATCTCAAAAATGTGAAAGCTTGCGGATTTTGACATCAATAGATGATTACATGATTTTATTTCCGGTAACTGGAACACCCTTACCATGCCGATGTTCTTTTCCATATTGGGGCCATATATGAGCTTCTCAATTGGCCTGCAGGAGCAGACAAACATGCCTAATAAAGCTCATGTTCGGATTACTTTCTCAGCCAAGAAAATAGGAGGATCCGAAATCCTTTTCCCACAGGTCCTAATGTGGCATGTGTGTGGGAGATTTGGATGTTAATCAGGTTGGACCACCATGTGCATGTTTTGGCCTGAAAGACAAAAGGCCAGCTATCAGGTGGGCCCCATGTGTATACAGAATGTGTATTGTTTCCCAATTTTTTCTAAGCATCAATTTTTTTTCTTTAATGTGTGGTCCACCTAATAACCAGAAAGCCGGAATTTCAGGTGTGGATGGAATATATGGAGGAAGATCGTACCTGCAATAAGTTCAAAACCCAGTATTCTATCGAATAGGTCGCTGTGTAATTCTGCATCAAATAGGTCAACCATATGTGGAGAAAGAAGAGCTTACACTGTATGATTCTCCATGCTTTTAACAACGTTAGCTGCGGACAATGGCTCTCCTCTCTGCGAAAGTAGTCATACTCAAGTCTTCAGATAGAGCACACAATATCTTGAAACCTGCTTCTTGTAAGAAATAAGAAATCTGCTTCTGTGAACCATATAAAACTTAGAAAGGCCTAGTTCCAGAAATCTGCAACTTAGACAACTGCTTAATTCAATTTCCTAATCACCTCGGGAAATAGGAAAGACCGAAACCCAAACAGAAAACCCTTTTCGCTATAGCACATCAACCCAAAGCACCAAATTCCGCCAAAGGAACCATTAGAAAAAGCTTTTTTTTTTGGGTGACGATGCAAGAATTACAAGATTTCTCTGTTCTTCGTTTTTCCTCAATCAGAAGAAAGCTTGTCAAACCTCCCTCTGACTTATCCAGTTATCAAATAGAGAGGAGATTATTTCTATCAGACAAAAGAAGAAAAATAACGGGATGACAGCATGCTCTACACAAAAGCACCCTCTACTCAAACGGGATACCTACAAATCTAGCAAATGCAAATGCTTGTTACTTACTAAAACACAATCCACTAAGTTCATCTCTGTGAGGGCTCCACCGTCCAGACGCTCAAGCCAGTCATTCCTTCAATTTGATCTTTTGTGATCTCCACAAAATGACCTACCATTTCATGGAACTACTTCAACTCAGACAGGGGAAGAATGATGGATGAGTGATCTACCCCGGCCACCTCAGAGATCCTCAAGAAATGGCCCCTCCTGTTGCTACCCAGATCAAAGAAGAACCTCTTTTGATCAGCTCTGATTGCTTTAGAAACCCCCAAGCTTCCAATTTCATCCTGTTGGGGTAAATCGGCTGATCTGTCGACATTCAACTCAGATGAAAATCCCCAACCATTAGAATAAAACCCGATTCCACAAATTTTTCATATAAAAACTGCTCGATGAAAACCCTTCAAAACCCACAGAAGCTCACAACGAACCCTAGAAACCACCAAATCATTCAAAACAAAAACACCACAGAAAACCCTAATTTTATGAATCTGCCCTAAGAACCCCGGAATCTGTTACAAATCGAGGAAAAAAAAAACTTGGAAATCACCGAATCTGCTAAAAGAACCTTCAGAAAGCCTGAAATTAACAATTCCGCAGCGTACTCGTACGGAAAATCATCGGAAAGTGTGGTATTTGGCTGTCTCTTGCTTTAAACACACCTCGATTGCAGGAAAATGCAAGATCTGAGAAGAAATCTGACATTTCCATGGCCATTTCCACGCGGATGTATGGATAGAGAGATGCTTCTGACCGAAACGAAATTGAAACGTCTCCCAACGAAAAGATAGATTGAAAATTAGGGTTTTCCTTCTAAAAGGTTAGATCTTGCGTAAGATCTAATGCCATTAACGAATCTCACTCAATCTCTCTCTCTCTCTCTCTGAAGAGGGAAAAATGCATTTGATTTCGCGTCTACCGAAAGAGAGGGAAGAATAAAAATAGGTAAGAAATGAGAAATAGGTAAGAAATGAGAAAGAAGAAAAAGGGGATAAAAATAAGTCGCACGTGTGGTTCGGTATTTCCTTTTACATGTAAAACCGTTTTAAATTTCGAACGGCCGTTCCTGAACCAAAACTCTGGTCGTTCCTAAACAGTGATTTTGGTGTAGTGGATCCTAAAGTAATCTTGTAGGAGGATTCCTAGCATGATTAGAACTAATTTCTAAAAAATACGAAAATCTTTAAAATGGAAAAATAAAGAGAATCTTTTGTATTTCGATCTTAAGTTACTTAAGCTATTTATACCTTAAATGAGCCTCACGGCGTCCCGACACCACCATGTAGTTAGGCGGTGTTGAGACTTGAATTGGGTACTGACCCATCTTGGAGAAGCTCTATAATCATGATGCATGTATTTTATCTACATCATCCATTCAATTTGAAAGATCATTTTAAGGCATGAACCGGTAAATGACACAATCCAATGCTCAAGTGAACCACACCACACAGAAGAATGGGGATTGAATGCCTACCATTCAAAACTCCTCAGGGCCCACCACAATGTTTATTTGTCATCCAACCTATTAATAAACTCACATAAACGTAAATGAAGGGAAAACACAAACATGGGCATTTAGTCCCCGAGAAGGTTTTAAGGTTCGATCCTCACCAAGGTGTGGTCAACTTGAGGTCTAGATCCGCCTCATTTTTTGGCTCATGACCTAAGTGGCAGTGGAGGGGTGACTATCCAACTCAAGTTTATGGTGGTTAACCACACAATCAGCACTCTTGTGTGGTATGAGACACCGTGTTAAAAAGACGATGATAATGGCCTGAGTTAGGTGAGGTCAGGACGACAGCTTAGTGGATGAGACCCCTTGTGGTAAATCCCACCTTTATGTATGCACTACAGGTCAATGAATGAACCTACGGCCAGCATTAAAAACTTCTTCCATGATGCAAGTTTTGGATTATGCCGATTTTTTTTCTTCTCTCTCTTTATCCACCCTAAATGACCTAATCAACAAGTTGGATGGAAAATAAAAACTATAGTGGGCCCTAGTGACTTTTAATTGTGGGTGCTCGATCACCGCTGGTTTCCTATAGTGTGGTCCACTTAAGATTTGGATGTGTCTCCTTTTTGGATTAACACTCTAAGGGCCTGTTTGGCTAGGCAGATTGGATGGGATTGGAATGGATTGGAAGATAGATCCCGGGATCCTGATCCCCGATATAGCAATCCCATGGATCTTAAGACAATCCACTGATATCACCATCATTACCTTTAAATCCCATCCAATCCACCCTAATCCCTTCAATATATTCTTCCAAAATAAATGTACAGCTTAGATAAAACACATACATTACGGTGTAGCTAACATGGCATTTCCAACATCGGCTACCCATGTCAGCATGGACAAGTACTTGTATCTCAGTAATAAGGGTCACTGTCAAGTCTGAATATGAGATTCCCATGGCATTGATGTCCGATGTACATTAGATGGGGAGAGAAGCGAATTGGCTGGTGTATGTATCGATGTCAACAAGTCATGTGGGTTTGATCATGAGGTATGTGTTATATCTGAACCGTCTATCCATTCGGGGAGCTGTCTTAAGGGTTGAGACAAAAATTAAGACATCTAACTATCAAATGGACTACACTGTAAAAAGCAGTGGGGGATTGAACGTCTACCACTGAAACCCTTTTTGGGGCTATAAGTTTTTGAGCAATATGAAATTTGTTTTTCCTCTTCAATCAGGTTAATACACCAAAATCATCATTTAGGAATGGTTTTAAAGCGTTCCTAACTTCTTCAGGAACGGTTTTAAACCGTTCCTAAATGAGGCGTTGCAGAAAAACGAATGGTTCAAGAGCCGTTTTAATACCGTTTCAAATTTTAGGGACGGTACTTTAGGAACGGTTTTAAACCGTTCTTTTTTTTTTTGCTTTCTTTTTTTACGACCAATACTTTAGGAACGGTCAGATTTTATAAACAATTTTAAACCGTTCTTTTTTTTTTTTCTTCTTTTTAAAAATTTTTAAAACCTAGTGAAACTTCATTGATGGAGATCCAATGATAACATCTATTGTATCCTTTTGCTGAAGCACATACATTTAAACCTCAACAGTAAGATTACTCAATTCACAAAATATAGAAAAAGAAATGAAAGCAGCAATGACCATCCCAATACCAAAATTACAAATTTGAAGAAATTCCCAAAAAATCCATTAAATAAGAACTACAAAGTGGGGCCCAAGCATTCATCCCAACCCAATCAATCCTTTTTTGGAGATTTTGAAGCTTCCTCAAACTTTACAATCTCAAAGAGATTTGTATCAGTTCTCAGTCTGAAACTCACCCTGCAAGACGTATAGAAAGATACAAAGTATGACATAATAACATCATTTGTAATAAACACCAACAGTGAAATCGTATGCTTGGTTTTTGGTTTTTGATACAGGAGTTTCTAGATTTCATGTATCAAGGCCATCAAAGAATAAACTAAATTGAAAATAAACATAGTTGAAATGAAAAGAATATGCCTCCAACAAATGAACAAGATACCTGAAGGATGAGGGCATAGTTTTGCTTGTATGTGCTTTTTCCTGAAGTCAATCTGTGGTTGTGGATTAAACTGCACCTTTTTGTTGACAGAATCTAGCTTGTGAAATCAAAGAATAAGAGTTATAATGTTGTTCATCATTACCAATTGTAATTTGAACTGAAGCTAATAACAGTTCTTAGCCATACTTGGTAAAAGTTGCTAAATAAAAATGTTAGAACAATCAGCTTCGATCAAAAAATGCCCATTGATTTCTTTCCTTAATAGAAAAAAGAAAAATGAGTTGAGCATTGATGATATAAAGATATAACTCTCATCCTCTTCAGCCTGCACAACAACGATCACTAGGAACAGTTCCACAGGAAAGGACAAGATATGCACAATCATGTTGGCAGAAGAAGCAGTAGAGTTCAGATAAAGTAGTTCAAGACAACAGTCGAATCACTGTACCAATGCAAGTCTAGATTGAAGTACTTTCAAGCCAGCTTCACATACTCAAGCATTGTCCGCAACCCCACCTATCACATTTTCTAAAGACCGCCTTCAATCATGTTAAAGGAGCAAAGCTGAAAATCCAATGAATATCTAGATCTAACAAATCTAACAATAATAAGAACGCTACAATCTCCATGCATCATCAATGGATATTGACAATGTCATGCTTTCAAATTTTCAAAGAAATTTGTGCATCTTTTATCAGGCCCTGAGCAAATACCTAATTTTTGTTATCAAACATAAGAGCCAATGCAGGCACATCAACTGAGTTTCATTATGCAGCAGAAGAAATGATGGAAATCTACAACAGAACATAGCAATCAGTATGCAGCAGAAGAAATGATGGAAATCTACAACAGAACATAGCAATCATTATGCAGCAGAAGAAATGTTCACAGCTAATTCATTTGCTGAAGATTAGACAGTGGACCACACAACTGATAGATATTAGTTCATGATTCAAAAGATAATAATAAAAGCCAGCCAACAAAAGTCAACTTCTTGTAGTGATGTGTATAACCCAATAGATGATAGATTGCAAAGGATTCATTCTTCTCTGTTCAATGCTATCCAAATGAGATGCAACAGCAAGCAGATCATTGATTTTCTTATCATAAAAATCTGACAGTTGCTAGAGTAACTCCTAAAAAGTAATCTCCAGGAAGAAAGTGTCATTATTGATACATATTCTTTTCTTTTTTCCTTTTTTTTTTCCATAGGTAAAGAATTTCATTGCTAAGAGGAAAAAACAAATAGAGACAGGCAGCTACAACCATAAAAAAGAGTGTCATTACTCATACATATTCTTGAAAGATTAAAGTTACAAGTCATGATAGAAAACCATTTGACACATGAACAAGTAAGAGACTTACCTTCGAGCGTGTTGGACAGAAACCAGCATCAGTTTCTGCAACCACAATGAAGTTTATTAAAGCATGCTTTTAAGAAAGAAAAAGGACTAAAGAAAAATGTGTAACACAAACCAAAGTAAAAAATGAGTTTATTCTTAACAAAAAAAAAAAAAAAAAAACACTTTACCCACAAAAACATTTAACTCTATAGCAACACCTCTTCAATACTTGGGCTTTATCCACCTCTTGTCTTGGTTCCATAAAAGGAAGCCTTCCCACAAAGCAACCCATTAATTAAAGGGGGGAATTAGAAACAAATTAATACATGTTATATACTAAAATATGGTATCAATCATGCAAACGCTCATTGGGATACAAAAACATGAACTTTGATGATTAAGGCTTCTTTAACTTCAGTCCTAACAAATCTTTCACGAGGAAAACCATTGAAATGCCAGCCAAATGTGCACACAAGAGGCAAACATGGATTATGAATAAAACAACATTCCAATTGAACACATACAACATTTTAAAACTCAACACAACCATGCTAGCATATCAGTAGCAAAAGCATGTTCCAATCAAAAGTACAACTCATGTTAAAATCTAGAGTTCATTAGCTTTTAAAGTAATTGAAAATTTGGGCATTCTCATCAGACTTTGAGGAAATAGTTACATCTCGTAATCAATCATTAGAATTGGTGTTCCTGTGTGCTTAAGAGATGACCAGAAATCCTTCGATGCCTTCCTCTGCTCACAACACATTGCTGCGATGAAGAGCCACCATTGCTGCCAAGCCTGGTATTTGAAGTATTCTGAAAGCGGATCTCCTTTTCCTTCTGTAATTGAAAAAAAAAAAAAGAAAAAAAAAAGAATCAAATCATTGCCAAACTTAGTAACCAAACCAGGTGATTAAACAGCTACAGGAAAAGGATACCTATCAACAATAAAACAAAATAGAAATATGCACTCCTTCGTGTTTGCCACAAAAAACAGAATAAGCAACTTCAATTAGCAGCATATGCATGAAGCATACCAATGAGATGAGTTTCTTAACAATAAGCTTCTAGGCGAAAATTACAAGTCCAATTACAAGTCCAATTTAATTGAATTGGAATCCAAAAAAATAGCACATTGAATAGATAGCTTCCAAGTTTTCAATATTTGGTAGTTCTTTAAGCGACTTAATAGCCATACAAGTAGTAGTATCCTATTTCGGTTAATGGTTAGCATTCGGTAAATTGGTCAGTTAAACAGCAAGAGCAGCATCTTTTTTTTGTCTTTTCTTTTTAAAATGGTTTTACTCATTTTTTTAGGAAAAGCTAGGACATGGGAAGAATAGTTCTACTCTCCCAACATGAGCCAAGGTGTAAGATCCATGCATTTCATCACATGGGGCCCACCTTAGATGTGTGTGGCCTGAAATTAAGGACAATTTGGCCAATGGGAGGGCCACACTCGTACAAAAACTGGATGGTTGATATAATTGGACCAGCCTGATTTTCTGGCCACAAAACATTCGTGGTGGGGCTCACCATATGATCAGCCCGGACCCAGCACATTTGGGGAGACTCGCAAGTATCCTTTGGGGCTCATTGATGATTTCAAAATAAGCATACAAATAGATCATGTAATATCATTCAAGTGTCAGACACAGATTTCAGCTGTAATATGTTTGTTTCATGAACTACCCAAGAAAGTTATGGGTATTATGACATTACAGGAAAGGATGGGTCCTGAACAACTATTGTGACATTCAATCCCAGAAGCATCTGTGCAAAAAAAGAGAGAGAATGAGAAATAAAAATCAGGACCCAATCTTCAAATTGCAGTGAGTAGATACTAGTATATGCTAATTGAAACAGGGGAATTACAAGATTCTCCACTCAAGAGTGTATAGTATCTGAAAGAACATATTACTGAGAAAAATCTGAAATTGTGTGCAATGATCAAACACTATTTTATGGAACTAGCACATATTAAAAAATGAAACCTGAAATTAAAGATATGCGGTTTTGTGACCACCAGTAAAAGTCATTGTAAAAGCACCACCTGAACATCAACATGGACGGCCGCATTGTGACTTGGAAACAGAGCTACATCATGGTTTGTTACCGAGATTCCCAAACCAACTAACCGCCAACAAAGACATCCAAATCGAACCGGTCTTCCATGCTAGGGAATGTATTATTCCGAAGCACAAAGTGATCGACAGGATTGCGCATACATATCAACTAATGAACTGCCTGACGTCGGGGACGAAGAAGGGAAAATGACTGAGAAGGACACAGCTCTATGCTGATGCCCGACGTTGATTTGTCTGATCGCATTCCACGAGCTCTTTCTACATGCATGAGACATCGAGCATCTTCAAATCCAACAGTCAAGATCCTCTCTCCCTCTACAAACAGAGAGAGAGAGAGAGAGAGAGAGAGAGAGAGAGAGAGAGAGAGAGAGAGAGAGAGGGAATGATGGAGAAGGAGAGAAACCCTAGTTTACAGTGGCAATCCATCTGCAACATCGGATTTTGGTGCAAGCAGCCATGGATGGCCTTTAGACTCACACCGAAACTCAGATTTGTCATGGCTTACAGTGGCAATCCGCATCTTCCCCTGCTTGTTGACCACCACTAATGGCGATCCTATCCTCGAAATCAGATTCACAAAAAAAAAAAAAACTCTGTGATGGTGGTGACTGGACTGCGGTGGCTAGGGTGAAATATTTTGCCCTAATTAAGCTATAAAATCGTTCCCTATTCTAGCTGTCAGGTACGGTTTGCATTAGGAACGGTTCCTGAACCAAAATCATAGCCGTTGCTGATCAATAATTTTGGTGTAGTGGGTCTTGGTGACCTTATGAACAAATTGCATGAAAAATAAACGTTTTAGTAGACCTATAATTTTTTTAACGGTGAAAATCATCATCTCCACTGCCATTTTTGGTGTGGTCCAAATGATCTTTGGATATGATTCATTTTTTTGATAGTGCTCTAAGATGATCTTTAAAAATAGATGAATGGTGCAGATATAATAAATACATCACTGTGTGGCCATGTAACTTTGATCTCCTTTGAACCGTTCGTGCAACTCGGAGCTTGAGGAGAGTCGTATTCGCAAGACACGTACCTAAAGCAGCTACGTAGCTGGTGTGTGATACACCAGCCAATTCTCTTACAGGAAGCAGATTGGCTGGTGTAGGTACGTGTCGTGCCAAAACAAGGGCTGCCTTCAAAAGAGATCAAAGCTACATGGGCACACAATGATGTATTATTATATCTATACTGTTCATTCATTTTTTGAGATCATTTTAGAGTATTATCCAAAAAATAATAATAATAATAATAATCATTTCCAAAGATCAATTGGATCACACCACAAATAGCAGCAGTTAAAAAATTCATAGGGCCTATCATATTGTTTATTTTTCATCCAATATGTCCATAAGGTCATGGAAACATGGATGACGATAAAAAACAAATTTCATATTAATCCAAAACTTCCATGACCCCAAATGGGTTTCAATGGTAGACATTCAATCTCCCACTACTTTTTATAGTGTGGTCCACTTTATCTTTAAATGCCTTAATTTTAGTTTCAAGCTTTATTACGAGCTCGCAAAATGGATGGATGGTTTGGATATAACATATACCTCATGATGGGACCCACAAAACTTATTAACATCAATCCACTATATAACTGGTGTATTAATTCCAGAGTTGCGAGCCATCATTGAACTTTTGTTTTTTAGGTCTTATAAAGCGTTCGTTACAGCCTTCCCATCATGGATAGTTTTGGGGTCTGGTCTACTGGGGAAGCGTCCTCAGTCGACGTTTGAGATTACAAATTACCCGACCGACTCCCGCAGGTTTTTCATATTTGTTACATTTGCATGCCCTTTTTTCTTCTCGTTGTATTCCTGGCTTTCACAAGGTTTGCCTTTCAATCAACCTTCTTTTTTTTTTTCTCTTAAACGCACGCGCACACACCCCACACACTCACACCTTAGTGGAATTTCACCACCCATGGGTACTCCAACCCTTGACCCGGTATTGAAACTTCCGAGAGTCTACCACCCGGTGCCTTTCAATCTACCTTGTTAGCATTTATTTTTTAGTATCGGTTTCTATTAATCTCTTCTATTTGTACGTGTGCAGATTACAATTTCTAATGACATGCCTTTCTTTTTTATATTTTATTTTATTCTATTTTTATGTTCTTTTTAGAAGAATAATAGCTTTTCTATTAATGATCCTGACAAAAACATTTCATCCAACTTTATCTACTATTATGATTCATGAACGAAAATTTGATAGTCATGAATCTAGTTTATCATCTGTTATTATGTAATGAAGAAAATTGGTGACGGCATGTTTCTTAGCTCCTATATCTTTCAAGATATACTTCTTCTCTAAAGCAGTTGAGATACTTTTAGTAAATTGATAAGAAACACATACGTCATATAACTTGTTGGATAAAAAATTTAGAATATAATTTTACAGTTATTTGCATCGAGACTTTATTTTGATTTGTTAATTCTATAATAAAATATTCAGATAATATGTATGAAACTTTAAGGGTGTTTAGTGCAAATGTTAACTTCTATTTCCACAGTTTGAAGTACTATCTCAAGAACGATTCGATTTTAGATAACTCATTTACTATTATGATAGTCATAATTTATTTAATTTTACAAATTTAATTTCATAATTGTTAGATTATTTAGTTGAAATCAAATAGATTGTGTAAATAGAAAACATTAAAATTAAATAATAATAATAAAAAATAAAAAGGCAAAAAACTTATAGAATTGAGTTGAGGCATGACATGAGTCACTCAGCTTTTCTTTTTTTTTTTTTTTTTTACACACGCACTCACACTCCCACACACTCACGCGATAGTGGGATTTCACCACCTATGGATACTCGAACCCTTAATTGAGTGTTCAGTCACTCAGCTTGAAATCAAATTTGCTCCCCTTGGACAACTTCCCAAATGTAACAAATTTTCAGAGCAATCGACCTCTACGATACAATGACTATAACATGGTCATAGCGGTACACTCAGTGTACGCAGGCTCGAACTACTTGCAGTTTAATTTGAAAGTGCTGAGCAGTTTAATTTGAAAGTGTTGAGTTAACTCAATAACAAACTCGGTAATCAAAACTTCCTTGAATATAGCAATAATAGGTAGTGTTTTTTAAGAATAGCAAAAGTATTTTTGTTATATGTAAAACAAAGGGAGAAAATCTTTATATAGACTCTACAATAGTGCTTTAAGCACCCTTTGAAAGAGTTTGGTTAGTTGGGTTTAAACTTAACACATGCGCCCAACTTACTAGGCATCTATTACAAACCATTCATCGGAAGTAGTCAGTTGTACGTGTCATTCTGTTTACATGTATTTAGACATGGTTTTAGGCATGTTTGCAAGTGAGGTCAGTAGTTGGTTGTATTAGTTCCTTATTTCATGTATGAGTCTTAAGTAGCTTCCTTGTTTAAGTCCTAGTTTTAGGGAAGGCATCCCCACATCCGTGTAGTGGGAAAAGTTGGGTATGTAGCGGAAAAAGTTGGGTGTAATTGAATCAGTTGTAACTAGAACCTACAAAAATGGGAAAGGAATGAATGAAGGACATGAAGTTTATCTCCAAACAGCTGTCTGCAACAGGGATTGGATCCCTTTACCAATCCTATAGTTTTTTCTCTCACCATTGGTCGACCAAAGAAGACACCTAAATCTATTCCGCCTTCACCTCGTCCCTTCACTCGATCCCACGTCCACCGCCAAAACTCAGGTTGTAACATTATGGTATTAGAGACAGGGCCAATGAAGCATCGAATGGAGAGTTTAGAGAAGGAGGTTAGCACACTTGCTGCCGGCCAAGAGAAGATCATCGAAAAGATAACTGACCTCTTCACAACTTGGTCGTCGAGGTGAGAACCCCAAGTCAATCCGTAAGAATAGGGAGAAGCTTCTCAACATCGCAACAATGGGGGGGCCTACAACAGCTCAACCAGTACGAGAACCTTCATTAATTCCGGTGCTCCGAAGCTAGTCAAGCTCAACTTTCTGCGATTCAACGGCAGTGAAGATCCCACAAGTTGGCTCTGTCGGGTGGAGCAGTTTTTTTAATTCCAGCGCACCTTAGAGGAAAAAAAGGTGGCACTTGGTTCCTTCCACATGGAAGGGGATGCACAAATGTGGTTACAACTTCACAAGCAGACTCATGGGGCCATGAATTGGGAGGAGTTCAAACAACGAGTACATGCAAGGTACAGTTCTACAAATTTTCAAGATTTCTTTGCTGACTTGATTAAATTGAAGTAGTTTGGGAGTGTCAAAGAGTACCAGACACAGTTTGAACACCTCCTCTCACGGGTGGGTCAAGTCACCCCAATACAGCAGGTTAGTTGCTTCATCAGTGGGCTCCGTGACAACTTGAAAGCCGATGTGAGGGCGGAAAATTCCGCCACGTTGGAAGCAGCGGTTGGCCTTTCTCGCTTGTTTGAAGCCCGAAACCAGGCCATCCGCCGACCACCGGTGCTGAAAAACTCTAAATTCAAACAGGCCCTAGCTCCAACAGGCACCCCACAGGCTCCTCCAATCAAGCGCATGACACCGGAAGAAGTTAAAGAAAGGAGAGATAAGGGCCTTTGCTTCCGCTGCAATGAAAAATACTCCCCTGGCCATCAATGCAAACGCCTATTCATCATTGAAGCTTGCTGGCCCGAGGAGGATGAAGGCGATGGAGGAGAAGGGTCACAAGAGGTCGAAGGAGCCAGTGAGAGCACGCCCAAGATTTCTTTCAATGTAATTTCTAGAGCTCATACTCCTCAAACTATAAGATTGAAAGGTACGTTGTTTTCAACACCAGTGAAGATTTTGGTGGATTCAGGGAGCATACACAATTTTATTAGTAGCTCTCTGACTGCTAAAGTTGGGTTCCAAGCATTGGAAGGGAGGCCATTTGAGCTGGCCGTAGCAAGTGGGGAACGGTTGATCAGCCCAGGCCGGTGCAACCAGGTCTCACTCTATATCCAAGGTACCCCACTTTTATTATACTTCTACTTGTTACCCTTGGATGGATATAAGATTGTCTTGGGTACCCGATGGCTTAGGACTTTGGGTCTCATAATCTGGAATTTTGCCAACCTTCAAATGCATTTCACAGTTTTGGGAAAAGAAATCTCATTGCAGGGTTTAGCATCTCCACAAGACAAGCTCGTAGAAAACTTTTGCTTGGAACGAGTATTAAAGCAGGGGCGCCCAGGAGTGGTCCTACTGCTTAATGCAATAGTTACTCTACAAGCCAAGGCAATCGACAACACCCTCCTTGCAATATTGGATGATTATGCAGATGTCATCTTTGAACCAGTCGATCTCTCACCACCACGCTAGCTTGATCATCACATCCCACTCCTTGCTAGGGCCGAACTTGTCAACGTACACACGTATTGGTACCCTCATTTTCAGAAGACAGAGATTGAAAAATTGGTGAGCGATCTGCTGAAATCAGGAGTCATACGGCCTACCACGAGTCCTTATTCTTCGCCTGTGTTATTGATCAAGAAACATGGCGGGTCATAGAGGATGTGTATCGACTATAGGGCTCTCAACAAGGTCACCATAAAAGACAAGTTTCTAATTCCTGTGATCGACGAGCTGCTGGATGAATTACATGGTGCTCTCTTCTTCTCCAAGCTAGACTTACGCTCTGGCTATTATCAAATTCGAGTCCACCCCCAAGACATCCACAAAACAGCCTTTCAAACACATAGAGGGCATTATGAATTTCTAGTCATGTCATTTGGCCTGACAAATGCGCCCCTCTTTTCAAGCCCTCATGAATGACATCTTCCGTGATCATCTCCGTAAGTTCGTCCTTGTTTTCTTTGACGATATACTGATCTATAGCAAGACATGGGATGACCATTTACAACATTTGTAGGTAATCTTTGATATCTTACAAACTAACAAGCTATTTGTGAAAAAACAAAAGTGTCATTTTGGTGACACACAGGTAGCCTATTTGGGCCACATCATTACTCGCCAAAGAGTGATGGTAGATCTTGAGAAGGCTGCAGCTATGACTAATTGGCCCAAGCTGATTACACCCAAGGCGCTTTGAGGTTTCCTTGGCCTCACTGGTTATTACCATAAGTTTATTCAGGACTATGGAAAAATAGCTGGGCCTCTTACAAAAATGCTAAAAAAAGATGGATTCGCCTGGTCCCAAGTTGCTGAGGAAGCTTTCAAAAACCTAAAACAAGCAATGATAAGGGCATCGGTTCTAGCCTTGCCTGATTTTTCTAAAAACTTTGTTGTAGAATGTGATGCATCTGGGTCGGGAATTGGCATTGTCTTACTGCAGGACAAGAGACTGATAGCATTCTTCAGCCGATCTCTTAGTGGGAAGAATCTCCTCATGTCAACCTATGACAAGGAGATGCTTGCACTAGTCTCTGCGGTCCAAAAATAGAGGTCATACTTGCTTGGAAGAACTTTTATTGTCCGCTCGGATCAGCGAAGCCTTAAGTACTTGTGGGAGCAAAAGATCACCACCCTTGCACAACAAAAATGGCTCTAAAAACTGATGGAGTTCGACTTCACCATAGAGTACAAACAAGGGGGTGAAAATGTAGTGGCGGATGTGCTATCCCAAAGTAACTACGAAGGAGAGGTTGCAGCTGTCTCTTCTCCCGTTCCACGGTGGATCTCAGCCATCAGAGAAGAAGTTGCATATAACCCCAATGTAACATCCTGGATTTCACTGTTTTGGATTTCCAAAAATCCTTTAAAAAAATTTTTAATTAACTTATAATATCACTTGACGACCATTAGCACTTAATGTTAGTTTATACTAAGGTGGACCAGTCCAGTTATGATGGGACAAAGTGTGGGCCGTCAAGCCAGATAGTCTGTTTACACCTAGCAACAGCCCGTGCGGGCCATGCTGCAACCAAGAAAGGTCAGAAAATTATAAAAATTTAGGGAAGCATAAATCTCACTAAGCTTGTGGTCCAACGTGGACCACAGACCCAGTAAACATTCAAAAGTCAATTATCCATGTCGTCCCAGCGGCACTTACAAAGTGTGGCTCACCCCAGCCCACTAATCTCGGAATCTGGCACTCTTAATTGAAACTGAGATATAAGACATTTCAGCCGTCGGATTTCTTCTAAATTTACGGTGGGGGTTTAATGTATTTTTCTACGCTCGTCCGCCAAATCTGGAATCCGATCGTGGAACGGTGACCATTGATCACGAATCAGACCCGTGCGATCAAACCCCATATCCGATCATTCCCAAATTTTGAATGGCCCTTCATCGGGCCATGGACACCTATCTTATAAGTTTTAGGGCCAGAGGGCCACCGGAACCGCTCCAATCACCTGAATGGACCCCATAGGGCCATTTTAAGATCGAAACCGTATGATCAAACCCCATAATCGTTCATCCATTTGTTCCCAAACTTTGCATGACCCTTTATAGGGCCATGAGTCACCTACACACAAAATTTGGTGGCAATAGGGGTGTTAGGGCAGCCCCAACACCAATAGGGAGTCCTATAGGGCTATTTTGAGAATTTGTGGAAACATAAGGCCAAAACACCCAAGTCTAGGAAATAAACCCTAGCTCTCTCATAACTCCCTCTTTACTACAACCACCAAAGAGAGAAGAGAAAGAGAGAAGAGAGAAAAGGGAGAAAGAAGAAACGAAGAAAAGAGGAAGGGAGAGTGAAGGTGGGCCACAGATCAAAGTGGAGCCAAGAGAATCCGATGCTTGCAACTCCTCACCTCTTCCTTGACAAATCCTCCACCACGACCGCCCATTTGCTTCCGTTGATTGTATAGGTAAATCTCTCACCTCTTTTTCTTGAAACCCTTGTGTGTGAGAGGGTTTACATGAAGTTCTAACATATAAATGGTTGTTTTAGGGATTCCGGTCGTCCGACCCCAAAAGCCATCTTTCCTAGGTCATTTTTCAACTCTTCAACGATCCATAGGTGCGGACTATTATCCTTAGGTGGCCTAGCACCAATTTATTATGAATCTAATGATTTTGATTGCTTTGATGCTATATTTGGAGAATCTATAAGAATCCTAGGAATTGCATGTTTGTTGGATTTGCATGCAATTGTGTGTTTACTTTTCATATGATGATGTTCTTGCCGCTCACATGATTTTGTGTATAGATGATCTCATGCTCATGACTTGGTGGATTTTTCCTTATAGTGTTACTTCTTAGTATCCATAATTCTTTACTCTTGTGCTTATGATTTCTTAAGATGAAGGAAGTTCTTAACTTTCTCACCCACACACATAACTCACATGTACTTTATTTCATGATATTGTTAGCCTTGCTTGCTATGAGAATCTAAATTGCATGTTGAGGAGTATAAAACCATAATGTTGTTTATGCTGGATGATGCATTTATAATTGGCATGCTATGAATCACTATTCATACCCTTGGGTTGGTCAGGAACATGAGGAGAGAAGGTAGTCCCATCGGTAGGATTATGCTAGGGTTAAACCCGTGGGTTTGTGCGGGTGTGTATGGGCTGCAGTAGTTTGACTACATGGGTCCCTTGTACCCGATGTCGTTCGTTGTATATTCGTCTGACTCGTGCGGTCTAGCCTACTTACCGACCAGCCATATTTGTTAACCTTATTTGCTCACATATGTATAGAACCTAGAACACCCTACCACTATTGCCGCCCACCGATAACCACTTGAAGTTAATCCACTGCTTCGTGAGCCGGGCATGATAGAATGGGCACTGTGTCCGAGCTGTCGGCCTACGCTAGGGTGACGCACCTCCCCGTAGTAACCGCCAGCGATCCCTTCCTCTCGGCACTCCCCATGTGCTTGGAGTCGGGGATGGAGAACCCAACGGGATCAAGGATCGCGGGGTCTCGGGTTCACACATTGGGGGGGCCTTGGCCTCACAACCAGATTAGGGCATTGATACGTTGGGTGTACCAGATTCTCAAACCTGCTGGATGAATGGACTTAACTAAGAACTCGGCTAACACGATCGCATTACATCGCACTAGTTAGGATGGCGACTCGGCAGTCGAGGTCGCTCTGAGGGAGTATTGACATACATGATCGTTAGATGGAGTCACTCGAGGGAGTGTTATGGCGAGGGCATGCATCATATCATCTATCATGCATATGCATTAATAGTGAAACTAGAGGCTGTGGGCCAACACTACGTGAGGACAAATAGGTGTGGCGTGTAGCCCACCCTATTTGGCCAAATTTGAGGGTGAACGTGGGCCAACACATAGGTTGTGGCCAAATTTGGCCACAACCTATGTGAGTGTTGTGGCCAAATTTGATAGTTCCGACCCATTCTAGGATAAAGACTTGAGGGTGCATGAAAATTCACCGAAAATAGTGAAACTATAGAAAAATCAGGTTTTGACCACTAACCAGGAGGAATCTCGCATAACCAATAGGCTCATTGTGTAGATCGGCTTCTCCTACCCCAAATTCATATATAACACGTCACATAACTCATTCCGGTGTATGAGATGTGGACGTCGCAAGGCGACCCTCCAAGGATCGGCGTCACAGCGCTCGAACAGCGCTGCCAGCGCCCACTGTCCAGAGCCCCGACGCCGCCAGCGCCCACTGTCCAAGGACTCGGCGCCAGCCCCGGCGCCGAAAATTCCTGCAAATTTAGGTCGACTTTAAAAATTCATATCTCCTTCATTACAACTTCGATTTAAGTAATTCAAAAGTCAGATTGAAGCTTGATAAGTCTAGTTTTATATAAAAATAAGAAAATAAAATAAAATAAAAATTATAATATAGTTAAACTTAAGATGTCTCACCAACTACTCAAAAAATTATTAATTTCAAGCAACTATTACTCCTAGAATTTTAATAATTTATCTACAATTCTAAATAAGATGAAATTTTGTAGGATAGCTTTAAACTTAATGATAAATCATTATAAAAAATTTTAAAAATAATCCAGTGACTAGAAGTATAAGAAACGTTGCAAAAATTAGAGACGTTTTAGTATCTTAAAGAAAATCGTTAGTTTCGAATAACTTATGCTTCTAAGATTTTTTTTATCTTTATGGAATTTGAAATAGATTGAAATTTTGTATGAAAATGGTCAACTTAATGATAAATTACTATAAAAAAATAAAATTAAAAATTATCCAGTAATTAAAAGTGATAAATACATTATGAACAAGAGATGTATTGAAACCGAAAATTTCTACAACTAAAAGTTGCCAATGAGCTAAGAGTTATTTTTTTATTGGAGTTTTAGTATTTCGTTTCTTTTTAGAATTTCTTCTAACCATGATAGAAATTGTCTTGTATGATTAAACTAGATTATTTTTAGTATATTTTTCTACTTCAAATAGTTTCTAGTATGGATGAACTATGACTCTTGAATAGGGTTGAGTTAGATTGTTTAATGCTTTCTAAGTTCATATTCGATGCAGTCTTCACTAAATATTGTAAGTTTTCTTATTTTCTTATGGATTCAAAGTTCATACCACTTTGAGGAGATAATGTTCTTCCTTTTTTCCTTTTTGCGGCATTCCTTGCGTCACCATCACTCCAAACCTTTCTCAAATCTCCTTTCCTCAACTCATTTCCAAATCATTCCTTAACTCCCATTCCTCAAATCCATCTTTCTTAAACCTATCCAAAATCCCATGTAAACTCATTCCCTATTACCTCAACTCCTTTCTCCAACCGCAGGGGGAAGAAGCACCCCCATCTTCGCCCGATCCAGAAGAGTAGTAGCTTAACCTTACTGGTAAATAATAGTTGTTTGAGCTAGTTAGGTCTACCTGCATGTATTGATGGATAATTAGAACTTTTGCTTGACTAGGTTATATTTTCTTTACGTTTGGAGTATCTAGTGATACATGTAATCCATGTTATAGGATGTAACTGGCCATGTTAATGGCATCTTGAAATCAATGTAATGTATGGATTGCCTTGAAATTTACCTCTTGTTTGTGAATGCTTCGTATGTATAGTTACTTATAAATTATGGATGGAACCCATAAGTCTTGTATACATGAATGTGTGACTTTTGTATAAACGAGGCTTTAGTATTTAACCCTCTAAGGAACGTCTTTCCAGGAAATCCTCCGTGGGAAGAAGATCGATATGTTCGCCTACCTCATAGCGGCCTTGTAGAGAGGAACCTTAAGTTTCTGGAAACCTTTCTAGGATATTCGTTTAATCATAAGTACTGTGAGAAACTTACCACCCACTAAAATATTACAAATGTGAAACTTTAACCTTTTAATAAATCCTGATATCTTCCAAATGTTAAGAATAATCGGACTACGGAGTTACGGAACTATACAATTGCGAAGTATTCGTGGCTTGACCCAATTCTCATTCCTAGGTGAATACCAATGGACTCACTGCTTTGACCGAGCAGAAGACCAGGATCTACTAGGACTAAGAAGGGATACAATGATCTTTCTGCCCTAGTCAGACAGAGGATCGATGTATGGGATCAAAGCCTACCACAACTATCTTTCCTTATTAGCCCAATCATAAAGAGAAGAATATACCACCTGTAGGTAAACTTTAGCATTAAACACTTAGCACGATAATGATAGTTTGACATTGTTTTCAAACCTCAAAGGTGAAAACTTTTAAGGGGGGTAGATCATAATGAGCTAGGCTAGCGTATTTAATATATATACCCTAAAACATATATAAACCCGAAACCAGCAAAACTTAAGCAAATAAAATAATAATATCTTTACTTATTACCCTTAGGCAATTTCGAGGACGAAATTATTTTAAGGGAGGTAGATTGTAACATCTTGGATTTTTACTGTTTTGGATTTCAAAAAATCCTTAAAATTTTTTTTTTAATTAACTTATAATATCACTTGATTACCATTAGCACTCAATGTTAGTTTATAATGGGGTAGACCAGTCTAGTTATGATGGGACAAAGTGTGGGCCGTCAAGCCAGATAGTCCATTTACACCTAGGAACAACCCGTGTGGGCCATGCCGCAACCAAGGAAGGTCAGAAAATTATAAAAATTTAGGGAAGCATAAATCTCACTGGGCTTGTGGTCCAACGTGGACCACTGACCCAGTAAACATCCAGAAGTCAATTATCCACGCCGTCCCAGCGACACTTGCAAAGTGTGGCTCACCTCAACCCACTAGTCTAAGAATCTGACACTCTTAATTGAAACTGAGATATAAGACATTTCAGCCATCGGATTTCTTCTAAATTTACGGTGAGGGTTTAATGTATTTTTCTACGCCCGTCCGCCAAATATGGGATCTAATCGTGGAACGGTGATCATTGATCGCGACTCAGACCCGTGCGATCAAACCCCATATCCGATCGTTCTCAAATTTTGCATGGCCCTTCATCGGGCCATGGAGCACCTATCCTATAAGTTTCAGGGCCAGAGGGCCACCAGAACAGCTCCAATCATCGGAATGGACCCCATAGGGCCATGTTAAGATCAAAACCATATGATCAAATCCCATAATCGTTCATTTATTAGCTCCAAAACTTTGCATGACCCTTCATAGGGCCATGAGTCACATACACACCAAATTTAATGGCAAGAGAGGTGTTAGGGCCACCCCAACACCAATAGGGAGTCTTATAGGGCTGGCTCAACTCCCTCTTTACTACAACCACCAAAGAGAGAAGAGAAAGAGAGAAGAGAGAAAAAGGAGAAAGAAGAAATGAAGAAGAGAGGAAGGGAGAGTGAAGGTGGGCCATAGATCAAAGTGGGGCCAAGAGAGTCCGATGCTTGCAACTCCTCACCTTTTCTTCGATGAATCCTCCACCACGACCGCCCATTCTCTTCCGTTAATTGTATAGGTAAATCTCTCACCTCTTTTTCTTGAAACCCTTGTGTGTGTGAGGGTTTGCATAAAGTTCTAACATATAAATAGTTGTTTTAGGGATTCCAGTCGTCCGACCCCAAAAGCCCTCTTTCCTAGGTCATTTTCTAACTCGAACTATTATCCATAGGTGGCCTAGCACCAATTTTATTACGAATCTAATGATTTTGTGTAAGACCCGTACCCTAGTCCGTACCGTTTTGTAGGCTTCCGCGATCCTACCGGTCAAATTCCGGCAATCCTCGACCCATTTCCAATGTTGTGCGCGAGCCTAAGCCGAGTCCTGCATACCAAAGTCGGCTCGAATCAAAACTTATATCCTAGCGACCGCGCCGTCGCTGCGGTTCCAACGCCGCTACTCGCGCACCGAACCGATACCTAGGTGGGAAGATGTCGATCTGCGTTCATTCCGAAGAAACACCGCACGTTGCGAATTACAAGGGAATCTCTACGAGATGTCCCATCAAATCATGTCAAGTACACACCATGCCATGAGTATAACAACCCATCCCTCCCTTTTCAAAAGTCAACTCTCTCTCTCTCCTCTCACCATCCCTCTTTTACAAGTTTTCAAACAAACACATCCCTCTTTACAAAAATCAAACTCACCCATACCTCCCATTCCCCTTCCTTACATCATCCTATCCATATCACCCCATCACCCATTTTTCTTTCTCATTTCTCAAATCTCCTAAGCATCCCACGTCCAAGCTTCCTCTCTCCCAAACCATAAGTGTGGCCCACCCTCTCATCTCTCATCCTCACCATCAAAACTCTATCGCCACCGTTGAACGTTGAGCATAGGTGTATATAAGCCTTAAGGAGCAAGAAGGAGTGCAAGAGGTGGGTGATCATCCTTCATTTCAATTTTTAAGGGCCCACTTGTTGTGGGACCCACTTGATCTATGTGTTGTAACTATGGAGGGCCCATAGTGGTAGGGACCCTCCCCTCTATCACCGTCTCTCTCTCTCTCTCTCTCTCTGTCTCTTGTCTGACGTAAAGATGTGTGGTCCATCTGGTGTTGTGTGTGGCCTACCATAAAGGATGTATTATATACCCATACCATCCATAGGCCCACCTTGCTGGACCATCCAATTGCAGGCCAGTTGGATAGACCCAGTTGAAGGGAAAACACCAATATAATGCTGATCCAACTGGTGGGCCACGTACATGTGGGACCCACCAAGACATCCCTGTTTATCCAAGCCGTCCAGCGTATCTGGAGACGATGGACGGGAAAGGGGGAGGCTAACATGGAGAGTGTGCACTGACATGGGGGTGTACTAACAAGCTAACCAAATGGTGGGCCACTCATGCAGGCCCCACCCTGATGTATGTACATAATCCAAGTCGTCCATCCTCTTCCTCAGAATATTTTAGGCGTTGATCAGGAATTTGAACCCCATCCAACTTTCTGGCAGGGAGAATAGTATTTTTACCATTGATTTACACCCCGACATTTCTATACGCCAAAACTTGTCCAATATTGGACTCATTGGGTTTGTATCGATCCACGGAAATCAATGGATGGGTCGGAATTATCTGAGGTGGACCCCACCTATCAAAAACCGTGGAAAAATAGTTTTAAATAAATAAAAAAGGTGCAAGAAGACAAGACAAGCCTAGCAGACGCAGAGAAAGGCTGCTTCTTTTGCATGGGTGACGGGCGGACGGTGGCTGGGCCTCACGGCTCCAGCTGTGGGCCCCCACTGTGATGCGTTTCGATCATCAACACCGAGCATATGATGGGTCCCCTTTGATTATGGGCTGTCCCCAAAAATCAGCCGTATACGGATCTTAAGTGGGCCACACCATCAAAAATCATGTGAATACATGCCTAAAACGTATAAAATTATTTGGTGGGGCCTACCTGAAATTTGGATGCGGTTGAAACTTGGTCTGAACGGTCAACCAGGTGGGACACACATGATGAGTGGACTGGATTTGCAAACCACATTACAGTGGACCCCCGGGTCCACGTGACTTTATAAACAGGTTGAATGGCAAGTAAATATTACAGTGGGCTCCCTGACCGTGGGCCCCTGGCCCACGTAACTTTATGAGTAGGTTGGTCAGCAAATAAACATTTCGGTGGGCCCCCTCCCTAGCCGTGAGGCCCTGTGAATAGGGTGGGTGGCAAATAAACATTTTGGTGGGCCCCGCCCTAGTCCACATGACCTTATGAATAGGTTGGATGATAAATAAATATTACCGTGGTCCTCCAGGTCCATGTGACCTTATAAACGGATTGGATGATAAATAAATATTATGGTGGGCCCTAGGTCCATGTGACCCTGTCAACAGGTTGGCTGGAAAACAAACATTATGGTGGGCTCTGGTCTGCGTGACCGTGTGAATAGGTTTGATGGTAAATAAACATCATGGTGGGCCCGGGTCCCGTGACCTTATGAGTAGGTTGGATTTTAAATAAATATTATGGTGAGCCCTAAGCCCATGTGACGGAGCCCATATTGATGTATCTATGGCCATTGTTGAGGCCCACCTTGATATATACATAAGGCCCATGAGTTTAGGCCCATTCGATGTATTGGTGGCCCGTTGTCGAAGCCCACTCTGATATATATGAGGCCCATGTTGCGAGGCCCATTGTGATGTTTTCAAAGGCCCATGGAGTATGACCCATTGCAATGTACATGAGGCCATTGATGCGGCCCACTTGACTTATAAAAGGCCCATATGAGGCGGCCCACTTAATGAACCTAAGGCCGTTGGGTTAAGGCCCAATAAGATGTATATAGGTCCATTGCAATGTGTGATTCCCTATGGTTTGTGTAATGATATTTTATGGTGGGCTGTGCCTTGGGAACAATGTTAGTTTGACGTCCACAATGTAAAGATAATGTTGGTTAAATGTCCGCATTGTCACACTCCCTAAGGCCCACTGATAGGCCCATACTTGTAGTAAGTAGGCCGTCTAGGCCCATCTCTGTGATACGCAGAGCCTATCCCTATATACATGTTTAGTATAGATCCATGATTCATTATCATACGCATCATATGTATGACTGATATGAGAAGTAACTGATCATAGCATATGCCTTCGAGCGAACTGTTTATGGGCTCCCTGACAGGCGGAGTTGCCCTACATGAGCGCATGGTTCACGCAGGACTGTTGCATGGCTAGTAGTGTAACTTATGCACTTGCATTGTGTGGTTGTAGTTACTGTATGCCCTAGCGACACAGGGTCATAGCCTCCACAGACACATCATGGGTGGCTGGATTGGATACTGGAAATGTTTGGTTCTAGCATACAGGTGCCATAAATGTCCCTGGGTGAAAATCCCTAAACCCGATGGTACCAGAAGATGACTCCAATGTCGAGACTGAGTATATACACGAGCGCGCGAGGGCCGTATACCAGTAGGCCGCGTCTCCCACTATGTCGTGGTCGGTTGGAAAGGGGTGTGACCTTACCCGCTTGAGTGAGGGGACAATTTCTAGGTTGAGTTTGACCAACTTGAGGAATCAGTCCGCTATCGACGAGCCGGACCCGATATTGGCAGGCAGATAGTGAGGTCTCTTCCGCTCTCCCAGTTGTGCGTTCGGATAGGGACGGCAAGCTGGCATAGAGTGTACTAGACCCCAGTGATTATCCAGACTGATAACTGTATTGACATGAGGATTTGGATGAGGGTTGGCATGCTTGAACTGCATCTTGTATCGCATGGTCTTGGTATGGCCGATTACACTCATATCTTGTACTGCATAGCCTTGGTACGACTGGTTGCATTTATGTACTCATCAGCACGATTCTGCATTACTCTGACCCTGCATTTTGAGCACGCTCATATTGTGCACACACTTACACCACCCTCTAAGCTTTCCATAAGCTTATGCACGATTGATGCGTGCAGGTGATGCCAGGACGCAGCCGTAGACTCGCCACAGTTGGAGTGTGCAGCCGAGCTTCTGGAGTTTTTGTTATTTACACTATCTTATATTTCCTTTATACACCTTATATTCAAAGTTTTTGATCATTGTAAATTTTGTGGTGGTATTTTTGTGGTTATTGTTTGTGGGTTATGCTTGTGGTTATGCTCATTACGAATCAAATGGATTATTAGAAATCCTCCTTGTAACATCCCAGGATCGGAACCTGGTATATGGGTGTCGGGAGCCGAGAATGGGGTACTACAGAGGCTGTCGGCGCCGGATTCGGCGATCGAAAATTTTGTGAGCCCGGTCTCTGAGTTCGGGGCATGACATTTTGATTGCTTGGATGCTATATTTGGAGAATCTAAAAGAATCCTAGGAATTGCATGTTTGTTGGATTTACATGAAATTGTGTGTTTGCTTTTCATATGATAATGTTCTTGCCTCTCACATGATTTTGTGTATGGATGATCTCATGCTCATGACTTGTTGGATTTTTCCTTATAGTGTTGTTTCTTAGTATCCATGATTCTTTACCTTGTGCTAATGATTTCTTAAGATGAAGGAAGTGCTTAACTTCCTCACCCACACACATAACTCATGCACTTTATTTTATGATATTGTTAGCCTTGCTTGCTATGAGAATCTAAATTGTATGTTGAAGAGTATGAAACCATGATGTTGTTTATGCTGGATGATGCATTTGTAGTTGGCATGCTATGAATCACTATTCATACCCTTGGGTTGGTCGGAAACATGAGAAGAGACGGTAATCCCATCGTTAGGACTATGCTAGGGCTAAACCCGTGGGTTTGGGCAGGTGTGTACGGGTGGTAGTAGTTCGACTACATGGGTCCCTTGTACCCAATGTCGTTCGTTGCATATTCGCCTGACTCATGCGGTCTAGCCTACTTATCGAGTAGCCATATTTGTTAACCTTATTTGCTCACATATGTATGAAACTTGGAACACCCTACCACCGTTGCCGCCCACCGATAACCACTTAAAGTTGATCCACTGCTTCGTGAGCCAGGCATGATGGAATGGGCACTATGTCCGAGCTGTCAGCCTACGCTGGGATGATGCACCTCCTCATAGTGACCGCGAACGATCCCTTCCTCTCGGCAGTTCCCATGTGCTTGGAGTCGGGGATGAGGAACCCGACGGGATCAAGGATCATGGGGTCTCAGCTTCACACATTGGGAGGCTTTGGCCTCGCAACCAGATTAGGGCATTGATACGTGGGGTGTACCAGATTCCCAAACCTGCTGGATGAATGGACTTAACTAAGAACTCAGCTAACACAATCGCATTACATCGCACTAGTTAGGGTGGCAACTCAGCAGTCGAGGTCGCTCTGAGGGAGTATTGACATACACGATCGTTAGATAGAGTCACTCGAGGGAGTGTTGTGGCAAGGGCATGCATCATATCATCTATCATGCATATGCATTAATAAGATTCGTTAGGTGTTTGTGAATAATTATTTTTCATTAAGTTCATAATATAATTGATATCTGTTACAACTTAAGACTAATAGCACCCACTGAGTTGATCACTCACTCCCACTCTGGGACGGTGCTTTAAAACATTAACCAAACTCTTCAATAGTTGCAGGTGACGCCGAGTACGAGGAGCCTTGCGGCGCGAGCTTGGATGAGGAGGACGAGTTGTCCTATTTCCAGTTGATGGGTGGATCGCCGTAGATTTCGCAAGTGGACTTGGATCGCTGAGTGTTGGACTCAGCTCATCATTCCTTTTGGATATATTTACGTGATTTTGTTGGGTAACGCCTTATGCGACCCGTTTATATTAATTTGGACTTGTATATATTTAGAATCCTTCATCTCAGTAGACTAGTTGTGAATTGTGATTCATGTTTATGGTAATTCCCAGTTGCGCATTTAAACCTGATTTATCATCAAACTATAAAAATTGGGTAGAGGTGACACCCGAGAACTTGGGAGTCGAGCGTATGCATGACCCCAATTTTCAGGGCGTTACAGCTCCAACGACTAGTCCAGCTATTCTTAGCAGATAATGCCATTGGCCCATGGAGGTTTCATGAAGGTGTGGTTTTTTTTAAAGTTCGCATTTACCTTATAGATGACTCACCGCTCTTGCAGCATATACTATCTCTGTTCCATAATAGCACATATGAAGGATTAGTCAAAACACTCCAGCGCTTGAAGGGAGTGTTTTACTAGACCAGGCTTAAGCAACAACTCAAAGAATTTATCAAGAAGTGTGATGTCTGTCAGCGGAACAAGGCTAAGCACAGACAACTATCTGGACTTCTCCAACCTCTTCCAATCCCTACACAAATTTGTTCGCACATTAGCATGGACTTCGTGGAGGGACTTCCACCCTCCCAAGGCAAGTCAACAATTTTTGTGGTAATAGATCGCCTATCTAAATACAATCATTTTGTTCCATTAAAGCATCCATATACTGCTGTAGGAGTTGCTCGTGTTTTCTTTGATCAAATATTTAAGCTTCATGGTATGCCTGAATCCATAGTTTGTGACCGAGACCTAACTTTCACAAGTGCGTTTTGGAATGAGCTTTTCCAACTGCATGGGACCCAATTCAATTTTATCTCCTCTTACCACCCGCAAACCGACGGGCAGACAGAGATAACCAATCACACCATGGAGATGTATCTCCGTTGTTTTAGTGGAACCAGACCAAAAGAATGGATGTGATGGCTGACATGGGCGGAGTATTGCTATAATACAAGTTGGCATTCAGCGATCAAGAAGACTCCATTCAAGGCAGTATATGGCCGCACCCCTCCAACTTTATTATCTTATATTTCTATCACTACAAATGTACAAGCTGTGGAAGATGAACTGCTTCATAGGGACAAGGTACTAAAGGAGTTGCGTAAGGCCTTGAAGAAAGCTCGGTCTCATATGAAACAGGTTTATGATGGGTTCCACAGAGAAAAAGATTACTTTATAGGAGATTGGGTCTATCTTAGACTCTAACCCTACAGGCAAGCTTCCCTTACTCTCAGACGAAATATGAAACTCGCTCCCAAGTATTATGGGTCATTCAATATAATAGAGAAGATTGGTTGCATTGCTTACAAGCTTGACTTGCCAAAAGATTCAAGGATACATCTGGTGTTTCATGTTTCATTGCTCAAACCCAAGATTGGGGATGCTAAGCAGGTAATCTAACAACTTCCTGAAATAAATGAAGAGTCTCGAATGGTTCCAAATCCTCAAGCAATACTAGACAAGCGCACAAAAAGAGGGAAAGTTGAAGCATTAGTGCATTGGGTAGGTCTATTTCCTGTAGATGCCACGTGGTAAAATCTTGAAGAATTGAAGATGAGGTTTCCAGAAATAGCCCTTGAGGGCAAGGGCTCTTTTTAAGGAGGAGAGGATGTTACAAACCATTCATCGGAAGTGGTCAGTTGCACGTGTCATTTTGTTTGCATGTATTTAGGCATGTTTGCAAGTGAGGTCAGTAGTTGGTTGTATTAGTTCCTTATTTCATGCATAAGTGTTAGGTAGTTTCCTTATTTAAATCCTAGTTTTAAAGAAGACATCCCCACATCTGTGGAGTGGGAAAAGTTGGGTATGTAGTGGGAAAAGTTGGGTGTAATTGAATTGGTTGTAACTAGAGTTTACAAAAACGGGAAAGGAATGAATGAAGGACATGATTTTTATCTCCAAATAGCTGTCTGCAGTAAGGATTGGATCCCTTTAACAATCCTATAGTTTTTTCTTTCACCATTGGTCAACCAAAGAAGACACCTAAATCTATTCCGCCTTCACCTCGTCCCTTCACTCGATCCCACGTCCACTGCCAAAACCCAGGTCGTAACAGCATCTCTCTGTTTAAAAAATAAAAGAGGGCAAGTGCAAGTACACGTGCATAAAATAAAATTCCTGCTAGTATATGTGCCTGCACGAGTACACCTGCACCCGCACACCGCAATTGTGTCGATTGCCCCGCCTAGTCCATCACCGCGCATGCAGACTCAGACTTAGAGTTGGTTTGGCAGAGCATGGCTTTGCTTGGCATGCACGTGTGTGGTCAACAGGATTAGAGCTGATGACATAGGCCCTACGAGACCAAAATCACATGCATCCTAAAGAAAGAAAGAAAAAAAAAAAAAACAAAAAAAAACAACTTAAGCCCCCATGCAAAAAAAACCATTATTATATATATGAAGAGTTTCTTAAGTAAATCCAATGTGAAACTATACCTACAACACAAAAGCAATTCAACCTTTCCAAAAGTTTGAAGGGAAAAAATATTTTAAAAATATATTATTTTGAAACACAAATATAACAAGGCAAATGGGCCCACAATGCACTATTCCAATGGATTAAAAACAATAAATAAGAGAGTGATTTGATCATTTCATCACCAAAAACCATGTTCTTATCCTTACCAAATTATTAAGGTTCTTTTGGTAAAATTAATAGTCCCTAAAAATTCTTCCTATAGTAAAAACTCCCATTAAATATCCGAGCCAAGTAGCTACGGTAATTTACCATCATTGCTAAGAAATATAAGAAAATTTTACAAAAAAAACTACCCAATTGATATAGAATTTACATTTCAATACATTTTTCAAAATTATTTTCTAAAAACTATCTCATTAGTCCATATAAGTATGTTCCACCACCTCCTGTTGCATTTGTTTAACGGCTAGTTGGGTGGGTAAATGGATTGGTTGCTTAGTTGGGCCACACCATGATGTTTACGTGAAATCCACCCTAATCATCAGTTAAGCAAATGACCCAAAAACAATCCCATCCATGATTAAGGTGGACCATGTAATTCAAAACAGTGTGCAAGTAACGATCATCCTCCAAACTGTTCCTCTTAGTATATGGCCTAACTGAATCACGGATGAACTTGATTTTTAGAACCCAATCCTATATTTTACTGTAGAATCTAATGGTTGGAGTGGATTTTATATAATCATCACAGTAGACCTATAAAAATCAAGTGGATATGTATCTTTCTCAACTATTTTCCTTGATATGGCCCACCTGAATTACACGATCAGTATGTATTTTAGCTATTGGCCTAAACTAGGATTACACATCTAATGGTTGGAGTGTACTAGAAAAATATCAAGTTCCCGGGATTTTGCATCTTCCTGCTGATAGATTACTAGGAGAAAAAAAAAAAGAAAAAAAATTGCAGAGAAGGCGGACTCTTGGTTTTGATGGCCCACCATAATGTTTATCTAAGATTCATTATGACCATTAGATAGTTAGTCCATATTAAACCCAGGTACCAAAAAAATAATAATAATAAATAACTATGGACTCTAATGAGCCCTTGATTTTTATACGATCGACGGTGATAATTACGTGAAACCAACTTCCACAGAGATTTAGGCAGCCCAAAAATCATAACCATGCGTAATTCATGTGGACAAGCTAATGAAAACAATTTGGATGGTGAGCATTGCACGGAGGACACTGTTTCCAATCACGTGGTCAACCTGAATTACAGATTAGGCAATCTTAACCATCAAATTCGGGGCCATCAAATAGTTGCTTAAAAGCGTAATTGCTGGTCTAATCGCCATCTACAATTCGTTAATTTAGACAGTATGCCACGTGTACGGTTAAATAGTCATAGCATTTTTTTTAACGGTGATGAGCTAACACATGAGTTTGGCCCGCTAAATATGATGTACTCGAATCCGGGTGTACAGACCATTTGCTGTTTTCCAAGTTGTTATGAAAGGTTAGGATCGTCCCGGGATTGGTAGTTTCGGAAACGGATTGGCTACTCCCTCTGACACCAGCTCGGTGGCTGATGTTCGGTGCTTTGTGGACCCCACCATGATGTATTTGTTTCATCCATTCCTTTCATCCATTTTTACAGATCATTTGAGTACCTAGTAACAAAAATGAGAGGGATATAAATCTCAGGTGGACCACACCACATGAAAACAACGTGATTGGATATCAACCATTATAATCCTCCTATGGCCCACTATACTGTTTATTTGAAATCCAATCTGTTGATTAGGTCATACAGGACCATATGAAGAGAAAAAACAAATATCAGCTTGATCCAAAACTTTTATGGCCTCCAAAATGTTTTTAATGGTCGACCCTCATTCAACAATGTTTCCTGTAATGTGGTCCACTTGAGATTTGGATATACCTTATTTTTGGATTTATACGGTAAAATGATCTGTAAAAATAGATAGATGGCATGGATGAAACACATACATCATGTTGTGGCCCACGTGGCACCGACCATCAGCCATTGGCGGGTGTCAGGGGAGTAGCCAATCCGTTCCCGTTAACAACGGTACGCGGGTTGGCTGGCGACCCCCACACCACCCAGCGAGCTGGTGGAAAAGCCCTGTGAGCCGCACAATGATTTATGTGTTTTATCCATGCGGTTCATCCATTTTTCCAGCTAATATTGGAGTGTGATCCTAAATATAAGTAAGATTCAAAGCTCAAGTGGACCACACGATAGGAAACAGAGGGGATTGAACGCCTATCATTGAAAACTTCTCGAGGACCACAGAAGTTTTGGATCAACCTGATATTTGTCTTTTCCCTTCATCCATGGTCAACTGAATTTATGAACAGGTTGGAAGGCAAATAAAAATTGCGGTGGCCCCAAAAAACTCAACGGTAGGGGTTCAATCCCCATAGTTTCCTGTGGTATGGTCCACTTGGGCTTTGGATCTACTTCATTTTTGGGCTCAAACGCTAAAATGAGGTTGAAAAATGGATGGACGGCGCAGATAAAACACATACATCATGGTGGGGCCTACAGACCTTTTCCATCAGCTAGTTGGGTGGTGTAGGGTCACCAGCCAATCAGCGTCCAAAGCGTGGTCAACTGGATCACAATCTCGTCCCAAACAATCCCGCTTGTATTAAGAAAAGGCCACCATTCTACAAAGCACATGGAAAGCAGGCTGGGTTACATTAGAAATGATGCGTCTCAATGGACAGTAATTGACTCTCATTTCCAAGCTGTCATGTACTATTTAAGCCAATCCAGACCGTTCAATTCATATATTTCACTTTGGATTTGAATGAGACAAATTCTCAGATATCAAATTCATCGGATGGTCCCACGCGTTATATGGTTCCTAAATGGTTAAAATTTTATAATGGAGGTCTGACTTCTAGAAATGCAATCTGATGGTTAAAATTATTGGATTAGTTGGCATTTATGGTTTTATAATCCAACCATGATGGCTATGGTTTTATAATCCAACCACGATAGGCCACGATCTGGATCGTCCAGAGTGCAATACATACAAGTTAGATGTACGGTGGATGCAATACCACCGCCTAAAAATATGTCCTGATGTTTGCTAAGCTCCACGCCTGTGGAACGATTCCCTGCCCATCCACACTCAAAAAATGCCTACTTGGAACGCGTACAGGAGATCCTAGCTTTCCATTAGATGGGTCACACTGATTAGATCTTATATCTTTGAAAACCAAGATCACTGTCCACGAAACAAATGATGACTAGAAAAAAAAAATATAGCCGTCCATCTTATTGATACAATATGGCCCATCTAAGAAATGAAACGGGCTTATTTTAGGCCATAAAATTTAAACTACCCGCCTGACAGAAAGCTCAGATCATACACACGTGCTATATTCACATGTGTGATTGCGTGTGCATGGGCAGAACTCCACACGAGCGTGGGTAGAGCATTTCCCACGAATGGCCACATGAGACGCACCGGATCCACTGCAAGGCTTCGTAGGTTAATCTTAAGCTGCAAAGATTGCATGAAATCCAATCCGTCCATCATGTTTAATCTATCATTTCTTACTTGGCAGCAAAAAAATAGGTGTATCGAAACCTCAAGTTGGCTACACCATATAAAGTCATGTTTGAAGCCTCTAATAACACGTAATGAAATCCAATGAAACCTGGAGTGGGCTATTTTTGGAGCGTCTATTCATCCTGATGGGTTGAATCTTCAGATGGAATATAAGAAAGATGGTGGGCCCAAAGCAGAATATGGAAGGTTTTTAGTGTTTGGAGTCTCCTCATCTTAATTGTTTCATGTGGTGTGGCCTACCTAAGTTATAAAATCTCCTTAGTTTTTCTTATAAGGAGAATATAAGAGGCGTTACATGATAGAGCGATTGGATTTCATGAAAGCATCACGGTGGGTCCCACACATTGTGATGTAGATTAAGATTAACCTACACAGCATTGTAATGGATCCGGCCTCGTCAGTATATATACACATGCATGACTGCCTTGGGCCATGCAATTTTTTCTGTGAAGCATCTAAAAAAGATCTGTACATTGCGAGTCACAGGATCCATGGAGGGGCACAGGCCTACCATAGCCATGGTCATGATGCAGTTCACAAACGCAGCTGTGAATCTCACCACAAGAGCAGCACTTACACAAGGGATGAGACCATGGGTCCTGGTTGTCTACAGGCAAGCCGTAGCTACCATTTTCATGGCACCCATTGCTTATTTTGCTGAGAGGTGCTCTCTCTCTCTCTCTCTCTCTCTCTCTCTCTCTCTCTCTCTCTCTCTCTCTCTCTCTCTCTCTCTCTCAAGGTAGAATAAATCAGGTCCTTGGCCCATTGGGTCCCATCTTACGTACATATTCGTCATCTTGCATACACATTGGGTGGACCGTAGTTCAAAAACTAAAAAAACTAGGTTCAACTCGACTCAGTGTGTAGCGGGTCAGGTTGACTCGAAGATTCCTGACTCAACTTGATATTTAACTAATAGGATCCCTGCCCATGGCTCAACGGTAGAGGGAGCGTTCGTTTTAACAATGTGGTCATGGGTTCGATTACTAGTGTGAGGTGTGGGTAAGTACTATGCGCTCGACCGCATGGTACATTTCCATGAGGTCGAGTGCGGGCAACACGCCGGCGGTCGGATGTTGAAAATTCCAAACCAATGGTGAGATTTTACAAGGATGAGTGGAGAACCAAAACCAATGAAGCTGGTTATTAAAATACAACTCAGTATATTTCCTGCAAAAGCCTAGGTGGGGCTACTGTGAGATTTTTTGAAAAATTCACCCTGTACATCCATTTTTCCATATAATTTAAAGGGTTGAGCTTAAAATTGAAACAAATCCAAGTCTCCAGTTGACCATATCACAGGAAACAGTGGCAATAATGATTTCAACCATTGAAATCTTGCTAAGCCCCACACTGATGTTTATTTGTCATCCAATCTGTTCATAAGATCTTACAGACATGGATGAAGAGAAAAAACAAATATAGGCTTGGTCCAAAACTTCCATGGCCCCCAAAAAATTTTCAACAGTAGACGTTCAATTCAACTGTTTCATGTGGTGTGGTCCTTTCGAACATTCTATATAATTAATTTTTGGGTTCTGGCCCTAAAATTATATGGTAAAATGGATGGACAAAGCGGATCAGATACATAAATCATGGCGGACCTAGTTTACTCGGTACGTCACGCAATGGGCTTCAGGTCAAACAGGGCCCCTTCTAGAAACGGATTGGCTACTCCCCTACCACCAGCCAATGGTGAGAGGTCGGTGCGCCTTGGACCCTACAATGATGTATATGTTTCATCCATGCCGTCCATCTATTTTTCTAAATCATTTTCATGTATGAGACTAAAAATAAGGTATATTCCAATCTCAAGTGGACCACATTACAGAAACAGTGTCGAATGAACATTGATCATTAAAAAAATTTTGGGAGCCAAAAAAGTTTTGGATCAAGATATTATTTGTTTTTTCACTTCATCCATACCTGTATGACTTAATCAATAGATTGGATGTCAAATAAACAGTACAGTGGGCCTTACGAGGATTTGAATGGTGGATATCCAATCACTATTGTTTTCCTATGGTGTGGTGCACCTGACATTTATATCCCTTTCATTTTTGTGATAAAGCCGTGAAATGATACGTAAAAACGGACAAATGACATGGATGAAACACACATCATGATGGGGCCTATAGAGCAGCGAACACCACCACCGGGCTAGTGGCAGGGGAGTAGCAAATCCGTTTCTTGCCTATTTCGCGCTACACAAGAGAAAGAGGATGTTGATTGCGTCCTACCCTCGCCCGGACGGATTAGCTTTGTGAGGCCCAACGTGATGTAAGTGTTTTATCCCCATTGTTCGTTGCTTTTCTCACCTCATTTTAAGATATGATCCAAAACAAAAAAAAAAAAATGAGTCTCTCTCTCTCTCTCTCTCTCTCTCTCTCTCTCTCTCTCTCTCTCTCTCTCTCTCTCTCTCTCTCTCTCTCTCTCTCTCTCTCTCTCTCTCTATATATATATATATATGTGTGTGTGTGTGTGTGTGTATGCACAAATGTTGCATAAGGTGCGCACACACACATATATATATATATATATGTATATATATATATATAGGAATGCTCATGTATATGTGCACCTTATGTGAACATTTGTGTATATATTGCACACATGTCATGGGCACATAATTTTGAATGTGAACATTCGTGCATACCTTTGCCCCCAAAAACTCAATAGGCCCAATTTTCAGCCTGATCAATAGCAAAGAGCAATGCAAATCAAATGAGGAAATTGTTTCCTTTTGCTAAGGTGCACATGGATAATAACATGAGAAGGTCTCTCTCTCTCTCTCTCTCTCTCTCTCTCTCTCTCTCTCTCTCTCTCTCTCTCTCTCTATATATATATATATATGTGGAAAAGGTACTATGCGCTAGAGCTCACGATAAGCTCCCATGAGGTTGAGTTGTGTGGGCCCCACCGTGATGCGTGTCGACCATCAACACCGTGCATTTGATGGGTCCCCTTTAAATTATGAGATATCCCAAAAATCAGCTGTATACGAAACTCAAGTAGGCCATACCATCTAAAATCATGTGAAGACATGCCAAAAACATATAAAAGTACTTGGTGGGGCCTACCTGAGTTTTGAATGCTGCTGAAACTTAGTTTGAATCCTCATCCAAGTGGGAAACACATAATGGATGGGCTGGATTTGCAAACCACATCTCGGTGGGCCCAAAAAATGATTATTAATGTTTTAATGGTGCACAACCCCTCTCAACTTTTGCATGTGGTGTGGCCCACACAAGTCACGGATTGACTTGATTTTTAAGACCTAGGCCCACGATGGAATGGTGCATCTGACTGATGGGGTAGATGTTCGAAACGCATCAAGGTGGGGCCCACACAGCTTGACCTCATGGGACGTTCCCATCAGCTCGAGCGCATAGTACCTTTTCCCATATATATATATATATATATATATATATATATATATATATATATATATATGAAAAATATGTGCTCGAGGTTGTGGGCCCCACCGTCATGCGTTTCGAACATCTACCCCATCAGTCAGATGCACCATTCCATCGTGGGCCAAGGTCCCAAAAATCAAGTCAATTCGTGACTTGTGTAGGCCACACCACATACAAAAGTGAAGAGGGGCCGTACACCATTAAAACATTCATAACCATTTTTTAGGGCTCATCGAGATGTGGTTTGCAAATCCAGCCCATCCATTTTGTGTGTCCCACTTGAATGAGGGTTCAGACCAAGTTTCAGGCGCATGCAAAACTCAGGTGGGCTCCACCAAGTGATTTTATATGTTTTAACGGTGTCTTCACATAATTTTAGATGGTATGGCCCACTTGAGTTCGTGTACGGCTGATTTTTGGGATATCCCATAATTTAAAGGGTACCCATCAAATACACGGTGTTGATGGTCGACACGCATCACGGTGGCGCCCACACGACTCGACCTCAAGATAACCTTATCATTAGCTCCAGCGCATTGTACATTTTACCTATATATATATATATATATATATATATATATATATATATATATATATATATATATATATATATATATATATATATATATGGGAAAAGGTACTATGTGCTCGAGCGTAAAGCGGTCCTATTTGCGGTCGAGCTGATGTGGGCCCCACCATGATTCCGTTCGAAGATCCACACCGTCCACCAGATGCACGAGCCCAGGGTGGGCCCACACGGCCTAAAATCAACCGTCCACGTAACTCAAGTGGGCCATACCATCGAAAAATATAAGTATACATGCAAAAACATGTAAAAGCACTTGGTGGGCCCCACCTGAGTTGTGGATACCACCTGAAACTTGGTCTAAAATTACATCTAAGTGGGACACACATGATGGACAGTGTTGATCATCAAAACACGTCTCGAAAGGTCCCCACAAATGGTTTTGAATGTTTCAATGGTGCACGGCCCCTCTCAACTTCTGTAAGTGGTGTGGCCCACGAAAGTCACGGAATGACTTGATTTTCATCCATGTGGACCCCCTCTGGAATGGTGCATCTGATTGAGGGGGTAGATTTTCGAACGGCATCACGGTGGGGGCCACATCAGCTCGACCGTACGGACGACTGCTTTACGCTGGAGCACATAGTACCTTTTCCCATATATATATATATATATATATATGAATATGAAATACAGCGGAAGTCATAATTGAGTCGAGCTCACCGGCGAGTTTCACGATGACTTGGCTTAAAATCACGTTGAGTCGAGTTGCCCAATTTATGTCGACTCACAGTGGAGTCTTGGAACACGAGTAGAGAGACTCCTGTCATAGTTCACCGACATTTTGAAAATTGTGGTGATTCATCCCCTTCACACGTGGCACTCATATAAGTCTATCCAGACCGTCTAATTAAATTGTGGGGTACTATGCGGATGGAATATATCTCTAAAATAATACCGATCAAGAAATTATAACCATCCAATTGATGTCTATCAAATGGACAGTTAAAGTAAAACGAGTGATGTCCCAAATTCCAACAGCAAGAATAGATAATTTATTATCATCTTCTCAGTGTAATTTTTGCACGGTTTAGGGACAGTCTGGATTACCATATAATCATGTCATGATTCACGTTTATTGTCGAAGGCCTGCGGCGCCTGCCATTTTTAAATGATGGTGAACTATTATAAGAGTCTTGACCCTGACGCCACCAGCTAAACAGGCCGGACTTAGGCCAGTCTCTTCTCCAATGCATTTTATTAGGTTATTGACTTTCTATTGCATCATTACTATATTATTTAGTATATGCCAATTCTATGGTGCCCACCGTGTTGTGTGCGATGTCCACAACTGAGGTGGGCCACACCATGGAAAATTTCTTGTCGGTATGTGGGACCCACAGTAGTGTATAATCACCCTATCAGGCGCCACATGCAGAGGTGGTCAGATGATCACAACCGTCCACGTTTTGGATGCATTACCATATGGCCACCCTAGATTCAAATCATTATGGTTGACAGATAAATTTACCATATTGGAGTTGTCTGGATTTGGACGGTTAAGGTAACTTGGTCTCGGGCTTGATTTCGGCTAGGTGGACTCAGTCCTTTTTTTTTTTCCTGCAATGGGCTCGTCATGATCCCTACTTTCAGTTCATGGTGGGGCTGAGATGGATGTCCTACCCCCTCCAGCAGGACATAGAGAAGCCCCTTCCTAGCTAACAGGCCCACTTGACTCTTATATGGCACACACCCAATCGCCCTTGACGTTGGCTTAATACAAAATGTTCTCAAATGGGCTAAGACGAAGCTGGTAGTATTGTTAATGGGTTAGCCTATGTTTAGTTTGAGCCGGCCTGTTGGACCATGGTCCTAAAAGTCTAAGACAGTTTCCTTTGTTTGGAGTAGTCCAATCAATTGATCTGGACGGTCCATTCAGCCCAACACACTTTAGCTCTCCTCATGTGTGTTTTCTTTTTTCTTTTTAATAGCAAAATTTCTATTCTATCTGCTAAAGAAGCTTTGTTCAGAGTCGACTTGTCAAATCATGTTACAGCATCCTACTGATTGTGTGATTCAAACTCATAATTAACCTCAATTAAGCTAGCAATTAGCATTTAACACTGGGCCAAATACTAATTTTTCATTGTAAGTTGCATATTTTTATATTTATTTCTTTAAGTGTTTTATTACTAGTGTACTTAAATTCCTAGTTTAATTATTAAAAAATGAAGTTGAATTGAGTCTTCGAGTCAACTCAACATGGCTGGTTATCAAGTTGAGTTGAGTTTTCAGGTTTTTAAAACATGTTGCCTACTAACCATCCTTGATACAGAGGGTTCTTTCTAAAGTAGTTCTCACAATATTCTCGCTAATCATGTAATATTTTTTACAAAGTCAAATTCATCCAAACACATTTAGGTGTTTCCTCCTACACACAACATATTAATATATATAAGCGCTCTATCAAACTATCACATGCTATTATAAAAATATCCTTCTCCCTTAAGGCATACTATCATATATAACTTAATACATCCCATAGGTATAATTGATTAATCCCAAAAATAATAAAACAATACTGCATATATTATGATTTCAATATATTGAATGTTTAATCAAAGCGATCTTCAAAAGCAAATTTAGTTGGTCATGTCGATCTATCATTCTGATTCCAGATACAAGGCCAAACCAGTAAAGCCATAAATTCTTTGTTGACAATCCTACTCTCCATAAAAATATCTAATTAATCATCCAACTCATCAAGATCCATTTGACAATCGTAATCCCCATAGGAAACCTAATTAATCATCAAATTCAACATTTTTACCTAAAAGGCTGAATAAAAGTAACCAGTCAAGTCCCATTAGGACCATCTGTATTTTCAAGTTTAAAGTAACAAACATAAAGAGTACTATAACTACTACTACCAAAAAGTAAAATCCAACTTGACTTTCTAGATCCATTCAATTTGTGAACATGCACACACCTACATATATATGTGATGACAATATTTTCATATGGTATAGACTCAACATAGTTTCAATAGTCACACTATGCATAGTGATCCATAGATAGGTTATCTTCATTTCCTAAGGAGAGATCTTGAAAAGTCGCAAAACAAAAATGTCACAGTCACATCCATTCTTTGTATGCATAGCAACAATAAACTGGATAAAAAGATATAATTCATTGGATTAAAGGAGCACACTTTCCAACATGATCCATACATAAATAATTTGAGTCCTTGTAAGGAGCAGTGTGCAAGTGGTCCATCGAGCTTTTCTATATTCGTTCTATATGTTTGTATTTTTGTACAACTCTAATTGTGTGTTTTACAGGAGAAAGACAACTGCAGCGGCTTTAGGAATAAAGAGCTTGTCTTTGATGTTTATTACCTCTCTAATTGGGTATGTTTCAAGCTAGCTTTATTTCTTATTGAATGATCAAATGCAATTATAATTAGTTTGTATGCAATCATGATGCCAATGTGTTAATCTATACTGCTAATGAAGTAGAACCTTCTTCTAATCCAAACCATCCAAGTAGTAGTCATTTCTTTCTAATCATTTATTTCCAATGCATGATATTCGATGGTTATGATTAGTTGTATCAAAATAATTCTTGAGATACATAAGCAATCCATTATGTGCCAGTTTAATGGATTGTCTAATTCCATTTTTGGACCTTCTATAAATCAGACCATTCATTTTGCAAGCTATTGATCAGATGGTTGGGATTAACTGATAAGTGTCATATTCCCTTGGTGGCACTTGAATAGTAGGACCAAATGGTTGGTGAAGATCACGAATCAGATTGTCCCTGAGTCAAACGTAACACATTTACATAATGATAGGAAACAAACTAGTGTAGTTACATTCCTTGCTATAAAAATGTTCTTTTTGCTTCTCCTTTTGTAACATGAAATTTTGTTGTTTTTATTTTTTAATGTGATTGGAAGATTTGCCTCTTTTACAGGATAACTGTTAACCAAAGCTGTTATTTTATGGGCATGTCTCTCACATCATCAACGACTGCAAGCGCCATATCTAATCTACTTCCAGCAGTTACTTTCGTAATGGCAGCTTCTTTAGGGTAAATAATTCAAACTATTTAATAAATCAAGAACTCACTTTGAATTTATTGAAATAGTCATTTGATTGAAAACTACTATATTACACATCAGAGATATGTAGTAGGAAGGGATACAAAGGTCCTAAGTTGAACAAATAGGAGATCCGAACCCAATCCTTTTAATGATTAGGTCTGGATTCCCACCATAGACCTAATTCATTAATATGTATAGGTGGGGCCTCATTTTGGTCCACATCCAAATAGGTTGGTCTTGGTCATGTTTAAATTAAAAGGATGTAAACCAAATTTATTCATATATCGATGTAGAACAAGTAGTAGATGGCTTCATAGATTGTCATATTAGACTGAAAAACAAGTCAAAAGGTTCAATATAAAGCAGAAACAACCTAACTTGCATTATAGTTTCCAACAGCCTTAATATTGTGACCATCTATCAAAATTATACATATAATATGTTATTAGAAAACTATTAATGGGTCTCATGACTTAACCAATTGAGTAAAGGTCATTATCTTCTAGCTAATTTTGCAAAATGAGTTTCATAAAATAAAGTTGGTTTAGGGGTAAAATTTCAGCTTGAAGTCAAGATTTACAATTTTTAATAAGTTTTTAATTTATTATTTTAATCATTTATGTGTTTGAAGAGTTGAATGTTATTTCAAGAACTTTTTCTTATCTTAGAGTATAATAAGCTAGTTTAGGTAGGTTTTGGTGTCTTTACTATTTTTACTAATATACTATTTTAGAAAAGTTTGCTATTCTGAGTTGAATTAAGAGTGTAGGCTTATTTAAGCATATATATAGCATTGTAAAAAATAATTCATTCCTTAACATTATTTGCTTCTCCTTCTAAGATAATTCTTCCCTTGTGCATTTAAGAAGACGATGTTCTCTTCTCCCCCTTTTTTTTATGCACTCAGCCATATAATCTATTTGACAAGTTTGGGACATATTTAAGTAGGCCGTTTATAATTCCCTATTCAATATAGACTTACAATTGAGTACTCTCCAATACATATTTTCTTTAAATACCTTTAAATTTTTATTTACATGTATTGGAATATTTTTGGGTGCCACTTGATAATGAGTTCAACTCAATTTAGTTAATAGTTATTATACATTAGAGACCATATGCTTTTGGTAGGGATAAAAAAATAAAAAATAGAAATAAATCCTGATTAGTAATATGAAAATGATCTGCAATACATAATTACCATTAACTAAAATGAGAATGTTCATTTTTAAGGGGAATCCAAATTGACCTTTAATTAACTTAAATAATTTTTAAAAGTGTGTTGTAAATCAGATTCCATAGCATAAAGTATTGGTTGAATGCATTTTTGGGTGTATAAAAAATCCGCAGCCATATAAAAGTTAGTTGTGGGGTAGGATACACTTTGACATATGTAAACTTAAAGGCTAACCAATTTGATATTCAATCTACTTATTTTTTGGGATCCAACTCATGGCTCAATGGTAGACTCGCTCACGTGTCATGGGTTTGAGTGCCGATGGGAGGAGGTGTGAAAAAGTTGATATTCGAGATGAGAGCAGATTGTGCATTGAGCAAACTTTGTAAGGGCCACCATCATGTATGTATCCAAGTTTATGCTCTATGGCTTTTTGGTTTTTTTGAATCCTGCCTATCCAAAAACTCATTTTAATTATGGTTATTTTTATTTCTTTACCATCTCCTTTAAGTAAACAGGTCCTAACAAATTACCCTTGCTAATCTTTCACTCATTTTTGAGTCGTACATTGCACCCCTAATTCGCACCATTCCTGCATTATGAGCATTTTGTATTACCACATCTCTTCTCAACCCCACTACTACTTTAATTAATTGGAGGGTACTTTTTGCGACCTGCCAACTTTTTAGATCCCATGACAGCAAAAACTCAGATCTAACTGAAGTCATTTTATATTTTTTTTACTGTATATCTCATGTAAACAGTCCTACCAGATTGTTCGTTGCGAATCTCTCATTCTTAATATTGCACCCTTTCATAGCATACCTTTTAATTGGATCGTCTAATGCTATACAAACCAAATCACTTACATTTCACTAATGTGCCTAACACTAAGTTTTAAGTTTCATGAAATAGATATAGTACGTCAGTACAGATAGATAATGTGCCTAACACTTTTCTTCTCTAGCTATCACTGTAGTCCCTTTTTCGAAATCATACATCATAGATTAGGAGTCATTATAAAACCAGAAAATTTCCAAACTCTCTGAGTTAACTAGCTAATGACAAATCCAAACCAAATATTTAATACCCCAAATCAAACTATATAACCACATCAAGCAAAAAGCTTTAAATCCTTCCTTCCTCTTACTCGGGTGGTAGACTCTCTGGAGTTTCAACACCCGGTCAAGGGTTCGAGTATCTATAGGTGGTGAAATTCCACTAGCGTGCGTGTGAGGGGTGTGTGTGCGTGTTTTAAAAATAAAAAATAAAAAAGGCAAAAAGCTTTAAAAGGCCCTGGTCCAACCCAAGGGTTCATCTTGGGCTGAGCCAACTTCTCCAAGTTGCAACCTAATGCAGATGACCTTAATAAAAACTAGGCAGGCCCCACATGTCCATTGAATGTGGACTATCAGCCATTTTTCCAACGGTCCATTGTTACCCTGTCTGACAATTGGACCAGCCCGATTTCTCGGCGAGGTCACGGCTGGGGTGCAACCAATGAATGGTTTGGATGAGGTCCACAACAACATTAACATGGTTTTATTTTAATTAAGCGGATCAGATTAGAGAAAGTCAATATAAGAAGTTTGGCGAGCGTAGCTAAGGTGATTGGAACCATTGTCTGCGTCATGGGAGCATTGTCCATGGCATTGATCAAGGGCCCAAAGCTTCTCAACATGGAATTCCCAACATCCAACTCTATTTTCCAATCAGAGGGTGAGAATTGGATTTTTGGTTGTGCTCTTCTCCTTGGAAGTTGCTGTTGCTGGTCAGTATGGCTGATTTTACAGGTACATAGTACCATACCTTTTTAATTTTCTCATGTTTCTCAACCATCCATGTCCTCAGCTCACACGTGCCTACATGCCATACGTGTGCCAGATGGAATCCATCTACTCATCAGCTGGGGTGCATGTGTGCAAAATAACCTCATCAATGGTGCACATTTAACTTGCATGTGTGGTCCACCTAATGAGTGGGCCAGAATGATTTTTACCCAAACACGTACTTCACATTTGCACGTGTGAGGTAAGAGCACTCCATCAATTGATGTTTACCCTTCAATTATCTATGACAGGTACCCATGTCTGAGAGCTATCCTGACCATTTATCTTTATCGGCTTGGATGTGTTTCTTTGCAATGATCCAATCAGGGACGGTTGCGATCTTCTTAGAACCGGACCCAATAGCTTGGGAGTTGAATTCAAGCATTAAAATCTTGTGTTGTATCTATACAGTAAGTAGTTCTTCAACCTATAATACCACTGTCTTTTCTTTATTGAGGAATTATAGAGATTGTCCTCGGTCTTGATTATGTACAGATGTGGCCCACCACCGTGATTTAATACCGTTTTACTAACGTCCCCAAAAAATTTAGATGACACGCGTAACTGCCATTTGCCAATCTGAACCGTCCATTCATTCAACTAGGCAGGAAGTGGTGATGCAAAAAATGGGATGATCTGAAACATTTGATCAATAGCATGGAAAATGGACGGTCAAACAGAGCCAATAAACAAAATAAGTCCAATCATCATCTTGAAACATCCTTTTGATAGATCCCACTTTATGTTGCTTATGATTCCAACGAATTACTTTGGTTTGATGATTCTAATCATATGATCTATGGCTTATAAAAAAAAAAGGACGGTTATAACAAATTGGCCCCATTGAAATAGCTACGATAATCCAATCGGTGTAATTCTTGCACCATAGCTTGCTCTTAATGGTACTATTGAATGGACGGTCTAGATTGATTATTAGAAGAACATGTCTTTACTAACGCGCCCCTAAAAGTGGGGACATTAGCAAAACCCTTTAATATAAACTATTAACATACTGTAGATGTGCCACATGGTGAAAATCTCACTCATCAGAAAGAGTAAGTTAGAACGAATGGTCTAGAAAACTAACCTTTTTATGGACGGAGAGGATCTCCAATTGGTGAGACTTCTTCCTTGTGGACCATACACAGGGTGTGTATCAAGATGAATGGTGTGGATCTTCACATTAAGGATCATAAGGGGTGAGATCATGGGTGGGCCACCATAGCATTATCTTGCAACTGTTGCCATTCAAATATCATCTAATACATTCGTATACAGGGAATTATAGGATCTGGGATGTCATTTTACGTGCAATCATGGTGCATTTCAAAAGGAGGGCCCTTATTCTCTGCAATGTTCAGCCCATTGTGTATAGTGATTGTGACCATTTCAGCTTCTATTTTCCTCCATGAAGAGCTTTACATGGGAAGGTACGTTTTTCAGGGGCCATTTGAGCTTTTGGTACGGCTAGCAATGGACCATGCTGACCACTTCTTTCTGGGCTTCGGCCATTAGCCCAACCTCAGATGGGCTAACCCAATCAAGGCCAATATAGTCAACAGGTGGGCCATATTCTAGTATGAAAATAATGGACGGTATGCCTGAGTGGATGACCTGAAATGGGCCAACTTTTTGCTCAGTACATTGGCATGGTAGGGTCCACCTGATGAACGGCTCGGATCCTAGCTACATGTTCCATGTTTACACGTGTGGGTATGAAAATATAAGATGTGTGTGACATGTTGACACAATACTCTTACTACTTGCGGGTTTCATCCAGCCGTTGGTTTTTGATACATCAAGGAATGGTACTAACAAAATGACTGTTTTGTCCCTCAGTTTGGTAGGTGCTATTGCTGTTATAGGTGGGCTGTATGTCGTTCTTTGGGGTAAGGCCCATGATCTAGATGCTAGGAGGGAGATAAGCCCAAGTGATGGTTCCGTACAGATAAACGCTTCTTCAGATGAATCAATGGACGGTTGCAAAATTGAAATCAAGGAGCCCCTGTTGGATGATAAATTGCAAGCCATTGATCGGAGATGAGACTACCCACTGAGTGGACCCGATTGTGATTTTGTTTTGATTTAAGGGATAATTAATTAGGGATATATGCTGCTTTTGATTGATATATTCTTTTAAGTTAATTAAATTAATGCTCTGCCTATTAAAAAGACAGAAAAAGAAAAAAAAAAATTTATTAACTTTGACTAACTGTGGAGGATGAAAGAAAATCCCTTGAAGCCTTAAAACGATTATTTTTCCTGTTATATCATTAGCTTTCACGAATCTACCATTACTGTTTAGGAATGACCAAGAAAGAGTCTATGGAGCCTATTATTACTAGGGTTGTACATGAACCGAGTTAGCTCGCTCGACTCGACTCCAAAAAAGCTCAATTTGACTCGGTTCAAAATTGAGTTTGAGCCGAGTCGAGCTGATTTTTTTGAGCTCAAAAAAATTTTCAACCGAGTTCGAGATTGGCCGAGCTCGACTCAACTTGGATCAAACACCAACCCGAATCGAATCAGTTCGGTGACTCAGTTACTTTGATATTGATGTTGCGCACCAAGTGTTTGATGAAATGACCCAACGAAGTGTCAGCTACTAGCAAGGTGTCACGCCCCAAATCTGGGGACGGATAGCTTCCGTAATGCCCCGAATCCAGCACTTGACTTCCATACACCAAGTCCCAAGTTCGGCACACCACAAGGAAGTTTTTTTTATTGATTTTTTTAAAAAATAATAATACCTGAACATGATGATCCGTAATCACGATACTAGCAACAGTCTCCGTTATAAATCCTTAATGGTTATAAGTACAATGCTTTTTAAAAGGTACATAACGTCAATACTGCTAAATCACAAAATAGATACAATGCATCGAGAAAGCTATGTCCTCCAAGCTACTCCTGCCCTGAAAAAAATATATATATAGAAAGCTTAGGCAAAAAGCCTAGTGAGCACACTCATGTATGCATAGTGTACAAGCATGCAGTAATAATCAAAATATCAGAGTATACAAACTGAAGCAAGGTGACCAAGTAATGCTACATAAGCCAAGAAGACATGATGCAATGCAAGAGATAATATGCAAAAGTATGCCGAGTGTATGCAGGCATGCAAATCCTCCTCTATAAGTCCACATCACAGCACAGTTATCATCATTGGGAATCATCGAGGCTTAATATCTAGAATAAGTCCGAAACTTATTGAATACAGGCCTCGCATACCCACCTTGTCAGTGGGGGGCTTATAGCCATGCCAATACCCACCCGGCATGCCAGTAGCGGATTCATTTCGGGGGCTAATCAAACCTAACCACATTCGCTCCAACTCTTCAGCTAGGCATGGCCGAACCTCTTCTCACCCGACCGCGTCGACAGGAGTCAGGCCTACTATGGTCTTCGGCACTAGGTGACCCATGACATCCTCCCGGTCTTGCCAATGAGACTCAAGGGTACCACTCGAGGTTTAGGAAATTTCACCCAAAGGTCTAGGACCCAGTATAAGAAACCCAAAGTTTCGGTGCCCATAAATACCAACCACGATTCCGTTGTGGTAGTCTGATCAATATAACTACGGTGTTGTTGTGGTGTTCAATCCATCTCATGAGGATGCTATACAAAATGCAATGATAATCCACAAGCACGCTATGCAGTATTATTGCACTCAAGCAATGCTATGCATGGAAGCCACATATGCATCCGAGGCAACCTTAATACCAATCAGGCTCCTTTACCAAACACATCTGATCTACAATCCACGCTCATCGTGGAAAGGATATACATTTAATATCAGCATCGGCATAAACACAAATTACAATGTAGCATCAAGTGAGCTTTAGGGACTTCGACCTAGGGACCGTGCCCGATATATTCGCTTAGGGACTTCAACCCAGGGACCGCGCTCGATATATTCGCTTAGGGACTTCAACCTAGGGACTGTGCACGATATATTCTCTTAGGGACTTCAACCCAGAGACCAAGCCCGCGGTCTCTTGGACTAGATAATATTCGCACACGCTCCATCATGTGCACCCCGCACCAACATCCTCTACCACATGCATATGATCTCCGCATGATCAAACTATGCACACCATGCACTCCCCATCCATGATGCATGTACATGTATGCGTGCGTGCAGATGCGATATGCACAAATATCATCAGACCAGTCAAAAATGATCACGGTACCAACATGGCAAAACAATGGTATAATGTGCACTCTCTCCCATGATCATGGGCCTATGCGAGTGTCCAAACTTCCACGTCACGGGTGTGCACCAACCACACAATAGCACAACTAGGATCAATCCATCACTCGGTACCAATCACATTGCCGAAATCTCATATAGTGTCGCAACAAACTGTATATCAAACATGTGCAAGGAATACGCACATACCATAACATGTATCAAATCCACATATAAAGATCCAAGCATTTGAACATAAGCTAGCATTATAACGTACAATCATTGCATCAAACTACATGTATCATATCACACAATCACCGCACATATGTCATCACCACATTCATAATTTGATTTCAATCCAACATCTCAACAAGTCTAGCTATCATCTCAAGTGGACTAAGGCCCAGTTTATTGCCATACTTGAATAGGCTGGTTAGTGAGTTGCTACATCCTAATCTTTTGTCTTGTTGGGTGGTTCATTTGATTACCACAAATGGTTCATTCGAGGACTCAATTATAACTCATTCACAAGGCCCAAATGGGACTTGGTAGATATACATCACAAGGAGTCCCATGCACTTACCAAAAAGCCCAAACATAGGCCCAATATGCATTTCTCATGGAGTCTTACGTTCTTAGTAAAAGAAAGTAACTTATGGGCCCGATAGGTATACTGCTAATGGGCCCACAAGGCGTCCACTCAAGGTGAGCAGAAGACCAGGATCTACTAGGACTAAGAAGGGATACAATGATCTTTCTACCCTAGTCAGACAGAGGATCGATGTATGGATCAAAGCCTACCACAACTGTCTTTCCATATTAGCTTAATCATAAAGAGAAGAATATATATATAATATTGATTCTTAAAATCTTGATTCAAAACTTCTGTGGCCCATAAGAATTTTTCAACGTTATAAATTATACTATTTCCTTTGGTGTGGTCGATTTTAGCATTTTAAATGCTTAGGTTTTGAGCTAAGGCCCTAAAAATATCTTATAAAATGGATGGAAAGACCGGATAAAATACATAAATCACGATGGACCCACAGAGTTTACTTAGTTCGCAATTCGCTTCCCTTGGTCACGTACCGGTAAACTCCATGTACATTTTGTCAACGTGGAAGTTCTAGGGAACCCTTTCATTCATTTTTTGAGTTCTTTTGAGGACATGATGCCAAATATAAACCGTATCCAAAGCTGAAGTGGGCCGTACTAAAGGAAAATGTAGTTAGGGAAATTCCTACCATTAAAATATACCTGGTTCGACAGTGATGTTTACAAGCCATCCGTACCTTTAATAACTTCATTCTTACTGGAATGAACTGAAATAAAAAATATTAGCATGACCCAAAACTTTTATGGCCCACGAATATTTCAACTGTGGATGTTCAATCATCACGTTTTTAACCCACTTGAGCTCTGGAAACGGTTCATTTTTTGCTTCATATCCTGAATTGAACTCAAAAAACGGATGGACAGGTAGGATTTCTCACAAACATCACAGTGGGCCCCACCTGGTTCCCAGCACAGAAACTTCCTGCGAAAGTCTTTGTCAGGAAATCACGTCCTTTTTTTCTTAAAATAAACAAGGGTTCTTGAGGCGTATAGACCGCAGGTTTCAGCCAGCAAAGTATATTCGCTACAACGAAACCTTAATTTGCAAACTAGACCTAGGGTCGTACAGATGAACCTAAAAAACTAAAATATCCCTTTTTCTACCATTGCTTACCCTAACCATCCAAGGATATTTTTGTAAAAATAGCAGCGGCTGAACTCTAAAAAGTCACTATTCATCCTATTATTTCAATAAACCATTACCAAAGTGGAAAAACATCCGCTAACGGATCTCCATTGGAAGAGCATTTATGGGAAGGAAACAGCCTAGTGGTATCCACCAATGCTATTTTTCCACGTCAAAAGGCTACCGAAGCGATCAGTATCCAATGCGCTCCCATCATATCCTTTCAGACTATTACACGTAGGAAATACGTGTCTGTTTGAGATAGAACTACCACCATATCGTCTCAAACAACACCGCTTCTATTAAGAAAAGGCCACCGCTCTAGACAGCAAAGCACGCTGAGTAACGTTAGAAAGGATGCATCGCCACTGATAGTTGTTGACTCTTATTTCAAGTTGTCTTGTACTGTTTAATCCAATCCAGACTGTCCAATTCACAGATTCCACCTTGGATTTGGATGGGCCAGTTTCAGAAATCACATTCAGACGATCCGACGCGTTATATGGTGACTATAAAATCAACGGTTAAAGTTTTAAATTGGAGGTCCAACTTATAGAGGTGAAATCTGATGGTTAAAACTGTTGGATTAGTTGGCAATTTTGGTTTTATAATACAACCATGATGGGGCATGATCTGGATCGTACAGATTACTGTACATGAAAGCTAGATGTACGCGTAATAGATGACGTGAGTATCACAACAGTCCAATCGCCGCTGTCGTGGAGTTTGCTAAGCTCCACGCATGTGGAACGATTCCCTGCCCATCCACACTCAAAAAATGTCTACTCGGCATGTGTACTGGTGATCCTAGCTTTCCATTAGATGGGCCACAATGACTAAATCTTCTTTCTTGAAAACCAGGACCACTGTCCAAGAAACAAATAATCACTAGAGAAAGTATGTTTTAACCGTCCATCTCGTTGATATAGTAAGGCCCATCTAAGGAATGAAACGGCCTGGTTTAGGCCATAACATATAAACTCCCGCCTATCAGAAAGTTCAGATCATAAACATGTGCTATATAAACATGTGTGTTTGCCTGTGCATCGACAGCGCTCCACACACGAGTGTGGCGGAGCAAACCAAACAAATCACCACAGATAATATAAGGGTTTTTATATGATAGACGGATATTGGATGACAATAAAAAATCAAAGTAGGTCCCACACATTGTGCTGTATGTTACTATTAACCTACACAGTTTTGTAATATTGGATAGAGCCTGGTCAATATATATACTCGCATGCATGGTATCTGTAGCCATGCTGTTTTTTCTGTGAAGCAACTAAAAAAGATCCGTATACATTGCGAGGCACCGGATCCATGGAGGGACACAAGCCTACCATAGCCATGGTAGCGTTGCAAGTATCGTATGCAGCCGTGAATCTCACCTCGAGAGCAGCTCTTACACAAGGGATGAGTCCAATGGTCGTTGTTGTCTACAGGCAAGCCATAGCTACTATTGTCATGGCACCCATTGCTTATTTTGTTGAGAGGTTCTCTCTCTCTCTCTCTCTCTCTCTCTCTCTCTCTCCTCAAGTTTTGACAGGTGGGCCATGGTAGAATAATCCAGACCGTTGACAAGATTGGGTCCCATCTTGCATGCATACATTGGGTGGACCATAGTTCAAAAATTGAAAAACTCAACTCGACTCGACTCAATAAATTATGAATGGTCATGAATTACGTGTGCATGGCTTCCCAATAGAGCCAATTGATGGAACCTTCATCAAGTGACTCAGTTCGAGCCGTGCTGGGTTGCATCGAATTGACTGAGTCAGATAGCCAAGTCGTGACTGAGTCGAGCTCGCCAGCGAGTTTCCTGGTGACTCAGCAGAATTTTGAGTCGAGTCATAGAGGAGTCTTAAAACAATGATGTGGGCCATCGGTAGACACCTGTGATAGTTCACCAACATTTTGAAATTTGTGGTGATTCATCTCCTTCACATGGCACTCATGTACGTCTATCCAGACCGTCTAAATTGTGGGGCACCAGGTGGGTGGGATATATCTCTAAAATAATACAGATCAAGAAATTATAACCATCCAATTGATGGCTATCAAATGGATTGTTAAAGAAAATCTAGTGAGTGTCCCAAATTCCAACAGTAAGAATGGATAGGTTAATGTCGATAATTGTGGGGTTATGCTCCATACACGGCTGGTTCAGGGGACGGTCTGGATTACCGTACAATCATGTCATGACTCACGTGTATAGCCCAAGACACCGTTATTTTTTATTTTTGAGATGATGGTGAACTATCATGAGAGTCTTGTCGTTGTCTCCAACAGATAATCAGGCCCGCCTTAGGACCGGTATCATCTCCAATGCATTTTCGGGGACGCCGATTGCGTCCTAATCCGTCCGGGCGGGGCTCCGTGAGGCCCACCGTGTTGTAAGTGTTTTATCCACGCCGTTAAGCAATTTTTTTCGATAATTTTAATTTATCAACCAAAAAATGAGGCAGGTCCAAGGCTTAAGTGGACCACAAAGTGGGGATTGAACGTCCACCATTAAAAACTTCTTGGGAGCTGGAGAAGTTTTAGATCAAGCTGATATTTGTGTTTTCACTTCATCCACGTCTACATGACCTTATGAATAGGTTGTAGGGTAAATAAACATCATGTTGGCGCTTAGAAAGGTTTCAACGGTGGGTGTCATTATCAGTGCAGCTTTCTATAATGTGGTCCACTTAAGCCTTAGACAGCCTCATTTTTTGGCTCATATATTAAAATTATGGGAAAAAAAGCATTTGGCCGCAGGGATAAAACACTTACAACACGGTGGGCCCCACAGAGCCCTGCCCGACGGATTACCGTCCGGGCGGGGGTAGGACGCAATCTGCATCCCATTTTCGGAAGCGGATTGGCTGGTGTACCACAACCACCGACCTGGCCGGTGTGTTGACATCACCAAGTTCTGTGGGTCCCATCATGCGGTATGTCTTATATCCAAACCGTCCGTCCATTTGGTGAGATCAAGTGGACCACACTGCAAAAAGCGGTGGAGGATTGAACGTCTACCTTTGAAATGCTTTTGGGGTGACAGAAGTTTTGGATCAATATAATATTTATTTTTCCTCTTCATTCATTCAGGTCTTTGTGACCTTATGAATAGATTGGATGGAAAATAAACATTATAATGGGCCCTACGAATGTTTTGATGGCGAGAATCATTGTTCCCACTGCTATAACAGTGGTGTAGTCTATCATTGGTATATTATTTAGCATAGAGCCCTCAATTTTAAGGGGCTCATTGTGGTGTGTGTGTGATGTCCACTTCATTTTTCAGACCCTAGGGTCAAAATTCAGCCCAATGCACAACTGAGGTGGGTCACACCGCATAAAAATGTGGATCGGAACACACCATGAAAACTTTCTAGTCAGTATGTGGGACCCACAGTAGTGCATAATCATCGTATCGGGCACCACATGCTGAGGTGGTCACGTGATCACAATTGTCAATATTTTGGATGCGTTACTATATGGCCACCCTGGATTCAAATCATTATGGTTGACCGTTGTCCTATATTGGAGTTGACTGGATTTGGACGGTTAAGATAACTTGGGCTGGGTACAAGATGGGTCAGAGTAGGGTTTAGGATCAGGCCCTGCCTGATTTAGCAGTTGGGATGGGCTCAGTCGTTTTTCCTGCAATGGTCTGGTCATGAGCCCTATCAGAGCATATATATATATATATATATATATATATATATATATATATATATATATATATATGAAAAATGAAAATAGTTTCCTCCCTTGATATGCATTTCTCTTTGCTATGGCCCACCAAAATTTTAAATCAGGGTGAAAATTTTTCCCTTAGGGTTTCATGGCACAAGCGAGCATGACTATATATATATATATATATATATATATATATATATATATATATATATATATATATATATATATATATATATATATATACGGAAATGCTCACCTGCGAACCAGTTCGTACGTAGTATGAATTTTTTGAGAACCCATCATACGTAATGTGGATCTAAAATCGGAACTGTTCATGTGAAGCAGCACCTCGTGAAACCTCCCAGGCCCAAGTTTTACTTTGATCTAAAACTTTGATGGGCCATGAAAAATGAGAACAGTTTCCTCCCTTGATTTGCATTTCTCTTTGCTATGGCCCACCAGAATTTTAATTGGGGTGAAATTTTGTCGCATGAGGTTTCATGGGATTCCGCATCACATGGACCGTTCAGATTGGACACCCATGGCAAGTGTGCAAAGGTGCGCACGTGCGTAGATGCACAGGGGAGCATGATAAGCTCGAGCTCACGATAAGCTCCCATGCGGTCGAGCTGTGTGGGCCCCACTGTGATGCGTGTCGACCATCAACACCGTGCATTTGATGGGTCCCCTTTAAATTATGGGATATCCCAAAAATCAGCCGTATACGGAACTCAGGTGGGCCATACCATCTAAAATCATGTGAAGACATGCCAAAACATATAATAGCACTTGGTGGGGCCCACCTGAGTTTTGAATGCTACTGAAACTTAGTCTAAAACCCTCATCCAAGTGGGACACACATAATGGATGGGCTGGATTTGCAAACCACATGAACGTTTTAATGGTGCACGGCCCCTCTCCACTTCTGTATGTGGTGTGGCCCACACAAGTCACGGATTGTCTTGATTTTTGAGACCTAGGCCCACGATGGAATGGTGGATCTAACTGATGGGGTAGATGTTCAAAACGCATCACGGTGGAGCCCACACAGCTCGACCTCATGGGACGTTCCCATCAGCTCGAGCGCATAGTACCTTTTTCCATATATATATATATATATATATATATATATATATATATAGGCATGCTCACCTGCGCACCTTTGCACACGTGTTATGGGTGTCGAATCCGAACGGTCCATAAGATGTGGAATCCCATGAAACCTTAGAGGGTGAATTTTCACCCTGATCTAAGATTCTAATGGGCCATAGCTAAGAGAAGTTCAAATCAAGGTTAGAAATTGTTTGCATTTTTCATGGCCCACCGAAGTTTTGGATCAAAGTAAAAATTCATACCACGGGGTTTCATGAGGTTCTACTTCATGTGGACCATTCAGATTTGCGAGACTCATCAAATATGATGAGTTCTCAAAAAAGTTCGTATGTAGTACGTACGAACTAGTTCGCAGGTGAGCATTTCCATGTATGTGCGTGTGTGTGTGTGTGTGTGTGTGTGAGAAGGCAATCGACAAATCTCTTTCTCATTCTTTCCACGGTACCTAAGATAGACATGCCTAGAGTTTGCTTGAATCAATTGACTTTTAATTGAAAACAGTATCTGCAGATGGTTTGATTCAAACTCATAACCTTGAATAAACTAGAATTAGCATTTAGCAATGGACCAAATACTGTTTTTGTCTTTTGAGTTGCATATTTTTGTATTTATATCTTTAAGTGTTTTATTATTAGTGTACTTAAATTCTTTGTTTAATTATTAAAAAGTCAAGTTGAATCAATCTTGAGTCAACCCGACACGGATGGTTTTCAAGTTGAGTCAAGTTTTCAAAATTTTAAATTATGTTGCCAACTAGTTGTCGTTATCACCGGAGGTTCTTTCTTAGGCGTTTCGACGGGAGTAAATGGAGGTAAGTTGATTAAATTTGGAGTAAATGGAGGTAACTGGTATCTAAAGTATGCTTATATGGAAGTAAATGCACGTAAATAAAATGAAATATGAATAAATGCACATGTAAACGAAATCCACTCTACAAGGGAGGATTTGGAAGTAAATTGGGTGAAATGCATTTTTAAGTTTCCTTGGAGGGACGGACATGTAAACAAATGTGCCGCTATGTACGTGTCATACACATGTTATCCTAATGATACTCCGAAATAATCTAAATATCAGCTACATCACTAAAATTACACCAAAGGAACTATCCAAATCATCCAAAGGATGGCCATTTAAATGGACAGTTAAAAGACCATTGACAAGTTTCTTGTTTGTGATCATTACATTTGTGGTCCACCCGAGGCTCGAAATTTTCTTATTTTTTAATAAAGTATATATTGCAATGGACTTATTACAATCATTCTATTAAATACTACATATGTACACTAAGTTGGATATTAAAGTTGATGTGGGATATCACATATATTCATGTGAATATATTGAAAATTTCAGATGCATTCCAATTCCTCCCATTTGCCCCATTCAAATAGAATATTTTGATTTCAAATGCATTTCATTTACTCCCACTCAAACATAGCTGTATAAGTTATTTACTCCCATTTCATTTACCTTCAAATCCATTTCCCATTTACTTACATTTACAAGCTCCTGGTATACTTGCTAATCATGTAATTTTTTTTATCAAGTCAAATCCATCCAAACACATTTAGGTTGTTTTCTACAATATACAATATATATAGCTACCATATCTCATGCTATTATACACATATCCGTCTACATACCATCTTAAAACATACTATCATACAACCCACCATATCCCATAGCTATTATTGATTAATCCCATATATATATGATTTTGATATCAAATGTTTAATCAAAACAATCTTCAGAAACAAGTGTAGTTGGTTACGTCGATCAATCATTATGATTCTTGATACAAGGCTAAACCATTAGAGCTATAGATTCTTTGTTGACAATCTTAGTTCTCATAAGAAATTTAATTAATCACCCAACACACCAAGATCCACTTGACAATCCTAATCCCCATAGGAAAAAACTCAACATTATTTACGTAAAGGCTCATATATTAGTGAATAAAAGTAACATGTTAAGTCCCATTAAGACCATAAGTCTTCTTAAGTTTAAAGTAAGTAAAATAAGCATAGAAAGTATATACTCCTACCAAATAATAAAATCCAACTTGATGTCCTAGATCCAATCAATGCATAAACAAGCACACATGCCTGCACATATATGTGGGGACAATGACCAATGGTAGTGACTCAACATATTGTCAGTTGTCATACTATACATGGTGGTCCATAGGTTATCCCCATTTATCTGCTAGCTATGAAAAATTCTAAATTTGAAAAAACCCAAAAACATATTAAGCCTTACACATCAAACTTGTCTTCATTTCTTAAGGATATAGAGGTCTTGAAAGGTCTCCCAACCAAAATGCTAAATCATATCCATTTCATACATGCATAATAACAATAAACTTTCATAGGATAAAAAGATATAATTCATTAGATTAAAAGATCACACATTCCAACATATTTCACCCATGAATAATTTGAGTCCCAATAAGGCAATTAACACAAGTAATCCATCAAGTATTTTTATAGTCCTATATATGTTTGTGTTTTTGTATAACTCTAATTGCATATTTCACAGGAGAAAACCGACTGCAGCAGCTTTAGGAGTAAAGAGCTTGTCTTTGATGTTTATTATCTCTCTAATTGGGTATGTTTCAGGACAGTTTTCTTTCTTATTGAATGATTATATGCAATTGGTTTGTACCCAATTTCAGTCCCTATGTGTTGATTTGATCAAAGAACAACCATCTTCTAATGATCCAAACCATTCAAATAATGGTCCTTTTGTTTTTGTTAATCATTCATTTCCAAGACATGATATTTGATGGTTATGATTAGTTGTATCAAAATCATTCTTAAGATCATACATAAACAATCTATCCTGAGTCTACTTGATGGATTGTCTAGTTCCATTTTTTGACCTTCTACAAATGCAATGATTGGACCATTCATTTTGCAATTTGTTGATCAATTGATTGAGATTAACCGGCAAGTGCCATATTTCTTTATTGGCCCATGAAGAGTTGTTGGACCAAATAAGTTCCATATTTCCTTATTGGCTCATGCAAATTGAAAATCAGATTGTCCCCGAGTCAAATATAACACATTTGCATAATGATAGAAAACAAACTAGTGTTGGTCCATTCCTTTAGCTCTAAACAAGTTCTCTTTATTTCTCCTTTTGTAATATGACAAAATGAATTATTGTTTTTTTTTTTTAATGGGGTTGGAAGATTGGCATCATTTGCAGGGTAACAGCTAATCAAAACTGCTATTTCATGGGCATGTCTCTCACATCATCATCGATTGCAAGTGCCACGGGTAACCTACTTCCAGCGGTTACTTTCGTGATGGCAGCTTCTTTAGGGTAAATCCTTTAAAACTAATGTTTAATAAATCAAGAAATCACTTTAAATTCATTAAAATGGTCCTTTGATGGATAACTACTACATTAGACATCAGAGATACAATGGTGACTGGTAGGAAAGGGAACAAAGGGTCTGAGTTGGACTAAAGTGGAGATCCGAGCCTGATCCTTTTAGTGATTGGCCCGGATGCCCAACTTAGACCTAATTCATTAATATGCATAAGTGGGGCCTTGTTTTGGGTTCATGCCCAAATAATCTAGTCTTGCTTAAGTCTAAAATAAAAGGATCCAAGTCAAATTTATTAATCTATCATTGGTGAGCAAATAGCGCAGACGACTTTATAAATCGTTAGAGTAGAATGAAAATAGATTAGAAGATTCGACATGGGGCAAAAACAACTTAACTCACATTATAATTTCCAACTATCATAATCTTGTGACCAAATATCGTAATTATGCATATAATATGTTGTTGGAAAGCAATTAATGAATTCTACGACTTGGTCAATTGAGTTCAAGACATTATATCTCATCTAGTTTCACAAAAAAAAAAAAAAAAATTTAATTAATTAAAAAAAAAATTGTTTTAGAGATCAATTTTCAATTTAAAGTCAAATTTTATAATTTTTAATAAATTTTAAATTTATTATTTTTAATCATATATGTGTTAGAAGAATTGTATATTATCTCAAGAACTTTTTAAAGTTATCTTACAGTAATTTACTAATGTGAGTAGGTTTTAGTGTCTTTACTATTTTTAGTAATATATTATTTTGAAAAGTTCACTACTTTGAGTTGAATTAAGAGTGTAATCTTATTTAAGCATATCTATGGCATTGGAAAGAACAATTTATTCTTTATCATCCTTTTCTTCTCGTTTTAGTATAATTTTTTCCTTACGCATTCAAGAATACTATCATCTTTTCTCCCTTTTTAATGCACTCACCTAAGTAGAGTTTGATTTATAATTCCCTATTCCATATAGGCTTACAATTGGGTACTCAAATAGATGTTTTCTTTAAATACTTTTTATATTTTATTTAATTGTATTAAGGCCTTTTTGGCTGCCAATTAATAATGAGTTCATCTCATTTTCTTAATAGTTATTATACATTAAAGAGCGTTTTTTTTTAGGGATTAAAAAAAAAAAAATCCTTATAAGAACTATTTATATAAAAATGATTTATAATACATAATTATCATTAACTAAAATCAAATGACGCATTTTTAAGTGGTATCTAAATGGGCTATTAATTAAGTAATTTTTGAAAGTGTGTTTTAAATCAGGTTCCCTAGCTTGGTATTTGTTGAATGCATTTTTGGTTGTATAAAAATTCCAAGCCATTAGCCATTTGAAAGTTAGTTCTGGAGTGGGTTCCACCTTGATATATTCAAAGGCTATCCAATTTGATATTCGGGACCTAATGACGATCCATCGTTGGATAGGCATTAGCCAAATGCTAAGTTCTATAGGTTTAAACAAGTTGCTTGGGCCACCTTCAGCATGTATAAACCCAGACCCAGGTGGATTAGTTATCTGGTCTAGAACATCAGACCCTGGCTCAACCCAAGGGCTCATCTTGCGGCTGGGCCAGCTTCGACCAGTTGCAACCTAGAGGCCCACCTAATGCAGACCCTTGCCTTTTTTTTTCCAACAGTCCATTGTTTACATAAAGAAAATGTCCATCTGGTAAAGACCTGATTTCTCGGCAAGGTCGTCTACATGGATAGGGCCCACCTAATGAGTGGTTTAGATGATGTCCACGAAAACATTAACATGATTTTATTTTGATTAAGCTACTCAGATTGGAGAAAGTCAATATAAGAAGTTTGGCGAGCGTAGCTAAGGTGATCGGAACCGTTGTTTGCGTTATGGGAGCAGTGTCCATGGCATTGATCAAGGGCTCAAAGCTTCTCAACGTGGAATTCCCAACATCCAACTTTATTTTCCAATCAAAAGCTGAGAATTGGGTTTTGGGTTGTGCTCTTCTCTTTGGAAGCTGTTGTTGCTGGTCACTATGGCTGATTTTACAGGTACGTAGTACTACGCCTTTTCAAATTCTTCATGTTTGGCCCTCAGCTCACACGTACATACCACACGTGTGCTAGGTGGAATCCATTAGCTCATCAGCTGGGTGCATGTATGCAAAATAACTTGACCAATGGTTCGCATTTAACATGCATGTGCGGTCCCAAACACGTGCTTCACATTGGCACGTGTGAGCCAAGAGTATTCGATCAAGTGATGTTTACAATTCAATTATCTATGACAGGTACCCATGTCTAAAAGGTATCCTGACCATCTATCTTTATCGGCTTGGATGTGTTTCTTTGCAACGATTCAATCAGGAACGGTCGCGATCTTCTTAGAACCGGACCTAAAAGCTTGGGAGTTGAATTCAAGCATTAAAATCTTGTGTTCTATCTATACTGTAAGTAGTTCTTCTAATTATAATTTCACCATCTTTTCTTTATTGAGGAACTATAGAGATTTGTCCTTGGTCTTGATTATGTACAGATGTAGCCCATTCTTTTGTAATCGTGACCATTGATCTGCTGGGTCCCAACATGGATATGGACCCTATCCTATGGATCTTCCAGATTGTAAGACTCTCGCCGCTCTATCTTTGGGCCCCATGAAAATCAACGGCATGGTCCATCCACAGTGGGGTCCGGAACGGTCTGGATCAGTTAACCGTGGGCCCCATCTTCATGGGATGTTAGCAACATTCCAAAAACTATAAATGACACGTGTAAGTACCAATCGTCAATCTGAACCGTTCATTCATTCATACAACTAAGGAATAAGCTATGATGCAAAAATCACAGTAACTGGATGATCAATAGCATGGAAAATGGACAGTCAATATATAGCGAATAAACAAAATAAGCCCAATCATCATCTTGAAACATCCATTTGATAGATCTCACATTATATTGCTTATGATTCCAAAGAATCACTTATGTTTGATGATTCTAGCCATGTAATCTATGGCTTATAAAAAAGGACGGTTGTAAGAAATTGGCCCCAATGAAAGGGTTCACATCATCCAATCGGAGTAATTCAAGCACCATAGCTTTCTCCTAATGGTTCAATTGAATGGACGGTTGGGATTGATGATTAGACACGTGTCATTGCTAACGCACCCCCTAAAGGTGGGGACACTAACAAACCCTTTAATATAAACTATTCAAAGGTATGGTCCCGGTATAGATGCATCACGAACCAAATTACAGTTATTTGCTTAACTGACTATTGGATTGATGGTCATTTATTGGACGGTTAAAATGAAAAATATCCAGCCGTCCTATTAGATGGGCCACATGGTGAAAACCTCACTCATCAGAAATTACACTGTCTATAAAGGGTGAGTTATAACGAATGGTCCAGAAAACTAACGTTTTTATGGATGGTGAGGATCTCCAATTGGTGAGACTTCTTCCTTGTGGACCATACGCAGCGTGTATATCAAGATGAACGGTCTGGATCATTACATTAAGGGTCATATGGGGTGAGATCATAGGTGGGCCACCATAACATTCATCTAACAACTGTAGCCGTCCAAATATCATCTGATAAGTTCGTGTGCAGGGAATTATGGGATCTGGGATCTCATTTTACGTGCAATCATGGTGCATTTCAAAAAGAGGGCCCCTATTCTCTGCATTGTTCAACCCGTTATGTACAGTGATAGTGACCATTTCAGCTTGTGTATTCCTCCATGAAGAGCTTTACGTTGGAAGGTATGTTTTCTAAGTGTCATTTGAGCGTTTGGTAGGACTGCTAATGGGCTAGGCTGGCCCACTTCTGGCCGGGCTTGGGGCTATGTTTGTGAACCCATTAGCCCGAACTAAGACAGGCCTGACCCATCTCATTCATGGTTTCAACCGCAATTTTCACATCTATCATGCATGATGGGACACACCTATCAAACAACGTAGATCTTGCACAAAAGTGGGTGGCTGTGCTTGGGCTCAGGCCGTTTGTTTTTTTTTTTTTTTTACCAATGATCTGATTGGGCTCTGGGCCCACCGTAACCTTATTCATAGATGCTTAAGCCCTAATGTGGGTTCATGTGAGTAGAGTTGGGCACGGGATGACTTGACTCGACTAACTCGACTTGTCTGACTCCCGACTCGATCTGAACCAAATGGGTGAGTCGGTCCGAACCGAGTAGGCTTCGCCCAATCCAAACTCAAACCTAGTCGAGTTCGAGTTACCTATATATAAAATAACAAAAAATTAAAAAAAAAAACCTAATTTTTAAGTATCTCTAACCTTATATGTTGCACTCAACCCCACTCCACCCTAACCAGATCCCAAACTCTCTCTTCCTCCCTCATCCTCCTCTTCCAAGCCCAGCAACCACCTCTCTCTCTCTCTCTCTCTCTCTCTCTCTCTCTCTCTCTCTCTCTCTCTCTCTCTCTCTCTCTCTACCTGAATCGGTGCCAACTCAAACCGACTCGGTACTTTTTACCGGGTTGGACTCGGTCCGGATTAGTCCAGGCCAGACCCGGATTCGGATTGGTTCAGGCCTGCTAGACACAGTACCGAGTCAAGTCGAGTTCCAGTCAAGTCTATTTCAAAACCGGATCATCGGGTCAGCCCTAACTCGGTCCGACTCGACTCGATGCCCAACTCTACATGTGAGTGGCTCACACGTGCGAACATGGTATACGTGTGTGAGATTTTAACCACTCATAGAGAGGACCCCACCATTGATATTACATGGTCCAGAATCAAGGCTAATTTGATCATCAGGTAGGCTATATTCTAGTACAAAAGTAATGGACGGAATGCCTGACTAGACGAGCCAAAGCGGCTCTATTTTTTGGCCAGGGCATTGACATGGTCGGTCCACCTGATGAGTGGCTTGGTACGTGTGGCTATGAAAATAGAAGATGCGTGTGCATGTTGACACAGTACTCTTTACTACGTGCCGGCTTCATCCTGCCGTTGGTTTTCAATAGATCAAGAAACGTTACTAACAAAATGACTGTTTTGTCCCCTAGCTTGGTAGGTGCTATTGCTGTTGTGGGTGGGCTGTATGCCGTTCTTTGGGGAAAGGCCCATGATGTAGATGCTAGGATGGCAGTAAGCCCAAGAGATGGTTCCGTACAGATAAAAGCCTCATCAGATGAATCAACGGACGGTTGTAAAATTGACATCAAGGATCCCCTGTTGGGTGATAAATTGCAAGCTATCGATCAAAACGAGACTACCCAATGAGTGGACCCGATTGTAATTTTGTTTTGATTTCATTGTAATTTTGTTTCGATTTTAATGGTTTAAAAATTTGTTTGTAGTGGGGCCCACTGCACCAATGTCATAGATGATGAGATGATTGAAAGCTGTCCAATTCAAGCCCGCATGAAGGCCCGATCATGATCTTAGTGGGTCAGACACGGGCCTTATCACGAGGTCGGGTTACTAAAGGACTGGTCTGGTCTAACCAGACCAGTAAGGGATGGTTGGTCTGGCCGCTCTCACACACATAAAAGTTATAGATGAGCAAGGGTGGCAATTGGGTAGGTTAGGATCTGTCAGTGCTGTAAGCTCTGTCAGTGGCCCCACTCTGGCTAAAAAGGGCTCGGCCCATACCAAGTTTAGGGTTTGTTTTAAGATTTTCAAAAGGATGTGGAAAATAGAACTCTTGGAAATTTAAATTTTAGATTTATGGTCCTATTTAGATGATGAAAAATGATAAAGGATCTCCATTTAGATACTTTTAGGTTCTTCAATTTTTTAGAAAAAAAAGTGCAAGTTATAAACACCGGAAATAGCGTCCACACATTGTCTTTTTTTTTTTTTGGACATGCGGGTTAACTTGTTGTAACGCCCTGGAAATCGGGGGTCGCGTATATACTCAACTCCCGAGTTCCCGGGGTCACTTATGACCGGTTTTCATTAATATGCGTTTAATCTGGTTAATTGTGCAAATTTGGAATTTCCTGGAACATGAAGAATCACTACACAAGTCTACTGAAATGAAAGAGGCCAAAAGAAATACATACATATACGTATATACATGTCCAAAAAAATAAAAGGGGCACATGGCGCCACCCAACAAAATCGCAAAAGAATAATATGTCAAAAAAGAATAGGACTGAGCCCACAGCTCAGCGATCCGATCCCGCCTCTCCAGCTGGCGGGAAACCATCCATCATCTGGAAGTAGGACAGCTCGTCCTCCTCCTTCCAGAAGGCGCACTTCCTAAATTGCGCAAATAACCGATTTTTCTCAAGAGTTCCAAGAACCGCCCTTAGATGTTCTTCATGCTCCTCGCGGCTCTTTGAGTAAATCAATATGTCATCGATGAACACGACGACGAATCTGTATATGAACGGCCTGAAGATTCTGTTCATGAGATTCATGAATACCGATGGGGCATTGGTGAGCCCGAACGATATAACTAGGAACTCATAATGGCCAAAGCAGGTTCTGAAGGCCGTTTGTACCCTGATTGTAAATTGATCTTTGAGAAGTATTTGGCACCCCTCAGCTGGTCAAATAAATCATCAATTCTGGGCAATGGGTATTTGTTCCGAACCGTCACCTGGTTCAATCTTCTGTAATCTACACACAAATAGGACTGGGGCTCCCCAAGGCGAGACGCTGGGTCGGATGAAGCTTTTCTCTAGCAAGTTGTCAATCTGAGACCGTAGCTCTTCCATCTCACATGGGGGCATACGGTAAGTAGGCAAGGAGATGGGCTTAGCACCCGGAGTCAGATCGATAGTAAAGTCTATTTCACGTCGAGGAGGAAGTCCAGGTATGGCTTTAAACACATCATCGAAGTCTCGGATTATGGGAGTGCATGTGAGGGCCCATCATACCCATCTTCTAAGGAAGCATAACATAAAATCCTATAATCGTGGCTAACCTGAATTGGAAACGTGAGAGAAGTGTCGTCGTCTTCAAATATTTTCACTGTCAGGATCTCACAGTCAATCTCAGCCTTCATCGTGGTCAACCAATCCATGCCCAGGATGACATCATAGTGGAAGATCTTGGTCATTATCAAGTCCATAAAAGCCACCTTGCATCCCAAATCGATGGGGCAATCATGGCATATCTTCGTCGCTTCTGAGACAGTACCAGCGGAGGCAATGATCTTCACCCCATTAAAGGGGGTAGCACGCAATCCTAGACGCTTGACAATAACATGTGTTATGAGAGAAGTAGTGAATCCCGTGTCCACCAACAAAAAGATGGGGGTACCTTCAATGTGTGTCGTCACCTCGATGGCCATAGGAGCGGGAATGGTAGTATCTTAGCCTTCTGCCGCCAAGGCATATACTCGTGCCTGCTACGGAAAATTCGGTCGCTGCATGGGCTGTTGAAGTGGCCTAGCTGGAGGCGCAGGCGGTCGACGGAACTACTGGCTAGCCCCCATCGTCCGTAGGGGTGGAATCTGCAACGCCTGCTGTGGAAGCCTGTTGTTGCGTTGAAGCAGCGTGAATCCGAGGTCCCTCATCCTTATGAAGCAGTATGACTCGGAATGGCCCGCCCTCTTGCAGTAGTTACATATCTGGGCCGGTTGTGCAGAAGGTGCCGACGCGACCGCAAGCCTAGGCGGAGAATTCGGGTGCGGCCATTTCCCAATAAAAGAAGAGGACGGTCCCTCCATCTGGTTTCGTGGGCCCAACTGTGAACGAGTCCATGCTACTCGCTCCTCATCCTGCTCCGCCCGAATAGACATCTCCACGAGCTCGACATAGGTCTTAAGATTCATGCACATAGTTTGGAGCGGATGCCGCTTCTCAGCCCTGTTGTGAACCGCCTCATCTCGATCGCTTCGCTGGCAATCATTTCGGAAGCGTAGCGTGAGAGTTCCGTGAAGCGGTTCTCATATTGTGCCACGCTCATTCCCCCTTGTTGGAGGCGGAGGAATTCGTTTTCCCTCTCATGCTGGTACGACTGAGGGATATACTTCTCGTTGAAACGAGCCTCGAACGTCTCCCACGTCTATACGTGACCCTCGAAAATGGTCCAAAGGACGCTCTCTCACCACAAGTCCGCCTCTTTCTTAAAGAGGTAGGAAGTGAGCTAGACGTTTTCTACCTCGGAACAGTGGAGGGGCCTAAGTAGCTTGACGACCCGGTTGAGCTAATACGCCGCTTCCTCTGGGCGGTGGGTGCCAGCAAAAGTAGGCGGCCTATGCCTTTGAAACCGCTCATATAGATTGTTCGTGTTGGTCGCAAGCGCAGCCATGGTGGGTGGTTCCAATTGCGGTATGCCCAAATTCTGGGCCAAGGCCCCCATCATAGTAGCCATCATGTGTTGCTGGTATTGCATATTTGCAGCCATCGTTTATTGTTGTTGTTGCATCAAGCCAACATCTAGCCCATCTGCTCCACGGCCTGTAGCAGAGGGGGTACGGGTGCCGCCGCTTGCGGCGGCGGAGCATTTGGGGCCGCCCCTTGAGTAGTGCTTCCCGTGTTTTGAGAACCGTTCGCCCCTTGGGGGCCTTGTTGTTCGCCAGGGACCTGGTCCCAATCGACTAAGCTACCGTGAGAGAGGCGGACAAATCGACCCTCCAGTCGCGGAGGCATTTCCTGAAAAAATGTCCTTAAATAGGTTAGGTACTAGATTATTTCTCATACACAGGTTATGCGTACATATGCGAGATCCATATATAATCCATTCGTGAACACATGCAACATACATTCAAGCATTTTTAGGACGACAAGAAATCTTCCGAGGCAATCCACACATTCACATTGTTTTCAAAATGCCATTGATATGGTCAGTTACATGTTAAAGCATGGATTACAAGTATCAGTAAACATACTAGACAGAAAGGAAATACAAGCTAAATAAGCAAAGGTCCTAACTATCTTCTAGTTCAGGGGATTAGGTCCAATTAGCTTAAAGCAAGTACTAGTTATCCGCAAGGTCGCGACGCTACTCGTCTGAGTCGTGCGAAAGTGGGGGTGCTTCTTCCCCCTTGCTGCAGCAAATCAGGGCCTTTATGTCCCGGTACATCTTCTTGTTCCATTTCTCCTACTTCGCTTGGTTTTCCACGATCCTTACTTGGCTCTCCTTAATCTCCGATACCTTGGCCTGGAGCGCATCCAAGAGCTCATGTATACCTAGGACGGTAAGGGGCTCCCTCCTGACTGCCCTGATCTCCTCAGCCTCATCCGCCTCTTCAGCTTCATTCTCAGTCTCATCCTCGCCTTCATCACTTCCCTCGTCTTCCTCTTCCCCTTCATCGGGATCCCCGTACTGGTCGATGTGTGCCTGCTTCTGTTTAGGTCCCACTTTCATAGAGTTTAGCAGCTTGTCCCCCAGGATTTTCGTTGGTACGGGGTCCCCATCCGACCCGCCTATCCCATACTGTTCGGCTATATAGCAGGCTAGACAACCAAATGGGAGAGTTGAGTCCTTCCGTACCGCCCTTCCGGTCCTCACAATTTAGTGTAGTACTATGCTAGGAGCGCACACATTCGCTCCTTGACCCACCTGATACAAGAATTCCACCATGTAGCGGGTGCACTCGGTGCGGTTCTTCAACCTCGGGTATATATTGTGGGTAGCAACGCAGTGAAGTACCCGATATTTGGGGGTCAGGGCTGTTGCATACAGGCCGACATCCCGCGTCCAGTGCGCAGCTTGGCCACACAAGAAGCGAGTTCATTCATCACGGACCTCTCTCGAATCGAGATACGTTTCATCGATTTGTACCTCCCCCAATGGTACTTCCAGTAATTTGGCAAAATCCTCAACTCCCAAATGGATCCTTGCCACGCACAATAATATCAAATCCAAGCGGCTCGAATTTAGGATTTCTAATTCGAGTGTAAAACATCCTAGCTCGCCCTACATTGGCCTGTTCGTTTGCGCAAAATATGGGACCCCAATCATTCTTTACAAGTCAGTTGAGTAGGAAGTTATTACCTAGCAGATGCTTCTCCATGGAGGCCTTAAAGGCGACTTGGTGCACGCAGAAATTTCTCAAATCTTCAACGAGCGCTTCATCTCTTTGAGAGTAGTTTCGCCTCTTGGATCGGACTTCCGGGCTTGTCTTCTCCTTATGACCGGCCTTCTTCTTGCTAAGCTGCTCTTGGCTCGGCCCTGCCTCCCTGGAAGCCGGTCTCTTCTTCCCCATAAGGGAAAGGACTACCGGGATAGTGAAGAAGGAAACAATGGTGGTAAAGAAGGCCATTTCTCTTGATTAAGATGGATTGTTGAGGTGAATGCCTTAGAAAAATATGGATTTTGGAATTTGGTGGGTGTTGAGCTTTGGGTTTTGTGAGTTGGGTTGAAGAACTTGGCTTTAGGAATATTTTTTTTTTTTTGAATGGATGGAGAAAAGCAAGTTGGGTAAGGATTTGAAATGAGGTTTTGAAAAATGGTTGAAATGGGTTATGGAATGTGAGGATTTGGGAATGGAGCTTGAGAGGGAGTTGAGAATAGGGTTTGAAAAGGGTGAAAATGGGTTGTGATAGATGGCGAATGGAGGAGGATTTGAGAATGGGTGTTGAGATGAGGTGAATTTTGGTGTTGGGTTTGTGAAGGAAAAGAAAGATGGAGAGTTGGTTGGAGGAATGGGATTTTGAGGGAAAATGGCTTGTTGAAGAGAAGGGAATAGGATGTGAGCCAAGGATAGGTTTGAGGAGAGGATGGGTGAGATGGGTTTGAGATGAAGGTGAGGAGGTGGGGTTCAAGAAATGGGTTTTGAGGTTTGGAAGGGGAGGAACTTCTCCTTGGGAAGGTTTTAAGTGAAATGAGAGAGAGGGTGGTGGGCATCCTTAAGTTTACATGGTAGTGGGGCCCACCCCATTTTCGGATTTGGAAAGGGGGCCAACCAAGGTGGTCCGGCGGGGCCACGCCGATTCAGCGGGGACCACGCGCTCCCCTAGACGTCTGGCAGGGGCCACGCGGAAAAGCGGCGGGGGCCACGCGGGTCCCTGTGAGAGTAACGGGGGCAATGCAGACGGGCAGCGGGGGCCACGCGCCCCGCTTTGACGTCAGCGGGGGCCACGCGGTTGGGCAGCGGGGGCCACGTGGACTGCTTGAGAATCGGTGGGGGCCACGCCGGTTTGGTGGTCCGATCGTCCTTCGACATTCCCGGGCGTCAAAAAGGCTTCCCTGGAAGTGTCATATATGAATTTAGGGTAGGAGAAGCTGATCTACGCGATGGGTATAGTGGCTTCATGAGATTCCTCCCGATTAGGGGCCAAAATCCTCCTTTTTCTATCATTCCTCTATTTCGATGAATTCTTGTCCGTCCTTAAGTTCCCATCCCCGATTAGGTCAGAATAATGAAGTTTGCTCAGGAACTAGCTCACTCAGACTTGGATTCGGTCCCCGACCATCAAATCCTTAGGTTTCTAGCTCGCTTCCGTCAACGCGTCAAACACCGTATGACTCCCAGACTCGATTCTTAGCGTCGCTACTTGTCCTCGCTTCCCGATCCTCGCTCGTTGAAAGGCCTATCTTTCATCTACAATTGTTGATCTAGGGCCTAGTATGGTTCCTATATTTCTAAGTCTCTACCGCATTTTCTCTTCAAGTCAGCGGACGCGTTCATGAGTCCATGACCCATGGCCAAATTAATTTCAAACCATGCTTTGATACCAACTTGTAACGCCTTAGAAATTGAGGGTCGCGTATATACTGAACTCCCGAGTTCCCGGGGTCACTTATGACCGGTTTTCATTAATATGCGTTTAATCTGGTTAATTGCGCAAATCTGGAATTTCCTGGAACATGAAGAATCACCACACAATTCTACTGAAATGAAAGAGGCCGAAAGAAATACATACATATACGTATATACATGTCCAAAAGAATAAAAGGGGAACATGGCGCCACCCAACAAAATCGCAAAAGAATAATATGTCCAAAAAGAATAAGACTGAGCTCACAGCTCAGCGATCCGATCCTGCCTCTCCAGCTGGCGGAAAACCATCTATCATCTGGAAGTAGGACAGCTCATCTTCCTCCTCGAAAGTAGCATCGCCATGCTCCATCTGCTCTGCATCCCCTATATCTGTGAGAGAGTCTGGTTGGTATTTTAAAACACCGTCCCAGAGTGGGAGTGAGTGATCAACTCAGTGTGAACTATTAATCTCAAGTTATAACATGCATCAATTATAGTATGATCTTAATGAAAAGCAGTCAATCATCAGCACCTAGCAACTCTTATTAAAATGCATGCATGCGGGATGATATGATGCATGCCCTCACCACAACGCTCCCTCAAGCGACTTCATCTAACGATCGCGTTTGACCGCATTCCTTCAGAGTGACCTCGACTGCCGAGTCACCACCCTAACTAATGCGATGCAATGCAGTCGTGTTAGCCGAGTTATTAGTTAAGTCCATTCATCCAGTAGGTTGGGAATTCTGATTCACCCTACGTATCACTGCCCTGAGCTGGTTGCGAGGCCAAGCCCCATCAACGTGTAAGGCCGAGTCCCCGCGGTCCGTGATCCCGTCGGGTTCCTCATCCCCGACTCCAAGCACATGAGGAGTGCCGAAAGGAAGGGATCGCTCGCGGTCACTACGGGAAGGCGCAGTACCCCAGAGTAGGCCGACAGCTCAGACACAATGTCCCGTTCCACCATGCCCGGCTCACAAGACTGTGGACTCGTTACAGTCTAAGTATCAATGGGCCACGATAGTTGTAAGGTGTTCCAGGTTTCATACATATGTGAGCAAACAAGGTTGACATATGAGGTTGGTTAGACAGTAAGCTAGACCGCACAAGTCAGGCAAGCGTGAGATGAATGACCTCGGGCACAAGGGACCCATGTAGTCGAATTACAGCTACCCGAACACTCTCACCCAATTCACGGGTCTGGCCGAGGTCAAATTTCTGGGTCGTGCAGTGTCCAAGGAGGGCATATCAGTAGATCTCGCCAAGGTTGCGGCCATGCAAGATTGGAAGCAACTGAAGTCGGTCACAGAAATGAGGAGCTTTCTCGGTCTCGCCAGCTATTATCGAAGGTTCATTAAGGACTTTTCAAAAATAGCTCGGCCGCTATCCCAGCTGACTCGAAAGGACCTCAAATTTGCCTGGGATGAGAAGGCGGAGGCGGCCTTCCAGGAGTTGAAAGATAAATTGACCTCGGCACCTGTGCTTGTACTACCTGAGCAGGGGGTCAAGTACACCGTCTACACTGACACTTCTCCTGTGGCTTGGGGTGTGTGCTCATGCAACAAGACAGGGCGATTGCTTACACATCTCGACAGTTAAGGAAACACGAGGAGAATTACCCTACACATGACCTCGAGCTTACGGCGGTGGTTTTTGCATTAAAGATATGAAGACACTATCTTTACGGTGAGGAGTTTGAGCTCTTTTCTGATCATAAGAGCCTCAAATATATCTTCACCCAGAAGGACCTGAACATGAGATAGCGTCGCTAGCTGAAAATATTGAAGGACTTCAAGTTCGATGTCTCATATCACCCTAGCAAGGCCAATCTAGTGGCGGACGCCTTGAGTCGCAAGAAGATAATCGAATTTGCAGCCCCGCTGATGGTGAGAGAGTAGGACATGGTAAAATTTGTACGGGACTTCGACATGAAGTTAACCGTGGAGGAGCCGTACGAGGTAGTAGTCCACCTTCAAGCCCAGCCAATGGTTAATAGCAAAATCATTGAAGCCCAGGAGGGCGATAAGTTATTGCAGAAGATGATGGAAAGAGCAAGGAATGATGTGAAGTCTGAGTGAAGAGTTGGAAAAGATGGGGGATTGCAGTACCGAGGCCGCCTTTGTATTCCCAACCTTCTGGGACTACGAGAGGAAGTCCTAAATGCCGCTCACAACTCTAAGTTGGCGATGCACCCTGGTAGTACGAAGATGTACCGGGATTTGAAGCGAAACTATTGGTGGGACAACATGAAGAAGGAGATAGCGGAATATGTGTCCCAATGCCTCACTTGTCAATAAGTTAAGGCTGAACACCGCCGACCACTGGGCCTTCTACAACCAATGCCCATAGCAGAATGGAAATGAGACTTCATATCTATGGACTTCATTTCCAGTTTACCCAAGACCAGGAAGGGGCATGATTCGAAATGGGTGATCGTGGACAGGCTCACCAAATTTGCCCATTTCCTACCAATCAAGACTTCTAGCTCTGCTGATGATTTGGTTAAGCTGTATACTAAGGAAATAGTGCGGCTCCATGGCGTCCCGTTGGAGATTATGTCGAACTAGGATACTCAATTCACGTCAATCTTCTGGACCCGCATCTAAGAGGCTATGGGAGTGAAGCTAAAATTTAGCACGACCTTCCACCCGCAGACAGATGGACAAACCGAGCGGGTGAATCAGGTGTTGGAGGACATGTTGGGGCTTGTGTATTGGATTTTCAGGAGAGTTGGGACGATTGTCTCCCATATGCCAAGTTCGCCTACAATAATAACTTCCAGGCTAGCATCGGTATGGTGCCTTACGAGGCTTTGTATGGGCGCCCATGCCGAGCCCCGCATTGTTGGGAGGTAATTGGTGAGAAGAGTTTGCTAGGGCTGGATTTGGTGCGAGTCATGACTGAGAAAATTGGAATTATCCAGCGCTGCCTCTTGACGGCTCAAAGTAGATAGAAAAGCTATGCCGACACAAGGCGAAGGGACTTGGAGTTTGAAGCGGGGGGCCATGCATTTCTCAAAATCTCCCCAATGAAGGGTGTTTTGCTCTTTGGCAAGAAGGAAAAGCTCAAGCCCTGATTTATCGGGCCTTTCCAAATTTTGGATCGTGTTGGTGCGGTTGCCTATCGCTTGGCCTTACCCACGCCTCTCACCGGAGTGCATAACATCTTTCATGTATCCATGTTGAAGAAGTACGTCCCGATCCTTCGTACATCATCAAGTGGGAGCATGTGGAACTCAAGGAAGATGTCACATATATTCTCCGACCCACTCAAATATTGAATAGGAAGGACCAGGTCCTACGCAACAAGGTCATCCCATTGGTCAAGGTTCTATGGACCCATCACGATGAAGAAGAGGCCACTTGGGAGACAGAGGCAAAAGTCCGCAAGCATTACCCCAACCTGCTTCAGCAATACGAACAAGTACAAATTTTGAGGACAAAATTTATTTATAAGGGGAGAAGATTGTAACGTCTCATCCAACCAGCAAAGTGTCTTGGAGCGTCCACATAGGATTTACCGTAGGACCGTTCGTTTAAATCACTCGTGGTGCCCCACCACGAGTTAATTAACCTAGGATTAGCCTATTAGAATAGACCAGACAGGTCACAATAGGACTTGGTGTGGCCCGCCAAGCCAGATGACCTGTTTACACTTAACAATAGCCCGTGTGGGCCGCTCAGTGACCGAGGAGGGTCAGAAAAATCTAAAAGTTTAGGAAATCATAGATCTCACTAGGCTTGTGGTCCAATGCGGACTGCAGACCCAGTGGACACCCAGAACTGGGATCTGACACTAGCCGAATGCACCCCACCAATGCTAGAATTGGAATCTGGCATTTACAAATGGAACCGGGGTACCAGGCGTTCCAGCCGTCGGATTTCTTCCAATTTTGCAGTGAAAGTTTGATATATTTTTCAACGCCCGTTCACCAGATCTAGGACCCGATCGTGGAACGGTGACCGTTGATCGCGAATCGGACCCGTATGACCAAACCCCACATCCAATCGTTCCCAAATTTTGTGTGGCCCCTCATCGGGCAGTTGGGCACCTACCTCATAAATTTCATGGCCAGAGGGCCACCAGAAATGTCTTATCAATCAGAATGCGCCTCCCAGGGCCATTTAAGGGTCGGAAACGCTTGCTCAGATCATATATCCGTTCATCCGTTCGTCCTCAAATTTTACATGGACCCTAGTCGGGCCATAAGGCTCCTACACACCGAATTTGGTGGCCAAAGGGGTATTAGGGCCACCCCAACACCAATATGGAGTCTCATAGGACTATTTTGGGAATTTGTGGAAGCTTGGGGCCAAAGGGCCCAAGTCTAGGAAACAAAAACCCTAGCTCTCATAACTCTCTCATTTACCACAACTACCAAGAGCAAAAGGGGAGAGCAAGAGAGTAAAGGAGAAGAAAGTGTGAGTGAGGGGAGCTAGAGTGGACCCTCAATCAAGGTGGGGCCCAAAGGGATCAACCCTTGCAACTTCATACCTCTCCTCAAGGAGAAACTCTTCACCAAAACCTCAACGATCGTTCGTGGGTCGTCTAGGTAAGATCCATCACCCATTCATCTTGGATATCCATGTATTAAGAAGGATTGGCTTGGATTTCTCATATGCAAGGGCTTCTTTTAGGGATTACGGCCATCGACTTCAAAGCCCTCTTTCCTAGGACGTTTTCTCTATCTCCAACGATCCATAGGTGCGGACTATTGTTCTTAGGTGGCCTAGCACCGATCTTAGTACGAGCTTAATGATTTTGAATGCTTGGATTTGTATTTGAAATTCTAGAGAAACCCTAGGGATTATATGTTTGTTGAAATTGTTTGGATGTGCATGCTCAGCTCTCAAATTTGATGTAGATCTTGCCTTTCACATGATATTATGTATGAATGATAATATGCTCATGTTTGATTGATTATTTCCCCTCATATGTGGTGCTTCATGGTGTGTATGATTATTTACACTTGTACTCATGATTTCTCAAGATGGAGGAAGTGTTTAACTTCCTCACACAACCCACACACTCACACGCACCTTGTTTTCATGATAATAATTTTGCTTGCTTGGTAGAAGTATTCGTTTGTATGGTTAAAATGCATGAGAATATGATATTGATGTGCTAGTTGATAACATGAGTAGTGGGCATATTTGTAGATCCCTTTCCACCCTCTTGGGTTGGTCAGGAACCTGACGAGAGATGGTAGTCCCATCGGTAGGACTACGCTAAGGCTAGACCCGTGGATTGGGCGGGAGTGTTTGAGTGGCTGTAGTTCGACTACATGGGTCCCTTGTGCCCAAGGTCATTCGTCTCACGCTCGCTTGACTCGTGCGGTCTAGCCTACTGTCTGACCAACCTCGTACGTTAACCCTATTTGCTCACCTATATATGGAACCCGGAACACCTTACAACCATTGTGGCCCATTGATACTTAGATTGTAACGGGTCCACAGTCTCGTGAGCCGGGCATGGTAGAATGGGACACTGTGTCCGAGCTGTCGGCCTACGCTGGGGTACCGCGCCTCCCCGTAGTGACCGCGAGCGATCTCTTCCTTTCGGCACTCTTCATGTGCTTGGAGTCAGAGATGAGGAACCCGACGGGATCACGGACCGCGAGGACTCAGCCTCACACGTTGATGGGGCCTTAGCCTCGCAACCAACTTAGGGCAGTGATACGTAGGGTAAATCAGAATCCCCAACCTGCTGGATGAATGGACTTAACTAATAACTCGGCTAACACGACCGTATTGCATCGCATTAGTTAGGGTAGCGACTCGGCAGTCGAGGTCGCTCTGAGGGAGTGCGGTCATACGCGATCGTTAGATGGAGTCGCTTGAGAGAGCGTTGTGGTGAGGGCATGCATCATATCATCCCGCATACATGATTTTAATAAGAGTTGCTAGGTGCTGATGATTGACTGCTTTTCATTAAAATCATACTATAATTAATGCCTATTATAACTTGATATTAATAGTTCACACTGAGTTGATCACTCACTCCCACTTTGGAACGGTGTTTTAAAACACCAACCAAACTCTCTTATAGATGTAGGGGATGCAGAGCAGATAGAGCATGGCGATGCTACTTTCGAGAAGGAGGACGAGCTGTCCTACTTCCAGATGATGGATAGTTTCCAGCCAGCTGGAGAGGCGGGATCGGATCGCTGAGCTGTGGGCTCAGTCCTATTCTTTTTGGACATATTATTCTTTTACGATTTTGTTGGGTGGCGCCATGTGCCCCTTTTATTCTTTTGGACATGTATATACGTATATGTATGCATTTTTTTCGGCCTCTTTCATTTCAGTAAACTTGTGTGGTGATTCTTCATGTTCTAGGAAATTCCAGATTTGCGCAATTAACCAGATTAAACGCATATTAATGAAAACCAGTCATAAGTGACCCCGAGAACTCAGGAGTTAAGTATATACGCGACCCTTGATTTCCAAGGCGTTACACTTGTACTAGTGACATAATTGACTTAAAGTGTTATTAGCCAATTAGCTCAAAATTACATAGTCGGGCTAGACCTTGCAGAATCTATGAAAACTAGAAAATCTGAAGAGTCTCTTGCTTTAAAGTGATTCATGATCTGCAGTCAGGATTCCGAGTAAGGAACATCGGTTATAGAGAGGGAATGTGTTAGATAGCCTCTATGTCTGTACAAGTGTACGATCTCTACTTCATATGGTTAGCTGATTTTAAGAGTTAGGATAATTCTATGATAGATGAGAAAATATAAAAAATTAGGACTAGGCAAACTAAGATTTTTGATGAGACGAGATTTGGGATTCTAGTAAGCCACAGAGCATGTGTTCAAAGAATGCCTAGAAGAAACATGAGGAAATAAGAAGAGATGTGATGATGTTATAATGACATATGGGAGAACTAGGTTATCACGAATTTCTTATGTGATAGAATTCGGGATTCCAGCAAGTCACAAAGCATACGCCCGATGGGAACCTAGAGAAGCAGGGGGTTGAGAAGGGAAGTGATGATGCAATTAATGAAGTATAAATGTAAATGATAACGACTTGATCCTTAACATGCAAATAGAAGCGGCTAGGATATAGTGTGTGCATTACGGCTTAAAACTTATAACTCAAGCGGGCATATAGTGTGTGCATTACGGCTTAAAACTTATAACTCAAGCGGCTAGGATATAGTGTGTGCATTACGGCTTAAAACTTATAACTCAAGCGGCTAGGATATAGTGTGTGCATTACAGCTTAAAACTTATAACTCAAGCGGGTTGGCTTTAGAAGGCTAGGAGTTTAGAAGAGGGTTGGAGGAGGTTGAAAAGGGAGTTGGAAGGGATAAGGACTTGAAAGCTTGGGGTGAGGAGAGGAAGGGGTATTTATAGTCCCTTAAATGGCATTTTGGTAATTGTAGGGACTTTGAGGGGTAAATGGTGAAGTGTAGGCTTGTGATTGGTAGAGAGGAGAGGAGGTGCCACATGGCACTCTCTCATTGGTTGAGATTTGTGGTAAAAGGGTAAATAAGGGGTGGTTTTGGGGTATTAGTAGTCCTAATACAGCTGCCTCATCCAGGAGAGCAATGGGTGGCTGGTTTGAACTTGTTATAGACTGGAGTGGTACTTCGAGTACCGCCACCCTACAGTTTTTCTTGAAATTTGGTCAACTAGTCTGGTTAGTTCCCCGGTCCCGAAAAAGACTATGATTCGAGCCTGGAGTGGTTTCTAATGAATGTTGAGATTTTATTTTTATTTTTATTTTTGTGCATTTGATTTGAATTTGGCCAAATTTTGACATTTTGGATTAGGTTGAGTTTGGCTTAGAAAGGTGGCTAAGGCTTGGGTAATGGCTCAGGCTTACCTAAGGCTAAGGCAATGGCTAAGCTTAGGTAATGGCTCGGGTAAGGCTAAGGGCAAGTTAATGGCTGATGGCTTAGTTAAGGCTAAGGTATGGCAAAGCTTGGGTATTGGGTTAGGCTATGGTACGGCTAAGGCTTGAGTATTGTCTCAAGTTTGGGTAAGGGTTTAGGTAATAGCTCTTTAGGATCATCCATTCCTCTTCAAGTTACTAGCTTGGGTGGGGTGTCTACATATGCTCCACTTTGGCAAAGGTCGTGCACAACTGAATGCCAAAGCAAGTGGACACTCCACTCCTCTAGTCAGAAAAGATTGTGGTCAAGGCCTGTCGTCTATTATAATATCATTATTAACTGAATGTCTAGAAAAGAGATAACTCGCACGTATCACAAGGGTTTGAGGAAAACACTGTAATTGTCCCCTCGCTTTCTGCAGCATTACGGGCAACCAATCACAACCCTTTCTCATCGGATCAATTATAGCATCATGAGTAAATTTAGAAAGTAGTGCCCTAGCACTTCGTGCCCTTAGGGGGATCCCCCTACTGTCCGGATCTGTAATGACCTTTATTATGTGATCACCCTAAGAGTACTTATTTCATTTTATCGTCAAAGTGTTTAGTTGTCATGTGCTTTTTGCGGTCTTAAACCCAGCCGGTTAGCCGTCATCTTATTGTAAGCATCAATACAACATCAAGCATCACATACATCACAATTCCACTGCACTCAACACTCAGTCAGTTTGAACTTATGCTCGACGGCTTGCCGATATAATCAGATCATGTCCATAAAAAATTTGGACTGATCAACTGTTGTCGTCATTACATTCATTACGTCATATCTTTTGTATATGAGAATTAATCTTATTTCTAAAAAATTAGTCAGATCTTATGAAGTAGAGACCATATACTTGTATAGGAAGAGTTGGTGCCTAACACATTTCCTCTCTATAACTGTGGTCCCTAACTCAGAATCTCTGGAACGCAAACTCAAGAGTCATCGTAGGACAAAGTACTTCCAAATTCTCGGTCCTAAACGTTTTTACAGGGTTTAGCCGTAGATTTGAAGTAATTGGTTAGTGACAAAAAATACCCTCGTAATCACACCCCAAAAGCATTTGAAAGAGGCACCAGCGAAAGGCGAGTCAATTCCCCCACACCAGATCCAGCCGTCCACGGGACCATGCCCTAAAATGAGCTGGATAAATTGATGGACAACATGGATATACATCACATGCATCAAGGTGGGCCCCACGGTATGTGAATCACCTGCTAACATCTTACCATGTAGAGTCGGAATCCTCTGTTATCTGGTCAACAGGGATTTCCTGTTACCTTAATGGTTTGGCGTCCGAAGCTTTTTTATTTATTATTATTTTTTTTTAGGGAGTGGTGACGTGGACCAATGAGGCAGATAACAGAGGATCCGGACTCTACCAGGTAACACCTAATCCGCTCCCTTTAATCATTTTTAAAGAAAGCTGACTTCGAATTCCACGTATTCATTAATTGTGTAGTTGGTCCAATTCCCAACCTCACCAACCATCTAAAAAAATCCAATGGCTCGAAATCATTTTTTTAAAAAAGTTCAAATTGACTGGGAAAGTTATTTGATACTCTGGCAGAGTAGGCACTCGGACATTGTACACTAAGCATACATTCACTCCAATTAAACCGACTAAATTGCTAAAATCAGACTGTTTGAAGAATCCTAACATCTGATTCCTGGACACTTGTTCGTTGAAACAGAACCATCGGATATTTTTCAAGGTATCAAGCTTCTCTAAAAAAAAATCTCCAAATTCACCCACCAACCACTTCGGAATTTATTTATTTTTAATAATTTTCTTTTCGATGAATCAAGCTCTCCAAATGGACCAATAATATTCGCTAGCATTGACCGTTCATCTCTAGAGAAGCCCACCTTGGAAATTTAAAAAAAAAAAAAAAACACCATTGATCATAGATTCCGTTCATACAAACTTGTCAGATGCATCCCACAATGAAAATCTCCTGATCAGTGGGACTAATGCAACATGGGCCCATCCACACTGGGCCCCACTATCTCAATGAAGTAACGGTCGAGATTGCAATGTGATAAGGAACAACACTGGTAAAACATCAATTAAAAATGCATCTATATATATAAACAACAAAGAATCAAACAAAGTATGTATGTATCTAGAAATCCCAACAGAAGATAAAATGCAAAAGAACAATCTATAAGTTACTGAAAATCATGGCCCATCAAAACAGGAGCAATCTATAAGTGCCTGAAAATCATGGCCCACTAATCTAAGGGTAACCCTTATATCTAGGGTAGGCATTGGCATATGCATTGTCTTCCTTGTTGTTCCTGAAAGCACAGCAGCCGATCGAGTAGACGATGATGAGGAAGATGAGGATGATAATGTTCACAATCGCGACCTTCTTCCAATCTCTCTTGAGGTTGGCCAGGATGCCCGCCTTGCACGACTGGCAATTGTAGCAAAGCGTGCCGCTGTCGTTCCCCCACGCTGCGCAATCGCTGTCTGTAGAATTCCCCGACTTGGTCCAGTTCGTCGCGCTCACATACTCAAAGTTGCATGAGGTGGGCGGCTTGCAACAGCCAGACTGTTTGGCAAGAAAAAAGATCAATGACCCAAAATCACAAGAGAAAACCATATTAGTTATATATACAATACATTGCATTTTAACTAACTTTCCATGCATGCCAGCCGAGAGAAATAGAGATTTTGGTGGGAAAATAAGATTTTGAAATACAATGGCCTAGTGATTCTATGAATGGCATGCAACAGGTTGTAGGTGGATCCACACAAGTTAATTTTTACATAAGCTATAAAATCTATCAAAAATTTCAGTCCCAAAATATGGGTCAGATTGGAATGCCTAGATTCCTACTTGTTAATTTCTAAAACCTGAAAACTAGACTCAACTCGTTATTCAGTCGGGTCAAATTGACTCAGTGGCTCAACCTGACTCGATGTTTAAAAATTATAAATTGAAGAAAGAGTTTTATTGGGGATGTTAGCAATGTATACAAAGCTTTTTAATTGACATGTGGGATTTCAAATAATCAATCTAGACAGTTCATTCAATAGAACCATTGGGATCAATCCAGTCCACTTGTAACTCACTGAGTGACTCGATGAGATGTGTTGAGTCATCCCGAGTCATGGTAGAGTCACACCCAATACTTGAGTTGCCCAATGACTTGGCTCGAAATCTCATCGAGTTAACTCAGCTGAGTTTTGAGTTGACCCACTGAGTTTTAGAACTTTACTACAAACTATCTCTACCATCCAATCAATGATGTGAATTTGGGTCTATCTGAAGAATCTAATTGATGGGCTACTTCTTAAATCCATGCCATATATCAACCGATCATTTCAATTTTCAGGCTATATCTAGGATCAATTAGATGTGCACCTATTGGATGTCAGAGATGGGACTTTGTTTTCTACCTGATATTATCAAATGAAAATCAATGTCCAATCTAGTCAGTAGCCTTAGGAGAAGAAGACATGAAAAAATAATTAAAAAAACAGAAGAGTTTGACCCAGTTGGCCGGCTTTATTAAGATATTATATACGATGCTTCGGCAAAAATTCTGAAATGTGGACCGTCATCGTATTCCAAGGTAGGAAGATCCTGGACATAAAATATAGTTAGCCTTTGTTAAGTTGAATTCGACCTATTCATGTATTTTCTTTCTTACTTTGATGTTTGCGGGCCACCTAATGAAGGGTTTGAATTTCCAATATGGGGTTTTTGGTGCATATACCATCAACCCCAACATGGCCCCATCATGTAAGTTGCTCATATCACTGAACCATGGCCCCACTTGTATAAACTTAAAATCTTGTATAAGTCTTCACAAATACTAATCCATAACTTAGAAACCTAAGTTGGCAGTGAAAGCCCACCCAAAAATCCAAAAATTCATCGAAACTCTCACCTAACCTTGAAGAAATTTCTTGGAACTAAAGAAAACCCACATGGGGAAATCTATTAGAAATCTTAAAAAGGCCCAAAATACATGAATTCGATTGAAGTAAGGATCTTGTCACGAAATTCAGAATATGGATTTAGCAAATTCATGAATTTGCCTTGATTTTGGATTTGTGGAGCTTTTAATATAAGTGTAGAGCTTTTATTGCTTTTGGGAGAGTCTTAAGCAAATCCAGATGGATTTGAGGGAGTGATTATTTACAAATCTCTAATGGTTGCCAATTAATGGGTTTTCTAATATCAAGGATTTGTTAATAGGATAAGATATCTGATCCCAAAGAGGCAACTCCATGGAAGAAAATTACTAATCTCAAACTTGCCTAAAGAAAGTCAAATTATTTGCCTGTGAGGCCATGATTTGACAATCCAAACGGTTGAAATGTTGTAACCTGCAGTGGATGTTGGATGGTCTAGAAATCTCTTAGATTGAAGTACTATTTCCCTCGGATCATTGTGTAATTCTTGAGATCAGAGATACCTCTTGTAGCCTCAACTATCTATGTTGAGTACCATTGCTGATATAAATCCATTTATAAAATAATTAAAAGATCCAACAAAATCAAACCCTAATATTAAAGAAAACCTTAATAAAATTGCAGGAACCCATGAGAAGTATTGGAGAAGAAATTCATAGAAACAACAAGGAGAATAAGATCTTGAAACTCCATTAAAAATACTACTTTCAAAAATAAAACTGCATAAAGAAGAAAACCAGATGCATAAAAAATCCAAGATTTCCAAAATCCTCAAATTCAAGAATCTACCAAGATATGAAAATCAACAGGAAAAAAGAAATCCAATCCAGAAACTCACAAAAAACATACCAGAAAAATAAAACAGAACAAGACAGTTGAAGAAGTCTTTCAGAAATCCAAAAAATAAAAATAAAAAATCGAAGGCCTTAGAATAAAAATCCTAAAATCCATAAAACCCAGATGGTGAATCTTCAAAAAAAAAAATCACAAATCAAAGAATTCAATAAAAAATTAAGGGAACAAAAAAAAAACCAATGTTCCAAAATCTATTAAAAACCACAAAAACCCACCAAATCAAGATTCTTAATTTCAGATTCCAAAACTAAAATAATAAAAATTAAAAAGAAAACCCAAGAACATATACCTGAATTGGTGACAAGTGCTCTTGGAAGAAATCTTCCTGCAGGAAGTTCTTCTTCGAAAGACTGTCGCAGATCTTGCTGTCTTGCAAGCAGCTCTTGATCTTCCTCCAGTTCTTGGTGTTGCTCACCCTCTTCTGCAGCCAGTTCGAATAATCGCCAAGCCGATACTCCTTATACCCTCTCCCTGACACCACTTCGCCCGCTCCCTTGTTTGTGACGACGAATGCGAAGATGGTGAAGCAGAATAGCACGACGATGAGGAGGAACATGACAAGTAGGTAGACCCAGAGTAGCCAGGTGACACGACAGCAAGCGCCGATGAGGCCTGCCAGTGAGACGATCATAAGGAAGACGCCGATGGCGATGATGGGTTTGTCGAGGAACTTCTCACAGTCGCTGCTGGCACGTGTGCTGAGCCATATTCCACCGCCCAAGATGGGGATGGAGAGGACGAAGGTGATGAAATTGAGGATTCCGATCAGGTTATTGCTTATACGAAACATCTTCAATGGTTTGAGAAGAGAGAAGAGGATTAACAGAGGAAAGAAAACAGAGGAGAGAGAGAGGATGATAGGAAGAAAAACAGAGCAGAAGATGGCGATAGGAATAATAACGGTGGAGAGAGAGACAGAGGAGAGATTGAATGAAATTAGGAGTTTTGCGGGGGAATTTATATAGCTGTTACTGGGAGCAGTTGCCTACGGTTTCACATTCCAGGAAGTTTCGGGCGCGGATTGCCTGCAAAACCTTTCGCAGCAAGTTCCTGCAATCAGAACACAGGTGGGGCCCACCGTTACCGTTAGTAGAAATTCCACCGTCCATCCTTTCCATCAGACCATGTTAGGACATCAGGAGAAAAATGGCTGATCGAAAATTCAAGTGGGCCGCACGACAGGAAAAAGTGGGCGAAGAAATGGTCACCGTTGAAACCTCCCTGGTCCAACGTGATGTTTATATGCCATCTAAACCGTTCATAAGCTTTCAACGGAAGGCATTTCCCGACCTACTTTTACCTTCTGAGTGTCGATTTTAAGCATAGTTTAACTCACTATTTGAACGGTTTTGATTGGAAACGGATTGGCTACTCACCCTGCCACCAGCCAATGGCTAGTGGTCGGTGCTCTGTGGGCCCCACCATGATGTATGTGTTTCATCCATTCCGTCCATATATTTTTATATATCATTTTAGATTATGAGACCAAAAATGAGATATATATAAATCTCAAGTGGACCACATTACAGGAAACAGTGTCGAATGAACATAGACCATTAAAACTTTTTGGGGCCCATTAAAGTTTTGGATCAAGATGATCTTTTCTTTTTACCTTTATCCAGGTTTTTATGACCTAATCAATAGATTGGATGTCAAATAAACACTACAGTGGGCCTTAGTAGGATTTTAATGATGAATATCCAATCACTATTGTTTTCCTGTGGTGTGGTCCACCTGAGATTTACATCCCTCTAATTTTTTTGTAGAACCATAAAATGATCTGTAAAAATGGATGAACGGCATGGATGAAATACATACATCATAGTGGGGCCCACAGAGCACCGACCATCAGCCACCGGGCTAATGGCAGGGGAAGCAACCAATCCGTTTCCGTTTACAGGGCGAGGTTACTGGATGGTCATAGTCAGTGGGGATCCGTGCGCTCATATATTACCGTGCCAGCACGTGACGGTATGGGGTCCTGTGGGGCCCACGTCAACCGTGCATCCGATCCGCACCGTCCACTAGATGCACCCTTCGATGTTAGGTCATGGGGCCAATTTTTATCATGAAAGTAAACTCGAGTAGGCCCCACCACAGGGAAGAGATGGGAGGGAACGCCTAACTCACAAAAACTTTCTCACTGTTTGTGGGGCCAAAATGATTTTATATACCATCTAATCCATTCATCAGATATGTCCCACTAAGGATGAAGGTTTTAAATGAAAACCAGGCAATTCCAAAGCCCATGCGTGTCACACCAGGTGGATTTAGAAAGTCTCATGCATGTAGCCTGCCTAAGTTTTAGAAAACAATGATTTTTTAGATTTTTGGAATTGAGTATTGTAAACTCAACAGGTGAAGTTATCCATGACTATCAAACAAACCAAATCACGGTCGTCCAATAATCATGTGCGCCACATATGAATTCAAACGCTTAGTATCTAAAGTGGGTCCCACCTTATGATTCACACCACCTAATTCTAGGTTATCTAACCTTCGACGGTGGGATAAACGTTTTGGATAAATTAGATTTCATACATCTACTGTGTGGGAACTTAATGCTTATTTCCACATGTTTTACAATAAAATTGCTAATTGTGATACTATATCTTGACTAAGCTACCTTCCAACGTGCCAGAATTTAATTGGATAACATAGCCATACAAAGCAGACGGAATTAGTATTATCTGTACTTGGACTAAGATCTCTTCACCAACTCTTGCCTTCATGAGATTTGATTGGATGACACGCTAGGGTTAGAAATGAAGTTTGTTGTCTACTAAAATACTTTCATACTTATGGGACCTATTAATGGGAAGTGGATTGGGTGAGACCTAGGATCCGTGACTGTGGGGCTCAAAATGATGGATATGTCTTAAATCACACGTCGGACGGATATATGATTTACTGGCCTTGCTCCACTCCATACGATTTTAATAGTCTGGATTGGCAAGTATCTTCCAAATGTCCCATGGCTGCGGGGAGCGGATTAGGTGAGACCCGATCCACCAAGGTGGCTGGAACCCTGACTGTGGAGCTTAGGTGATTTATGTGCCTTAAATCCACACCATCCAACCATTTTGAAAGCTCATTTTAAGGCATTAACCTAAAAAATGAAGCTGACTCAAATTTTAGGTGGACCACACCACAGGAAATAGTCGTGATTGAATCCCCACCATTAAAAACTTCATGGATTCCACCGGAATGTTTATTTGCCATCCAACCTGTTGATAAATTAACAAACACCTAAACAAAAAGACCACAAAAATATCATCTTGATCCAAAGTTTTTGTGGCCCACAAGAAGTTTTAAATGGTCAATCACCATTATTTAATGTATTATGGCACATTTGGGATTTAGAGCTGCTTAGCTTTCAATGCAGATGTTTGTCGTAGTCACATGTGTCAGGCCTCCTCAATCAGGGGTCCCACGTCCACCTTATTGGATTCGGGTCTCACCTAATCGCCTCCCATGGATGAGTTTCAAAACAATCATGGGAGCGTTACAACTACAAACACCAAAATTCAAATGGAACAATATTCAACTGCATAAATTCAAAAGAAGATGAATATAATTTATTAAAGGGTTAGAGTCATCCAGTAAATCTAATTTTAGGGATTTTGTGTATCTTAAATTGGATCCCACGATTTGGATGGTTTGGATTGTTTCATATGGATCCCAACTGAAATCCTCTGCAACACCCATCTTACCAAGTGCCTAAACCACCCAAAGATGTAGGCCCACTATGTTGTATATGTGAAATGTGCGTACGGTCAAAATGACGGTTCTCACCTGATGGACGGTGTGGATTTTTACATATGACCCACCAATGTAAACAAGTTCTTTTCCATGAAGGATGACTGTAAAATGGAAATGTGCATGCATATGAAGGGCGCGCTCTGTCAGTGCATGGAAATAACCGGGCAGGACCCTTTCTCATTACTGGCAAGAAAACGATTCGGCAGGTCGCTCTGATACGCGTCTTTCCATCGTAAACGCTGTAGGGCGTGTTTGGGCGGTGGGATTAAAAGGGATCAGGTGGGATGGGATTCATCTGGTCCGTGCCAATTCCACTCCGTGTCTGAGAAGAATGGAAAAGCTTGGAATTAGATTAGATGGAATTGCATTCGTCCGTGCCAATTTCACTTAATTTTAGCAAGTTGTTTAGGTCCTACCATGATGTGTGGGCTATATCCACACCGTCCACTCATTTATTGAGATTATTTTAGAACATGGGCCAGAAAATCATGTAAATCTAAAGCTCAAGTGGACCCCACCATAGAAAGCAACGGGGATTGCATGCTTACCGTTGAAAACTTCTTTAGGCCACGTAAGTTTTGGATCTACCTCATTTTTGTGTCCATGCCATAAAATGAGGTTACAAAACAAATGAACCAGAGAGGCAGCTAGGTTCACATGGGCAATACGTAATCCATGTCCTAATTTTGTCATTTCATCATTTAAGAAGCATGGTTAGAAATGGGCCATTTTTTAGCATTACACTTACCAAGTTTGATAACCATCTAATCTACCAATCTTTTCTAGGCTATTGATCTGAAAATTTGAATGATCTCATAGTCACTATTTCTGCTTGTAGGGCTCATCCAAGGCATGGCCACCTGATTAGATGGTTAAGATCCACCGATATGTGCACTGATCAAAGGCTCACAAAGGTGCACTACTGAAATAATGGTACCGGCCGTGCACCGAATCCTAAACTGCATTTTATTGCAGTTTCTGAGCTTGAAGAGTCGAGGAACAAACAATTCAAGACTTGTAAGACTTCAAAATTTTATTTTTTTTCTTTACTTTACGGTGTAAAGTCACAATGGAAAATTATTACTGTACACGTGTCATGGATGATCAAGACAGTCAAAATCGTGGGTCCCAGAGTAGATGGAGGATGGGACGAAAATGACACTGTTTGGACAATCCAATTGATGGCCATTAATTAAAAGGAAACGGTCAACGGACGAAATTTCAATGGATGAAATCAGACATCGAACGGATCTGTGATTGTCTAGCCGTGCTTCGCTCCATGCACATTGGGAACCAAGATTTTAATGGTCTGGATTGGCTAGTGTATCTTCCAAATGCACCATGGATGAGTTCCAAAAACATACATGGGATTGTTGCAATTATTACTATAATAATTCCAATAGAGCAAAATTCAACGGCCTAAATTCAAAAGAAAAGAAGTATAAATTATTAAAGGATTAAAATCATCCACTAAATCTAATTTAGGGATTTCGTGTATCTTAAATTGGATCTCATCATTTGGATGGTTTGGATTGTGTTATATGGAATGAGCTAGATCCACAACCCAAATGGGCCATTTGTTTGCGGGACCACCACAGCATGTATCTTTCATCATACCCGTTAACTAGAAGTTTTGGAAGGAATTTTACATATTTTCCATTGGTGTGGCCCACATTAGTTTTTAACTGGGTTATATTCTGTGTGTACGGTCAAAATAATGGTTATCACCTGATGGACGGACTGGATTTTTACATGACCTAGAAGTGTCGACGATTTCTGTTCCCTGGATTACAGTGTGAAATGTTAGTGTGGATGCGTCGTATGAATGACCGTGCTCTGTCAGTGTATGGAAATTACTAAGAAGGATCGTTTCGCGAAAATGACCACTGTAGACAAACCCTTTTACCCAGCGGTTTCTATGAAAGAATACAAACTTTAGTTACCAATCTAGACTATCACGTGCGGACAGCGACGTTGAGGACGAAACTACCCCTCCTTTCGCTGCGAAGACGTGCACTGACGCTCCTCGAACTGAGAGTTGTACGAACGGCTTAAAAGAGATCAAAGTTACATGGCCGCACAGCTGTATATTTATTATATCCACAACGTTCATCCATATTTCAAGATCATTTCGGAGCGTTATCCAAAAAAAAAAATCATATCCAAAGATCAACTGGACCACACCACAAAGAGCAGTGGGGAAATTGATTTTCACCGTAAAAAATTTTGTAGGGTCCACCATAACATTTATTTTCCATCCAATCTATCCATAAGGTCACAAAGGCCAGGATGAAGAGGAAAAACAAGTTTCATAATGATCCAAAACTTCTATGACCCCTAAAAGGGTTTCAATGGTAGACGTTCAATCATCCACAGCCTTTAACAGTGTGGTCTACTTGATAGCTAGATCTGTCTTATTTTTCGTCTCAAACCTTAATACGAGTTTGCCAAAAATATGAACGGTTTGGATATAACACATACCTCATAATAGGACCCACAAAAAGTGGTGAGATTACAACAGCAAAAAGAAAAAAAAAAACCGTCGATATATCGACAGCCAGTCGATATATCGAAAATGGTCCAGAACTGTCCAGTGAGTTTTCTTCAAAAATCTTACAATTTTCGATATATCGACCGTCTGTCGATATATCGAAAAAAAGTGTTTTACCTTTAGCTACGGATTATAACCGTAGCTATAATAGAATCTGTAAGCTAGTCTATAAAATTTTTATTTTTATTTATTTTTTTTATTTTTTACATGGAGAAATTTATTCTACATACAATTTTCTTTAATACATATTTATATAAATAGGTATATATAAGCATATAAAATTTTTTTCCCTCTTTTTTTTCATTTATTTCTTTAATCATTTAAGAAGAATATCTTCTAAACCAAAATTAATTACTTGACGTACCACATATGATTTTGGGGTAAGAGAAGCTACTTTAGCCAACCAACCTAGTTATTTTCCAAGATTCCATCAGGTCGATGGTTGAAAATACATTTCATTCACTTCGCTGTCAATTTCAGTCACTTCGCGGTCAAACTAAAAATTGAGCGGGACAAATATGAAATTGAGTAGGCAAATTAAAAAATGAGTGAGGCAAGGTAGGAATTGAGCGAGGGAACCTAAAAATTGAGAGAGGTAAGGTAAGAGTTCAAATGAGGAATCTAGAAATTGAGCGAGGTGAAGCTAGAAATTGAGCGAGGCAACGTAGAAAATGAGCGAGGGAACCTACGATTTGAGCTAGGCAACCTAGGAATTGAGCGAGGGAAGCTAGAAATTGAGCGAGGCAACGTAGGAATTGAGCGAGGGAAGCTAGAAATTGAGCGAGGCAACATAGGGAAAGGAAATTGAGTGAGGAAGCCAGAAATTGAGCGAGGCAACGTAGGAATTGAGGAAAGCGAGGAAGCTAGAAATTGAGCGAGGAAGCTAGAAATTGAGCGAGGAAATTAGAAATTGAGCGAGGAAGCTAGAAATTGAGCGAGGCAACGTAGGAATTGAGCGAGGAAGCTAGAAATTGAGCGAGGCAACGTAGACTTGAGCGAGGAAGAAAGAAAATGGCGAGGCAACGTAGGAATTGAGGAAGCTACAAATTGAGCGAGGAAGCTAGAAATTGAGGCGAGGCAACGCGTAGGAATTGAGCGAGGAAGCTATAAATTGAGCGAGGAAGCTAGAAATTGAGCGAGGCAACATAGGTTCCCTCGACAATTGAAGTTAGAAATTCGTCCTCGCGAAGGCTCAAATCTGAGTTACCTCGGCTAGAAATTTCTAAGCTTCCTCTGAGCGAGGAAGCTTACGTTCCTCAGGCTCAAATCCTATGTTGCCTCATTTGATTTCAAGTTCCTCAGTCAAAAATGAACAGGCTTCCTCGCTAAATTTCTAACTTAGAACTAATTCTAGGGTTACCTCGAAGCGAGAAATTCTTGGTTTCATTGGTGAATTTTTACCGAGGAAGCTCAGATTTCTGATTTCCTCGCTCAATTCCTACGTTGTCTCGCTCAATTTCTAGCTTTAGGAGCTCAATTTCTAGGCTTCTCTAATCAATTCCGAGGCGTTGTCTCGAGGGCTCGAATTTCTAGCTCCTCGAGAATGAAGCTCGTCATCCCTAACTTTCGCGGTCAATTCTCGTTGAACTCGCTGATTCTAGCTTCCTCGCTCAATTTCTACGTTAACTAGATTATCGCTCAGGATTTTAGGCTTCCTTGCTCAATTCCTACGTTGCGCTCGCATCGATTTCTGCTTCCTCGCTCGATTACGTTTCCTCGCTCAATTTTAGCCCCTCAACTCAATTTCTAGCTTCTCTCGCTCAATTCTACGTTGCCTCGCTCGAATTTCTAGCTTCCTCGCTCAATTGCGGAGGACGTTGCCTCGCTCAAATTTAGCTTTCAACGCTCAAGCTAATTTAGCTTTCTCGCTCAATTTTTACGTTGTTTCGCTTCAATTTCTGGCTTCCTCGCTCAATTTCTCTTTTTGCGTTGCCTCCTGGGTTTTGCGAAGCAGCTTCCTCACTCAATTCTTACGTTGCCTCGATCAAATTCTAACTTCCCTCGCTCAAGTTCTAGATTCCCTCGCTCAATTTCTAACTTCCCTTGCTCAATTCCTACGTTGCCTCGCTCAATTTCTAGCTTCCCTCGCTCAATTTCTAACTTCCCTCGCTAAATTCCTACGTTGCCTCGCTCAAATTCTAGCTTCCCTCGCTCAATTTCTAGCTTCCCTCGCTCAATTTCTACGTTGCCTCGCTCAATTTCTAGCTTCCCTCGCTCAATTCCTACGTTGCCTCGCTCAGTTTTTAGCTTCCATCGCTCAATTCCTACGTTGCCTCGCTCAAATTCTAACTTCCCTCGCTCAATTTCTAGCTTCCCTCGCTCAATTCTACTTCTCGCTCAATTTCTAGCTTCCCTCGCTCAATTTCTACGTTGCCTCGCTCAATTTCTAGCTTCCCTCGCTCAATTTCTACGTTGCCTCGCTCAATTTCTAGCTTCCCTCGCTCAATTCCTACGTTGCCTAGCTCAAATCGTAGGTTCCCTCGCTCAATTTCTACGTTGCCTCGCTCAATTTCTAGCTTCCCTCGCTCAATTCCTACGTTGCCTTGCTCAGTTTCTAGCTTCCCTCACTCAATTCCTACGTTGCCTCACTCAAATTCTAACTTCCCTCGCTCAATTTCTAACTTCCCTCGCTCAATTCCTACGTTGCCTCGCTCAATTTCTAGCTTCCCTCGCTCAATTTCTACGTTGCCTCGCTCAATTTCTAGCTTCCCTCGCTCAATTCCTACGTTGCCTCGCTCAGTTTCTAGCTTCCCTCGCTCAATTCCTACGTTGCCTCGCTCAAATTCTAACTTCCCTCGCTCAATTTCTAGATTCCCTCGCTCAATTTCTAACTTCCCTCGCTCAATTCCTACGTTGCCTCGCTCAATTTCTAGCTTCCCTCGCTCAATTTCTAACTTCCCTTGCTCAATTCTTACGTTTGCCTAAGCTCAAATTCTAGCTTCCTCGCTCAATTTAAGCTTCCTCGCTTCAATTTCCACGTTGCCTCGCTCAATTTCTAGCTTCCCTCGCTCAATTCTTACGTTGCCTCGCTCAGTTTCTAGCTTCCCTCGCTCAATTCCTACATTGCCTCGCTCAATTTCTAACTTCCCTCGCTCAATTTCTAGCTTCCCTCGCTCAATTTCTACGTTGCCTCGCTCAATTTCTACGTTGCCTCGCTCAATTTCTAGCTTCCCTCGCTCAATTCCTAGGTTGCCTAGCTCAAATCGTAGGTTCCCTCGCTCAGTTTCTACGTTGCCTCGCTCAGTTTCTACGTTGCCTCGCTCAGTTTCTAGCTTCCCTCGCTCAATTCCTACGTTGCCTTGCTCAGTTTCTAGCTTCCCTCGCTCAATTCCTACGTTGCGTCGCTCAAATTCTAACTTCCCTCGCTCAATTTCTAACTTCCCTCGCTCAATTCCTATGTTGCCTCGCTCAAATTCTAGCTTCCCTTGCTCAATTTCTACGTTGCCTCGCTCAATTTCTAGCTTCCCTCGCTCAATTCCTACGTTGCCTCGCTCAGTTTCTAGCTTCCCTCGCTCAATTCCTACGTTGCCTCGCTCAAATTCTAACTTCCCTCGCTCAATTTCTAAAGCATCCTCGCTCAATTCCTACGTTGCCTCGCTCAATTTCTAGCTTCCTTTCAATTCCTAGGTTGCCTACCAAATCGTAGGTTCCTCGCTCAATTTCTACGTTGCCTCACTCAATTTCTAGCTTCCCTCGCTCAATTCCTAGGTTGCCTAGCTCAAATCGTAGGTTCCCTCGCTCATTTTCTACATTGCCTCGCTCAATTTCTACGTTGCCTCACTCAATTTCTAGCTTCCCTCGTTCAATTTCTAGCTTCCCTCGCTCAATTGCTGCGTTGCTTGCAGCCATCATTACTAGCTTCCTCGCTCAATTTAAGCATCCTCGCTCAATTCCTACGTTGCCTCGCTCAATTTCGGCTTCCCTCGCTCAATTTCTAGCTTCCCTCGCTCAATTTCTACGTTGCCTCGCTCAATTTCTAGCTTCCCTCGCTCAATTCCTACGCTGCCTCCCTCAATTTCTAGCTTCCCTCGCTCAATTCCTACGTTGCCTCGCTCAAATTCTAGCTTCCCTCGCTCAATTCCTACGTTGCCTCGCTCAGTTTCTAGCTTCCCTCACTCGATTCCTACGTTGCCTCGCTCAAATTCTAACTTCCCTCGCTCAATTTATAGATTCCCTTGCTCAATTTCTAACTTCCCTCGTTCAATTTCTAGCTTCCGTCGCTCAATTTATACGTTGCCTCGCTCAATTTCTAGCTTCCCTCGCTCAATTTCTAGCATCCCTCGCTCAATTCCTACGTTGGCTCGCTCAATTTCTGGGTTCCCTCGCTCAATTTCTACGTTGCCTCGCTCAATTTCTAGCTTCCCTCACTCAATTTCTACGTTGCCTCGCTCAGTTTCTAACTTCCCTCGCTCAATTTCTACGTTGCCTCGCTCAATTTCTAGCTTCCCTCGCTCAATTCCTAGGTTGCCTAGCTCAAATCGTAGGTTCCCTCGCTCGTTTTCTACGTTGCCTCGCTCAACCATCGACCTGATGGAATCTTGGAAAATAACTAGGTTGGTTGGCTAAAGTAGCTTCTCTTACCCCAAAATCATATGTGGTACGTCAAGTAACTAATTTTGGTTTAGAAGATATTCTTGTTAAATGATTAAAGAAATAAATGAAAAAAAAGAGGGAAAAAAATTTTATATGCTTATATATACTTATTTATATAAATATGTATTAAAGAAAATTGTAGGTAGAATAAATTTCTCTATGTAAAAAATAAATAATAAATAATAAAAAATAAAAAATTTCTGGCTACGGTTATAATCCGTAGCTAAAGGTAAAACACCTTTTTCAATATATCGACAGACAGTCGATATATCGAAAACTGTAAGATTTGAAGAAAACTCAGTGGACAGTTCTGAACCATTTTCGATATATCGACTGGGTTTTCTTTTTTTTTTTTTTTGCTGTTGTAATTCCACCACTTTTTGTGGGTCCTATTATAAGGTATGTGTTATATCCAAACCGTCCATCTATTTGGCGAGCTCATACTCAGGCTTGAGACTAAAAATAAGATAGATCTAACTATCAAGTAGACCACACTGTAAAAGGCAATGGGGAATTGAACGTCTACCATTGAAACCCTTTTAGGGGTTATAGAAGTTTTGGATCATTATGAAATTTGTTTTTCTTCTTCATCCAGGTCTTTGTGACCTATGAATGAACTTAGACGGGGAGGATTTCTCACGAACATCACAGTGGCCCCCAAAAAGTTTTTAATGGTCAGACGCTCATTCAACACTGTTCCTTGTAATGTGGTACACTTGAGATTTGCATATACCTCATTTTTGGTCGTATACCATAAAATGATATGGAAAAATATATGGACGGCATGGATGAATAGCATACATCATGGTGGGGTCCACAGACCACCGACCATCTGCCATTGGCTGGTGGCGGGGGAGTACCCAATCCTTTTAAGCCGTTCGTACAACTCTCAGTTCGAGGAGCGTCAGCGCACGTCTTCGCAGCGAAAAGGAGGGGTAGTTTCGTCCTCAGCGTCGCTGTCCGCACGTGATAGTCTAGATTGGTAACTAAAGTTTGTACTCTTTCATAGAAACCGCTGGGTAAAAGGGTTTGTCTACAGTGGTCATTTTCTCGGATCGTTTCTCACGATAGCGTGGTAGAGCTAGAAGACGTGGCGAGCAGCTTTGGTACTCGTTTTTCTTCCGTAAAAAACGCACGGAAAACAGCAAGCGGTGGGTTTGAATGGGACGCGTGCAGAGCAGTCAATGGTCGGTGCTATGAGGGCCATACTGACTTATGTGTTTTATCCACGCCGTCCATCCATTTTCTCAATTCATTTTATATTATGAGCCCAAAAATGGGAAATATCCAAATCTCAGGTGGACCACATCATAGGAAACAGTAGTGATTGAACTGCCACCATTAAAAGCTTCCTGTGGCCTACTGTAATGTTTATTTGCCATCCAACCTGTTGATTAGGTCACAAAAACCTAGATGAAAGGAAAACATAAATATATGATCTTGATGTAAAAATTTTGTGGCCCTAATAAGCTTTTAATGGTGACCATTTAATCACCACTATTTTCTACGGTACGCTCCACCTGAGATTTGGATCTACCTTTAAAAAAAAAAAAAACCATATCCTAAATTTATCTGAAAAAATGAATGAACGGTGTGGATAAATGGATGGACAGGGTGGATAAAAGACGTGCATCTTGGTGGGCCACATAACACCTACTAGTAGCGTGGAGGGTCAGTATGCAATCCGTGTCCGTTTGACGGGGGATCTGACGCGGTTGCGCCTACCGGTGCGACTTACCTAACTTAAGGTACAAAAAGGGTCAACAGCAACACGTGTCAATGTGGCACATGGGACGCGGATTTCCTGCGAAAGCCTTTCGCAGGAAGTTCCTGCGCTGGGAACGCAGGGGGGGGGGCCACTGAGATGTTTGTGAGAAATTCTCACCGTCCATCCATTTTGTGAGTTCATTTTATGACATGAGACCAAAAATATACCTCAAGTGGGCAGAAAATGCGATAATCAAACGTCTACAGTTGAAATATTCGTGGGGGCACAGAAGTTTTGAATCATACTAATATTTTTGTTTCCACTTCATCCCAGGAATGACGTTATTAACGGTACGGAAAGCATATAAACATTACTGTCGAACTCTGGAAAGTTTCAACGGTAGGATTTCCTTAACTACCTTTTCCTTTAGTACGACCCACTTGAGTCTTGGATCTTATTCAAGTTTGATAGAATGCCTTCAAATTAGATCACAAATCGAATAGACGGAGCGGATTCCTGACAAACATGACGGTGGCCTCAACTAAGTTCCCAGCGCTGATCGCAGGAAATCCGCGTCCGTGGCACATGCGTGCTTGATCTACACGCGGCCATGAAGGACGGACTCGTTCCAGGCAGGGGTGTGGATTGAGTACAACTCATCAGGACTGACCTAGAGACGGACGGTCCGGCAGAGTCCATGTAGGGTCCACCGTGATGTATTTGTTTTACACACCCTTTATTTATTTTTACATATTATATTATTTTAAGACACAAGACTAAAATAAAAAAAAATAAAAAAAATAAAAATAAAGAGCAGATGGAATGCTTAAGTAGACCACACCACAGGAAGCAGTGGTGGCAACAACACTGACCAATGAAAGGCCACCATAATATTTATTGTAAGAATTCTATAAGGTGGACCTGTTTGATCGACGGTCTAGATTATTTTAAGAGTTGGATGATATTATTGCATGTACCAGTACACCCCACTTATTTATGATACATTTAAGCTCATCTGTTAAAATAATATTTCAAAATGGATGGACAATACAAATAAAACACATATATCAAGGTAGGCCCCACACGACCTCTCTCATGATCCTCGGTCTCTGGGTAGCTCCGGATGGGTTGGTACCCAACCCGCCTCCTTGCAGGGGCTCAGCAGGGCCAGCCACTGTGATGTATTTTACCCACACAGCCTATCTATTTTAAGACACGAGCAAAAAATTAAAAATAAAATATCCAAGTCTCAAGTGCGTCACACCACAGGAAACAGCGGCAATAATGACGTGGTGATAATAACGCACTGATGAAAACCTCTTAACTCGGGACTCGGAGGCAGTTCGCAGGAAGTTCCTCCACAAGTATTCTGTGTGGGCCCACTAAGATGTTTGTGAGAAATCCACTCCGTCCAGTCATTTTGAGAGATCATTTTACTACCTTCCATTAAAAAAAAATTAAAAAAAAATTAGCATTCATATAGCTATAAAAGTTTTGTATCAGCCAATAATTTTTTTGTTTTCATTTCATCCCGTCGGTAATAACCTTATAAACGGTTTGGATAACATATAAACATCAAAGTAAAGCTCAGATAAATTTCAACAGTAGAATTTCTTTCCCAAATTTCCCCATGGTGTTACCTACTTAAGAGTTTTGTATCCGCGTCATTTTCTGTAGCACATCCTGAAATGAACTCCAAAAATGGATGGAGGAAATGAATTTCTCATATACATTTCAGTGGCCCCACCCAACATGCTTGCCCAGCATGAATTTCTCATATACATTTCAGTGGGCCCCACCCATCAACTTCAAATCCGCGTACCTTAGGCCGTGATGTTTATTTATCATCCAATAAATTAACGAGGTGACATGGATTTAAATACAGGCAAATACAAATATCAGCTTGACCAAACTTCTGCAGCTCCCAGGAGTATTTTAATCTCCACTTCGTGGTCCACTCGAGGCTTGTTCTCCCTTGACAGGACCGAGTGTTTCCTGGCAGGTTAGGACGCAAACCCAGTCCCTTGAATCAGAGACGTTGTGGGGTGGGCCCTACGTTGAATGTTTATTAAGTGGGCCACGCCTGATAGAGGCATGCGCAATGGAGAGTTATTCGGGACGCGGTTTGGCTAGTGACGCTGCCACCAGCCAGGTAGGTAGTGGTCGGTGCTATGTGGATCCCACCATGATGTATGTGTTTTATCCACGCTGTCCATCCATTCTGAAAGATAATTTTAGGGCTTGCATTAAAAAAGAGGTAGATCTAAATCTCAGGTGGACCACACCATCGGAAACCATTAGTTATTGAATGTCCACCATTAAAAATCTCCTAGGGCCCGTTGTAATGGTCATTTGACATCTAACCTATTAATTAGGTCATACAGACTTGGATGAAGGGGAAAAATATATATCAGCTTGATCCAAAACTTTTGTGGTGCTCAAGAAGTTTTTAATGTTGGGCGTTCAATCAACACTATGCGGTCCACTTGGGACTTGGATCCACCTCATTTCTGAGCTCATGCCATGAAATGATATAGAAGAATGGGTAGACGGCATGGATTAAACACATACATCATGGTGAGGCCCACAGAGCACCGACCACTAGCCATTGGCTATTGAAGGGTCACAGCCAATCCGTTTCCGGATATTTGATACTCTGACAGAATGTAACGCTTGACCTAGAGGCACTCAGACATTTAACACGTGGCAAGATGAACTCAAATTAATCAGAAAAATATGGAGAGTCAACTGTTGCTAAGTCCCCATTGGTTGAAGAATCCTAACCCTTGATTAGTAGACACTAGTTCATTAAAACTAGAAACAATCCACGTGTTTCATTTTTAACCGTTCAATAAATGTTCACCGATCCAATCTCCAGATTAGCAAAAATACTTAATCAATAGGTTCATGATGTATCTAAACTGGGACCCACAATTTGGACAGCTTGATTTACTTGAATGCCACTCATCCAATTTTTAAGTATTTTTCTTCCGTCCATCGCACTCTACCGGAGTAAAAAAAGTCTTTTTCGTGGACAATTTGAACTCTGAGAATAGACTCAAGAGCCTGAATTTTAGTGTTGCTGACCTTGTTTGGGCCCCACTTTGAACAGGTCAAAGTGAAAATATTGCATTTTTTTTTGTTAGATTGTATCCATCTGATTGATGGCCTTCAGATGGACGGGTAAGATGAAACTATAAGGAGTAGCAGTCGCTTAAATCTCCAGCCTTCCTAAGTCTATCATGCTGCAACATTTTTCTCACCCACGTGTGGTACGTGTGGGACATCCAAACCATGCAAAAGGCGGCCCCATCAGTGCAAAACTCAGGCAAATCTACTCATCGGTTGTGGGCCTGCAATTGAAGTCAATGGAGGCCATCAGATCCATCATACATATTGGCCACTTGATGAGTGGTTGAGAACGATCTTCGGGTTTGGTGATTTTTATTATTTAAATGCTAGGTCCTTTTTTTATCTAACTTGTTTATCCCTGTTACAGTACACAATGACTTATTTTTTCTTATTATAAATATGTGAAATTCTTTTCATGTGCCGCATTTTTCATGTCCCATTTGTTACATGTGTCGACGGTACAAGCGATGCATAGGTGGCGTGTGACTCTACAATGTTAATGTCAGAATTTTGGTTTCGAAAATTTTAAAATTTGAAACTTTTGTTTTGCTGCCAAAACGATGTTGAAATTTTCAAATGAAAATGTACCCTTTGTTTTTGTACCACATCGGAAATGAAATAAGAAAACTAGTGATTTATATGCGTGTAATGTTTTTACTCAGAATTTTGGAAATTGAAATCCTTGAGTTGTATGTGCACTTGAATGATCGGGCATAGGTGAAGGTAGTGTAGCTGTAGTGGTACTAGTTGACGTAATCCTAACGGTCAAGTCAGCTATTTTTTTAGATCGGTTAGCATCTTTAAAAGCCACAACATTTTTGGGTTTTGATGATCCAACCGTCGGATCGAAAGATCCGATGATCAAAAACATCTTAAATTAACGGTCATCAATTGATAAGGGGTAAATCATGCTTTAAGGACAACATAATTTTTACATAATTGAACACGATGAAATAAAAATTATTTAATTTAATTTAATTTTTTATTTTTCAGTATTTCTAACATTTCCTAGAAATTAAGCACCACACGTGTCAGATACATTACCATGTTTTCAAGCAACCCATATATGCAGAATATGGCAACTCACCTTCGCTGCATGTGATAAAGATTTCAAATGCACATGTGATACATGTACCAAGTAATCTAGTCTCCCTCAAAGTAGGGTCCTTATTAAATTAGGAGAGTGGATCATTAAAGAGGATTTTATCCAATATATTTAATGCCTGTTTGGATTAGTGTAAATAAAGATAAGTCATTATTTATGTATCTTAAATTGTATATCGAAAAGTAGGCGAAACTCTTAAGCAAAAAATCCAAAGCCCTACCATAATGGGATGTGCATTAGCTACGGAACATGACGGTAGCGAGATTGGCTTTGAAGTGATGTCACTAAGTTTTATGGTCCCTGGCTTTGTGTTGTATTTACACAGTCCGTCCATTTGAAGATATCATTTTAAGGTACAAAACAATGAAATAATGAGATAGATCCAAAGCTCAAGTGAACCCACTATCAAAAATAGTGGGGATTGAACGCCTACCCTTAAAAACATCTTGAGGCCACATAAGTTTTCGATCAAGCTGATATTTGTGTTTTCCCTTATTTCATATCTGTGTTAACTTATAAATAGGTTGGATCTCAAATAAACATCATGGTGGGCCATATGAAAATTTCAACGGTGCGCATCACTGTACTCCTTGTTTTTTGTGGTGGGGTCTACTTGAGTTTTGGATCTACCTCATTCTTTAGCTCATGCCCTAAAACGATCTCTCCAAATGGATGAACAGTGTGGATACGACACATGCATCATGGTGGAACCCGACATCACTTCATTAGGGAGTTGGGTTCAATCCCTTTTTTTTTTCTATATCATTTGGGGCATGCTCTAAAAAATGAGGTAAATCCAAAGCTCAAGTTAACCACACTACAAAAAAAAAATAGTGGGTTCCACCTAGTGTCATTATTCCAAACTTCCAGTGGTGTAATTGCTACTTGAGCTTTTGAATTTTCCTTATTTTTGGACTCATACTCTAAAATGATACTCAAAATGAATGAATGATGTGAATACAATGCATACATTAGAGCGAGGCCGGAAGAGTGTTTTTGTAGAAATTTTTTTAGTAAATGATTACTAATTTACCTATAATTTTCACAAATCAAATAATCCCAGGGCACACTCCTTTTTGCCAAAAATGCTTTGAAAATCCATGAAATTATCTGAATGTCCTTTTACTTATTATTATTAATATCATTTTGTAATAAGTGTAGTTCATTATTGTGGAGCCCACATGGTGTGTATGAAAATCAACTTGCCTTGCCGGTCCATCCCACGATGGTGGCCAGATGAATTGGTCTGTTTTTTGGGCCATCTGATCATCATGTTTCTGACCAGTACTGGTTGGATTTCATATACACACCACTACGATTAGAAAGGCTTTTTGGTTATTTCAATGACTTTTGACGTAAATACCTTCCTAAAATGAAATTAGCATCTAATCTTAATTAATTTCGATACCATATCCATCTTACAAATAGACGGTCCACTCATCATAATCATCATATACTACTGCTGATTTGCACGAAATATCTGAAAACATGTGGTCCAATCACCGTTTCATTTTTTCCTGTAAATCTCTCTCACGATGCCAATCAACAAGCTGGTATAGAAAATTAGAGCATGAAGGCGACGCCAGAGCAACATATTCAACGTTGGGTGGCCCAGAGAAAAAACGTGCAACGAAATTCTATTGTTTGATATTTGAGTAGAAGTGATGTCTTGTTAAGGACAAGTAAGAATCCACAAGTGGACAAATGTATGAGATTTGGACTTTCTATCAGTGTTTAGATCTTTTGGTACAAAAATCAGGCCATTTCACAACTCAGGTGGGATACAGTGTATTTACTTCATATGTTGTGGCCCACCTGAAGAATGAAATATCTTATTTTTTATACAGAAGAATCCAAGTATGATTTTCCAACCTTATAGAAAGATCAGATCTTATACATGTGTTTTAGGTTTGCATGTGCGACCGCGTGTGTATATGAGCAGCTCTACACGCGCGTGGAATTAGCAAACCTTATAATTTATTATTATACACAGTTTCCTTACGGAAAAAATTAGCACTGTAGATGAGTCCGTGCAACACTTTGTTTCTTCTTTTTTTTCGCCGCCCTGAAGGGAAGCGGATTGGCTACTCCCCCTTACACCAGCCCCGTGGCTGGTGGTCGGTGCTCCGTGGGCTCACCATGATGCATGTATTTGATCCATTACGGTCATCCATTTTTAAAGATCATTTTAGAGATTTATTCAAAAAACGAGAGGTATATAAATATCAGGTGGAACACACCACATGAAAACAATAGTGATTGTATATCCATCATTAAAATCCTCCTAAGGCCTACTCTACTGTTTATTTGACATTCAATCTGTTTATTAGGTCATACAGGCCTAGATTAAGGGGAAAATCAAAAAATTTCTTGATCCAAAGCTTTTATGGCTCCTAAAATGTCTTTAATGGTTGATGCTCATTCAACACTGTTTCTGTAATGTGGTTTATTTTCGAATGGATATATTTCATTTTTGGTCTAATACAGTAAGATGATCTTTAAAAATATATAGATGTTATGGATGAAACGCATACATCATGGTGGGGCCCACATAGCACCTACCACCAGCCATTGGCCGGTGTTAGGGGGAGTAGCCGATCTGTTCCCCACTTAAGGTGACTTTAGGATACTGATGTTGGTTTTTTTTGGATGAAAATAACTAAGGTAAGTAGCTTAAAAAAGCAAGAGTATTTTTATCTTTATGAGTTTGTATACATGAATAGTAATCTAATTTGGTACTTTACGGTTTTTTTCGGGTTGAATGAAATATCGTGGGTCCGTTGGTTCTATACCAAAAACTTTCTTCCGAGAGTTTGCAACGCGACCTTGTTTTCCAGGGGGATAATACAGTAGAGCCAGGAGAACCGTAATATGGTAAACTCGTGTTGTCAGATTACACCGAGAAGGGTTTTATTTCAATCAAGACTGTCCATCTAGTGGGACCCACTATGGATGTAATTTTTTTCAAAATAGGCGTAGATCAGATTATTTTAGGTATCTAAACATTGAACTTCAAATCGACGGTGTAAAAGAAGAAAATCTGATGATCAACATTAATTGATGGCTATGGTCTTCTGATAAATGTGAATTTCAAAATATCCTCCATCTATAATAGGTCCCACTATTTGGACAGTTGAGATTGATGGATAAACTGGCCATGTGTAATTTAGAGAGACAGCTGTACCGTATTCCGTGTTTTCGATTTATACACATGGGACTATGTTTCTGGTGGACTAGATTCGGTGCGCCCCTCGCCTCCTCCAACACAGTTCGGCGCTGACACTAGGGCTCACCTTAATTATTTATTTTATATCTACTCCATTCATCCATTTTACCATCTCGTTTTATGATAAAAATTTCCAAAACCCTAGGGCCCACCTTAATTATTTATTGTATATCTAATCCATTCGTCCATTTTCCCAGCTCGTTTTATGATTTAAAAAAACCCAAAACCCTGGGGCCCACTTTGATTATATCTACTCCATTCATTTATTTTCCCAGCTCGTTTTATGATAAAAAAAAAACCCAAAAACCTGGGGTCCACTTTGATTATTTATTGTATATATACTCCATTTGTCCATTTTCCCGTATGTTTTATGATAAAAACCCAAAGCTATTATTTGCTTTCTTACTTAATCCTGCCTTCGAAGACTGCGAGGAGACTGAGACCAATCTCCTTTCTTACTCGGATTGAGCTAGGTTGAGGTTGAGCCTTTGTTGTGTTGGTTATTATCTGGCCTTGTAGAGTGCATGGGTGTCCGACTTGACCTCATCTTATTAGTCAGTTCATTTATAACCAGTGGAAACTGTGGATCCCTTGGCCAATGTTGATTCCACTTGGGCAGTGGTTCCCACTTAACCCACTATGCATACCACTTGGTGATTGTGGGTCCTACCTAAGCACCCTTTTGTGAATTTTGAATGAATGAATGGGCATTGTTGGCCTACATAACACTTTTCATACTGTTATTGTGGGGCCCACCATGTATCTCCATTGAAATCCACTCCGACCATTATCTCAAGAAAATAATTTCGAGGCATGGTACAAGATTGAGGGAATAAGACATCAAGGGCAGAACCATACCAGAGAAAACAACTTGGAGTGAAAGTCCATCGTTAGGTCTATTTGGGGGTTGTAGAGGCCTCAAATGAAGATGAAATCAATGCCCTCTAATATGCCATAATGACAACAAATAAATGAACAAATCAGATATCATAGGGAATGGGTCCATATATGATTTTGTGGGACACACAATCCCCACTTTGAGTGCAACTTCTTCAACTTCCGAGGCACGAGGATGAAAAGAGAAAATGGTTAAGAAGGCCTTATGCGGCAAGGATCCCACCTTTTGAACCCATTCATAACTTATGTGGGCCCCACTAGATTGTCGTGAAGCAAATTTAATTCATCCACATCAAAATGATTTTAATTTAATATGTTTGAAATTATACAAAATAATATAATCTCTTTATAATATAGAAACTGAAAAAATCACGATAATCAGAAATAAGGACAGGCTGAAGCACTTCTGAAAATGCTGTCCTTAAAGCGTTATTTGCCCCTACTCAAGTGAATTGAGTAAGTTGATAGGTTACAAGCAAATTGTTTCTAGGATACGACGAGCCTGGTGTGGGTTTGCGTTCAGCAAATACGAAGGTCCACCTATTGGAACTCAATTACACAATTTCTGGTAGTATTACAATATAGAGAAAAATTCCAAAAGAAAGAAAAAGAAAGAGAAAAAGTAGTTTCGACTACTACGTTGGTCAGTTCAAATCTTCAGCTACTGGTTCAGTTGAACCGTCCTAGACCACACCGCTGGTCTATTCTTCAAGCTAATGTTCAAGCCTTGTTATGTTGCTGGAAGCATTAAATTATATAAGTTGAGAGGGACTGGCTATCTCAGTTCGTATGGGTTTGCTGGAGTGAGTTGAGATGATTTGGAAACCCATTCAGGACCTCCTTTTATAGGCTATAGTGGCTGAGAGTTATGGCTCAGGGACATAAATCTCATTTATGCAATTTCTAGCTGTTGAAAAACTAACCGTTTTTTACTGTTGTGTGTGGGCCATTAAAGTCAGCATGCGATCTTGTTGTTGTGAGACAAATTAGCGATTTTCTACATTGGGCTAGCCATGTAACAGTTTCTGCATGACCCCTGCAATTAAGTCCATAGCTGTTACCCATTTGTGCAACAGCTCTATTTCCAGCCTCTATATAATCAGAGGGACTCTCATTCAGTCATCTAGATTTTCATCTAGCCAACCATTTACCTTAGCCACTAGTCGCACCGCGACTCGCATATGTCTCGCTCCGGTTCACGAAGGGAGCGACCCTCTCTGACATGATGCGCACGTGCGAAGTGTAAAGTGATCCACTAGCGCCTCTACAGCCACACTGCCTCACATGCCCACACCCTCGCACTGATCCCGTGACCGAGACCGAGACCGAGTCCGAGCCCGAGCCCGAGCGAAGCGCGAAGCCTGTGAGCCTTGAGTGTTCCAAATCTACGTATTTGGAACACGCAAGGTCCATAGTCCACGGACTAGGTAGGTAAATATTATAATACTCCACTATTATCATTTAAATCACAGATTTTTCTCTTCCCTTTCCCATGTGAGACTATTCCCAAAAACCCACAAAAAAGTGTTTTTTCAAAATAACTTTTTATATTTTATATATTATTTTATTATTAAAATATATTTTATTAAAATCAATATTTTTTTTGCAACAATCCCCCACTTGATTTTATAAGAATATATTTTTGTCGGTTAAACAATTCTGCCAGAATAATCAGCTTATATGTATAAAGAAAGATATCTTTTGATTTTAATCTTCCCTTAGTGTAAGTATCTCAAAACTCTGTCGAAATGACTGGTAGCCGCAGCTTTGAACCAGTTATTCTTAGATAACAAAGTTGGAGAAAGTACACACATATTCGTTATGTGTTTGTTTAGAGTTCCCACAATCTTGCTCAGCACATTTAATGGTCATGTGCTTATCCTAATTTGTGAACGATCCCGAGAGAAAACTCCTAACTCTCATGAGAGACGACACCATCTCTATGTTCATATAGGTGAAATCCTTCCAGTGTCTCCGTTACTATAAGACACTTGTCCTATAGACTAGATTTCATTAAGAGTTCTCAGACTCAACTCTCTTTTGTAACGCTCGGCACTTATCTATTATGGATGAGGTTTTATAATTTAGTGCTGAAAAACTTTCCACATATTAGTGATTTATTTTTACCCATTAAATCCAAATTTAGAGATTTTCTAACTTCAGGTTGGGTTACCATCACTGGTGGAACTTTGGTTGAAGAGTTTCAACCCCATCCCTCTAGATGTAGCCTTTACTACCTCTCTCAGTAGAGTCTAGTAAAAGGGTCTGCCAGGTTGTTGCTTGATTTCACATAAGAAATAACAATGATTCCATCTCGAATCAATTGTCTGACATAATCATGTCGAAGATTTATATGTCTAGATTTACCATTATAAGTGTCGTTATAAGCTCTAGCTAATGTGGCTTCACTATCACAATGTAGTGACACAACTGATATAAGCTTTACACAGAAAGGGATTTCTAATAAAAGATCCCTTAACCACTCATCATCTTTGCCTGTTGCAGCCAGGGCTATGAATTCAGACTCCATAGTCGAGTGCGTTATGCAAGTCTATTTCTTAGATCCCCAAGATACAGTCGCACCTCCTAGGGTGAATACCCACTTTGTAGTAGACTTGTTGTCCCCCGTACTCGATATCTAGCTTGCATCGGTATATCCTTCCAATACGGCAGAAAATTCTAAATAAAATAGTCCTAAGTCTTTGGTTGTTTTTAAATAACCAAGGACTCTACTAATTGCATTCTGGTGTTCAGTACTGGAGTTACTAGTAAACCTACTAAGATTACTCACAGCATATACGATATCTGGTTTAGTGCATTGCATAGCATACATAAAACTCCCTATAGTACTTGCATATTCTAATTGTGCAACGGTTCTTCCAGTATTTTCTTTTAGCTTGATACTTGGATCAAATGGGGTCTTTGCTTCTTTTATATTTAGATGGTTAAACTTGTTTAGTATCTTCTCAATATAATGAGATTGATACAAAGCATAACCCCCACAATGTTTTTTAACTTTAATACCTAAGATGGTATCAACTTGTCCAAGATCCTTCATTTTAAATACGGAAGATAGAAACCTCTTTGTTTCAGTTACACCTTCTACTTTATTACTATTATTAACATGTCATCAACATACAGACAAATAATAACGATACAACTTTCATCTACTTTAGAATATATGCATTTGTCAGCTACATTATGCATGAAACCATGAGATAGTATTTTGGAATTAAACTTCTCATGTCATTGTTTTGGTGCTTGTTTTAATCCATACAATGATTTGACTAATCTATATACTTTGTTTTCATTTTCTGGTAGAACGAATCCTTTAGGTTGTTTCATGTATACCTCCTCAATGAGGTCACCATTCAGGAATGCTGTCTTAACATCCATTTGGTGGATGTGAAGATTATGTATAGAAGCTAGTACAAACAATATCCTAATGGATGTTATCCTAACTATAGGAGAGTATGTGTCAAAGTAATCTATCCATTCTTTTTGTCTAAAACTCTTAGCTGTTAATCGAGCTTTAAAGGTTTGAATAGTCTCATCAGTGTGATATTTCTTCCTAAATACCCACTTACAACCTATGGGTCTAGAACCTGGAGGTAAGTTAACTAGTTCTCATGTTTGATTTGATAGTATGGATTCCATTTCATCGTTTACAGCTTCTTTCCAGAAAGCTGCGTCTCTAGAGGATATAACCTCTTTATATGATTTAGGATCATCTTCTATAGTCATCATTATAGGTATTTGTCTTATAACATTTTCTCTATCTGCTTTTACAAGATAGAAAATGATATGTTGTGAGTCTATGTAGTCATCTCCTAGACTCTTCTCTATTCTTGTCCTGACTCCTATGAGGTTCAATAGGAGCTTCCACTATCTGTGGAGTTGTGCTATCTGGTTCTCTATTAGGAGTTTGGATTTCATTATCTTTTGACTCCAAGGATAGTGAGTTCTCAAAGAACTTAACGTCTCTTGATTCCATTATTGTATTAGACTTTATATCTAGAAGTCTATAAGCTTTACTATTTTGTGCATACCCTACAAAGACGTACTTAATAGCTTTTGGTCTTAACTTAATTCTTTTTGGATCAGGGGTTCTGTAGTATGCAAGTCACCCCCACACTTTAAGATATCCTATGTTAGGTTTTCTACTTTAAATTTTCATGTTTCATATAGCTGTATTTTATACTTTTTAGATAGTATTCTATTTAGAATGTGGCATGCTGCAAGCAGTGCCTCACCCCATAGACTTAGTGACAACTTTGCTCTTATCAGAATTGAGTTGACCATTTCTACTAATGTTCTATTCTTCCTTTCAGCTATTTCATTTTGTTGAGGTGTGTATGGCGCTGTACATTGATGTATCAGTCCATGTTCTTCACAAAAGCTATCGAATTTATCGGAGAAGTATTCTCATCCTCTATTGCTACGGAGAATTTTTATCTTCTTATTTAGTTAATTCTCTACTTCTGCTTTATATATCTTAAATATGTTCAATGCTTCATCTTTGATCTTTAATAGGTACACATACACATATCTAGAGCAATCATCTATAAAGGTTATGAAGTACCGTTTACCTCCACGAGTAAGAATGCTGTTTAACTCACAGATATCACTGTGCACAAGATCCAATACTTGAGACGATCTTTCAACACTTGGAAAAGGTTTCTTCGTCATTTTGGATCGTATGCACACTTCACATTTATCGGTTTCATTATCTGTGTATGAGATTAAACCATTCTTAGTCATGAACTTCAAGGTATTATACTTTATATGGGCTACTCTATCATGCCACAGTCCAGCGGATTCAACCATATACGCAGAAGTGCTACTTTCATTCAGAGAAAACTTGACCATCCCGTTACAAGCATATCCCTTTCCGACAAAATTCTCATTCTTAGACAGAATTAGTTTACATGACTCGTACACCACCCTTATACCTAGTTTTCTCAGTAGATCCTCAGAAACTAAGTTCCGCCTCATGTCTGGAACGTGCAGTATATTAGTCAGAATCACTTTCTTCTCAGAGGTGAATATCAGTTTAACAGTTCCTTTGCCGACGACCTTCGATCGGACTTCATTACCCATTTGGACTTCTTGACCATCGGTTAATTCCTCATAGGTTTTGAAGGCTGATTTGTCGTAGCACATATGTACTTTAGCGGCAGTATCATACCACCATCTTGGAACTTTGCCTTGGATGGTATTCACCTCAGTGATCATGACCACAATATCGCCTTCTTCTACTGCACTTGCTTCTTGTTTAGATTTGCGATATCGGCATACTCGAGCATAGTGCCCGGTTTTCCCACAAACATGGCATGGGCTTTTGAACTTTCTGTTCTTCTCTTGGGCGTTTTTCTTGAATTTCCCTTTATTGGGTTTCAGAGAATTGTCCTTCTTAAGATGTTTGCTATTAAAGTTCTCTACTGCATGTACCTTGTACGAGGCATTCCCGTTATCATTCTTTCTGTCGTGGTTACGGGATTCTTCCTTAATTCTGAGGTGTTTCTAGATTTGTTTCAGTGTGTAGTTCTCAGTTTTATGCAGCAATTTCTTTCTATAGTCTTTCCACATCGGTGACAACTTGGCAATTATAGTTCCGACTTGAAATGATTCAGGAAGATCTATTTTGATGGCTTTGATTTTGTTTACTATTAGTTGCAGTTCTTGAATTTGTGACAGCAATGGCTTGTTATCTACCATGTTGAAGTCAAAATACCCGACGATGAGAAACTTATTGGTACATTCTTCTTCTGCCTTGTATTTGAACTCTAGAGCGGCCCAGATCTCCTTTGTTAATGACGTCTATTGGTACAGATCGTACAGACGGTCGGAGAGAGCGTTCAGAATGTGTCCTCAACATAAGAGTTCATCTTCGGCTCATTTAGTGCGGGCTGCCACCTGTTCAGGTGTGTCGTTGTCAGTTGCTTCAGGTAACACTTGCAAATTATGATCTAAAATGTAGTAGATCTTTAGCGCCATCAGGAGAAATTCTAGCTTATCTTGCCATCTTGTAAAATTGGTTCCATTGAACCGATCAAGTCGTATCAAGTCCTGATTCATCAACTTGATGGATGAAATACTGTCGGCTTCCATCGAAATAACGCTTTAAGATTTTTGAAAATTATACAGAATAATATAATTTCTGTATAATATAGAAACCGAAAAAATCACGATAATCAGAAATAAAGACAGTGTTTTCAGACGTGCTTCAACCTGTCCTTATTTCTGATTATCGTGATTTTTTGATTTCCATATTATACAGAAATTATATTATTCTGCATTATTTCCAACATAATATCATCAGCCCGAGTTTAATTAATAGCAAAAATCATTATGGATGCACCATACTAGAGGAAACAATCCACAATTAGTGAACAATATTTATGTACTTGTGGGTCACTCAAAGCCTTAAAAAAAAAAAAAAACCCTTCGGTGGGTTAACAACTGTCCGAATAATATGAACAGATCGGAATGATGGCTAATTGTACTTTTAGTGGGTCCCACAATCCATCTGGACAGCAACTCTCAAGCTTCCATTGCAAGCGATGGAGGAGAAGGTGGGCAGACAACAGTTTCGTTTGAAAACAAGCAAAATCTCATCTTGGTTTTCAAAAAGTTAAGCCACACGAGGAATTTTTTATTTTCTCGCTTACCTAATTATATAGGGTTATTATATTAAAAAATCTCCTACCATGTTTCGTTGACCGAGTGGAAGTGCGAAGTAATGATAGCCATTGTTTTCTGGTCAATGCGCGCATGTAGAATATCCTGTCCGTAGAAAACGTGATCTGAGCCATTGTAATCATCCTACCAGGAAAATCAGGGTCATTACTCACTGAGTGGGCCCCACCAGTATGCTAAGTACCATCGGCTATTTCCTTTATGTTGACGTTCTTTCCTGTTTAATGCGTGGATCGGCCTCATTCTAAGGTAATCCAGACCATCCAAATCCATGATCCGACTGTGGATGGAGCATAATTAATTAATTAATTAATTAATTATTACTGAGAAGATGATATTAACATCTGACTCATCCCTTCAAATTTGGACCACTCACTAACCATTCATTTGATATCCATTAGTAGTGAAGCTCCATCCACAATGGGACCCACGTATTGGATGGTCTGGATTTCTGTTAATGAGTACCATTTCTGAAGAGATGAGTCACCAACATTTTCTAATTGGTGCATGGTTAACCGAGTCTGGACCGAGCAAGTCAAACCATATAGAACGGGCAATCCTCCTCTTTTGCTGTACCTAACATGCACTGCCCGAGAGGCGGCACATGTAGAAAGGGTCAGATGATCAGAACCGTCCATCTTTCAAGGCCTACGGTGTATAGGGTATATTCTTTTAATACTCGATCAAAACGGATGATTAGGACATCGAGATATATATACACAGACGCACTTCAATTTGAACCGTTCAAAAGAAAAAATTTCAGTGGTTCTCATTAAACTCTAAAAATCAAGGTCCAAATGACCTTTTCGCTGTAGTTGAACTGTGAGCCGTCCACCATACTGCCAACAAATGGACAAACCTGATCATCCGACCACCCCCCACTATGGGCCTCATAAGGAGATGAACGGTGGCCATCCTTACTTCCATGACGTGTCATGTCTATCACATACCGTTCCCAAGTCCAAAATCTTACGCGCGTGTACGTAAAAGTTCCTGTTCAAACAGGTTTGCTAGAATGCATTGCGAGGTATTAGGAAGGATACGTTTGGACTTTATATTTGGTCATATTTTAATGATCCAAACCGTTTATACGATGGGCCTCAACATGGATAGAGATATAAAATATAAAAAAATCACTTATATTTGAATATCTCAACCATTTGATCATTTATCTCCTTTCCTTCACATATGGACGGTCACCATAACCCTTGATTTATCAAAGAATGAAAATAATGAAATGTATACGCATTTTAAAGTATCTCCTATCCATTGCGAGGTCCATCAGATTAACTGCTTGACTCATTGAAAAAGGACCCCAAGCAACGGTCGAAGTCCCGATGGATGCTATTTTAGTACGGCGCGATGTATTTCTAGCAAACTATCCTTAATAAAATGATAAGCCCCCGGTACACGGATTTCGTAGCGTACGTCACGGCACCGACGTCGGTACCGTGCAGGAGTGTCAAAACACTGTGGACCCCACCATGATGCATGTGTCTTATCAAGGCCGTCCATTCATTTCAGGGCATGTGTCCAAAAATAGGCAAATGCAAAGCTCGAGTGGGCCACACCACAGAAGCATGTGATAATGACGTCCACATCATAAGTCACACATAAATGGAGGAAGGGAAAACAAAAATATCAGCTTGATCCAAAACTTCTGTGGCCCCAACAAGATTCCAACGGTAAGTGTTCAATCCCCACTATTTCCAATGGTGTGGTCCACTTTAGCTTTTGATTAGCCACATTTTGGAGTTCCTTATCTAAAATGATGTTGAAAAATGGATGAACGGCGTGGATAAAATGCATACATCAAGGTGGGGCTCACAGAGTATTTCCACCTATAGAGTCCATCTGACACACGCGTGTAGGAGAAAGTGGTCCACCTACACTGATTGGTCAGGTAGCCGTTCAAGACCAAGTGGGACAGGTGGCATATTGACAATGTCATCTTGACTTTTGCAGCATACGTGCAACATTCAATGTTTTGGTGGTCACGTTTTCATATAGACAAGTGTGTGATTGGTACTTCTCCATTTCATCGGGATATACACGCTGAATACGTCCAACGAAGTGACTACAGCCGTTGGATCTGGGGTTGTATTCAATCATCCAAACTGCTGATCTGACCAATCCAAAAATCTTAAATATTGAAAAAATCTTATAAATTATAATCAATGACCCACAAACAACAATTAAGGAAATTTTTTAGTTTAATAAATTTTAATTTTTATATAAAAAATTACGTTTTAATTCATATATTTTAGTTAGTTTTTATATAACAGAAAACCTAAGAAATTAAAACAGAAATTTAAATTTTTCTTGAATTAAAAAAAAAGCTGTCACTTACTCTGTCGTTCCTCAAGAAATATAAAAACCAAGGAATGAATTCCACGGCAAGCAAATAAATTCTGAATAAAAAAGATTAATAGGTTGAAATTGTGGTATTGGTTGTTTTTCCCTTCCAACTGTCCAGTTCGAAAGGAAAATTACTGAATTTTTGTTTTCCACATGGGGGCCACAGTTTGGACGGTTGAAGTTATTTGTCTTCCTTGTCTATAATTTCTGTGTCTAGGAATTAATGTGCAACACACAAATCTCTCTATGTGAATAAATAGTAAGTATGGCACATGCAACACACATGAAGAAAGAAGAGTGAGAGTTGAAGGATGCTATACACTAAAATGACCCTTTAATGGTTGATGTTTTATTCCTACTTTTTTTAAAACAAAAATAATAATGTTGTGAACCACTTGAGTTTTAGATTTGTTTTGTTTTGTTTTTTGTTTTTATTGAACTTTCGTTTGTGGACATGGATCGCAAGCAAAATATGCTCACGGATGCCTTTTGAAGGGCTTTCGCTGTGTATACGAAACACAAGGGTTTTTATATTTGACTGGAGTCGCCACCAGTCAGTTATTCAGATTTACATAGTTGGCTAGACCGTGTAGAAACTTTAAGAGAAGTAATTGAAGAATTTCCTATTGTAAAATGACTAATGAATTTTTAACTAAAAATTCTGGGTAAGGGACCGCAACTAAAAAGAGAGAAGGTGCTTGGCACTTTTTTTTGTCCATTCAAGTGTACAATCTCTACTTCATAGGACTAGACAAATTATCAAGGATTAGATTGGTTCTCATGCACAAGTGATGCAAATGTGTGTGCAATGTAGTGTGGCGATATGATGCCTACAACAAGCAATGACCCAGATCAAATAAACCTTCGCTGACTCACCCACTTGAAGAAGTGGTCGAGGCCTAGTTAATCCAAGTTTTGTATGGGCAAGATTCGATATACCAATGAGCTGCGGATCATACACTTATATCGACTAAACTAGTAGGGCGATTAGAGTGGAGAGAATAATGCATGATGCTTATGCAAGTGCGAATGAAGCTTGATCAGAGTAGTGTAAGTGGGAGGACGGGCTTGTCGGAAGGATTGACTAAGGTGACTTGGGTTAGTCTTTTATAGGACTTAAGTGGTTGAAGGTTTAGATGCGCGAGATTGACCTAAGGCTAGAAAGGCTCCCTCATTAACACCTACTCTTTCTTAGTGGATGAGTGGGCCAGGTCCCACCTTTCCTTTCTCACTCTCTACTTTCTTAAGCTTACTTGTAAGTGTTGGGAGGTTAAGAGAATGTTTGAAAATGAAATATAAAGGGGTATTTAGAAGGTCATGGGCTGATTTTTTGTTAAATTTTGAGAAGTTTAGAGGTAAATGAGACTTCAAAGGCTTGGATTGCTTACTGCTATGTGGCGCAATCTAAGCAGTTGGATTGATGACAAATGCCGTAATTTTGGCTAAAGGTGAAGGCAACAATATCTTTCTACTTTCAAGGTGTTTACCAAGGAGTAGTTGACGTCGCCACCCACCTAACCTCCCTGTGGAAGTTGGAGAATTACCACGTGGCAGGCATCACACAGTGTGCCGACCACCACATTGATCCCCTCCATTTTTCACAGCTGATGTATTACCTCTGTTCCTCTTAGTTTGTATTATAGTGGTCCTAAGTATTAGTGGCCTGGATATGGGCTTGAACTAGGCTTTGACTAGGGCTTGAAGTTGAGCTTTGTTTCTGGTTGATTGGGTCAACTGAGTTGACTAGGTTTGATTGAGTCGGACTGAATTGGCTGGGTTCTTTTGTCAGTTTATTGGCCAATTCGTGGGGTGTCTACGCTATCCTAGCAAGAACTAACTCAAGTTATGGATGGTATGAATGTTACAAAAAACATGATTGAGGTCCTCAGATAATTTTTATTAGACTGGCTTATGAAGTATTTAGCTTACAAACAAGTCAAGTAAAAAAGCAAATGATGATAATATCCCCATTGAAGGGCCAGACACATCAAATGTCCTTTTATTTTGAAATCTTTTAGGGCCTGTTTGCCACCCAACAAGTAACTTTTTTAAGTGGTGTGTGTGCGTGTTAAAATAAAATAAATAAAAAAGCTAATAAGTTACTTTTTCAGCTTGAGTTAACCCACCAAGGGGCCTGGTGCACCCCTAAAAATAAAAAAAATAAAAAAGAGAGAAGGAGAAGAAGCAGCAGCAGCAGCTTGTGAGCTATAAAGAGGCCCCTCTCCTTCTCATTTCAAATCATCCCAGAAAGTCCAGGCCTTCTCCACATGAGAAGAAAACTAAACCTAGTTTAGTGCAAACTTTAGTCACCTGAGCAACCAAATCCTCAATCCAAGCCACTAAATCTAATCGTTACGACACTATCATCCATCCTACATTCAAACTTTCGGTCAACTTCGTCCATCTTTACATAAGCATAGTATAACATTTATTCCCTTCTCCACCCATGCTTATCCAACCCATAACATTGCATCATATAACATCGTGCACCTAATCGATTACAAGTGTATACTCTATAGCTTGTCAATATAATCAGATCCTACCTATTATAAACTCTGGTTGATTAGTTCACGCTTTGGCAAGTGGAAGGGTCAAGTTAGATTTATCCAATCGAAACCCTAATTTGTCATAGGCGTTGCATTCAATAGTATATCACACGCATATTTACATACATAATTACATTGCGCGCACACACACACATCTTTATATACATAATTGCAAAGTTAATTAGACAGTGTCCATCAAAAATTTGAATTGCTTAGTTATCACTTTGGCAAGTGGAAAAGTCAAAATAGATTTATCCAGCCTAGGCTACAGCTCGTCATAAATATTGCATCTAACACGGCATCACACGTAACTTGCATTCTTAGTACGTAAGAATTAATTCTAATCCTCAATAGTTCATGAGATATTGTGAAATAGAGACCGTACATTTGTACGGGCAGAGTGGTTGCCTGATCTCATCCTCTTTGTAATCGTGGTCCCTTACACATAATCTTCAACCTCAAATCAAGGAGTTATTTTTAGGGTCGAGGATCTTCAGACTCTCTCCCCTCAACATTTCTACATGGTTTAGATGACCGTAAAATCAAAGTAATTGGCAAACGATGACTCCTATGTAAAATGGAAGTTATTGGCAAATGATGACTCCAATCATATATAACCATTTCTAACCACTCTTAAATATCAATGTAAGCCCCACCTGAGCGCAATCACCTCCATGCATATCTCAACGTCCACACCTAGCAATCCATGTGCAGCAATGTTAAGGTAATAGCATATTTTGTCGAGTGGTGACAGTAGACCCACTTTGATGTATGTGTTTTATATCCATGCCATCCATCCGTTTTGCCATCAATTTATGCATGAGCGAAAAATGAAGCAGATCCAAATCAAAAGGTGGATCAAGCTGATCTTTGCATTTTCCCTTATCACAGTTTGTGTGACCTTATCAACAGGTTGGATGGCAAATAAACATTGTAGTGGACCCTAAAAAATTTAGTTTAATGGTGAGCATTCAATGACGTTGTTTCCTGTCATGTGGTCCACCTGAGATTTAGATCTAACCCATATTTGGGCCAATACCCTAAAATGAGCAGGCAAAATGGATGAACTAAGTAGATATATAATGCATACATTATAGTAGGCCCAACTGTCACAACATCACTGGAATGAGTATTTCATTAACCCAAAGTCCTTTTTTGGACGAGGTGTTTTGGAAAACATACTTACCAAACATGCTTATATGCTGATTAGGTAGAAACCAAGATAAGCTACTGGAGGCATAAGTAACGTATCATCTAAACGCCCTCCTCACAACTTTATTGATACGTATGTTTGATAGCCAATATACTTATCAACCAAAAAGTAGAAAAGGATGTGTAGTTTCCAACATCATAAATTAATTATCCCCTCAAGTTTATTTGGTACCTTGCACATCCACCATCCATCATGTGGGGCCAACCTTTAATGTGGATCATTCATTGTGTGGGCCCACCTTGGATGTGGGCCATTCATCATTATGGCTTGACCTTTAATGTGCACCATTCATTATGTAGGCACCACATTTGAAGTTGGTTCCATCAAGTGGGGTCCACCATTAATGTTATTATCAGCTTGAATGATAATAATTGCATGGTTTCTACATATTTTGTTCAAATGCCATCTTAATAGCATAACTAGTTTTGTAAAGTGTAACTTTCTGGATTTAGGAATCATATGATTCCGGTGCTTAGGATATCAACTGTATCCTCAAGGCCCTAGTTTTGTAAAGTGGCCCACAGGCCCAGTAATGCAGACGATCCATTTGACACAGGGTCCCTGAAAGATCTCCATGATTGAAATATCATAGCCAACCTGTTGAATGTAGATTGCTGCTTCTCTGTCCGACTTGTCCATTTGCATGGCACCTATCAAATGCTTAAGAATGCTTCATCAGGGGGAAGTTTCGACGGTCCCTCATCCGCCAAGGGACACCCATATCAGATTGAAGGTCTGGATTGCCGAGCCAAAGGGTCACGTGCATATCAAGGATCATATATCTTCTTGTTTCTTCACCTGTAGATTTATGGTAAAACCAAAGTCTCTACTTCATCTTACTTTGAAGTACTTAGGGCAATCAATGGGCCAGGTTCACCAATCCGGCTACTGATAGAGCCCATCAAAGAACAGCTGTTGATTATTTTAGGCTCATGGTCCAGGCTAGCCCCATTTTTAGGCCAAACAAATAGATAGACCAGACCAAGGACCAGGCCCGCTCCATGATTTAACAACATTTTCTGTGGAAGGCCCAACAACATATCTAGGCCATCTATAGCCGAGACCAGGCCCCAAAGAAATACAAGCCTAGAGTTCCGTCCTTGGATGTATACAGAGAAAATAGCAAAATGATATAGAAACAAGCGCATAGAGAAAATCCACACACTGATATTTTCCAAGGGATAGATGTACACCTCTTATTAAAATCGTTGTGTCTGAAACCAAGCTGACAAAGGAAAATCACCCCGAAATCAATCAAGAAATTAAATCCGAAAGTGTCTTTTAATGCAAGTTTGAAAGGAGAAACGGAACCCAAGTTACCATACTACCTGTCTTTGCAGAGAACGAGGATTCTTTTTGCCAGGATTCTGTAATTCAGAGAGGCCCAGGAAAAACTCCATTCTCCCTTTGCTCATTCCACCTGTCAACCTGCAGTCATTCAGGAGAGAAGTGGTTTGTTACCTTAAAAGGCCTTTACTAGCATCATCAGTAATCCATCACCATGCGACTAGATTACGGCCATGATTTGATGGACAAGTGTACTGAATTGTGATTATGAGTACAATCAAGATAATACCCAAATCACAATGAAGTTTTCCTAGTATGGGAAAATGGCACATGGAACACACGTGGAGAGGAAGTGGTTTGCAAACGAGGGGGAGGGGTGGAGATGCGCTTGTAAAGGGTAGTTATTTGATACTTCAGCGGAGTAGGGCGCCTGATACACATGCATTTAGAACTCTTTTCTTTTTTCTTTTTTTTTTGAACATTATGCATTTAGAACTCATACACATGGCATGTGCTAAGTTTTAAGTTTAACTGTCCGAATTGGAAAACTCACTGCAAATGGGTCATTGTTCAAGAATTATATAGTCTGAGCAATCCTAATCTCTGATTTGTGGATAGTGTGTGTGTGTTTTTTTTTTTCTAGGATACGTATTAGTGGACAGATTTCTTGTAAATTCAGACCGTCAAATATTTTTATTAAACAGTGGATTAAATGTTGAGCAATTGGATATCTATATAATCAAATCATTCTAATTTTTGGCATATGGTCTGCCTAAATTATGGCTCACTATTTGATACTCTTGGGTAGCAACTTTTTTGGGTAGCACCATAATGCCACATGTATATAACATAGGCGCTCTTCTTTCTCCCCCCATGAGAGGCCGAACCATATTGTAAAAGGACTGGGCCAAAATGCAACCCGAAATGTCTTTTAAGTAAGAATATTTGAACTACACCCAAAAATTTAACTAGTTGAAGAGAGTCGTCACAACTAAAAATCCAAGTGATCCCCAAGTCTCCTGGGGAAAAAATACTAGAAGATGCCCCTAAACAGTCCATCATAACTTTGAAAACCTAGTCTAAAAAATAGTTGAAAAATATCCAAGTATTCAAGAACCATGTCAGCGGCAAACTTTTATTATGATAGAAGCAAAAAGAGCATTAATATAGAATGCCTGGTAGAGAAAAAGCAAAAAGGAGCAAAAGCCAAAGAGACTGACGATGGTAGCTACACACTAATGTATTCAGGAACGATAACACGAGGAATAATGTGTAGCTAGTGACTTGAAAGATAAATTGTGGAGGTTATAAGAATGGGAGAGGCATATGGCAATTTAGATATACCATTAAAAGAACCTTGAAGCAATAGGACCTATTTTCTGAACCTTTAGAAGCAATGGTAAAGTATTCATAGGCTTCCAACTCTATTAAAGAAGATTCTAGAGATCTCCTCAAGCTTATCTAGACACCCTATAGATCTTCCCAAAACTATCTAAAAGATCTATGTAGAACAAGAGTACCCAAATGGTACATAGATATCATAGAATCTCTATGAATAACACTATCTCTTAACACCAAGCGCTGAAGTGGAGGCTTTTTATTCATCCAAGCTAGGAGAATTACCCACGTGGCTCAATGTGATTGATTGAGGAGCATCGGTCCCAAGTAGCAATATATAAAGAAGAGAATTCGGCCAACTCCAGGCGAGATATTACTAGAGAAGTCTGAGGAAAGAGGACTACACATGATAGAAGATGTACCCATTAGCTCATCTGTCTAAGCCCTTCTTTTAGTCTTCTTTCCTTCGTCAGTTGGCATGATTGATTCAGGCTACTTGCTGCCATCAATGACCTTTGCTCTCCTCTTTCTTTATTGCTTACATCTGCCAAAGAGACCTGTTGGGACTCAACTATTGCATAATTTCCCCCATTTATATCTTAGTTTTATGAACATGAATCCGCTTAATATTCTATTTTACTCATGTATGTGTTGCAAGGTGAATTTAAGTGCTTGGATTGAAAAATGGTGTTAAAAGCATGAATTTGATGCTAAAAAATCACTAAGGCAAGGGATGGATCTTAGGAGACCAAGATTTAAGAATTCACATGCCAAAGATCCAAGAAAACCAAGTGAAGGATGAAGAAAATCGAAGATTTGAAGTGAAAAATCCTAAAATCGTCCTGAAAAAGTGTATTCTGAAGCTCTGAGGTCTATTTTGGAAAACTGAGCAGCAGGAAATTTATTTTAAACAAACTGTGCAGCGAGAAGTCTAGTTTGGAAAACTGCGTATATTTGAGGCAGTTTCTAGGGTTTTTCAACTTTGTACAAAAATTGGAGTTCCCTACTTATAAATAGGGCTTCCTAGGGCATTCCTAAGCATCATTCAAGGCATCCTAAAGCAAGAATTAGGATTTCTTTTAAGAGTTTTTAATTTTATTAAAGTTCTATAAGTTGTTTTTTTTTTTAGATCTTTTCTATTTGCATTTATTTCTTTCTTGTTTTTTCTTTCTTATTTTAATTATGTTTTTCTAAGCTCCTTTTAGCCCAAGCTATAAGGGAAGCACATGGGTTTAATAATTCTTTAAATTATGATAATTGATTGTTTTAATGATGAGAAGAATAGTATATGCATGTTATCGATTATTTAGGTTTTGTTTTTTATCCTCTTATGAGATTCATATGTTTCCATCATATGAGATCCACATTGATGGATAGGCTTACCCTGAATCAATCAGATTTCCTAGATAGGAGAGGTTCTCAACCTGTTATATTTCTTTGATTTTCATTATCTCATTGATATTGAATTCTTAAAATCACCGACGCTTGAGAATATATATCAATGGTGCAAATCCATTATTTTATAATCTTTTATATCATTTATTAAAATATTTAAATTGTTTTATTTTCCGACTAGGCTGACCATAGTGCTCAGATCCTAGTTGTGTTATCCAAGTCATCATAATTTTGGAACATTAACCTATGTGCGGAACTTTGAAGCTTAGGTGTTATTTTAATTTAGTTGAATTACATCCATTCAAAAATCTCAAAATCAAATCATCAGTTTAGTTTTTATTACTTGGTTTTGCATTTGATTTTCTCCTTCTCGCAATTCATCTCCCTGTGGGATCGACCCTGTATTCACGGGATACTACTTACGAACCTCTGCACTTGGAGGCAAGCAATCAAGACCCTCCATTCTTGTGGCCAACCAAGTGTAGCTTGGGATGGCAAAAACCACACCCAACTATCTGTATTATGAAACTGCCTTTTCGCAGTGTTTGCTAATATAAAGTGCTTGAACCTTCAGTCTATTTCTAACCCCTCGTTTGAAACTTAGCCGTAGGACTAAACACCTAGCACTTAATGTCTAGCACCCATGCAATAACGATGCAAACAAAGTATATAAGAAATACAACAAATCAATCAGAACATATTCAAAGGGGACAAAAGTACAGCAAATACGAGGGAATACATGACCAATAATAGGCTACACAATATATCAGTACTAAGAATCTTCAAATCAAAATCTTAATGATGATAATAAAGATATGTTAGTAGTCTCCTGCATATTGCTATTTACCCAAATCAAAGTAATTACTATAGCTTCTTGGATAAATGAGAATATGGGAGAGGGGAGATCTGTCTACATTAGGCACATTGTCACCACATGGTGACTCAACCCCCTCAGAATAAATGGGGATTTACTTTAGGATCAATAGCCATGGGTGAGAGGCCTACTCTTCGATGATATGATTCATCTATCCATATAGTGGTTGTTGGCTATGTGTTGGCCTTCATTGTTTATTTACGTTGCACATTTGTAGAAGTCCAAAGTTCTACATATCTTCACAAGGCTTTCTGCTCTCCTACAACGTGTATCTCAGGAGTAAATGCATCTTGATCATCGTACTAGGTGCCTTTGAGACATTTTAAAATTTCCCCCACATCCTTGAGCACAACAACAAACTCATTGACTGTAATCCGTGTTGTCATATACGATTGCATAAGCACTTATGCGATCGCATATGCCATTTTGGGAGCATATGCCGCATATGCCATAGTCACATATGTGGTTTTATAACCATTGGGATTATGCCATGGCATATGTGATTATGCCATCAGTTATGCCATTAAAAATGTAATTTTTTAGGGGGACTGTACGATGGCATATGAGATTATGTGATCGCATATGCGCACAGCCCCCTTGGGTCGCGTACAATTGCTTATGCTATTTGACAACAATGACTGTAATAAACTCGTTCATTGTAATCAACCTACGTAATATACTATTAGAAGTCCAAAGTTCTACATATCTTCACGAGTTAATGTAACATTGTGCCTGTAGGAGTTTTCTCTTCTCATTGCCGGTCCCAAGCCCGCATAAAGGAAGAAGGTTGTGCTAGGTCGGCAGCCGATGTCAAACTTATGCCATAACTCTCATCATGAATCTAAACAATATAAGATTCCAAACTCATGCTAGGGCATAGTTATAGCCCTTGATAGAATGGAATGGGATGAGGCTTAGATGATGATGGTGATCCTTGAACACATCAACAGCAAGCTTAATCTGTAGTAGTCATCCTTGGGACACTTCAGCATTTTGCATCTCGGTTGCGTGATGCATATTTGGTAACATGAACTAAGCAAGAATCATGTGTTTGTCTAATTAGGGGTGGTAATGGCCAGGTAGCCTGCCTCAACCCTGTAGGGCCACCAGGGGGCACCTAAATTTGGCCCGAGGGCTGTGACCAGGCTTCAAATCTAGGCCTGACCAATGATGAATGGCCATGCCAGCCTGTTGCCCAATCCAATTATCAAGTGGGCTACCATTATACGAAAGGAATCAACGGTTTAAAGAAACTTTTAGTAGTTTCCATTCAGCTACATGTGTAGTTTAGGGCCAGGGGTTAAGGAACTAGGGTCAGACTAGGGTTAACCGCCAAGCCTCTACCTATAGTTGCATGAAGCATGAAGCAAAGCAGCCACATATTCAGTTGCAGGAATAAGAAAGATTCGGATGTGGGAGTAAGGAAGCAGGAGCAACGAGTCTGAAGCACAATTTGAAGCAGTGTGGCACCTAGTTAGAAGGATCCCATCAAGCCGTAAACAATCCCGCAATGCAAATCTAACAAAATATGAATCAATTACGATCTATGGAAGGTAGAACTTACATTTAGCATAGGGATTATTATTTAATTCAAAGAGATTCACTTGGTTTAGGGTTTTGGCTAAACTAGGTTTAGGTTTAGGTTTAGGATTTTAGGTTTTGGGAATGGGGGTTTTAAGTTTAAGAATTGAGGATCTAGGGTTGTGAGAATTAGGGTTTTGGGGTTAATGATCAAGAGGAAGAGAGACAATGAGACGAAGCAAGAGGGCCACAAAACAAGGGGGCGTCCATACGGACAGCCATACATGTGTGTTCGTACGGACAGGGACTTGGGGCTGATGGTGGTCGGGGTAGGTCGGGTTGAGGTTTGGATGGGTTAGGGTTTGATTAGGTTGAGGTTTGGAATGGTTAGGGTTTGATTTAGTTAAGGTTTGGATGGGGTTAGGGTTTGATTGAGTTGATTTGAAACAAAAGAAAGAGATGATGAAGAATAAAAAGAGAAGATGAGAAAGAAGAAAGTGAAAGAACTACCTTGAAGAGAAGAATGAGAGAGAAGGATAAACTGGAATCACTCCTTGGCATCGCACCAACTCCAATCACAGGAGGTTTTTGTTGCTCAAAAGCAAAAGAGAAATTTCATTCAATGCATAATAATGCTCTAGGGTTCACACGCCCACCCCTTTATAGACTAATTGGGGCGTTTCTATTTTTTTTTTTTTTTTTAATTCCTTATTATTCTAAAATATCCAAAATAACCCCTAAATCAACTTAAACATAAAACAACCAACAAAATAAATAAAATAACTAAACTATGTCTCATGATGTCTAAACTAATGTCCTATGATGTCTATGGCCAAGATGGCCCAATGATCAAGAAGGGCCAACGGTCCGAATGATCTAACGCATTAAATCCAACAGTCTGATGAAAGCTTCCATTTAATCCAACAGTCTACATGTGTCCAATAAGCTCTGATGTGCAGCCCACATGCATCTTCCCAGTGTGTGGTCTTCAAAGAGGCATAAACATGCCTGTGGGGTCTTCCGACATGGCTACGTACTTGATCCGAGCCCCATATAGTGATCATCCAACCATAGAGATGCTGGAACTAGGGCCAAAGCTTTCCTCCTCCTCTGGTACACTTTGAATGGTGCTCCGATGTCTTTATCATGTATGTTGAATGGAAACTACTCAAAAGTGTCTTTAAACCGTCCATCGTTTTTGTATAATGGTGGCTCACTTGATGTTTGGAGTGTATCATTCATCATTGGCCAGGGCCCAATCTTCATGCCAAATTTAGGGGCCCATGCATTGGCCCTACAGCCTATTGCCACCCCTATCTGGAACCCTTTTAGGGCCGTTCGAGAAGCTGGAAAACCTTGTAAAAGAAGTTGATTTCCACAGAAATAATAGTTCTCCCTTGTTTAAGGGAGGAAAAAAGAAGCATGGACACTGATTTCCATGTCCAAGGTTTTCCTCGAAAAATGTGAATATCAACATCTTCCAAAAAAACATGCTAAATGTCGATTTCCATTGTTTGACCCCTGAATTTTTAACATTTCCATGAAAAACAACATTCCAAACCAAACAACAAAATTATTCTCGGATTCTGCAGCTTTGCATTTCCTAAAATTCCATAGGGGTTTTCCATGACATTTTTTCGTTTCTCTCCATCCAAACAAGCCCTAGAACCAAAATATATTGTAGTTCACATCTTCAATCTAATTGAGTGGACATATACGCCACAGGGCAGACATGGTACAATTTATAGGAATTCTTTCTCCTAAGTTCAGTGTGCTAAATGTTGATAATTGCACAATTAGTTTAATTAATAGGTAAGTGCTTAAACAAAATGTGGATTGCAGTTAACAATATCTTGCAATTAATGATTGCACAATTAGTTTTCTGTTCCAGGCTTACAGCCAAGTCTAAATAGCAGGGTACTTATGAGCTGGGTTCTCATACCTTCAGTATCGATTGCAGTTAATAACCAAACTACTTGCAGAACCATCTCTAAGCCAGGAAAAACCATTATGATTTCATCCATGTTCTAATAAAATATGGAGAGAAGAGCAGGACTGACCAGTAATCAAAGACAGCTAAGAAACAACAAAATAACCCAAAAAACAAAGCGAGCATGGCAAAGGAACTCACCCATTCTCCTGGGCAGAGGGAACGATAGTATTTTGCAAATTTAAGACATTCACCAGATTGCTCACCTTTTGCTGCCAAACACCTGCACTTGCAAATTGAATACCCGAGTAGTCCCGAGTTTCATAAGAAGCTATTAATAGAAAAAGATGGAACAGTATTTAAATGATCTTGCATGTGGTTATAAATAAATGAACTGCCGAATGTTGACAAATTGTACCTGTGAAACTCAATGTAGCGCGTAAAACAATGCCTGGTTTGATTTGTAGTGGGGAAGCGGAAATCCGCTGGTGCCGTTTTTATTTCAATCTTAAGACGAAAGTGCAAGACACAAAATTAGTGTGTAGTAAGTTGTTGGGCCCCACTAAAAAAAACAGGAACAAAGTAATCAACCTTTCAAAACAGAAAGGGTTAATCATAGTTGTGCACTATATATCGGTTCGTTGATCAAGACCAGTGGTCAATTTGGACCGATCATGGATGGGCCATGCTGCAGAAATTTCCCAAATTGAAAGATCCTGACAAGCTACCAGCCTTGACTTTTTCAGTAGAATGTGGACTATTACTGCATTCCTCTTCTTAAAATCCATTTGCAGGCCACAAATTAAAGGTTAGGAATGCCCTATCGAGAAGATTTCCGAAGCATGGTTAAAATAAGTAGTCAAGGTTCTAAATTCAATGTAAATTTGAGATACATTTTGGGTTTCTACTTTATGATCTATTTGCAGTGGGTCACATATTGGATGGCTTTCATTTGATCAAAATATATTGCATTTTTTAACTTTTGGCAGGCCCAGTTTTGGGGCCCACTGGCATTTTTGGGGTTGATGCTTTAATCATTGAATTAATGTGCCCTTTTTGTTGGCCACCTAATGATTGGGTTAGCCCATTCTTCAGGCAAAGGATAAATTTTGATGAGCCCAGCCTGATGAATGTCTTAGATATCGGACATGTACAAATTACACGATTTACCTCTTTAAGCTCTCTCAGGTGTGAATACCCACACCCAAGTTCCTAGCAACTCTTTCTGGTACCTAAACATGGTATTTGCAATCCTTGAAATAGCTTTCCAAGTACCCAAACATGAAAACGGAAACTCTTTTCTCAAAGAATTTCTTACAATCCACACCTGGTTTAACAGGTCTAGCTTGACACATTCCATCAATCCTAGGACTTATGGCACATTCTTAGATTCTTAACAACTAGAATCGAAGCCAACACTATGTCCTTTTTTTTTTTTTTTCCTTCTCTCTTTGAGGATTAATGGAAATTTAGTGCCGAAAGACACAAAGAATTACAACTTAAGAAAACACGACAGATTAAAATCTTGTACAGAGCTTTACAAGAACCCGCTCAGCTGCTAAGTTCGTAACCTTGGCAATAACACCCACTACCTTGCAGGATTCGTTCCCAAAACACCTGCCATTCCTCTCACTCCAAACAGCCCAAAAAACAGCCAGCAACACCATACACCACACAGACTGGGCCTTTTTCTCAAGATGAACTTCATGCCAAATAAAGAAGAGATCCTTCACGGTTTCCGGCATGACCCATGAAAAACCAAAGTGGCTGAAGAAGAAGTTCCAAACCCGATAAGCATAGCCCATTTCTGCAGATGGTCAATAGTGAGGAATTTTCCTTTGCCAACAAGCCAAACAAATGCTGCCACTTGGGGGGGGGGGATAAAAAACTGTTCTCTACATAGCGAGTTAACAACTTATAAAAGGACCGAACCGAGATTCTCCCCGATTTGTCCATCCTCCAAACCATCGAATCTCTTTTGTCTCTAATTGGCACGTACTTTTGAAGGCACTCAAGAAGATCAGCAAACTCGACTGCCTCAGCATCAAGCACACGGGGGATTCCACACCACTTGTGAGCCAACGAAGTCATAACAATCAGCCACCATGATGTTCTTTTTCAAGGCTAAGTGAGCCACAAACGTAAATATATATATATATATATATATATATATATATATATATATATATATATATATATATATAATATATATATATATATATATATATATATATCGGGTATAAGTCTCCCCAATCGAAATGTCTTTCCAAAATCTGACCCTATCACCGTTACCGATCAAAAAGCTTAATCCTCGAGAGAACTGCGGATACAGTTGAGCAATGTTTTTCCAAATCCAGGAAGCTTTATAAATGGAGGTAGTCCTCACTCTCCACCCTCCAATATCGCAATCGTATTTATCAACTAAGACCTCTCTCCAAAAAGCATGGACTTCCTCCCCAAACCGCCACAAACATTTTCCTAGGAGGGCCACATTCATCGCATGAAGTTCCCTAAAGTTCACCCCCCTTCATCATAAGGCTTACACACTTCTTCCAAAGCAACCAAATGGAATTTTTTCTTATCTCCGATCCATGCCACAAGAAGTCTCTTTTCAACTTTTTGATCTTGTGAACAATCGCCATCGGGCACTGGAAGAAAGACATGAAGTAAAGAGGAAGATTAGACAAAACCGACTTTAGGAGAGTGATCCTCACACGAAGAGAAAGAAGCTGCCCTCTCCATTGAGCCAACTTCCTTTCAATTCTTTGTATGATGACATCCCATAAGTGCTTGGGAGGCTTCCATAGACAAAGGGGCAAGCCCAAGTATGCCAAAGGAAAGGATCCTGCTCTACAACCGAAAATATCGGCTAACCTCTTCAACTACCCTTGAGAAGTGTGCACCCCTAACATCTCACTTTTGGCTACATTAACTTTAAGGCCCGAGACCACTTCAAAGCAAAGAATCGCCATAGGTAATTTATCAACCATACCTTCATCTGTATCACAAAATATGATTGTGTTGTTTGCAAACTGAAGATGAGAAATAGGAAGACCTTCCTTGCTAACTTGGAACCCCCTTATAAATCCTTCCTCTTGGGCTTTATCTAGCATCCCGTGGAGAGTTTCTGCTATAACAAGGAAAAGGAACGGAGAAAGGGGATCCCCTTGACGGATCCCCCTCATAGGTTTGAAGAACCCCTTAGGCGATCCGTTCACTAGCACCGAAAATCTGGCCGAGCAAACACACTCAAGCAATCCATTTCTGCCCACAACCCATCCTCCAAAGCACGTAAGCCAAGAAGTCCCAATTAATGTGATCGTAACCCTGCTTGATATCCAACTTACAAACAATACCACCGGAACCCTCCTTAAACCTTGAATCAATGCATTCATTAGCAATAAGTGCACTATCAATGAGTTGCCTCTCCTCGATGAACACACCTTGGTTCTTAGATATGATAGAGTTAAGCACCCTCCTAAATTTGCATGATAGAGTCTTAGCCAGGATCTTATAAGGACCCCCAATTAGACTAATGGGTCTAAAGTCCATGAGACAATCAGCTCTAGAAATCTTCGGGATGATCACTATGAATGAGGCTCCCAAAGAAGTTGATAACCTACCTCTTTTGAAGAACTCCCACAAGATATACATTAAATCCTTCTTAATCACCACCCAGAAGACTGGATATAAAGCTAAAGGAAAGTCGTCTAGTCCTAGTGCCTTGTCCTTCCCAAGGGAATCAACGGCCGCGACCTCCTCAACCAAAAAGGGTTTTCAAGATTTGATGCATCGGCTTCCGATAAGCACTTGAAACATAACCCATCCAAAGAAGGGCAATCCCACCCTTCGTCAGACAATAGGTTCTCGTAGAAGATAACCACGGCCTCACATATCTCTTCCTCCTTGTCAACCCTCCTCTCCCTAACCACTAAACAGCTGATTTTATTGTTCCTAGCTCTCGCACTAGCGATTTTATGGAAAAACGTCGTATTTTTATCGCCTTCTTTCATCTAAGAAGCTATTGATCTTTATTTCCATTTGATCTCCTCTTCCTTTAGGCGGCTAGAATAAGATTGAACTATCTTGGCTCTAAGGTCAGCATCCTCCTCCGATGGAAGCTCTAGCTCAGCTTTCAAATCGAGGTCCTAGATGCAGTGGAGCAACTCCTCCAATTGGATATCCTGCTCCCCTAACACCCATGGTATTCCAAATCGGTTACGTAACGGCCGTAACGGCCGTTACGTAACGGTAACGGTCATAACCGTTACGCGTTACGGGGTCGAAACGGCCGTTACAGAAAAATGCGCCGTAACGGTCCCGTAACGGTGCGTAACGGCCCCGTAACGGTGCGTAACGGTGCGTAACGGCCCCGTAACGGTCCCGTAACGGTCCAGGAAATGCATTTTTTCAAAAAATAAAAAATAGCCGTAACGGCCGATACGGGGGCTGTAACGGCCGTTACGGCCCGTATCATAACGGTAACGGTGGTGGCCGTTACGGCCACCGTTACCGTTACGGAACACCTTGCTAACACCTCCTTCCACACCAGAATTTTGGCTTTGAGAAGCTTGAGCTTTTGGGACAACCTGAACCCTGAAAACCCGCTCACATTGAAATAAGACCACCGATCAATGATCCAGTCGTGAAAACCTTCCATCTCCAACCATGCGAGCTCAAACCGAAAAGTCTTTGGGCCCCAACATCTGAATCAATTGATAGGAGAATAGGATTGTGATCTGAAACGTCGTATTTTTATTGTTCCTAGTTCTCACACTAGCGATTTTATAGAAAAACGTTGTATTTTTATCGCCTTCTTTCAGCTAAGAAGCTATTGATCTTTGTTTCCATTTGATCTCCTCTTCCTTTAGGCGGCTAGAATAAGATTGAACTATCTTGGCTCTAAGGTCAGCATCCTCCTCCGATGGAAGCTCTAGATCAGCTTTCAAATCCAAGTCCTAGATGTAGTGGAGCAACTCCTCCAATTGGATATCCTGCTCCCCTAACACCTCCTTCCACACCAGAATTTTGGCTTTGAGAAGCTTGAGCTTTTGGGACAACCGAAACCCTAAAAACCTACTCACATCGAAATAAGACCACTGATCAACGATCTAGTCGTGAAAACCTTCCATCTCCAACCATGTGAGCTCAAACCGAAAAGGCTTTGGGCCCCAACTATCTGAATCAATTGATAGGAGAATAGGATTGTGATCTGAAACGGGTTTAGGCAAGATCTAAGTAATGGCTAGCAAGTACCTCTCCTCCCAAAGCAGAGAGACAAGTAACTTATCCAACTGAGAGATAGAAGGATTAGCCTATCCATTAGACCATGTAAATCTACCTCCAGACATTGGCAAATCAATGAGCTCATGCTTGCTGACCCACGAAGAAAAGTTTGCCATGCTTCTGGAAATGCCTCTCCCCCATACACCAAGGGTAGTTGAACTTATCTCGAACCAAATCAAGTTCATTCTAGAGCTCTCCCCTTCCGACGGCTTGCGTTGGACCATACGCAGCTGTGAAGCACCACCTGAACCCCAAGGATGTGTCGAGAAGAATGACCGATTTTGGAGTCCTAAGCAATAACGATACCCCCAACTAAACCCACAGATTCGATCTCTACCCAATCCACAGTCCGCAATCCCTAGACAGAATCAGGGATCTTTTTATCAATCCTTTGAAGCTTAATCTCTTGGAAAGAAATAATCAGCGCTTTCCACCTACGGCACATATCTTTGATGAGCATCCTCTTCCTAAGACATCCTAGCCTGCGAACATTCCAACAAAGCATCTTCATCTTGGAATAGACTTACCCCTCTTTCCCCTTCTAAGACCTTCATGATCCAACAATAAAAGGCTCCTATCAGGACCAAGACACAGAAGTTTGTGCCTACCTTTTGTCGAATTCAATGACTTTTTAGGTACTATAACAGGGGGAATTGTTGTACCATTCTCTTTCGCAAACTAAAATAACGTTAAGTAGTCATCGTCCCTGTCCCCAAACTGAACTTTGAGAGATCTGCCGACATGATTCATCACAGTTCTTAACCATCTCTTCTTTTGAGCCGACAACACTTGAAAGGCCACCATATCCTCTGACGACACCCTCCTGGGTTTATTCGAGATCTGACCAACTACCATTTCCCCACAAGACGCCAATTCCACCTTCAATGGGATGATGTCTAAGACTTCCCGAAAGTCTCTGATCCTAGGATCAGGGGCCTTGATCACCGATCCAAGCACAATTGAAGAGGGCCCTGTATCCAAATTAAGAGAAGAGGGATGATTCTCCTCCACAATGCACGCCTCCGTGATGTGTTCTCCTACTAGCCTCGCAGCACTATTCTAAATATATGTCGTAAGAGCCAGCGTTGTAACTGGTCAAAGAGAGAATGAAATAGAGTCGGGACTTAAAATAAAGGGGCTAAAGTTGGACTCCAAACGAACGAGATCCCCAGAATCCAACTCACTTGAGTCCTAAGGTACGTGTGTCGTGCCCATTGCTTCCGCGTCTGTCACTTAAAGAACTGGAGCTAAACCCTGGGGACGCGTTAAATGGAATAAACTCCAATGCTCTAACCCCACCACCCGAACCTCCACCCAAACCAAGCTCCAAGGGTCGGGAAGAGGTTTGGTGTCCCGAAGCTATGATCGCATCCATGACCTTGATAGAGATCTCCTTAATTTCCTCCACACGTCCCCTCTACCAGGTTTGGACCAAACCAGGTTCCAAAGCTCTCTCTTGAGCTTCCCCAACACGTGTCATTCGCTCATTGCCCCTCTATAGTAGTGTATGACGGCCACATCTGTTGCCACTTATCATTCGGTGCTCCTCCACACAATGGCTTACCGTGCCCCACAAACGCCATTAAAGCAAGGAAGAAGCTCTGAGACTGAACACCTGTCGGGATAGCCGACTCGCGTCTTCTTCGGAAGAACACAACCAATTCCTTGACTATCGAAATCAACATTTCCGAATCCTCCACTTGGATTGAGAGCATCAACAAAGATGGGGCCAATTTCTGCTTCTTAACAAATAGTCTCACCACTCTGACCTCTAACCCCTCCTCTGTCGCCGGATCAACCAACAACAACTCTCCCAAACATTCCCCCATCGTTTGGAAGATCTCTAGAAGCTAGAGTTAGAGAGTAATACCGTCACTGAGAACCAAACCCTCTCCCAACCCAGGATAGAGGCCTCTTGTTGTTCGTGTACCCAGGGCATCAACAATAAGTGTAATCCAAAGCAGAAAATAATTAACATTCAAAGAAAAGCAAGAAGTTAAAACATGTGCACCTAATTTCTCCAGTGAAATAATAAATAACAATGGAAAAGAAAAATCAACCAAGGCGAGGAACCAGGTCGCTCTCCTGAAGACAATTTGCACATTATTTTTTTTTGAGAAGTCACGGTAAAGATTGTATTAAAAGAGAGATATTACAGGGAAGAGAATAGAATGCTTGCTGAGAAAGCAGAAGAAACTAAACTCCAAGGAAAAGAAGGTCATAGCCCTTCAGAAATTCAACATGAACAACCCATTCTAAGATAAAGCGCTTAGCCTTTGAGGCGACGGCAGGACCGGAATTAGCAATATCCCTGAAACATCTGTCATTTCTTTCTTCCCAGACTGACCACCACACAATGAGAATAGCCATTCTCCAAAGCCGAGTCCTATGCTTACCAAAATTGAACCCATGCCACGCCTTGATAAGCTTATCCAACGAATCAGGAAAACGCCAACTGATATTAAAACATCTGCAGAATTCAGACCAGATTGGAGTGATGAAGGGCCAATGAAGAAGGAGGTGGTCGACCGTTTCTTCATTCTTCATGCAGCATAAACGGATATTTACTAGAGGCATCCCTCTTTTTTTCAGATTGTCCATCGTCGGGATCCTTTTCTTACTAGCCAGCCAGCCAAAAGCATAGATCTTTGGAGGAGCCGAATACTTCCAAATGTGCTTAAACTGCAGCCCGTTAATTGTAACAGCACTATCCAAGGCATTATAAAAAGATTGTTCTAAAATTAGAAGATTGTTCTAGATCCGTTGTTGCGACTGCCTTTGAGATGCAACTGCTGATCGACTACAATGGTCGACTCCAACACTACAACAGTTTGATGCTCGGTATATGGTGGAAAAACGAATAACCGAAAGATTAATCATACTTAAAAGGATCAGCAAAGCTTTTCTTGTTTTCCAATGAATGTGGAGAAAGAGAGAGAGAGTGCGGCTAGAGTTATTTCGTTAATCGCCTTTGGGTTTTCTCCTTAAGATAAATTATATAGTAATACCCAACATCCACATAGTAGACACTTGGCGCTGAGGTGGTTACCAACATTACAATGAACGTTCACAACACCGTTACAGTAATGTGCGTCTAAAATCAGCAAAACTCGGTAAAAAGGCGCAAAATAAAAAGAGAAAAAATCACTCATGCAAAAAAGCCCGAGCCCAGCCCGGCACGCACGACATAACGCGGCATGGCGGACACGCGTGTTGTCTTTGGCATACCCAAGAGCTAACAAAGGCTATGTACATAAACTTCAATATAAATGCAAAAAAATAAAATAAAATAAAATAATAATAAAAAATCTTCCTTTCTATCTGATGTGGGACTATTCCCACAAGCAACTTTTCAAAAGACAGAATGTCACTTTTTATCCCTCACTTTTAGTTTAAAAAAAAAAAAAAAAAACTAACAAAACCAACAATCCTCCACTATTTTTTAAAATTAAAAGACATATGAGTATCAAATATAAGCGTGCATAAACCAAGGTGTTACGTAGACTTGAACATTTACTTAGTGGGAAGTAATCCCTTACCATAGACTTATGGACAGAGCTTTACAAAACTAAACTATTGAACAATAAGATCAGTACTTTACACACACACAAGATTACTTCCTTGGTGTATATGAACATAATGCACTTTAAAGTCGTGTGCTAATCCCAATTTCATGGGCGTTCTAGAGAATTAGCCAAATTCTTATAGAAGGCGGCCAACCGACCACACGTTAACACTTATATAGGTGAGTTTATCAAGAATGCATTTGTGACCATGCATCCCATCCATAAGGACTATAGAACTCATTAAAAGGTTTGACCTCATCCTCCTATATGTAACAAGTAGCACTGGATAAACATCAGAATGGGACAAGAAACCCAATTTCCTTAATCTAGTGCCACCTAGAACTACTTGGTAACTCGTTTGTCCCATTAAACTTGTTTTCTAGGATCTCCAGTCATTCAAGTTGGGTTACCATCACAAGTAGTTCATTCAATTGGCTTAAGTCCCATTTCCTTCGATGTATTATAGATTTTTCCCCTTACAAGGTCCTTAGTTAAAGGATCTGTCAAGTTCTCTAGCGATCTAATTTCATTTATGGAGACCACTCATTTAAGTAGTTGTCTTATCTGTTGTGTTTATGGCTTATCAGTCTCCTCTTACGATTATATTATGCATTGTTAGCACGCTTAATGACTACATTACTATCACAATTTAGTTTAACAATAGGAACCGATTTACTCCAAAATGGTAATTCTTAACCATTCAGCCTCTTCTGCAATGGAGGTCAAAGCTATAAGCTCAGACTCCATAGTAGAGTTAGAGATAGTAGATTGTTTTTTGGACTACCAAGTTACAACTCCTCCATCCATGAGAAAGATGTAACTATTGATTGTCTTACGACCATCAAAAATGGAATTTCAATTAGCATCAGAATAACCTTCCAATACTGCTGGATATGTGTTGTAGTGTAAACCATAGTGCGAAGTCTTTTCCAAGTACTTAAGCACTCTACGAACAAATTCCTAATGCTCTTCACCGGAATTATTGGTAAACCTATTTAGTTTTCCCACAACATAAGCTATGTTTGGTCTAGTGTAGTTTATTACATAGATCAGATTACATATAATACTAGCATATTCATTATGAACCACACTTGTCTCTTTATTGGGATATAGGTGAATACTTGGATCAAAAGGAGTGCAAATAGGTTTGCAGTCCGCCCTATTGTATTTCTTAGAATGGATTCTATGTAATGAGATTATGTAAGAATTATCTCATCATGTTTCCTAATAATTTTGATCACCAGGATCACATTAGCTACTCCTAAGTCCTTCATTTCAAACTTGGTTGATAAAAAAGCATTGATTTGATTTATAATGGCGTTGTTAGACCCAAATATAAGTCATCAACATATAAACAAATGATGACACTCATAGAGCCATTATTTTTATAATATATACACTTGTCTACTTCATTTATGCTAGAGTCATCATCTCTGAGTATTGAATCAAACTTAGCATGTCACTGCTTAGGAGCATGTTTAAGACCACACAATGATTTAACTAATCTACATACCTTTAAAGGTTGAGCAGGATCTACAAACTCTTTGTATTACTCCATGTAGATCCCATCGTCGAGATCTCCATATAAAAAGGCAGTTTTGACATCCATTTGATGTATAATCAAATTACGTAAAGATGCAATAGTAATCAACACTCTAATGGATGCGATCCTATATATAGGAGAACAGGTATCAAAGAAATATATTCCTTCCTTCTGTCTGAATCCCTTGGCTACTAGTCTAGCTTTGTATTTATCTATATAACCATCAGGTTTTAGCTTCTTTCTAAAAACCCACTTACAACTCAGTGGTTTTAGACAATCAGGTAAGTCAACTAGATTCCATGTATGATTAACCATAATGGAGTCCATCTCGGTATCTATAGCCTCCTTCCAAAATGAGGCATCATGAGAAGACATGACCTCTTTGAATGAAACTGGATCACTCACTACATGGCCTCTTCTATGAGAATTTAGCTAATTTTCTAGAGCACTAATGAAATTACGATTAGCACATGGCGTTAAAGTGCATTATGTTCATATAATCATATACACGAAAGAAGTGGTGATCTTACGTGTGTGTGTGTGTGAAGTATTGATCTTACTGTTTAATAGCTTAGTTTTATAAGGCACTGTCCATTCCGTCTATGGTAAGAGATTACTTTTTACTAAGCAAAGGTTCAAATCTACGAATACCTTTGTTTATACATGCTAGATCTAATGCTCAAATATATTTTAATTTTAAAAAATAGTAGGGAATTGTTGATTTTGTTAGTTTTTTTTTTAAAAAAAACTAAAAGTATGAGAGAAAAGTGACATTTTGTCTTTTGAAAAGTTACTTATGAGAATAATCCCACATCGGATAGAAAAGAGAATTTTTTTTTTCTCCATTATATTAAAGTTTGGATAGCCTTTGTTAGCTCTTGGGTATAGTATGCCAAAGACTGCGCACACACGCGCCCGCCGGCCGTGCCGCATTGTGCATGTGTGTCGGGCTCAGGCTTGTCTACATGAGTGATTTTATTTTATTTTTCTCTTTATTTTTATGCCTTTTGACCAAGTCTTGTGGATTCTAAATGAACGTTATTGTAACGATGTTGTGACCGTTCATTGTAACATTGATAATCACATCAGCGCCAAGTGTTTGCTATGTAGGTGTTGGGTAGTATTATATAATTTATCTTAAGGAAAAAACTTACATGCAATTAACCAAAAAAACCTAACTACATTCTCTCTCTGTCTCTTTTTGTCTTCTTTAGAAAACAAGAAAAGCTTCATTGATCCATTTAGTTACAATTTATTTTTCGATTATTCATTTTTTCATTATATAATGAGCATCAAACCGTTGTGGTGTTGAAGTCAGTCATTGTAGCCAATCAACAGCTATATCTCAAAGACAGTCGCAACAACTAATCTGGAACAATCTTTTAGTTCAGAAGAGCAACCTAGTTCCACGCCTCCCCTAGTTTTTCTTTTTCATTGTTATTATTATTTCACCGGAGAAATCAATTGCACACATTTTAACTTCTTACTTTCCTTTGAATTTTAATTATTTTCTTCTTCGAATTATACTTAATATTGATATCCTTGTACGTGAACAACAATCTAAAGACAAATTCGTTCTGTACCCTTTATTTTCTGCTTAGGATTACACTTATTGTTGATATTCTAGGTACGTGAACAACACCTCTTCCCACCAATAGAGACGAAAGACGGATCCATCAGACGATAGGGATCCCGCAGTTAAAATCTTGTTGAGGTTCATCCCTTCCCTAAACGAAATCAACACCTCCGAGCTAGACAACTATCTTAGGAAAAAGTTACCCTCGCTAGTCTCCCCACCAACCAAGAGCCACCTATTTACCACATCTAGAGAGGTGCCCTCCCTCACCTCTACCACAAATCTCCACCGCAGAAGATCCCAGGCAGAATCGATGACCTTAGGATCCACCTGTAAGACCACCTCTCCATTAAGATTTTCTTTCCATATTCTTTTAGACACTAGAGAAGAGTCCCTCCCCAAGATGGATTTTTCCACACCTTCCTTAAAGACCTCCTCACAACCAAGCATTGCCTCCCTATAAGAAAGTTTGGACCTTTGGCCACTAGAACTAGCCCCGCCCCCTCTCAACACTTGGGGCAATGCTTCTTTGGCTTCTGCTACTCTCTTCTCAGAGGTTTTAGTAGCCCCCTTCTTTGTCGGCTTGAACTATTTTATTTTATTTTTTCTTTTTGAGAGCTAATGGAAACTTTATTAAAAAAATAAAAGCAAAGAAACAACAAAGCAAAAATAGAAAAACAGCAGAAAAAGGGAAAAAACTCGCTGAGAAAGCGAGAAGAAACCCCTCAGTTACAGAACAGATTGCAACCCTCAAACTTCTTCCGAGTTGGCTTGAATTTAGCTATACTTATGTTGTATTTGGCTCGTTGAACCCTCAAATTTCTTCTGATGGAGCGCCAAAATCACCTTTACTACATCCTGCTCCTTCAAGAGTCTCACAAAAGTGAACCCACTAATTTTCCCATAACCCTTTTCCCTCGGGATTACCACCTTCTGAACCTCTCCTTCCCTTTTGAAGACCCGACGGAAATGGATGTCGAGCCACACGTCTGGGAAGCTTTCCACAAAGAAAGTGGGGGAAAGCTCTCGAGGATTCGATGCACCTCCTCCCTTCTTTCTTACCCTGACCCAACCTTCTCTTTCTTCACCCCACTCTTCCTCAGCCTCCTTACCCCTCGAAGAACCCACCGCCACTTCCTTATCTTTAGCAGAACCCTTGCCCTCCTCCACAACTAAGTTCCATCTCTTGCCCTTCTCCTGGCCTTTGTAAAGCTCCTTTGACCATCCCTCTCCATTTCCCTTCTTGTGGATATAGACCTTCTCCTTGATTTCTCTAACTGGGACTACCGCGAGAGGTCGCCCATTTGCCCTGTTGCCATCTGCGAGAGGGATACCTCCTTGGCAAGATTGAATTTCTCCCTTCCCTGGATTCTCCGCGACAATCTGTTCTATCCCGCCTTAGTTCTTCTCTTCCTATGTTCCTGATGTGTTTCTAAGATTCTCTCCTCAAAGAAGCCTGCCTCGAGTAGCTATGAGTCGAAAAGCTATGCCTCGAAGTAGGAGACTCCTTGAGTCATGATTGACCGACCTGTAAAAAGGACAACCTGGACTAGAGTGAAAGCCACCATGCTGCCATGAGGTGGAAAAGGCTACTTGGACAAGAGGCCAAAGTGAGTGTATCCATAGACTAGACCACCGTGGACGTCAACTATGAAGCATGGTGGTGTGTTAAAATCCCCGGTGGTTTAAGAGCCTAACTTGGCACATTCCATTAATTTGAGGGCTTTTGGCATATATTGGTCAGGTACCTACAGGAATCTATTTCCTTGAAACACTTCCTTTCCACCTTTTGAGCTTCCAGGTAGCCAAACAACTGCGGACAGGTTTCTTGGTTGTGATTCAGAATTCATTGATTTAAAAAAGGAATGCGTATGTGCATTAGAGAATTATAACTTCTTGTGTAGGTTCTTCTCTTTATTTGGATGCCAGTAAATGGGGCTAACTACAAATGATTTACAGGTAAATCGTTTACAGTCTATGTTTGGAAAACTTTGGATGCTGAAAAATGCCTATAAATGATTTACAGGCTGTAAATCATTTACAGATTTCAGCCCCATTTGATTTACAGCCAAAAAGCTGTGATTTCATTTATAGGCTCTCCATTTACAGCCTAATGGCTATAAATGGAAAGATTGGCTCTCCATTTACAGGACTTAAACAATTTAAAAGTTATCCAAACACAGACTATCATTTACATGTAAATCATTTACAGCTTACAGCCAAACAGGACAGGCTGTAATGATTTACACACGTAAATCATTTACCACTTAAACCATTTACAGTCATCCAAACGACCCCTAAGGAGCCGTAATGTTCAGAGAAAATCAATGAAAAATAACTTGTGTTAGATGGAAGATATCCTGCAAAAGACATAGACCCTTTTCTCCCTTCTTTATTCTCCATATTCCTCTTCTTTTTGTTTTTCCACATAAGAGCTCATCTCGCGTCTGTTGCGACTCATGATCGCCAGCATGTGCCACCATTGGGGCCCACACGCTGAAATGATCCGATGACCGGAGCAATCAATCTTATGAATTCCATGCTATACTAGCAACCATAGGAAACTTATACTGAACAGATGATTCTGACCATCACTTCTAAATATCAAATGGCTCACATTCAACACATAAAAAATCGAAGGGCAAGATCATCAATGAAGCGTAATTATAGGATAATGTCCTATTTATGGTGGGACCAAGGAAATGGACGGTTCGTATCATCGGATCATCCCAGCATGTGGGCCCCGATGGGGCGACACAAGCTGGCAATCCTGAGTCGCGACAGAGGCAAAACGAACTCAAATAATACCCTAATTTCAAATTATTTATTTTAAAAAATAATTAATAAATAATAATAATAATAACGAAAAGGAAAGATGAAATCTAGATAGAGAGAGAGAGAGAGAGAGAGAGAGAGAGAGAGAGAGAGAGAGATGAGATGGAGATTCTAGTCGTCTTACCGCTGCCATTTTCGGATCGATGGAAGAAGGAAGAGCTGAGATTTTCAAAGAGAGAACGAATAATGGGGGGCGATTGGAGAGTGAGAGGGAATAGAAGGGCGAGGAGTTATTTGATACGCCACCGGCGAACGATGGTTTATACGCATGCAGCTGTCTATGGTGCACGTGATTATATGGAAACAATCCAAACCGTTGAAATGATAGCCCCACTTAGGTTTCCTTGTTCCAGACAGTCGTTTTGATTGGGTTGAATCCTGACCAGCCTCGAGCTGACGGTGGACCCGCCTTTCTAAATTTAAGCCGCTCTTCTGGTGGACCTTATAAGGGATAGGGCAAGGTCCCCGTGTTCCTCCTATCAGATGATCCTAGCCATCCAGTTGGTGGATTGCAAATGGACAATTAGAATAAACGTGGTGGATTGAAAAATGGACAGTGAAACGTTCGTGCTTAGAAGGAAAAAGATTAGTCAATTAGATGGTTAGGATCATCGGTCCCAAAATGGGCGAAATTTCTTAGGTATCTCCTATCCATGATGGGACCCACAATATAAATGGTTTGGATGGGACAATTTTCTTCATGGGGACGATCACATAGGTTGCAAGTTGGAAACATATGTTGGAGCTGCGTGGGGCCTACCATGATTGGTGAGTGCCATCCAACCCGTCCATTACATGCACACCTCTATGCCACGCTTACATCCCAAAAACCAGCATCATCCATAGCTCAGGTGGGCCACCAAAGGGAACAACGGGGGGCATTGGGGAGGGTGAAACCTACGGTAGAAACTTCCAGATGGAATGTGGGGTCCACCTTGATGTCTATATGTCATCCAATCCATTCATCAGTACACCCCCACCAGGATGATGGGACCTACGGACATTCACTGCATTCCAAAACTTCAGTGGGCCACAACAAAGTAAATGTATTGGTTTTAGACGAGATTTCACGTTGCTACAGTGATGTCTCAGGATGTACAGTGAAAATGTCAGGGCGTACTAGATGCACTATTTGGATTCCACATAAACGTCTCAGGTGGGCCTATGATATCTAGACCATCAAAACCAATGCGTCCATTGGTTTAAAAAAAAACTCACTGATCAGATGATCTAAACCGTCTAACTCTGCCCAGGAATCTGGCCTATGATATTTTACTCCATAACTAGGGTTGCAAATGGGCCAGGTTGGGTGAGGTCCAAGCTAACCCACTTACAATTCAATGGGTTGGATCAGATTGGGTTGAACTTGGGCTTAGTGAATTTTAAGTGGGTCGGGTCTTTTGAGTAATTGGTAGCGGGTAAGTTTCGGGCCAAAAGTCTAGGCCCATTCAATAAACGGGTAGGGCTCGAGCTGACCTGATCTAAACCCAACTACCACATATCTACCTCAATCCAACTATTTAAAATGTGATTCTTTACGTGGATGGGGCCCAATTAAAATTTTACAGTAACATGATCATCGCTTTCAAGATGGTAGACATTAAATGGGCGGTTAAGATGAACCCAAGCAATAGGCTGTCAATGGACCAGACTGGCCTGTCGGGCTTCGGGTCTGGCCCATTTCATAACATGCTTGGGCTGGAATAGTAGGCTCATGTTCTGGGCCTGGGCTAAAATTTAAGCCCGTTAATAACTGGGGTGGGCTCAAGCTATCCTAGCCCGTCCTTTTAGGATTTCTAGGGCATTTATCATGGACAATGGGCCACATTTGATGAATGGCCCGGATGTTACATAAAAGTGGGTGGCCAGGCTCGAGCCTGGGTTGCACTGGAGCTGGGCCGAGCATTATCATCAAGGGCCAGGTTTGGGCCTAGTTGTTGTTGCTGTCAGGCATGGATCGACCTCAACCTGGCCCCATTGACAGCTAGTCCTAGTCATGTGCATGTGTATGGATGGCCACATTATGCAGGAGCACCGGTGTTTCTCTAAGTAAGAAAACCTTACATAGTGGTAGAAAGGTTGTCTGGAAGCCCTAAAGTTCTCGACGTATAAATGGATTACAGGCAATCCGATTACAGGGGCTGTTTGGATGCATGTATTTATCTATAAAGGTTCTACAAGTCGTATAAATAGATTACTAACTTTTCGTTATAATCTAAAATTTGGTAAAAAGTTATGTTTCATATTACAAGTCTTTACAGCTAAAAATGCATTATACATGTTAGAACACAATAGTTAATATACACTCATGATATGTGGAGCCCACCATAGTATGAATGGTACATCCAATCTATCCATCGTGTACTTTCTTTGACGCTCTTCGGTGGCCCTAAAAAAATAGCTTGTCCATTGGTAAATGGACCACATGAGGGAATGATGGAGTGTTCGCCATTAAAAACTTCAAGATTGCATTTGGGGCCCACTATGATAGGTGGAAGACATCCAATCCATTTAGTGTGTGCATGCTTTAACCCTTTGAACCCTTACAAAAAATCAAGTCCTTGTGCAATTTGCGGATTTTAGAAGGTTTACGGCCAAGCTCTATGATATGAATACTTTATTCATTGTAAACAATTTATAAGCTACCCAAACCCACAATCTCTTTACCTGTTTAGATTACCATTTAAAAGCTAAATTGAATAACATATAAAACTAATTACTCATTAAACTCTTTTCAGGTATAATGTGTTTAAAACTCGGGCTCAGGCTTGTCTACATGATCATTTTCCCTTATATATATATATATTTTCCTTTTTCCTTTAACCAATTTTCTGCAGCGATAGCTTTGACCGAGTCTTCTGCAGATATTCATTTGACCGAATCTTCTAGAGGTATTCGTTTGGCCGAGTCTTTGGCACAAAAGAAGTATACGTTGGCCAACACCTGTGCGCCAGGTGTCTACCACGCCACTTTTTAAATTTTCTATAAATAGTAATGTGGAAAACCTAGAAGTGAATGAGAAGCGTAATCAGTTTTTAAATAAGTTTTTTCCCTTGATCGAAAACTCCACTTTCTATAATTTGTAAAGAGATATTTCGAGCATCAGCCATTTGATAATTGAGTCGGTCACTTTGAACCAAGAAGTGGTTGTATATCAAAGACATTCGTCGTAGGAAATCTGGATCGTACGTCCAGGTGATCCAACATGGTTAAATAGTTTTCGGGAAAGTGACATGGATCGGCACCTCTACTAAGTTTACTATAGCTGATATAATTTAAGTTTTTTAAATTTTTTTTATTTTTTAGATTTTCGATTCAAGTGCTTTCTTTCCAACTTACTATGTGAATTTCTGATCGTATTATCTGGTATTTAATTTACACTTCTCCATTTAGCATATTGATTTCTTGCATTGATCTAACAATCAGCCCTTGGGCTTAGGCCTAGCATTGAGGAACATACCAGATGGATGGAGTGACTTGCAATTATACAACATGGTGAGCCACAAACAGCTTGGGTGTTTTATGCGCGTATAAAACAATTGTTGTAGAGGATTCCAGACTGCAAAATGAACTCCACAATCAATGAAGAAATGACCAAACATTGGATGGCAAGGATCTTCCACTTTGAGAGAACTTCGTGGTTATGGTTCATCCAATGAAGGGGCCCACCAAGTGAACATTGTAGATCCTCCAATCATGGGCTTCACTTGTACAATCTTAAAACTTGAGGATCATAAATTTCCTTCCTACATACCAACCAAGAAATTTCCAAGTAGCTACACAGTATACAATCCAAGAAGATGATCATTCCAAGGAAAGAGAGGAAGCTGGCTGAAACATATAACCTTCATCAAATGCCTGAAGAGCCAGGCCCTCTAGTGTCTCATAAATCCTAACCGTTTGATGGTGGGCCCTATCCCCCACCTTAAAGCAATGAACCCTCTCCCCCACCTCAATACAACTGCATGCAGGGCTCTTCTTGATTCTCTGCTTCCTCATCTTCCTCCTCAATCTCAAAGCATCAGCCAAACACCCGGCCTCGGCGTAGATATTGCACAAAAGCACGCAATTCCCACCATTCTCACCCTCGATCTTGAACAGCTCATTCGCTGCCTTCTCTCCCAATCGAACGTCTCTGTGCAATCTACACGCACCCAACAGAGCACCCCAGACACTAGCTCCTGGGGCCATGGGCATGGCCTTGATCAAGCTCAATGCTTCACCAAGCCGTCCTGCTCGTCCCAAAAGATCCACCACACACGCATAGTGCTCCATTTTCAGTTCCACCCCATATAATCGTTTCATCGAATGGAACATATTGAGGCCCTCATCGATCAAGCCTGCATGACTACACGCAGAGAGAAGTGAGACGAATGTCACACCATCAGGTTTCAAACCTTCCTCCTCCATCAGATGAAAGAGCTCTAGAGCCTCGCAGCCACACCCATTAATCCCATATCCGCTCATCATCGCACTCCACAATACCAAATCCCTCCGTGGGCTGCATTCGAACACTTGACGTGCCGCCAAGACATCCCCGCATTTTGAGTACATCATCACGAGAGCAGTCTCAATGAAGATGTTCATCTCATTCCCCCTCCTCCTAACAAATTGATGTATCCACCTCCCTTGCACAATGGCCCCCGTCTCCCCACACGCACCCAGAACATTCACAACCGTCGTAGATGACGGCACAACACTGGTATCCTCCAACATTCGCTTAAACAGAGCTAGGACCATTTCAAAATCCCCCGCCTTCGAATACCCGCAAATCATCGTGTTCCAACAAACCACATCTCTTTGAGGCATTTTATCGAACAACTTCTGTGCATCGAGTTTTACAGAACCACATCGCTCATAAGCATCGATCAAAGCAGCACATACGAAAACATTCGCACCCAAATGTATGAATGACTTACATACATGGGCATGAACCTGCCGAGCTTCTTCGAGAAAGTCGCAGGATTTCAACAGGTAGGGGAAGGTGAATTCGTTGGGAATCAAACAGCAAGGTTCTTCACTATCATATACAGAAAGCATATGACCGAACATCTCAAGGGCGTCTTTATGGGTACGGTGGGACATTGAATATCCCTTGATCATTGCATTCCATAGGAATATGTTATTGTTTTCAACGGCGTCGAAGACGGAGCGAGCGTTGGAGATGGATTTGAAAGAGGAGTAGAGAGAGACGAGGCGGACCGCGAATGAAGGGTTGAGATGTAGGGATGATTTGAGCAGGTGGGCATGGATTTGATTGAGGTGAGAGAGGGTGTTGCATGAGTGGAGTAGAGTCTGTACGTGTTGGTTGGATGAAAGGCTGTTCGCCGCATGGGGTTGCATGGGATGGGTTGTACCAAAGCGTTGGGGAGATAGCGAGAGAGGAATGAAAGAACGCGGAGTGCCTGCGGCCCCCAACCGGTTGTATGAAGTTCCTGCGTACGGAAGCTAGGTGGGGCCCACTGACGTTTGTGTGGGACGTGGATTTGCTGTTTGACAGGTTAAGTAGCCAGCTACTGAAGTGACGTCACCGAGTTCTGTGGGCCCATCATTACGTATGTTTTGTATCTAAACCATCCATACATTTGGACAGATCATTTTAGGGCATGAGACAAAGAATGAGGAAGATCTAAAGCTGAAGTAGATCCCACTAAGAAAACAGTGAGGAGAGTGACTCCCACCGTTTAAACCTTCCTAAGGTCTACCATGATTTTTTTTTGAGATCTAATTTGAGTTAAAACGGATATGAAATAAGGGAAAGGGTAATTTTTTAATATAGACCTAATGTATCATCATTTTTTTTATTTGACTGAACAAAACTTACCTAATTAAACTAGACCTTTATTGTACGGGTGAGCTTAAAAAGATGAAAATACTCATACTTTTTCCAGCTGCCTTACCTTACAAACCAGAGTTTTTTTTGTCCAAAACTCTCTTTTTATACCTAAAAATCTACTTTGTTAGTATAAATTTTCTAATATTAAAAAAAAAAAAAAAAAAGCATACAAAGAAAGAGTCTACCATACTAATTTTTTATTAAAGAAAATACAAATAAAAGCTTAATCGTAAACTTTTGTAGCTTTTAGAAGTTTTTAACGGTAGGCATCACCCTCCCCCCGTTTTCTGTGGTGGGTCCACTAGAGCTTTAGATCTGACTCACTCATTATCTCGTCACCTAAATTAATCTCTAAAACTGGATGGACGGTGTAGATACAAAACATACATCCTGGTAATATCTACATAACTCGATTACGTCACTTCAGTAACAAGTCTCGCTACTCAGCCTGTAAGTAGCTAATCGGCATCCGTTTGTGTGATATCTACACGTCAAACCTTTTGTCAGCTCATTTTAGAATGTGAGTTAAAAATGAGGAAGCGGATTGGCTAGTGTACCACACACCACCGACCCAGCTGGCGTGTGTACGTGTCGTGTGAAGAGATCCGTGTTGTACGAACTAACGGTTCAAAGGAGATCATCAAAATTACATGGCCCCACGATGATGTATTTATTATATCCACACCGTTCATCCACTTGGAAAGATCATTTTAGAGCATGAGACCAAAAATGAGTCATATCCAAAGCTCAAGTGAACCACACCAAAAAATAGCTGTGGAGACAATAATTCTCACCATTAAAACTATCGTAGGATCTACCTTAACGTTTATTTTCCTTCCAATCTGCCCGAGAGGTCACACAGACTTAGATGAAGAGAAAAAAACAAATATCATATTGATCCAAAACTTATACTACCCCTTCACGGGTTTCAATGGTAGATGTCCAATCCCCTACTGATTTTTACAGTGCGGTCCACTTGATCTTCGAATCTTTTTTTTTTTTTTTAGCTCAAGCTTTACAACAAACTCGCAAAATGGACGGACGGCTTAGATATAACAGATACTTCGTGATGGGACTTATCGAACTTGGTGAACACATCATCCAGGTGTGCGGTGTGTGGTAGGCCGTAGCCAAATCCCAAGCCTAACATAAGCCCAGCGTATGCCTAGAACAGTAGGCCTTAGCCAAATCCCCATTAAAAAAAAATAAATTGATTGGACCACCTTGCTTGGAATTAATTATATCCCTATCTCCAGAAGTGAATGTTCCTAATTGATCCCTTGATCAAGTGGGCCATCTTTTTATAGAGAAGTAGAAACTTAGGAAAATTTAAAAAAAAAAAAAAAAAAAAGGGTTTACATACATCCATCTATTGATCAAGTGGGCGGCCCATGTACAAAGAAAAGGATGTTTAGAGGAACGAAATCAACGGTCTACATCTAAGATGCATGTGTCGCCGAACCGAGTATTCGACCAGCGTATTTGTAGCATAGGACACATGTACATATGAAATGGGGTAGGGCCCAGCTAGGCTAAGCCAGTTTCAGCTAGAATGGCTAAAATTGACATGAGTTAAGCTAATAGATCCAAGGACATTCCAAAACTGGGCTGGCTTGTTGGGTTTGTGGGCTTTGGTCTGTTTCGAGAGCCGATTGGGTCTGAAATACTAGGCCCAAGGGCTAGACCGGGCCTAAAGTTTAAGACCATTTATTAATCAGCTGGCTCAAGCTGTATATATGACCCCTTCAGTCTGGCCTGTTTGAACTTTCAAGGGCATTCTTTTCAATATCATGATTGATTGGGCAGGTAATGAAGGGCCCAGATCTTGCACATTCTAACGCTCGGGTCAGACTTGGGCCTCCCTTACATGCACTGTACCATGTATTCAAGAATGTGTGTATCATCGCCGATGGATCGAATTCACGTAAGTGGGCCATCTACTCATGTTGGACTAAAGTGGATGAACAGTCGTCCACATGTTCATAAAATAGATATCATGTAACACAAACCATGTATTATTTTTGCATAACATGAATGGGTTAAACATGCATTTCTTATGGAACCACAAGTTTTTTTTTTTATTTTTTTTATTTTTTTGTTTACTATCATGGGCCTACACATGAATGTGGTTAAAATGTATTTGTTATGTGATCAAACCACTCTACACCAACAGCCACTCATCAATGTGGTGTCGATGGGCCAATGTGAAATGGTTTACTATCAAATGGGCCCGAAAAACACAATCTGGCCCACTTATTGCGAGAGCCGCAAATTGCGCTTAGGACCACGAATATCAGGTGTTGGGACAGCTATGATAGTGGTTTGGGCCAAGGCAACCAAAAAAAAAAACCGTCTTCAACCTAAGGCCTATTTGGATGCCAGTGAAGTTATGTCAGCACACGTTATTTAGGTCATGCGGTTTTTTTATAGTATAGCATATTATTCTATCTTAGATTAGCTATACATTTTCTTCTTTAACAGTGATCCGGAATAGATAATAAAGATGAATTGTGGCACATATAGGACGAATGATGTGGTTGAATGATATGACACATATTTGGTTAACAAAGATTGATCGGTTGGCACCTGTTCACAAGTGGGGCACTGAAACTTGGACGATCACGAATGTGGTAGGTTTGGCTCGTGTGACAAATTTGCATGGAACATGGATATAGTGTTCACGATTGCACTTATTAGGTATAAGATATCATCATTGTTAGTTTATCCTTTTAACAAAGACATTCTATCTTTGATAATCATTCATGTTAGGGAAGTATCTTTCTTATTTTTGAAGATTGTTCTTAAAACTGGGCACGGGATGACTCGTTTCGGCAAACTCGACTTGTCCGACTTATTCAGATCTAACTTGTCCAACTCGTTTAGACCTAACTCAAACTGAACTGAGTGGGTGAGTCGATGTGAACCGAGTAGACTTCATCTAATATGAACTCAAACCGAGTCGAGTTCAAGTCACCCAGTAACTTGACTTGACTCAACCTGAAATCTAACTCGGTACTGACTTGACTAGCTCAGAAACTACTAAACTCAACTCTCTCTCTCTCTCTCTCTCTCTCTCTCTCTCTCTCTCTCTATATATATATATATATATATATATATATATAGTACAATGCGCTCGAGCTGACGATAAGCTCCCGTGAGGTCGAGTTGTGTGGGCCCCACCGTGATATGTTTCCACCATCAACACCATGCATTTGATGGGTACCCTTTAAATTATGGGATATCCCAAAAATCGGTCGTTACGGAACTCAGGTGGGCCATACCATCTAAAACTATGTGAAGACACCATTAAAACATATAAAAGCACTTGGTGGGGCCCACCTGTGTTTTGCATGCGCCTGAAACTTGGTCTGAACCCTCATTCAAGTGGGACACACATAATGGATGGGCTGGATTTGCAAACTACATCTTGATTGGGCCTCAAAAATGGTTATGAATGTTTTAATGGTGCACGGCCCCTTCCCACTTCTGTATGTGGTGTGGCCCACACAAGTCACGGATTGACTTGATTTTTGAGACCTAGGCTCACTATGGAATGGTGCATCTGACTGATGGGGTTCGAAACGCATCATGGTGGGGCCCACACAGCTCGACATCATGGGGCGTTAAAATTAGCTATATATATATATTTAGGGAAAAGGTACAATGGGCTTGAGCTGACGATAAGCTCCCGTGAGGTCGAGCTGTGTGGGCCCCACCGTGATGCGTGTCAACCATTAACACCGTGCATTTCATGGGTACCCTTTAAATTATGGGATATCCCAAAAATCAGCCGTATACGGAACTCAGGTAGGCCATACCAACTAAAATTATGTGAAGACACCGTTAAAACATATAAAAGCACTTGGTGGGGCCCACCTGAGTTTTGCATGCGCCTGAAACTGGGTCTGAACCCTCATTCAAGTGGGACACACATAATGGATGGGCTAGATTTGCAAACCACATCTCGGTGGGCCCTCAAAAATGGTTATGAATGTTTTAATGGTGCACGGCCTCTCTCCACTTCTGTATGTGGTGTGGCCCACAAAAGTCACGGATTGACTTGATTTTTGAGACCTAAACCCATGAAGGAATTGTGCATTTGAGTGATGGGTAGATGTTCGAAACGCATCACGGTGAGGCCCACACAGCTCGACCTCATGGGGCGTTAAAATCAGCTCAGCGCAACCTTTTCCATATATATATATATATATATATATATATATATATATATATATATATATATATATATATATATATATATATATATATATGGGAAAAGGTACTATGCGCTTGAGCGTGATGATAAGCTCCCGTGAGGTCGAGCCGTGTGGGCCCCACCGTGATGCTTTCGAAGATCCACACATCCACCGGATGCACGATGGGTGGGCCCACATGGGATATCCCAAAATCAGCCGTCCATGTAACTTAGGTGCGCCATACTAAAATTAAGTGAATACACGCGAAAACATATAAAAGCACTTGGTGGGCCCCACGAGTTTTGATACCACCTAAAACTTGGTGCGAAATTACATTCAAGTGGGACACACATGATGGATGGGTGATTTGATCATCAAAACATCTCGAAAGGTCCCCACAAATGATTTTGAATGTTTGATGGTGCACGGCCCTCTCACTTCGTACGTGGTGTGGCCCACAAAAGTCACGGATTGACTTGATTTTTGAGTCGTATGGGCCCCCTGCGGAATGGTGCATCCGGCGATGGGATAGATGTTCGAAACGCATCACGGTGGGGCCCACATAGCTCGACCTCACGGGCGTTAAAATTACGCTCGAGTGCATAGTACCTTTTCCCATATATATATATATATATATATATATATATATATATATATATATATATATACACACACACACACACACACACACGGCTCACCGCGATACGTACGTACTACATACGAACATTTTTGAGAACTCATCATATCTGATGAGTCTCGCAAATCTGTATGGTCCACATGAAGCAGAACCTCATGAAACCCCTTGATACGAATTTTTACTTTGATCCAAAACTTTGGTGAGGCATGAAAAATGCAAACAGTTTCTTCCCTTGATTTGAATTTCTCTTTTATATGGCCCACAAGAATCTTAGATCATGGTAAAAATTCACCCCCTAAGATTTCATGGGATTCCGCATCTTATCGATCGTTCGGATTCGACACCCATGATACGTGTGCAAAAGTGCGCACGTGCGAAGGTGCGTAGGTGAGCATGCCTACACACACACACACACACACACACACGGAAACACTCACCTGCGAACCAGTTCGTACGTACTACATATGAACTTTTTTGAGAACTCATCCTATCTGATGAGTCTCGAAAATCTGAACGATCCACATGAAGCAGAACCTCATGAAACCCCCTAGTACAAAATTTTACTTTGATCCAAAACTTTGGTGGGCCATGAAAAATGCAAACAGTTTCTTCCCTTGATTTAAATTTCTATTTGGTATGGCCCACTAGAATCTTAGATCACTGTGAAATTTCACCCCCTTAAGTTTCATGGGATTCCGCATCTTATGGACCGTTCGGATTTGACACCCATGACACGTGTGCAAAGGTGCGTGCGCACGTGCATAGGTGAGCATGCCTCTCTCTCTCTCTCTCTATATATATATATATATATATATATATAATGTTTCGGAGCCAAGATGCTGTGTAGCTGATGGAGAGGCTGCAATTTCTGGCAAGTGCACTTAGGTTTTGAGTCATGATTTCAACTAGTGGATATCTGCTGCACCCGACCCGAATCGGTGACGACTTGACCAACTCGGTACTTGTGACAAGGTCAGAATTGGTCTGGATTAGTTCACGCTAGACTCGGACTCGGATCGGGTTAGACATGCTAGCCTCGGTACCGAGTCGGGTCGAGTTCAGGTTCGGTACAAAATTACAGATAAGCTGTCCATCTCAAATAGCTTATCTCAAAATAACTAGCTTGACTTCAAATGGCTTATCTCGAACTAATGAGTTGTCCCTGAAATTAAATGGTATGGAATTGTATTAGATGGAATTAACACCATTATTTCACAATGATTGCATGTATGAAAAAATCATGGTATTTTGACCATCCAATGTTTGGGATCGAATTCTTCTAATGGAATAATCATTGCACTCAACGAAACCTGTGTTTGTAGACTATAGAATTATAATCAATCGACCATATTCATAATTGATGTTGATCACTTGTACACGTATATAAATCGAATGCCACATGTAAAGAAAATGCATATGGATGAATGGGGTGGATAAATTACAAGCATTAATGTAAAGCCCATGGATGCATTAGATTTCAAAGTCCATCAGAAGTCCTGCATGTAACCGAATGCAAACATCATAATCCTTCTCATTGTTTCGAATTGCCCGTGCAATTTCATTCTAGGTAATTCCATCTAAGCCCATGTACCAAACATGCCCAAGTGAGTCTACCCATCAGCATCTTTATCTGTTGATACATGAACAATGATAGCAAAATGATGCTGCAAGTACAAATCAACATCACAGGAAGAATATACTTTTCAATTCTATTTATGGTGTAGGATTCATTACTAACCACTTCAAGCAAGCGGCTTCCTTGGATACCACAAGGGATCTTCATGGGTGTGAAACCATAGTCCTTATAAAATAATTGAAAACTCTATTATAAGATAGAATGTTTTTTATTTATAAAATTGTATGGTGGAAGATGAAATTAACTGATTTTTCACCTGTCAAATCAACTAATAAATAATAATTGATTAATTTATATATTATTCTCCTCTTAGAATTGGAGGAATCTGACTGTTGTGGTAGACAACTGTAGTAATTACCAAGTTGTGAATCGTGTAACTCCACCTTTAACTATATTATATTCTTCTTACATAAATTTTGTGGGGGTGGGGAGAAATCTAATAGACTAAGTAGAAGTGTGATTGAAGAAAGGTATATAAAGAAAGACAAACACAACTAATCCTATTAATCTAGCTGGAAAATTCGAGGCCTCTCCTCAAGTCTCCACATGAAAGGAAACTCTATACCGTATTCATCTTTATAGTGAAAACCACCTTGCATGCAAGTGATGCAATTAAGCAAAGTAAAACCTTAAAAGAAAGAGACGAGTCGAAGCCCAAAAGCTAAAGAGAAAGACAAGCGACAAGAGGTACAACAATTTATGTTATTTAGCAATATGCCTATGTTCACAGAGTAGCAATATGAGGCTTTCTTATTCACTAAAACAAAAGAAAATAAGACTATACGGCTTACTAATTGTTAGAAGAGTTGTGCACTGAAAAAGCAATCTGAACCTTCGTAACACCTGGCTTCTTCTGATATTCGGGTATCGAGTATCCATAGGTGTCACTACATTTATTTTTATCAGCTACGTGAATGCACATGCACACACTCCATTTACACTCAAGGACCTTTAAAATGTGCACACAGAACCTGAACTCTAGAAACCTGCCTCCAACAAAATTTTGTAGAATCTTATGATACGTCAAAATTGGGGTCTTGAATTGCTAAACCCAAAGTCCATCAGATCTACAATTGATAGTAGCCGATCTAGTGCTTAATCACCATAATTAAACCATCTGATCGACAAGTAGACCGCTAACGTTGATCTAAACTAAATTAGGAACCCTTAGAATAACCAAAATCAAACTTGGAAGATTATTCAATTGTTGGATTGATAGAATTTAACATTTAACCTAAAACCAGCGGTGTGGCCCACCTGCACACCCTTTTATTGTAAGGGAAGTATTTTGATAATAAAAATAAAGAAAATCACGCAAATCTAATCCATAAGTGTAATCTATAATATCCATTCACAAATTCACAATCAGAAATCAATTCTACAAAATTTAAATATAATACAATTACATAAATGTAATTATCAATAAATAAAAGCATACAAATCTAATCCAAATGCAAATCTAATTCAAAATGCAAATCTAATTCAAAATTCAATGAGATCAACTTGACTCAACACCACCCGACCCAACCCAACCCAACCGACCCACACCCAAACCAACCCAACCCAACCATAACTTGACCCATACCCGACCTAAACCAGCCCTAACTCGACACACACCCAACCTAACCCAACTAACCCAACCCGACCCAAACTCGAACCACACCCGACCCAACCCAACCCTAAGTCGACCCAACCGAGCCCCAACTTGACCCAACCCGACCCCCAAATCAAATATTCAAAGCCTAAAATCTCAATTTTGGATTAGTTTTAGAGGTAGATTGCGGTTAGAGTTGTACACGAGTCAAGCCGAGTTGAGCTTGGCACAACTCTTCTCGGCTTGGCCAGTAGCTAACCCCAGCTTGAACTCGGCTCAACTCGGTCCTCGAGCCTGACTGGCCATCTCGACTCAATTCGGTCAACAGCTTGGGCCAGTTCTAGTCGAGTTCGAGCCTGTGCGACATTTTCTCAAACATAGGGTGTATCTTCACTTTCTCACAAAATGCAAAACAGTAACAGAACTTTACATGTATTTCATCAAACACTCAGCGAGCAACATCAAAATCAAGATATGAGGGTAGTCTTATGATATAAAGTTTGTTTTGTAGTGATTTGTTTTGTATCCATTCCTTCCTCACCACCAACCGATCCCGCAGAGAATGTATGCACCCGAAACAACACTTCGTTGAGTCATTTCATCAAACGCTCGGCGAGTAGCATCAATACAAAATAACCGAGTTACTGAGCCAATTTGATCCGAGTTAATGTTCCATTCGAGTTGATTCGAGTTAAGGTTCGATCTGAGTTATGTTGAGCTCGGGCATGTTCAAACTCGGCTCGAAATTTTTTCAAGCTCCAAAAACCAGCTCGACTCAGTTCGAATCCAATTTCGAGCCGAGACGAGTCGAGTTGAGCGAGTTGACCGAGCTAACTTGATTCGTGTACAACTCTACTTGCTGTTGAGAGAGAGAGAGAGAGAGAGAGAGTCTAGTGAGTGTGGGTCATGTGGCTAAGATGCTGAGTCGAGCTTGGGCGGCTAGTGAGTGAGAGAGAGAGAGAGAGAGAGAGAGAGAGAGAGAGAGAGAGTCACGGGCGGGCGTGACGGATAAAAAAAAGTAAGAAAGGGACGAGTAGGGTATGAGTTTTTTTTTTTTTTTTGTTTATATATATATATATATATATATATATATATATATATATATATATATATATATATATATATATATATATATATGAGACGAATCAAACTTCACTTCGCTTGACCTCACCTCATTTTCAAACAAGCCGGTTCATGTGAAGCTTAGCTCACCTCGAGTCGCCATTCAGGCCAAGTTAAATTGAGCTAGATCGAGCCAGGCGGAACGAGTTTTTCAAGTTAGATTGACTTGTGTAAAGCCCTATTTATGAGGAAAATTTTTTATAGTCTTGTTGCTTATGACACTTGATATGCAGGCACTTAGAAATGGTACATGTGGCATATTTTAACTCATATAAAAATAAATAAATTATAGTCTTGTTGTTTATGACACTTGATATGCAGGCACTTAGAAATGGTACATGTGGCATATTTTAACTCACATTAAACCGACTAAATTGTAGAACCCACTGTTTCTAAGTTGTGGCCTAAAAATAAGAATGGTTGAACAATCCTAACCTCTGATTTGTGGAAACTTGTTTTTGCAAATAAAACCGTTGGATGCTTTTCATAATATTAATAGTTAGATAACCAAATAAAAGCAAATACTTTGGTCCATGGTACATCTAAATTGGTACCCATAATTTAGACGGTTTAGTTTAAATTACTTGTATGACGTGTGAAATTTCTCATTAATTTCTAGCCGCTTGTGTATCATCCACTACACTCTGCCAGAGTATCAATATATTTCTCTTTGTAAACCTTACTACTGATTAGTCACTAATTAAACAATATCATATCGACTTTTTGGTAGGCAATGCTTCTCTTTCAAAGAAAATGTGAGACCGGATCCGTACAAGCCTTTGTAGGTTAAGCTTAACCGGATATTGCGATGTATGGGCCCCATCGTGACATGATCATGACATCTAATCCGTCCATCATGTGTGCCCCTCATGTCTTCCCTGTCTCCAAAAGTCAGGTGGGCCACACGACAGGCAAAGAGCTGGATGGGGACACCCACGTTTAAAAACTTTGCACATTTTTTTTCCTGATGAATGGAAACTCGGAAAATTATGCCACTCCAAAACTCAGGTGGCTCGCACCACATGATTTTAGAGGTTTTAGGCATGATTCACATGGTGTGGCCCACCTGAGTTTGATGGGTGGATTGGATGTGATGCACACATAGCAGTGGGACGGCACATTGCTTTGTAGGTTAATCTTAAACTACAAAGCTTTTGCATTGAATCCAGCCATTGAAAATGTAAGTGATGCTTGCAGATTCTTCTTTTGGACCAGGTGGACCCACCTACCATCATGGTGGACTATTGGATAGGAGAGGTCCACCGTGAATTACATATAAACCCTAGATTACCACCAGAAGATGAGCACGGCCATCATCTCATGATGATGATTTTTGGAGCATGTGCAGCTAATGGGCTGTACTGTTGGCTCAACTCGGTCCTCGAACTTGATTGGCCAGCTCGGCTAGGTTTGGTTAGTAACTCGGGTCAATTCAAGTCACGTTCAAGACTGTGCAACATTTTCTCAACCACAGAATGCATCTTTAATTTTTCATGGAATGCAAAACAATAACAACACTTTACAGGTACTTCATCAAACACTATGTGGACACCGTTAAAATTAAGATATGAGAATAGTTTTATAACGTAAGATTATTATTATTATTTTTTTAGTGATTTGTTTTGTATTCAATCCTTTCTCACCAACCGATAATCCCACGGAGAATATATACACCCGAAACAATACTCTTTTGAGTCATCTCATCAAACACTTGTCCAGCAACATCAATATCAAAATAACCCAGTCACCGAGATGACACGAACCGAGTCAATTCAAGTTGAGGTTCCGTCGGAGCCGAGGAAACCTTGGAGAAGATCCAACTTGGCTCAAAAATATTTCAAGCTCCAGAACCAGCTCGACTCAGTCTGAATTCAATTTGAAGCCGAGCGAGTCGAGCTTTTCCGAAGTGAGCTGACCGAGATAACTCCACTCGTGTACAGCTAATGGTAGGTCCCTTCGTGCGGGGACAGGTGCGGTGATTACGACCGTTGTGCTGATGGACCCCTCTCTCAGAAGAAGAGTAAAAGCTTTCTTATTATTGATAAAAGTGAACGTGAGTACAGGAGCCATAAGCTGTTCTTTTTTATAAAGGTCGGTACAAGGTATTTTTAGTACAAGATATTTTAGATAGTCAGAGTGAGCTATGTAGAATCCTTCATTAACTCCTTGCAGATTTTGTAGGGCTATACTTCTTCTTTTGATGAGTTGGAATCATCATTTTGAAATTCAAATTCTTTTGATGAGTTGGAATCACGCTGGTTATTTTGAAATTCAAATTCTTTTGATGAGTTGGAATCACGCTGGTTATTTTGAAATTCAAATTCTTTTGATGAGTTGAAATCACGCTGGTTATTACCCTCCCGCAAACTTGGCCAGGGGTAGAGGTGAAGTTTGTTTCTGATATGTTGCAAGAGTGCTTTTGACAGTGGTTTTGTGAATATGTCAGCAACTTGATTGCAAGTGGAGACATGACGAGTAACAAGAAGACCAAGAGCAACCCACTCTCGCACAAAATGATAATCCAGTTCGATGTGTTTGCTACGAGCATGAAAGACGGGATTGACAGTCATATGTAAAGATCTCATACTATCACAGAATAGAACCGGTGGATGTGGCATTGGAATATTTAAGTCACGAAGTAGAAAAGTGAGCCAGATGAGCTCAGCAGTGGCATGGGCCATGGCTTGATATTTAGCCTCCGTACTAGAGCGAGAGACGATGTTTTTTTTTTTTTTTTTGCACACCAAGAAATGAGATTCTGTCCGAGAAAAGTGCAGTAACCAGAAGTGGACCGTCTGGTGGAAGGATATCCTGCCCAATCTACATTAGAGAAGGCATATAGATCAAGTGTAGAGTGTGAAGAAAAATGGAGATCAAGGTGTATAGTACCCTTGACATAACGAAGTATCCGTCGCACCATCTTCACATGCGCAAGTGTAGGTGCATTCATAAATTGGGAATCATAATTAACACAAAATGAAATGTCAAGTCGAGTAAGTGTAAGATACTGAAGTGCTCCTATAATACTTCTGAAATGTTGGGGATCCTCCAGTGGTGTGGTGTCGTCAAGACCTTTGGGAGTGCTTATGGGTTTACAGTCTACCAATTGTGTTTTTCCAAGGATGGTAAGAGCAGTGACAAGTGAAGTCCATCTTGTGTTGGAGTAATCTGAACACCCAAGAAGTGGTGAAGAGGGTCAAGATCCTTCATCACAAATTCGGAACTCAAGATTTTGATATTGTCCAATAGCGTTTGATTGAAACCTGTGAGAAGCATATCATCCACACATAGAAGTAGAATTAAGGTGTCATGTGGAGAGTGTAAAATAAATAATGAAGGATAAAAAAAAAAAACCATGATGGATCAGAAAAGCACTAAAGCTATCAAACCAGGCTTGTGGAGCTTGTTTCAAACCGTAGAGAGCTCGTTGTAGCTTGCAAACATATTGAGGATGGTTGGGATCGGTCATGCTAGGAGGTTGGTCCATGTAGATGTCCTCCGTGATGTTACCATGAAGAAAAGCATTCTTTACGTCAAGTTGATGTATGTCCCAATGTCGAACCAGAGCGAAACTGATGACTAGTCGTATGGTGCCAGGTTTGATGACTGGTGAGAATGCCTCTGTATAGTCAATGTTGTCTTGTTGGTGGTAGCCTTTGGCAACAAGTCTGGCTTTCAATCGATCAAGTAAACCATCAGCTTTGAGTTTTGAGTTGAATACCCACTTCGAGCCAATGACATGCATGTGGCGTTGGCGAGGAACGAGCTTCCAAGTGTGATTATGATGTAGAGCCTCAAGCTCTTCAAGCATTGCCGACCTCCAACCTGCATGACTGAGAGCAGATTGCACGTTTCGTGGCTCTCGAGGGACATCTTGTGTGCTTACTATCAACGCATATTTTGAATTTGGTTTCTGAATTCCATGTTATGATCGGGTAACAATTCGGTGTGGGGGTGATAAAGTTGGCATTGTTGTTTCCTCGAGTTGTGTACTATGGTCCTGTAAATGCACCAAAGAATCAGTGTTAGAAAGCATAAATTGTCGGGAAGTATTACAAGGGAGACAAGTATTAGGATGGGCAGTGTTATCATCACGAAGAGAATTTGGTGGAGAGGGATGCTCAGTTGGGAGGTGCGTATTGGATGATTAAGCTGGGAGGTCTAGATGAGACGTTAGTGAATCATGTCTCATAGATGATGGTGAAGTTGGCGATTCAAGTAAATGGCCTCGATATTGAGGCGAATTGTCCAGGTGTTGAACCACCTGCACATTTTGTCCTTTGTCATGAGTAGGGGTCATATTGCTTAGGATGTATGGATTTGGTAAAGGAATGTCAAAACCACTAGAACCTGCAGAAGAGATAGAAGACTTAGATTGATCAATAGGTAGATTGATCAATAGGCAACGTAATCCATGATGGGTTTTTTTGACCCTTCGTCGACCGGTCGTGAGCCCTGCTCGACCGGTCGAAGGCTAGTTTTGACCAGTCGTAGGAGTCGAGCCATGGCACGACTCAAAGTCCAGCGACTATGGACTAATTTTCTTCGGGGTGCTTGACCAATCGACCGAGGTGCTCGACCGGTCGAAGGTGTCTCTCGACCGGTCGTGGACTCGTTTCGACCAGTTGAGGTTACGTAGATTCGTTCCACGATTTTGCGCGGATTTCGTGTCGCAAGTCCTTTCGCAACTGGGATGCGGAAAGGAGTTTCCTAAAACTTTAAATAGGAGTTCCTAGGGTTTTCTAGGCATGACAAGAGAGTTTCCTAAAGCTTTATAAAGGATTTGCTAAAGGGTTTAGGGCTATCAAAGGTGAGAGAGAGAGGAAGCTTATAGAAGGGAGATTATGCTCGTGGAGGCTATCTACTGTGCAACCTATATCTCAGCGCTTCTATGTCCTCGTAATCGGTGAGATCTCTCCGTTTTTCTTTATTTCTCTCATTGTTTATCCACTCCTGCATGAGTGAAGAAGTTTGTAACATTCTACTTCATAGTGGATTGTTGATCTGGATGAGGTCCCGTGGTTTTTACCTCTTTGAGGGTTTTCCACGTAAAAATCTCTTATGTGGTGTGTGATTGATGCATTGATTATTTTCATTGCTTTATTATCCATAATTCTGGTTTATTCTAGAGGGCTAGATCCTAAGGTTTTGTGCAAGGCCCCCAACAAAGTGGTATCAGAGCGAGGTTCATTGAACGGGTCGGATCGGTTTTGAATTATGGAAGGTGGCTCATCAAGGATGATCAGTCTCAATGGTTCTAACTGGACCATATGGAAGGCTAAGATGGAGGACTTGCTTTACTGCAAGGACCTATATTCTTCAATTTTAGGCATATCAGCAAAATCCAAGGATATGACTGATGATGATTGGAAAAAGATGGACTGAAAGGCGGTGAGGTTTGTTAAACAATGGTTGGATGATTCAGTGTTCCACCATGTGTTTATGGAAACCTTAGTCGCTAGCTTATGGCTGAAATTACAAGGGCTATATGAGAGGAAGACAGCCGTTAGTAAAAATTTTCTAATAAGGCAACTTGTGAATCTCAAGTTCAAGGATGGTAGTTTTGTGGCCGAGCACATAAATGAGGTCAGAAATATAGTGAACCAACTCACCTCTATGAAGATGGTCCTAGATGATGAATTGCAGGCTTTACTATTGTTTAGTTCATTGCCTGACAGTTGGGAGACATTGGTAGTGTCTCTAAGTAACTCCGAGCCAGACGGAAAAATATCCATGGAATATGTAACTAGTTGTCTCTTTAATGAGGAGACAAGGAGGAAGTCTCAGGGGTCTACTCAGCAAGAGGCCCTTGTGACACAGGAACGGGGGAGAGGAAAGAACAAGAAGAGCGGGAAGGCCCGAGATAAATCAAGAGGTAAGTCGAGTAACAGGAAAAATGTTGATTGTTGGAATTGTGGCAAGAAGGGCCACTACAAGCATGAATGTTGTGGTAAGAAAAACAATAAGAAAGGAAAAGGAAAGGAAGATAAATCAGATTCCACTGCGGTCGCTTCAGATGGCGACATCGTAGTTATTCTTTCTGTAGATCTTGATGTACGTCTCATGGCTACGAGTCAGGACACCGACTAGGTGATAGACTCGGGAGCTTCTTTTCATGCGACTCCACGCAGGGACTCCTTCACAAGCTACAAGTCAGGTGACTATGGGACTATGAAGATGGAAATTCTGGCGTGTCAAAAATTGTGGGAGTCGGTGATATTTGTGTGAAGACCGATGTGAGCTGCACATTGGTTCTCAGGGATGTGAGGCATATCCTAGACCTTCGCCTCAACTTGATGTCGACGGGAAGGTTGAATGATGATGGCTATGAAAGTCGGTTTGCTGGTGGACGATGAAAGCTCATCAAGGGTTCATTGATTGTGGCCAGAGGAAAGCAGTGTTGCACCCTTTACCAGGAAAGTGTCAGTATGTGTAAGGGTGGGTTGAACGCAGCGAAAGATTCAGCTATTGACATGTGGCACAGGCGTCTAGGCCACATGAGTGAAAAAGGGCTTCAGCTACTAGTGAGGAAGCGGCTCCTTCCAGACATGATAGGTACACCTCTCAAAACATGTCTTGATTGTTTATCAGGGAAACAACATAGAGTTTCATTTGTTAAATCTGTTTCTCATGTTAATAAAGTGCATGTATTAGATTTGGTTTATTCTGATGTTTGTGGTCCTATGAGGACAAAAACCTTGGGTGGGGCATTGTATTTTGTTGCTTTTATAGATGATGCATCTAGAAGGATTTAGGTTTATGCTTTGAAATCCAAGGACGAGGTATTTGGTGTGTTTAAATTGTTTTATGCTATTGTCGAGAGAGAGAGAGAGAGAGAGAGAGAGAGAGAGAGGTAGACCATTGAAGTGCATCGGCACCGACAATGGTGGTGAATACATTAGCGACTTTCATGAGTACTGCAAGTCCCTGGGTATACAGCATGAACAGACGGTTCTCAAGACCCCCCTGCATAATGGTGTAGCTAAGCGAATGAATCGCACCATTGTAGAGAGAATCAGATGCATGTTATCCCATGCAAAATTGCCCAAGACATTCTGAGGAGAAGCAATGCACACGGTAGTGTATTTGATAAACAGGTGGAGAAGTACCTGAGAAGGTGTGGACTGGACAAGATCCATCGTATAGTCATCTCAGGGTATTTGGATGCAGGACATCCGTTCACGTACCTAAGGACGAGAGGTCCAAGCTCGATATGAAGATCAGGCAGTGTGTGTTCTTAGAGTACGGTGATGAAAAATTCGGTTACAGATTATGGGATCCGATCGAGAGGAAGCTCGTCAGGAGCAGAGATGTGGTTTTCTTTAGAGATCAGTGTATAAAAGACATTGGTAAGCCAGAGAAGAACCAGCCTAGTTCAAGTGAGATAGAGGACATGGATTCGGTTACTCTTCCCGTGGTGCCTGATGACAGGAGAGTACAGCAAGGTGCAGAGGACGATGAAGTTCATTCAGAAGATAGACCAGGGGAGCAGCCCCCACTTGATCTACCTATTGAGCCACAGGTGAGGAGGTCATCTAGGGACAAACGGTCGTCTAAGAGGTACTCGTCACATGAGTATATTATGCTGACTGATGGGGGAGATGCAGAAGATTATTCTAAAGCCCTAGCCAACAAACATAAGGGGGAGTGGTTGAAAGCTATGCAAGAGGAGATAGAATCCTTGCATAAGAACCACACTTATGATATGGTGAAACTGCCTAAGGGCAAGAAAGCTCTAAGCAATAAGTGGGTGTTCAAAAAGAAGATTGAATAGAAGAATTCACGGACGAGGTTCAAGGCCAGACTTATAGTGAAAGGGTTTGGTCAGAGGAAAGGTATAGACTTCGAGGAGATATTCTCACCAGTGGTGAAGATGACATCCATACGGATGTTACTTGGGTTGGCGGCTAGCATGGATTTGGAGATAGAGCAGTTAGATGTTAAAACTGCCTTCCTCCATGATGACCTAGAAGAAGAGATCTACATGCACCAACCAGAGGGGTTCAAAGTCAAGGGCAAAGAGCATATGGTGTGTAGGCTGAGGAAGAGCTTGTATGGGCTGAAACAAGCTCCACGACAATGGTACAAGAAGTTCGACTCGTTTATGTTGAAACATGGGTATGACAGAACGGAGTTGGACCACTGTGTGTTCACGTGCAAGTTCTCAGATGGTGATTTCAGTTCTGCTATTATACTTGATGACATTCTCATTATGGGAAAAGACATCAAGAAGATCGACAGGCTGAAACAGGAGTTGGGCAAGTCTTTTGCGATGAAAGACTTGGGTCCGACTAGACAGATCCTAGGAATGGAGATAACCCGTGAGAGAAGCAGCAGCTGTCACAAGAGCGGTATATTGAGAAAGTCCTAGAGTGGTTTAATATGAATGCAGCGAAGCCGGTCAGTACTCCACTAGATGGTCACTTCAGATTAAGCGACAGGTAGTGTCCCAAGATGAAGGCAGAGGTGAAGAGATATAGAAGATACCCTACGCGTCAGTAGTAGGAACTTTGATGTATGCTATAGTGTGTACATACCCAGACATAGCATATACGGTTAGTGTTGTCAGCCGGTATCTTGCCAATCCTGGCAAAGAGCATTGGGCAGCGGTTAAGTGGATACTGCGGTATTTAAGAGGCTCATCCAGGTTGAGCCTATGCTATGATGATGGTAAACCTGTGTTAGAGGGTTACACAGATGCAGATATGGCAGGTGACATAGACTCCAAGAAGTCTACATCGGGGTTCATGTTCACGTTTACAGGGAGATTGGTTTCCTGGCAGAGCAAGCTACAGAAGGTCGTAGCGTTGTCGACGACAGATGTAACGCCCTGAAAATCGGAGGTCGAGCATAAACTCGACTCCCGAGTTCCAACGCATCACTTATGCAACAAAATGAATGATGATTGAATGTGATCGGTATTAGTGCAATGAACATGAGTGAGATTAAGCCAAAACAACATATCATACTCCAGAGACAGTTAAATTTGCAAGCGGAAGACTGTGATAGATAGATAAAATATATAAACTGTGGTGGGTCTCCAGAGTGTGATAAAGTTACCAGGTTAAATAATTACAAGTATGATTTTAAATTATACCAAGTTGTGTAGTGTGATCTAGTCAACATCCCTGTAGCCCCGACAATCAAGGCACGGCTCTCACAAAGCCACCAAAAAACAGCATATACGAGGAAGCATTCTCGTCGTCATCGAAGTCCAGCTCCGCCTCAGAAGTAGCGTCGCCATCTGCAATCAGACAAAGTCTGGTGGGTGTTCGGAACACCGTCCCATATCGTGGGAGTGAGTGATGAACTCAGTGGAACAATAAAGCATAGGTTAACATATTATCAATTCAGTCAAGCAGTAATAATAAAGCAGTACAATCAAACAATTTTAACTACTCTTATTTAATGCAAGTATGAAATGACATGATGTATGCCCTTACCAGACCACCCTCATGCGACATCATCTTACATTCGCGAATGCGTCCATCCCTCAGTGCTCCACATCTACCAGGCACATGCAGTGCGATGATGAGCATGATTACCGAATAATTATTAGTTCATTTCAAACAGCAGTATTGGGAAACTAAGGTACCTCCCTTGTATCATTCCCAAACATGATCCATTCTAGGGTCGTCAGTCCTAGTTAATCTCATACGATATTATGGTTTGAGAGGCGTAGCGAAGGCATCACAAAGGGCTCGTCACCCGTCAGCACGGATACAGATCTCACCGTATGCGGCTCAATTGCTGGTTGTCAGCTCGAATACAAGTCTCACCGTACTCGGCTCAACTCATGCTCTAGTTGCTGTGAAGGGCTCATCGCCAATCACAGACCTTAGAGTATACTCGAAGACACTACGGAGGACTCGTCGCCCGTCAGTACGAATACAGGTCTCACCGTACTCGGCTCTCGCCGTAGGTGTCGACAGCTCGAATATAGTGTCTCATACCACCATAATCGGCTCACGAGTCTGGTTGCTCACTGGTCACTACGGGGAGGCACATAGCCCAACAACGTAGGTCGACAAAATTTCGACCACGGTGTCCCATACCATCATGCCCACTCATGAGGCTTAAAGCAGATTGAGGTACCATGGTTAACGGGATTTCTTGGTAAGTTTGGTACCCAGGTTCAAGCGGTAGGCCCAAACATGGTGAACATACATAAGACAGTCGGGTTGCTTGACGAGCTCGGCTAGCTCAGCGCACAACAAGTTGAACGATATGAAGCGCATAAGCACTTCGTGTGGCCAACCACTATCGTCAACCGCAAAGACGACTCGGGTTCGTCGAACACATCTCACGTGGCAAATGGATCATAGCCACAAATCCAATTCTGGTACCGATTGTCTGGACTATAATCATAGCCCCAAACACAATCAATTCCTAACCATAGCATGTGAAGTACAACATGATAACATAGTAATTCAAGAACACTAGCAATCATGTTATAAAGCATGTCATAAAGCATGTTAATAAACAAGTTACAAAGCATGTTCAAAAGCATGTTGTAAAGCACTATACAAATAGGGATACAAATACATATATTTCATAAGTGAGTGGTTAGAGTAAACAACCACATGGAGGGTATCATACATGACTCTAAGATAGTTGAGAACCCCATCTCAGCACCTACCTAAGGCACTAACACTTACGCACTTACACTCACAAGCAATTTCACCAACACTTGGAATGCACTAATTCAACATACATGACGTATGTTAGAGGAAAGTGCACTAGGGTTGTCCCTTTACCAAACTAGTATTTTATACGTATATATCATATTCATACAGCAAATAATCATGATAATTACATCAGCAAAATTTATACGCATGGGGTATTTTCTAGGATACCCAATTTCGACATACATAGCATTTACAAGGGAACTTGTATTACGGCGATTCCTTTCGCCAAGCAATTATTTTATCCGCACATAATATATTTATACAACAATTAATCATGACAAACACCTCGCTAAAATATACATGTATACGGTACTTCTTACAATACCGTATTTCTACATACAGTGTTTATTAGTAAACATATATTTAGGCGAATGCTTTCGCCAAATAAGTATTTTATCCATACGTCATATATCCATATGACAAATAAACATGTCAAACACATTTCCATAAAAAATACGTATACGGTATTTTATACGAATACCTAGAGTATGTGAAATTCCAAATTCTATAATTTTAATCGAAACAGAAAACGGAAAGCACTTTGTACATGTGCAATTGCATGCAGATCATGAATCTACCATTATCTGACATTGAAAGCGTTGAAAACCGCAACCTATACACCTAAAGTCCTCACCTTGTGTCGTAGAATCGTAACGGAGTCGGTATGTTTGCTAAGCTTCCGTAAACGGCAGATTGGCGACCTAAAGAATGGAATAGGTTAGCTATTTCATAACCTATAACCTATACAACCCTAAAACAGGTTAGGGTTAGGGTTTCTTACCTAGAAACGACGCCGGAATCGCCGGGAAAGCGATATAAATCAGGCGGTGGAGCCTGAATAGCGGCAGGGAACAGCAGCAGGGAGTTCCTCCTACATCTCCCACACTTTCTCTCTCTTTTCTCTCTCTCAAATCCAAATTCGTATGGCTGAAATGGGAGAGGGTTTAAGGTCCTTATATAGTCTAAAACTTCACCAAAATAGACTTCTAGACAAGGTTCACCTAGGTTATAACCAAAGCAAAACTTTTTCAGCTCAACGAAGGACTTCTGGCGGGCCTCCTTAAGCCAAAGGTCGGACTTAAGCTCACTAACGCTGGATCTATGTTCTATTAAGTTTTCGTTTCGGTCGGGATTCTAGATCACGCGTGGCAGACCAGTTTCAGTTCGACGGTCAGTAGGTCTCGATCAGAGATTCCGAGTACATGTAAATGTGTATGAAATTTTTCCTGATCCGAGAGTGTAATTTGGTCAGATTCTGACGGTCTGGTTGCTTAAAACTGATCCGCAACCGACGAGTCTCAGATTACTATTCAAGATATTTATTTTGTAAAGAAATAAGTGTTTTCACACTCTCACGCTCCGGACTCAAGCGAACAGCCGTGGGACACTGGCTAGATTTGATTTCTGAAATGGTTGTCAAGCCCAACGAGGCGGTCCTAAGTCCTTAACTTCGTTTTATTCGGACTCTCGACGTGCGGTCTAGATCTAATACGGAGTTTCAACGTGCTCCCGAGAGCAGTCGGTTAATGAGTTTGATCCTAGGCTTTAGGGTAACCTAGCGTCAATGATTCTACAAGTTTTGGGTCTTGCAGATCGTATTTAAAGCGATTCAAACGGATTTCGTAGCTAATCTGGTTTCGCACTTAGTTACTTTGTCTCATTTCTAAAAGATTTAGTCCTAAGTGATTTCTGGTCGAGGTGGTACTTAGTCCTTTGTAGTTTGTGTAAAAAGAGTGATCCAAGGTATACTAATTAGCTAGTTTAAGATAGTGTCTAGGGTGGAAGTTCTTAGAAAAATTGGAAGATCAAGGTGGTGAAGGGTGAGATTTGTGAAGAAAATGGGTTCAAAGGCAGCTTTAGACATTGGGATTCAGTTTTGACAAGTTAATGAGGTGTTAGGATCGACTCATTGCCTAAGGACGTCTAATCCCAGGTTGGCAAAAATCTGGGGTGTTACAATCTACCCCCCTTAAAATAAAATTTCGTCCCCGAAATTGGCTAAGGGTAATAAGGGAAGATTTCTATTATTTTATTTGCCTAAGACTTATTGGTTCCAAGTTTCTACGCATGGTAGGGTATGTTCTAGCTGGTTCATTTTAGTCTACCCTCCTTAAAACTTATTTCTTTATCCATTTCTCATGCCCTGATGGTTTGCTATAATTTATTTCTTTGCCTATTTGGAGTCTTGACGATAATTCCCACCAATTTAGAGTAAGATAGCTGTTTTCATTATTTGACCAACACAGAGAGACGGTAATAGTGGGCTCGATACCGATACATCGATCATCTACCAGGCCAGGGTAGGAAGCTCATCGTATCACCGAATCCTGGTGGATCTCGGTCTTCTCTCAACTGCAAAGTGAGTCCATTGGTAGTCGCCAGATTGAGAATTGGGTCAAGCCGCGAATGTTTCGCAGTTGTATATTTCAGTAACTCCGTAGTCCGATCACTCTAGAAACGTAGGGAATGTCCATCATTAAAAGGTTCAAATTGTTTATTCTAAGGTTGCCCTTTAGGTCTTAGTCTAAGAGAGTCCTCGTTATTATCTATGTCAAAGGAAATGGTGAATCAAATCTTTCTAGATCATGCTAAATCGGTTTCTCATATTAGAACTTGCTAGGGCTTCTATAATGTGCGTATGTTAACGAGCACCGTTTCGATCCTGGGCTAGTGGAGTAGGGTCCACCACGCTTCCGCTGCACCACCCAGATCAAAGAGATGCAATAGGTGACCTAACCAGATTGGGCTCATAATGTTCTACCCCCCTTAAAATTTTATTTTCACCCTCAAGGCTTAAGATTTATGTCCTGCTCCGTATATCGGAACAAGGTGTAATTTATAACCTATCCTTGACATGAAATGAGATGCGGTCTCCCACTACATCAGTCTTGGTACCTAGGATTATAGAAAGAGGCTATCACGGATGGGTGTGAGTTTGAGGCAAGATGCCTAATTCTACCAAGGAATTTTTTTTTGTCGTAGTCCAGACTTATCCTATTTAATCATGTCTAGCTTAATAGGCAGGCTATCTTTTTACGTTCATAAGCACAATATGTATGCCGACATGGCATGTGATTTGGGACCTAATTCCTAACTGTCTGTTGCCCATTTGGGCAATTCCTTAGGCCTAAAAGACAAAGTCTCTATCAGCTATATACTCCTAACACTTTTCAAAGACAAAATTATAAACTTTTAGTTGTAAATGGTCGGGCCAACACGGAAAGAAAATTGTGTAGTGGGTCTGAGTCGGTTAAGCCGAATAACTAAGTCTATTATTCAATTGGCTTAGCATAATTAATTAGTCTTTTACTTTCCTTAGCCTAATCAGTAGTCTAGTCTTAATTTAGGAGTAGCGGAAAACCATAGGTGTAGTCCAAAGTCTATGCTCATACGCTAGATGATTTCACATAATTTCTAATACAAGGAAGAGTTTTATCACTTAGGGTCAAAGTTGTCTAATTGGAATTGAGTTGCCTACACTTGACGCTCGAGCATTCCACACATGTTCATACTCACTAAGAAGATCCTGGGGTTTACATTATTAATTTGCTGGATTTCCTATACGGTTAGGTCTATCGAATTCTAGGAGCACCGCTCTAGGTTCAAATCTCTAGGGTCTATTTGTCAAATAACCATTTACTCTAAAAGCTTAAACTGTCAGAGTGTGGTGGGTTAATGTATATCAAGGGACTTTATCACTTCAACACTATTTGGCCAGTGGTCTTAAGTTGTATTACTAATCCTTCCTCAGGATTGGGAATGACATGTTTGGTAGGAGGGTGGGTGGGGATTAAAATTAATATCATAGGCTTTGGAAAATGAGTCTTGTGTGGGAAAGCGTGAGGTGAGAGTTCCAAATCCCAGGATGAGGAATTTCTAAGTGTAATAGGAAAACCCGGGATGTACTTCTAATTGCATACATTCCAAACATGGCGTTGGAAAACATGGGATACACCAATCTAGGGACCATACCCTACACATACATTTATTATTACTTTTACAATTCTATCCACCATAAACTCACCTAATGCAATTTGGCCGAACGGGCCCTAAACGTTCTCAAACATCTAAAACATTTTACCAACTACTACACCTATCAACATGAAAACATAACCACCCTGAGACAGTAGCCCATGCAAACTACAAGACAACATTTGGATGAGCTCGGATAGAGCCATGGAAAATGAGAATAAGGGGAAACGGGGGCTGGAGTTTTTGGTTCTCCATGGACTTGAGCCTCAACAGGGATTGTAAAGGCCAAAAAGGCAGGGAATGAAGAAGGTAAAAGGGAGAAATGAGATAAGTTAGAAGGCTACATGATTTTGAGTCACAAATGGGCCATGTAAAAGCCTAAATGAGAGAGAACGGAGAGGGTAGGGGGTAGGTTATGTTGTAAACGTTGGAGGAGGATGATTTGGGCAGGAAATGATGAAATGAGTGATTAGAGGGAAGGTTTGAGAGGGAAAACAGCAAGTTGAAAAGAGAAAAGGGGCTTGGAGGGGCATTTGAGAGAGAGAAGGGCAAAATGATGCAAAATGGGGGTCCCCCAGAAAATTTGGTAGGCACCATACGGGCTTAGGGAAGTTCTACGCCTTTTCTGGCATTTCTATTTGGTCTATTATTTTAATTATTTTTTTAGTAGTTCATCATCAAGTATACTTCATCTTCACCAAATTTCATTAGATTTTGTCTTGTAGAAAAATTCTAAAACTTCTAGAAGCAGCAGCTGTCCAAACTAATAACTTTCGGACAGTTGACACAACGATCCATATTTAACTATATTAAATATTTTATTATATTTTTAACTTATTTTTATATGAAACTAAACTTATCAATATTAAATCTGGCTTTTGAATCACTTAAATCGGAGTTATAACGAGGGAGATATGACTTTTTGAAGTCGGACCAAAATCGCAGAAAATAAGTGGCCGAAAACGGGCCAGCAAGGAACTGCGGCCCGCCCGGGCCCGCTGGACCGCGGTCCACCGCGGTAACCGCGGTTCCACCGCAGTCCGCCTTGTCCAGCATCGCACCACTGCAGCTCGGTGGTGTTCTCCACCCTCCCAAGAGGCTAATGGTACCCCGGGTCAGCCCCGGGTCCCCCCGGATTGACGCGTGTGGCCCACGACTGCATTTCGAGTCGTTTCGGGTCAAATCGGACGTATCTTGCAATTTGGAATGAGTTATCTGACATATAATATATGATTTTAGGGTAGAACGAGCTAATCTATCCAAATAACCTATTTAATTGGTTAGATTCTAAAGTTTGAATGGTCAAAAGTTCAATTTATACATATATTTACTATTTATAATAACTTTTTGTTTAAGTATTATTCTTCATCATTTATATGTTAGAATTTTTATCTGGTATAAAAGGATTTAGAAAAAATTGAAGAATGAAGTGGTGCAAGGAGAGGTTTTGAAGGAATTGGGTAAAAAGGGGTTTTAGGCTTTGGTGTTGTGGTTGACCCACAACCTAAGAACATTCATTTTTATGGAACGACTCAAACCTATCAATTGACGACCTAGAGGTGATTTGAGATCGTTTCGTGCAATCATTGATGCCTACAGGTCCAATCTCTACGGTTGGTCTCAACCAATTGTGTTATTTGGCAAAATTAGAACCTAAGTCTGTTTCTACATTCCGTTGCTCCCTCTTAAGTCAAAGTGCGTCATAGTGCGTCGTGTGACCATAACCCAGGTCTAGTTTAATCCAAATCATGCTCTGATATCATCTTGTAACGCCTTGAAAATCGGAGGTCGAGCATAAACTCAACTCCCGAGTTCCAACGCATCACTTATGCAACAAAATAAATGATGATTGAATGTGATCGGTATTAGTGCAATGAACATGAGTGAGATTAAGCCAAAACAGCATATCATACTCCAGAGACAGTTAAATTTGCAAGCGGAAGACTGTGATAGATAGATAAAATATATAAACTGTGGTGGGTCTCCAGAGTGTGATAAAGTTACCAGGTTAAATAATTACAAGTATGATTTTAAATTATACCAAGTTGTGTAGTGTGATCTAGTCAACATCCCTGTAGCCCCGACAATCAAGGCACGACTCTCACGAAGCCGCCGGAAAACAGCATATACGAGGAAGCATTCTCGTCGTCATAGAAGTCCGGCTCCGCCTCAGAAATAGCGTCACCATCTGCAATCAGACAAAGTCTGGTGGGTGTTCGGAACACCGTCCCATATCGTGGGAGTGAGTGATGAACTCAGTGGAACAATAAAGCATAGGTTAACATATTATCAATTCAGTCAAGCAGTAATAATAAAGCAGTACAATCAAACAATTTTAACTACTCTTATTTAATGCAAGTATGAAATGATATGATGTATGCCCTTACCAAACCACCCTCATGCGACATCATCTTACGTTCGCAAATGCGTCCATCCCTCAGTGCTCCACATCTACCAGGCACATGCAGTGCACTGATGAGCATGATTACCGAGTAATTATTAGTTCATTTCAAACAGCATTATTGGGAAACTAAGGTACCTCCCTTGTATCATTCCCAAACATGATCCATTCTAGGGTCGTCAGTCCTAGTTAATCTCATACGATATTATGGTTTGAGAGGCGTAGCGAAGGCATCACAAAGGGCTCGTCACCCGTCAGCACGGATATAGATCTCACCGTATGCGGCTCAATTGTTGGTTGTCAGCTCGAATACAGGTCTCACCATACTCGGCTCAATCGCTAGCCGTCAGCTCGAATACAAATCTCACCGTACTCGGCTCAACTCATGCTCTAGTTGCTGTGAAGAGCTCGTCGCCAATCACAGACCTTAGAGTATACTCGAAGTAACTACGGAGGACTCGTCGCCCGTCAGCACGAATACAGGTCTCACCGTACTCGGCTCTCGCCGTAGGTGTCGACAGCTCGAATATAGTGTCCCATACCACCATAATCGGCTCACGAGTCCGGTTGCTCATTGGTCACTACGGGAGGCACATAGCCCATTTACAGAGGCCGACAACCCTCGACCACGGTGTCCCATACCACCATGCCCGGCTCATGAGTCTTAGCGGATCGAGGTACCATGGTTAACGGGATTTCACCTGGTAAGTTTGGTACCCTAGGTTCAAGCGGGCCCAAACATGGTGAACATACATAAGACAGATCGGGTTGCTTGACGAGCTCGGCTAGCTCAAGCGCACAACAAGTTGAACGATATGAAGCGCATAAGCACTTCGTGTGGCCAACCACTATCGTCAACCGCAAGCGACTGTCGGGTTCGTCGAACACATCTCACGTGGCAAATGGATCATAGCCACAAATCCACTCAGTACCGATTGTCCTGGACTATAATCATAGCCCCAAACACAATCAATTCCTAACCATAGCATGTGAAGTACAACATGATAACATAGTAATTCAAGAACACTAGCAATCATGTTATAAAGCATGTCATAAAGCATGTTAATAAACAAGTTACAAAGCATGTTCAAAAGCATGTTGTAAAGCACTATACAAATAGGGATACAAATACATATATTTCATAAGTGAGTGGTTAGAGTAAACAACCACATGGAGGGTATCATACATGACTCTAAGATAGTTGAGAACCCCATCTCAGCACCTACCTAAGGCACTAACACTTACGCACTTACACTCACAAGCAATTTCACCAACACTTGGAATGCACTAATTCAACATACATGACGTATGTTAGAGGAAAGTGCACTAGGGTTGTCCCTTTACCAAACTAGTATTTTATACGTATATATCATATTCATACAGCAAATACCTAGAGTATGTGAAATTCCAAATTCTACAATTTTAATCGAAACAGAAAACGGAAAGCACTTTGTACATGTGCAATTGCATGCAGATCATGAATCTACCATTATCTGACATTGAAAGCGTTGAAAACCGCAACCTATACACCTAAAGTCCTCACCTTGTGTCGTAGAATCGTAACGGAGTCGGTATGTTTGCTAAGCTTCCGTAAACGGCAGATTGGACGACCTAAAGAATGGAATAGGTTAGCTATTTCATAACCTATAACCTATACAACCCTAAAACAGGTTAGGGTTAGGTTTCTTACCAAACGACGCCATAACAAGAGGAATCGCCGGAAAGCGATATAAATCAAAGCGGTGGAGCCCAGAATAGCGGCGAGGGAAGAAATGAATAGAGGGAGTTCCTCCCACATCTCCCACACTTTCTCTCTCTTTTCTCTCTCTCAAATCCAAATTCATATGGCTGAAATAGGAGAGGGTTTAAGGTCCTTATATAGTCTAAAACTTCACCAAAATAGACTTCTAGACAAGGTTCACCTAGGTTATAACCAAAGCGGAACTTTTTGAATTTCAACGAAGGACTTTTAGCGGGCCTCCTTGAGCCAAAGGTCGGACTTAAGCTCACTAACGCTGGATCTATGTTCTATTAAGTTTTCGTTTCGGTCGGGATTCCAGATCACGCGTGGCGGACCAGTTTCAGTTCGACGGTCAGTAGGTCTCGATCGGAGATTCCGAGTACATGTAAATGTGTATGAAATTTTTCCTGATCCGAGGGTGTAATTTGGTCGATTTCGGATGACATGTCTGGTTGCTTAAAACTGATCCGCAACCGACGAGTCTCAGATTACTATTCAAGATATTTATTTTGTAAAGAAATAAGTGTTTTCACACTCTCACGCTCTAGACTCAAGCAAACAGCCGTGGGACACTGGCTGGATTTGATTTCTGAGATGGTTGTCAAGCCCAACGAGGTGGTCTTAAGTCCTTAACTTCGTTTTATTCGGACTCTCGACGTGCGGTCTAGATCTAATACGGAGTTTCAACGTGCTCCCGAGAGCAGTCGGTTAATGAGTTTGATCCTAGGCTTTAGGGTAACCTAGCGTCAATGATTCTACAAGTTTTGGGTCTTGCAGATCGTATTTAAAGCGATTCAAACGGATTTCGTAGCTAATCTGGTTTCGCACTTAGTTACTTTGTCTCATTTCTAAAAGATTTAGTCCTAAGTGATTTCTGGTCGAGGTGGTACTTAGTCCTTTGTAGTTTGTGTAAAAAGAGTGATCCAAGGTATACTAATTAGCTAGTTTAAGATAATGTCTAGGGTGGAAGTTCTTAGAAAAATTGGAAGATCAAGGTGGCGAAGGGTGAGATTTGTGAAGAAAATGGGTTCAAAGGCAGCTTTAGACATTGGGATTCAGTTCTGACAAGTTAATGAGGTGTTAAGATCGACCCATTGCCTAAGGACGTCCAATCCCAGGTTGGCAAAAATCCGGGGTGTTACAACAGAGGCCGAGTACATTGCAGTCACAGAGGCATGCAAAGAGATGCTTTGGATGAAGAGATTCCTACAAGAACTTAGCTTAAACCAGGAGAAGCACGTGGTCTATTGCGATAATCAAAGTGTTATACACTTGAGCAAGAATCCAAGTCAGCATTCTAAGTCAAAGCACATGGAGATTCGGTATCACTAGATCAGGGATACTTTGGAGTAGAAGGTGTTACAGCTTGAGAAGGTCCACACAGACGATAATGGGTCAAACATAATGACTAAGGCCTTGCTCAAGGGCAAATTTGAGGTTTGTAGAAACCTGGCTGGCTTGAAGAAAGTGGATCCTTCCTGAGTCAAAAAGGGGGAGATTTGATGAATTTTTTTGACCCGTCATTGACCGGTCGCAATCCCTGCTCAACCGGTCAAAGGCTGGTTTCGACCAGTCGTAGGAGTCGAACCGTGGCACGACTCAAAGTCCAGCAACTGCGGACTAATTTTCTCCAAGGTGCTTGACCAGTCGACTGAGGTGCTCGACCGGTCGGAGGTGGCTCTCGACCGGTCATGGACTCGTTTCGACCTATCGAGGTTACGTAGATTCGTTCCGCGATTTTACGCGGATTTCGTGTCGCAAGTCCTTTCGCAACTGGGATGCGGAAAGGAGTTTCCTAACTTTAAATAGGAGTTCCTAGGATTTTTTAGGCATGACAAGAGGGTTTCCTAAATCTTTACAAGGGATTTGCTAAAGGGTTTAGGGCTATCAAAGGTGAGAGAGAGAGGAAGCTTATAGAAGGGAGATTATGCTCGTGGAGGTTATCTACTGTGCAACCTATATCTCAGCGCTTCTATGTCCTCGTAATCAGTGAGATCTCTCCATTTTTCTTTATTTCTCTCATTGTTTATCCACTCCTGCGTGAGTGAAGAAATTTGTAACATTTTACTTCATAGTGGATTGTTGACCTAGACGAGGTCTAGTAGTTTTTACCTCTTTGAGGGTTTTCCACGTTAAAATCTCTTGTGTGGTGTGTGATTGATGCATTGATTATTTTCATTGCTTTATTATCCATAATTCTGGTTTATTCTGGAGGGATAGATCCTAAGGTTTTGTGCAAGGCCCCCAACAATCCAAGAGTCAAAATATTGAGCCGCCGATCCACGGTTGGTAACATGGTACGTGTACAATTATCTTTGAAAGGAAAGCTGGTTTTATCAAAGACTACATGTCGTGAGGTGAAGATTTTTTTTACTAAAGGGGTGAAAGCATTTGTACCCTTTGTGTTTGTCACTATATCCAATAAAAACACAAGTTACGATCTTTAGATCAAATTTGTTTGTCCTTGTATCCCAGGTATAAGGAAAACATTTAGATCCAAAAATACGTAAGGAGGAATAAATTGGATGAGTGCCATAAAGTTTAAAGAATGGTGTATCATTGTTAAGGGTAGAGGAAGGAAGACGATTGATAAGATATACCGCAGTTTGGAAAGCCTCAACCCATAGGTATAGAGGGGCATTAGAGTGAAATAACATAGTCATACTTAGTTCTCGAATAATGCGATGTCGTCTTTCAACCATTCCTGTTTGCTCTGGTGTGTAGGGACAAGAAATATGGTGAACTATATCCTGTGCTTGAAAGTGAGACGTTAGTCTTGTGTTGACAAATTCACCACCGCCATCAGAATGAAAGTTTTTGATTTTTTTATCAAATTGTCGCAGGACATATTGTTCAGAGACCAGAAAAGCATCTACAAAATCAGACTTATTTTTTAGGGAAACAATCCAAGTGTATCATGAATGATCATTAACCAAACAAGCATAATAACGAAATTTCCCTAGAGAGGTAACAGGTGCAGGTCCCCATAAATCACAATGAATTTTAATAAAAAAATCTGAACTGGTATTGTCTGAATAATAAAAAGGTAGTTTACTCAATTTGCCAAACTGACAACTGTCACAAATATGTCTTAACTTATTGGACCCTGAAACATCAATCAATCCCTTATTTTTGAGAACGTGAATAGTAGACTCTTGAGGATGGCCAAGACGCTGATGTCATACTTCTGCAGACCCAGATCTGGACCGATTGGAATAGTGAAGTTCAAGTGGACTGCTGAGGACATAAAGATCACCCTTGCGTGTTCCTGTCATTACCGTGTGACCCATCTTCCGATCCTTAAGACAAAAATTTGTATTAGAAAAATCATAGCTAACAGGATATTGATCAGTTAATTGACTAATGGAGAGGAGATTTTTGGCCAAGTATGGTACAAACAAAACATCATGTAAAAGGAAGTGTTGTGGTTTTATTGTTGATATAGGCATCTCCAATGGCTTTAATTGGTAGAGGTGTACCATCACCAATCAAAACAGAGTCTGAACCTATATAAGAACATAAATTTTTTAACATACCTTCGTTACCTGTGATGTGATTGGAAGCTCCTGTGTCCGTGGTCCATTCAATGTCGGCAATGGTGTTGTCGAGGGTGAGAGCAGTCAAGGCTTGTGGCACTTCGTCACGCTGCAGTGGAGGCTTTGGCACATACCAACATCCCATGACACCACAATACTGGCATTGATCATCTCGATACATTTCTCTTTCAGCAGAGGTCATTCTACATTGGCCAGGTGGAGGTGGTCTTCGGGCCATACTAGCTTGAGAGTTTTGATCATTGTTGTTGCAGCGAGACTGTTGATTGGAGTTTGAACCTGCAAAAAGAGTAGAGCCTGCAAGATTTGTGAGTTATTATAGGCTTGAAAACCTCTACCATTGGAGTTGAATGGAACTTATGACCCTCGGCTGTAATTAGCTTATTGTTGAGGGCGTTGTTTCTGGCCATGGAAGGCATATTGTGGAGTTTGAGAGGAGGCTCCAAACAAGGTCTGTCTTTGTTCATATCCACGTTGTTTCCGACTATAGAAGGGTATTACGGAGTTTGAGAGGAGGCTCTAAACAAGGTCTGTCTTTGTTCATATCCTTGAAGGAGAGATACCAGCTCAATATAGCTTGGACGTAGAGTTTTGAGCATCGTAGTGGCAAAAGTCTCATAGTTTAGACCAAGACTAATGAGCAGAGAAAAAACCTTGACCTTGTTCGTCACTGGGCAACCAATAGCGGCAAAGCTATCACACAAACTTTTGAATTTGCGAAGATGTTCAGCTAGAGAGATAGTCTCATCTTTGCGGTGATATGTGAGTTCCTGATGAAGAGTATACTCCTTTTCCTGAGAGTCCTGTGCGTAAGCCTCCTTGAGAGCATCCCAAACAACTTGCGAAGTCTCTAAACCAATGACTAAGTCGAGAGCTTGCTCAGTAAAAGTGCCTATGAGCCAACCTCGGAGTAGCCTATCAGATTTTCGCCAAGCAATAAATTCTTCTGTAAGATCGGTTGATGGTGATGGTTTCAATTTGGTAGGAGCTGCTATTGTACCTCTGAGATGTCCCACCAGATCCTGGCTTTCAACTAGAGCAAGGGCTTGCTCATGCCATAATGGGTAGTTTTCTTAGGAGAGTTTGAGGGTGATGAAGTTTCTTACGTTGAGTGAAAGGGACGCCATTGAAATTTGTGTGTAGTGGGCTCTGGGTACTCACACAACTTTGATACCAAGAAGAAGAGTAAAAAGCTTTCTTATTACTAATAAAAGTGAATGTGAGTACAAGAGCCATAAGTTGTTCTTTTTTATAGAGGTCAATACAAGGTATTTTTAGTACAAGATATTTTAGATAGTCAGAGTGAGCTGTGCAAAATCCTTCATTAACGCCTTGCAGATTTTGTAGCGCTATACTTCTTCTTTTGATGAGTTCGAATCATCATTTTGAAATTTAAATTCTTTTGATGAGTTGGAATCAGGCTGGTTATTTTGAAATTCAAATTCTTTTGATGAGTTGGAATTACGCTGGTTATTACTCTCCATGTGGATTCTCCTAAAAGCCATAAAAGATCTTGACTCTTCAAATACCTAGATTAGAGAAGAGCACGGCAATGATCTAGATTTTATTTTTTATTTTTAAAAGAAGTAGAACCATTGATGGCATGGATCGTCTAATGAGGTAGATGTACGGGCGGGGAAAGATCACATCCGTTGGAAATTAAGGTACTTACCATATGACCAAGCTATGTGGGGCTCACCGGTGATGTGCATGTGGAATCCAAACCGTCCATTTGGTATTTCCTAATATTCACTGTACATCTCAAGAATCATCTATCGGAAACTTAAGTTGGACAGACCAAAAGGAATCAAATGTTCAAGTGCATAGTGGATTAGGTGTTACCCGGATAACACCGTAGTGGGTGTTTCCCGACCGTGGGCCCACCTTGATGTATGTGTTGTATATCCACGCCGTCCATCAGTTTTACCATCTAATTTTATGGTTTGGTGCCAAAAATGAAATAGATCAAAATCTCAAGTGGATTACAACACAGGAAACAATGGTCATTGAATGCCCACCATTAAAAACTTCATAGGACCCACCATAATGTTTATTTTCCATCCAACATATTGATAAGGTCAAGCATATCTGGATGAAGGGATACACAAATATTAGTTTGATCCCTTTTGTGTTTTTAATTGTTAATAAGACACTGTTTTATGTGGCATGGTCCAGTTGAGATTTGGATCTTCTTTATTTTTGGGACCATGCCTTAAACTGAGTTGGAAAAACTGATGAACGACATGGATATAGAAAAAATAATCCGAGAGGAGGGATGGACGACATAGATAAATTGATATATCACAATGGGCCCGCCTAGAGAATTGCCCGTTCGGGGATAGAGATAGAGGTGTATACAAACCAAGCTAGCTCGGTTAGCTGGCTCAAATCGACTCGAAAAAGCTCGATTTGACTCAGTTCAAAGTTGAGTTCGAGCCGAGTCGAGCTGATTTTATGAGCTCGATTGTGAGTTCGAGTTGGCCCAGCTCGACTCGACTCGGATCGAACCCAACTCGAATCGAACTCGAATTGAACCAGTTCAGTGACTCGGTTACTTTGATATTGATGTTCTTCACCAAGTGTTTGATGAAATGACTCAAAGAAGTGTGGTTGGTGGCAAGGAAGGTATGTATATGAAACCAGCATTCTTTTTTGCTTAATTTTTATGTTACTTAGAAGGTGTTTGATAAAATACATGTAAAACTATTGCTATTGTCTTAAATATAGTGAGATTTTGAAGGTGTAGTTCAGGAGTTTGTGAAAATATTGCAATGGGAACTCAGCTTGAACTCAGGCTTGAATTGAGCCGAGCTATTGACTAAACCGATCAGAGCTGGCCTGTCAGGCTCGAGGACCGAACCGAGCCGAGTTTGAGCTAAGGCCAGCTCGACCCGGTTCGACTCCATGTACACCCCTGGATAGAGACCGGCGAGGGTAGGACGTAATCCATGTCTCGGGTATACAAAGCACGGTGGACCCCACATTCCATCTGAAAGTTTCTACGGTGGTTGTTATAGAAGATCAAGTTGAATTCGCTGAAAATCAGGAAGAATCCTCCATTGCCAAAATCAGTGCTACGAATACGGGATGAGGAGCTGTGATCCTGCGGATTTGATTTTGTAATGATAGCTGTTACACTTAAATTAGAATGATTGCTTAAAGTTCGGAAATCAGTTGTAATTATATGTATATATATATCTTGTGTAATCAGTCAAATATCTCAATAAAAAAAGGCATCTTAGAATTCTCAAAAGCTTTGTTTTACTTTCTTTACATGGTATCAGACTGACCTTCAAAAGACCACCGTCTACCAAATGTCTTCCTCATCCCCTTCTTCTTTAACCAGCATCCCTCCTCACCACACCATCGTTTCTTCTATCATTCCCATGACCAATGTTGTCACTGTTAAGTTCAATTCCAAAAATTATCTCCTTTGGAAGGCCCAACTTGTGCCTTACTTTCGTGGCCAAGATTTGTTTGGCTATCTTGATGGTTCCACACCTCTTCCCCCATAAACCATTTCTACCTCAAACCCCGACAGTAGCACCATCACTGTGACACCAAATCTTACCTACTCTCACTGGGTACGTTAGGATAACATCATCCTTAGCACCTTAATGTCTTCACTCTCTGAAGGAGTCCTTGCTCAGGTGGTTAACTACACGACGTCACATGCTGTTTGGCATGCTCTCGACGAGACTTTCTCCTCCAGATCTCGTGCAAAAACAGTGCAAATACGCACACAACTTGCGACTGCCACCAAAGGCAATAAGTTTGCAACTGAATATTTTCTATTTATCAAAAGACTAACCGATGAGTTAGCCATTGCCAGACAACCGCTGACCTGTGAAGACGTGATCATGTATGTGCTTGCTAGGCTAGGCCATGAGTATGACAGTTTTGTGGCCTCCATTTCAGTTTGAACAGACATGGTTTCCCTTGAAGAAATTTACTCTCTGCTACTTACAACTGAAGCACGCATCTCTCGGCACCAACTTGCTTCACCTCTTTCACAAGCCTCTCTTAATATTGCTCAAAAGCACTTTCAGCCATTCCTCAATCGAGGCCGTGGTGGATATCGTGGTAAGGGACGTTCCCAACGTGGTGGCTACCACAACAATACCCGTAGCAATGATATGCCCTCTCTGATATGTCAGGTTTGTAATAAACCAGGCCACTCGGCCCGCAAATGTTACCATCGCTATGATCTCTCTTATCAGGATCCGCTTCCAAATGCAAGCAAACAGGCCATGGTAGCGTCCACTGGTGTGAACTGGCAAACCAATTGGCATGCAGACTCTAGTGCTACTCACCATGTCACAAACGACATCAGTAATCTGACTCTCAAACATGAAGATTACCATGGTTCAGATAATGTTCTCGTGGAAAATGGTCAAGGTTTGCAAATTGTTAAAACTGGTTCTACTAAACTCTCCACTCCCACCTCTTCTTTTATTCTCCACAACATTCTTCTTGTTCCTAAAATTCAAAAGAACTTATTATCTGTCCAACAATTTTGTGTTGACAACAATGTATATTTTGAATTTCACGATAACTTTTTTCTTGTGAAGGATTACTAGGGGAAGGTCCATCATCAAGGGCAACTCATTAATGGTCTCTATCAATTCAGCTCCATCTCTTGCTAGCCTTGTGCTCTATCAGCTATCCGTGTCTCTTATCGCGACTGGCATCTTCACCTTGGACATGCGTCACAACCTATCGTTACAAAAGTCCTCTCCCACAATAATCTTTTGGCTAGCAATGATAAATTGCGTTCTGTCTGCTCGGACTGTCAACTCGCCAAAAGCCATGACTTACCTTTTCACTCTTCTTCACATGTTTCTACCACAGAAGGTAAATATTATGTCAGTTTTCTTGATGATTATTCGAAGTTTGTTTGGTTATTTTCATTGAAGTTTAAATCTGATGTTGAAACAATTTTTCTTCAATTCCAAACCTATGTTGAGAAGCATTTCGAAAGAAAAATTAAAGCCGTCCAATCCGATTGGGGTGGTGAATTTCGCCGCCTCCACACATATTTCAAACACAATGGAATCCATCATTGGCTAGCTTGCCCATATACTCACCAACAAAACGGATCAATTAAACATAAACATCGACATATTGTCGAGGTTGGATTAAGTTTGTTGGCTCATTCCAAACTGCCACTAGCCTACTGGGAAGATGCCTTCCAAACTGCCACATATATCATCAATCAACTCCCAACACCTGTCATAAAATACAAATCTCCCTTTGAAATCTTATATAATCGTATACTAGATTACTCGTTCATGAGAGTCTTTGGCTATGCATGTTGGCCAAACATGCGACCTTACAATAAGCATAAACTCAGCTTTAGGTCTCAGACATGCATCTTCCTTGGCTACAGTCTCTGTCATCAAGGTTATAAATGCTTTGATCCCTCAACCGGGAAGACTTATATTTCGAGACATGTTATATTTGATGAATCCCCTTTCTACTAGTCAATCCCTCCAGCTCCGAGTCTTCTACTCTACAATCCGTGTCTCTTCCATCAAATATACATGTCTTCACTCCTACCAGCACCACGCATTTGCAACCTAACCTCCCTCCCACTAGATCACAGTCTGCACTCTCTTTACCTTCTCTTGCAGGAACAAAGGAAGAGCGCTCAACTCCCCCTGCCTCTACTTTACATGATTGTCAGTCAAACGTAGCAGCTCCACATTCGGACTTAGACTCTACTCAGCGCCACCCTATGATTACAAGATCAAAGAATAATATTTATCAGCCACAAAAGTAGTCCGATTGCTACATTCGATATCCTCTTCCGCGAGCCTTAATCACTGAAATAGCCACTCAAGCTCTTGAACCAACATCCTTTACGGAAGCTTCCAAACATCTTCATTAGCGTGAAGCAATGAACAAGGAATTTGATGCCCTCCTGCAAAATGGAACCTGGTCCCTTGTGGCACCTTCCCCACATGCCAACGTCGTGGGCTGTCGTTGGGTATATCGGATCAAAAAGAGAGTCGATGGCACCATTGGACGTTACAAGGCTCGATTGGTTGCCAAAGGCTTCCATCAACAAGAAGGAGTTGATTTTTCAGAAACATTTAGCCCTGTTGTAAAACATGCAACCATCCGGTTGGTTCTATCTCTTACTGTTTCTTATGATTGGCCTGTGCTCCAACTTGACGTGCAAAATGCCTTTCTACATGGTGATTTACATGAAGAGGTGTTCATGACTCAACCCCAGGGCTACATTCACTCGCAGTACCCGCATCATGTGTGTAAACTACACAAGTCACTATATGGCCTACGACAAGCTCCACGAGCTTGGTTTTCGAAGCTTTCGGATAAACTCAAGTCTTTGCATTTCAGAGAAAGTCAAGCTGACAACTCCCTTTTTATTCTCAAGACAAAAACAGAAGTTATTTACATTTTGATATATGTTGATGATATTTTAATTACAGGCTCCAGCTCTACAGTCATCGCCAAAATCATACAAAGTCTAAAAACTGATTTTTCTGTTAAAGAACTAGGAGATCTTCATTTTTTTCTCGGGGTCGAAGCTGTTAGAAGCTCAGAGGGACTTTATCTCACTCAACGGAAGTATATCGTTGATTTACTACAGAGGAGCAACATGGATAAAGCTAAACCGTGTACCACTCCAATGGCTTCTACATGTCATCTTACTGCAACCGATGGCCCTCCATGTACTGATATGGGCTTATATCGCAGTATCGTTGGTAGTATGCAATACTTAGCATTCATGTAACAGCCCGAATTTTTGCCAACCTGGAATTAGACGTCCTTAGGCAATGGGTCACTCCTAACGCCTTATTAACTTGTCAGAACTGAATCCCACAGTCTAAAATCGCTTCTGAACCCATTTCCTTTACAAATTCAACCCTTCACCACCTTATTCTTTCAATTTTCCTAAGTACTTTCACCCTAGACATTATCTTAAACTAGCTAAGTAGTATAACTTGGATCACTTTATATACAAACTACAAAGGACTAAGTACCACCTCAGACAGAAATCTTATAGGACTAAATCCTTTAGAAATGAGACAAAGCAACTAAGTGCTAAACTAGATTAGCTACGAAATCCATTTGAATCGCTTTAAATACGATCTGCAAGACCCAAAACTTGTAGAATTATTGACGCTAGGTTACCCTAAAATCTAGGATCAATCTCATTACCCGACTGCTCTCAGGAGCACGTTGAAACTCCGTATCAGATTTGGACCGCACATTGGGAGTCTGAATAATACGAGGTTAAGGACTTAGGACCGCCTCGCTGGGCTTGACAACCATCTCAGAAATCAAATCTAGATAGTGTCCCACGACTGTTCGCTTGAGTCCGGAGCGAGAGAGTGTGAGAACCCTTATTTTCTTTACAAAATAAATATCTTGAATAGTAATCCGAGACTCATGCCATGGATCAAGTATTAAACAACAGGCATCGTCGATCGACCAAATTACACCCTCGGATCAGGAAAAAATTCATAAACATTTACATGTACTCGGAATCTCCGATTGAGACCCACTGACCGTCGAACTGAAACTGGTCCGCCACGCATGATCTGAGAATCCTACTGGAACGAAAACTTAATGAAACGTAGATTCGATGTTAATGAGCTTAAGTCCGACCTTTGGCTCAAGGAGGGCCGCCAGAAGTCCTCCGTTGAGCTGAAACAGGTCCGCTTTGGTTATAACCTAAGTATACTTTGACCTGGAGTCTATTTCGGTGAGTTTTTAGACTATATAAGGACCTTAAACCCTCTCTCATTGCAGCCATACGAATTTGAGAGAAAGCCAAGAGAGAGAAGAGAGAAAAGAGAGAGAAAGTGTGGGAGATGTGGGAGAATCTCCTTGCCATGTTTCCCTGCCGCTCCACGAGCTCCACCACTTCGTTCTAATCGCTTTCCTGACGATTCCAGCTCCATTTCTAGGTAAGAAACCCTAACCCTAATCTATTTTGGAGTTGTATAAGTTGTAGTTTATGAAATAGCTAACCTATTTCGTTCTATAGGTTGTCAAACTGCCGTATATGAAAGCTTAGCAAACCTATTGTATTCGTTACGATTCTACAGAAAAAGGTGCGGACTTTAGGTGTATAGGTTATGGTTTTCAATGCTTTCAATGTCAGATAATGATAGATTCATGATCTGCATGCAATTGCACATGTACAAAGTGCTTTCCATTTTCTGTTTCGATTAAAGTTGTAGATTATGGAATTTTACATATTCTAGGTATTTGTAGAAAATACCATATACGTATATTTTTTGAAAATGTGTTTGACATGATTATTTGTTGTATGAATGTATGATATATGGATAAAATACTTATTTGGCAAAAGGATTCGCCCTAATGCATGTTTTGCTAATATAAACTATGTACGTAGAAATACTGTATTGTAGAAAGTATCGTATACAGATATATTTTAGAGATGTGTTTGCCATGATTATTTGCTGTATAAATATACTATATATGCATAAAATATTTGCTTGGCGAAAGGACTCGCCCTAATACATGTTTTTTAACATACACTAAGTATGTTGAAATAGTGTATGTTAAGTGTTTGGGAAAATGCTTGTGTGAGTAAGTGTTTGGATGTTGATGCCTTAGGTGGGTGTTGAGATGGGATTCTCAACTACCTTAGAGACATGTATGATTTTCCTCCATGTGGTTGATCACTTTAACCACTTACTTATGAAATATATGTGTTTGTATTCCTATTTATATAGTACTTTATAACATGCTTTATAATATGCTTTATGATATGCTTGTTAATATGCTCAACTGATTGTATGATTTTATTTATGTAATGCATATGTTTAAATTCATATTTACGTTGTATGATCCATCATGGGTGATGGGGGAGTGGAGCAACGAGTGCATGTAACGGCCCTAGCAGCCCTAAACAGATAATATCATACCTTGATTGTACGATTTGAATCTTGATCCATTACTGCTTTACCTATCTGCAATTGAATGTGATTGGGGCTATTGTATGGTCCAGGCAGTCGGTAATGGGATTGAATTCGTGGCTGAGATTCATCCGCCACGTAAGACGTGTTTGACGAACCCGAGTCGTGCGTTGCTTATCGGCAGTGGTTAGGCCACACGAAGTGTTTATGCACTTCATGTCGTACAACTCAACGGGCGCTCGTGCTAGTCGAGCTCGCCAAGCAACCCGATCGTCTAATGTATGTTCACCATGTTTGGACACTACCGCTTGAACCTAGGGTACCAAACTTACCCGGTGAAATCCCGTTAACCATGGTACCTCGATCCATTAAGACTCATGAGCCGGGCATGGTGGTATGGGACACCGTGGTCAGGACGTTCGGCCTACGTGGTGGCCACGTGCCCCCGTAGTGACCAATGAGCATGCCCGGACTCTAGCCGATTATGGTGGTATTGGACACTATATTCGAGTGCCGACACCTACGGCGAGAGTCCACGGTGAAATGTATTCGTCACCGACGGCGACAGTCCTTCGTAGTGTCTTCGAGTATACTCTTAGGTCCGTGATTGGCGACGAGCCCTTCACAAAGAACCAAGCATGAGTTGGGCCATGCGGTACCTGCGGAGACCTATATTCGAGCCAACGGCCGGTGATTGAGCCAAGTACGGTGAGACCGTATTCGAGCCGATTGGCTAACATTGAGCCGCATACGGTGAGATCTGTATCCGTGCTGACGGGCGACGAGCCCTTTGTGATGCCTTCGCGATGCCTCTCAAACCATAATATCGTATGAGATTATCTAGGAGTGACGACCCTGGAATGGATCATGTTTGGGAATGATACAAGGGAGGTACCTTAGTTTCCCAAATTGCCATTTGAAATGGACTAATAACAACTCTAATCATGCTCATCATAGCATTGCATGTGCCCGGTAGATGTCTTTGTGGGATGAATGCATCGCGAACGTAAGATGTTGTCGAGGGTGGTTTGGCAAGGGCATACATCATGACTACATTCATACTTGCATTAATAAGAGTATTTAGAATTGTTTGATTTTATTGCTTTATCAATTTTGTGAATTGATAACATGTAAACCTATTTTGAATTGTTCCACTTTTTGAGTTGATCACTCACTCCCACGTTACAAGGGACGGTGTTGTACACACCAACCAGATTTGTTGAGTTTCGAAGTGATGACGATGCTTATGAAGCGAGCCGAATTACTTTATGATGATGAGGAGGAGTTCTCCTATCTCAGATCTTCTCTCTGGTCTATGAAGACCTGGTAATGTATTGACGGGGCTATGGTACTTGGGATAGAAGACATTACACTTCCTCACATTTGGTAAATTTTAGAATTGTACTTGTAATTATTTAACCTGGTAATGTATTGACGGGGCTACGGTACTTGGGATAGAAGACATTACACTTCCTCATATTTGGTAAATTTTAGAATTGTACTTGTAATTATTTAACCTGGTAACATTATCACACTCTGAGACTCACCACAGCTTTTTTATATTTTATATGTCTATCAGTCTTCGCTTGCAATTTAACTGCTTCTAGTGAGTATGATATCAATTGTTTTGGCTTAATCTCACTCATGTTCAATGCACGAATACAGTCAACATTCAATCATCATTTATTTTGTTGCATAAGTGATGTTCTGGAACTCGGGAGTTGAGTTACAACTCGACCCCCGATTTTCGGGATGTTACAGTTGGTATCAGAGCATGATTTGGATTAAACCAGACCTGGGTTATGGTCACACGATACACACTGACGCACTCTGACTTAGGAGGGAGCGACGGAATATAAAAACAGTCTTAGGCATCCTTGTTCCTTTCAACAGTTAGTTCACTGAAAATGAACGCCGAAATCGAGTCTGTATTTAACCATGGTCGCACGGGTCGACCTTAAAACATTTCTAAGCCATCTATTAATGATTCTAGATTCTAATTTACCTCACCCCAACTGTTGAAAATCGGTAGAATACGGGATAAGATCCTCGGAGCTTCTCTGGACTCCTCACAGAGACTTCTCGAATCCATGAGGAAAGAAAGCAGAAAAGAGAAATAAATTCTAATAAATTTGAAATTGATTAATGAATGACTAAAAATGAGTTCGCAACCCTTTAAATAGGGATACCAAGTAATGGAAAAGAAATAAGAACTAAACTACAACTAAAACTCCTAGAATTTGCGACTTACTATAGGGTCGTGATGTCTACTAGTGCGTAAAGTTTTCGGCCAAGAATAGTAAGTGTCCTATTTGGCTTCACCAAACCGTTCTCCTAATTATTCTAAGCTCTTTTTGCATTGGGCACAACTCCTACAGCCCAATGGATGAAGAGTAATTAAACTAAAACTACTATTTTTAGTAAACGAAATTGAAACGGGGAAACGACCGTCAATCGGAGGAGTTTTTCACAATTTCGGGCTGCATAACCTTGTATAGCTGGGTTGGTTGGCTTTATTAGCTCGTTCTACCCCAAAATCATATATTATACGTCAGATAACTCATTCTGGATTGCAAGATACGTCCGATTGTCCCCGAAACTACCCGAAATTGTGTGAAATGGAGTCGGAGGGCCAAACAGAGTACTTTCAGAGGGATCCAGGGTGGGACCCACGGTTTTTTGGAGCCTAGGGGGGCCTGGGGATCACGCCCATGGGGTCCCCTTTTGAAAACCAGGGAGTTGGTCGGCGAGGCCCTCGCCAGGTCGGCGAGGCCTCGCCGTTTTCTTTGTTGAGCTGGGCCCGCGGCTCGGGCCGATCATATTTGGGGGTTGTGGGACCCCCCTGATGTATGTCCCTTCCATTGAAACTCTCCCAAAACCCTGCTTCCTTCACAAACCTCCCCTCCAAGCCATTTTCTCTCTCCAAACTTGCTGTTTCTCTTCAAAATCGCCCTTCCAATCGTCCTCCCTGCTGATTTCGACCACAATCTACCCATTCCCATCGTACATAGCAGTACCCACGTCCCTACCCTCTCCATTTTCTCTTATTTGAGCTCTCACACCCCCATTTGAAGCTCAAAAACGTCTGAGTTTCCTAACCCATTCTACGTTTTCATTTTTCATCTTCAAGCGTTGTCATTAAAGCCTCTACAAACCCTGTTGATACCCAAACTCGTGAAGAGTCAGCAACTCCAGCCCCTTTTCTCCCTTTAGGGCCCGTTCGGCCAACTACATTAAATGAGATTAAGTGGATGGAATTGTAAAAAGAAATAATAAATGTATGTGTAAAGTATTGTCCCTAGATTGGTTGTATCCCATGTTTTCTAACACCACGTTTAAAATGTATGTAATTAAAAGTAAATTTCGAGATTTCCTTTCAAATTTCACTTAGAAATTCATTATCCTGGGATTTGGAAATCCCATCCCACTCTTTCCTACACAAGACTCATTTTTCAAAGCCTATACCGTTAATTTTAATCCCCACCCACCCTCCTACCAAACTTGTCATTCCCAATCCCGAAGTAGGATTAGCAATGCAGTCTTATTTAAGATAATAGGCCCTTGGAGTTTGGACCTAGAGCGGTGCTTCGACAAACCTGACAGTATAAAAAATCCAACAAATTAAGAACATGAACTCTAGTTAGGTCACCTAATACACCTCTTTGATCTGGGTGGCGCAGTGGAAGCGTGGTGGACCCTTGCCCCACTGGCCCAGGATCGAAACTGTGCTCGTTGAATAAGAACATTATTGAAGCCCTAGCAAGTTCTACTATAAGAAACCGTTTTAGGATGACCTAGTAAGATTTGATTCACCCTTTCCTTGGACATAGATAATATCGAGGACTCTCTTAGACTAATACCTAAAGAGCAACCTTAGAATAGACAAATTGAGCCTTTCAATGATGGACATTTCCTACTTTTATAGAGCGATCGGACTACGGAGTTACTGAAATATACAACTGTGAAGCATTCGCGGCTTAACCCAATTCTCAGTCCTGAGCGACTGCCAACGGACTCACTGCTTAGCCGAGCAGAAGACCAGGATCCATCAGGATTAAGAAGGGATACGATGAGCATTCTACCCTGGTAAGGTAGATGATCAATGTATCGGGATCAAGCCCACTACAATCGTCTCTCCGTGCTGGTCAAACAATGAAAACATCTATCTTACTCTAAATAAGTGGGAATTATCGTCAAGACTCCAAATAGGTAAATAAATAAATTGTAGCAAACCATCAAGGTATGAGAAATGGATAAAGAAATAAGTTTTAAGGGAGGTAGACTAAAATGAACTAGGCTAGTATATACCCTACCACGCTAGGAACTCGAAATCAATAAGCCTTAGGCAAATGAAATAATAGAAATCTTTCGTTATTACCCTTAAGCAATTTCGGGGACGAAATTTTGTTTTAAGGGGGGTAGATTGTAACAGCCCGGATTTTTGTCAACCTGGAATTAGACGTCCTTAGGCAATGGGTCACTTCTAACGCCTTATTAACTTGTCAGAACTAAATCCCACAGTCTAAAATTGCTTCTGAACCCATTTCCTTTACAAATTCAACCATTCACCACCTTGTTCTTTCAATTTTCCTAAGTACTTTCACCCTAGGCACTATCTTAAACTAGCTAAGTAGTATAACTTGGATCACTTTATATACAAACTACAAAGGACTAAGTACCACCTCAGACAGAAATCTTATAGGACTAAATCCTTTAGAAATGAGACAAAGTAACTAAGTGTTAAACTAGATCAGCTACGAAATCCGTTTGAATTGCTTTAAATACGATCTGCAAGACCCAAAACTTGTAGAATCATTGACGCTATGTTACCCTAAAATCTAGGATCAATCTCATTACCCGACTGCTCTCGGGAGCACGTTGAAACTCCGTATCAGATTTGGACCGCACATTGGGAGTCTGAATAATACGAGGTTAAGGACTTAGGACCGCCTCGCTGGGCTTGACAACCATCTCGGAAATCAAATATAGATAGTGTCTCACGGCTGTTCGCTTGAGTCCGGAGCGAGAGAGTGTGAGAACCCTTGTTTTCTTTACAAAATAAATATCTTGAATAGTAATCGAGACTGGCTGTCATGGATCAAGATAACAACTGCACCGTCGAACCGACCAAATTACACCCTCGGATCAGGAAAAAATTCATAAACATTTACATGTACTCGGAATCTCCGATCGAGACCCACTGACCGTTGATCTGAAACTGGTCCGCCACGCGTGATCTGAGAACCCTACTGGAACGAAAACTTAATGGAACGTAGATTCGATGTTAGTGAGCTTAAGTCCGACCTTTGGCTCAAGGAGGCCTGCCAGAAGTCCTCCGTTGAGCTGAAACAGGTCCGCTTTGGTTATAACCTAAGTATACTTTGACCTGGAGTCTATTTCGATGAGTTTTTAGACTATATAAGGACCTTAAACCCTCTTTCATTGCAGCCATACGAATTTGAGAGAAAGCCTAGAGAGAGAAGAGAGAAAAGAGAGAGAAAGTGTGGGAGATGTGGGAGAATCTCCCTGCCATGTTAACCGCAAGCTCCACGAGCTCCACCACTTCGTTCTAATCGCTTTCCTGACGATTCCAGCTCCATTTCTAAGTAAGAAATCCTAACCCTAATTTATTTTGGGGTTGTATAAGTTGTAGTTTATGAAATAGCTAACCTATTTCGTTCTATAGGTTGTCAAACTGCCGTAGATGAAAGCTTAACAAACCTATTGTATTCGTTACGATTCTACGGAAAAGTGGACTTTAGGTGTATAGGTTATGGTTTTCAATGCTTTCAATGTCAGATAATGATAGATTCATGATCTGCATGTAATTGCACATGTACAAAGTGCTTTCCGTTTTCTGTTTCGATTAAAGTTGTAGATTATGGAATTTTACATATTCTAGGTATTTGTAGAAAATACCGTATACGTATATTTTTTGAAAATATATTTGACATGATTATTTGTTGTATGAATGTACGATATATGGATAAAATACTTATTTGGCGAAAGGATTCGCCCTAATGCATGTTTTGCTAATATAAATTATGTATGTAGAAATACTGTATTGTAGAAAGTACCATATACAGATATATTTTAGAAATGTGTTTGCCATGATTATTTGTTGTATAAATATATTATATATGCGTAAAATATTTGCTTGGCGAAAGGACTTGCCCGAATACATGTTTTTTAACATACACTAAGTATGTTGAAATAGTGTATGTTAAGTGTTTGTGAAAATGCTTGTGTAAGTGTTTGGATGTTGATGCCTTAGGTGGGTGTTGAGATGGGATTCTCAACTACCTTAGAGACATGTATGATTTTCCTCCATGTGGTTGATCACTTTAACCACTTACTTATGAAATATATGTGTTTGTATTCCTATTTATATAGTACTTTATAACATGCTTTATAACATACTTTATAATATGCTTTATGATATGCTTGTTAACATGCTCAACTGATTGTATGATTTTATTTATGTAATGCGTATGTTTAAATTCATATTTACATTGTATGATCCGTCATGGGTGATGGGGGAGTGGAGCAACGAGTGCGTGTAACAGCCCTGGCAGCCCTAAACGGATAATATCATACCTTGATTGTACGATTTGAATCTTGATCCATTACTGCTTTACCTATCTGCAATTGAATGTGATTGGGGCTATTGTATGGTCCAGGCAGTCGGTAATGGGATCGAATTCGTGGCTGAGATTCATCCGCCACGTAGGACGTGTTTGACGAACCCGAGTCGTGCGTTGCTTGTCGGTAGTGGTTAGGCCACACGAAGTGTTTATGCACTTCATGTCGTACAACTCAACGGGCGCTCGTGCTAGTCGAGCTCGCCAAGTAACCCGATCTGTCTAATGCGTGTACACCATATTTGGACACTACTGCTTGAACCTAGGGTACCAAACTTACCAGTGAAATTCCATTAACCATGGTACCTCGATCCGCTAAGACTTATGAGCCGGGCATGGTGGTATGGGACACTGTGGTCGAGCCGTTGGCCTACGCTAGGGCCACGTGCCTCCCCGTAGTGACCAGTGAGCAACCAGACTCGTTAGCCGATTATGGTGGTATGGGACACTATATTCAAGCTGTCAACACCTACGGCGAGAGCCAAATACGGTGAGACCTGTATTCGTGCTGACGGGCGACGAGTCCTTCGTAGTGTCTTCGAGTATACTCTTAGGTCTGTGATTGGCGACGAGCCCTTCACAGCAACTAGAGCATGAGTTGGACCGAGTACAGTGAGACCTATATTCGAGCCAACGGCCAGCGATTGAGCCAAGTACGGTGAGACCTGTATTCGAGCTGACGGCTAACAATTGAGCCGCATACGGTGAGATCTGTATCCGTGCTGACGGGCGACGAGCCCTTTGTGATGCCTTCGCGATGCCTCTCAAACCATAATATCGTATGAGATTATCTAGGAGTGACGACCCTGGAATGGATCATGTTTGGGAATGATACAAGGGAGGTACCTTAGTTTCCCAATACTGCTGTTTGAAATGGACTAATAACAACTCGGTAATCATGCTCATCATAGCATTGCATGTGCCTGGTAGATGTGGGGCACTGTGGGATGAATGCATGCGCGAACGTAAGATGTTGTCGCTGAGGGTGGTTTGGCAAGGGCATACATCATGACTACATTCATACTTGCATTAATAAGAGTATTTAGAATTGTTTGATTTTATTGCTTTATCATTACTGCTTGACTGAATTGATAACATGTAAACCTATGCTTTACTGTTCCACTGAGTTGATCACTCACTCCCACGTTACGGGACGGTGTTGTACACACCAACCAGATTTGTTGAGTTTGAGGTGATGGCGATGCTTATGAGATGACGGACTCTATGATGATGAGAAGGAGTTCTCCTATCTCGATCTTCTCAGCGTGTCTATGAAGACCTGGTAATGTATTGACGGGGCTATGGTACTTGGGATAGAAGACATTATACTTCCTCACATTTGGTAAATTTTAGAATTGTACTTGTAATTATTTAACCTGGTAACATTAACACACTCTGGAGACTCACCACAATTTTTTATATTTTATATGTCTATCACAGTCTTCCACTTGCAATTTAACTGCCTCTGCAGAGTATGATATCTTTGTTTTGGCTTAATCTCACTCATGTTCAATGCACGAATACAGTCAACATTCAATCATCATTCATTTTGTTGCATAAGTGATGTTCTGGAACTCGGGAGTTGAGTTACAACTCGACCCCTGATTTTCGGGATGTTACATTTCACGAGGCCTGATTTGGCATTTGCAGTTCATAAAGTCAGCAAGTTCATGCATCAACCTATGGAATCCCATTGGCAAGCTGTTAAACGAATACTTAGATATCTCAAGCATACGGTTTCAACTGGTTTGTTCATCACCAAAGCAACTGATTTACGACTACAAGCCTATTCAGACTCAGATTGGGCAACTGATAGAGATGATATACAATATGTTGGTGCTTATTGCATTTTTCAAGGGCCTAATCTTATTTCATGGAGCTGCAAGCAACAACAAACAGTGGCCCGAAGCAGCACTAAGGCTGAATATAAGTCACTTGCAAACACCGCAGCCGAAATCGCATGGATCAAGTCCATTTTATTCGAGCTTGGCATCTCTGTTCATCACCCGCCCGTGCTTTGGTGTGATAATATCAGCGCAACCTATCTCTCCTCAAATCCAGTGTTTCATGCTAGAACGAAACACATCGAGATCGATTTCCACTTTGTCAGGGATCAAGTGTCACGTAAACAACTAGCAGTGCAATTTATTTCCAGTCGTGATCAGCTTGCAGATGCCTTAACCAAACCGTTGTCACCAAGCAAATTCAAGATTGTGCAATTCAATCTGAATGTCCGTGATCTCCCCTTCAGATTGAGGGGGCGTATAGAAGATCAAGTTGAATTCACTGAAAATCAGAAAGAATCCTCCATTGCCAAAATCAGTGCTACGAATACGAGATGAGGAACAATGATCCTGCGGATTTGATTTTGTAATGGATAGCTGTTACACTTAAATTAAAATGATTGCTTAAAGTTCGGAAATCAGTTGTAATTATGTGTATATATATATATATATATATATATATATATATATATATATATATATATATATATATATATATATATATATATATATCTTGTGTAATCAGTCAAATATCTCAATAAAAAAAGGTATCTTAGAATTCTCAAAAGCTCTGTTTTACTTTCTTTACGGTTGTCAACCCCCGTGACGTATATTGTTCCCTTTTGTATGGTCCATCTAAGTTATGGATAAGGCTGGATTTTGGGATCAGATCTAATGGACGGTTCGGATGGCACCCATACATCGTGGTGGGTACCTAACAACTCGAACATATGTGATCATTCCCCTTAATGAGCCGTCCCACATCTACGGTGGGGCATATCAGATCAACGGTACGGATCACCAAAAGATAGGGCCAAGCTGCCCGGGCTTGGCGAATCAGGACACTGGACTCATCTAATGCAACAGGAGCGTACAATTCCTCCTCAGTCCTTGGGGTGCACTCCACGACAATTCCCAGAAGTGTCTCCGTGGCTTCACGAGCATCACTCGCATTTCTCGTGCGATTTTTATTTACAGGCTGATGGTGTGGTGGGGCCCACACAACCAACGCCCCCTACTTTTCAACTTGCCTATCATCACACAACCACCGACAAAAAGCTGGGCCCCACATGCATCCGTATGATGTGGAAAGGAACTGAGAATGATCCAGTGCTCACGGTACAAGCTACAGTACCTCCTAGTTGCACCAGAACACCTGAACAGACCAACCAATTTATCTGGACCGTCCATTAGGTCCAAAGCACATTCAATGAACTAGATTACGTAATTTATACAATGGAACGATTTTGACCACTCGATCAATCGCTTACAAAATGGACGGCCAATATCGTTTATATAAAAGTAGATACAGTTCACATTTTTGTACATCCATTTGTTGGCGGCCATCATGTATATTTTTGTCTTCCAGTTGCATATGGATGCTTGGGACGGTCCAGATGGATCTAGGAGCACTACAACTTACAGTGCTCCAAGAACACTGTATCGTTTCTCATTAGTATTTTGTTCGTCGCATGGTCCCACATCATATGTACGGAATTATAGCGGAACACTTGTCATTATCGAGTACAAGAACCAATCGGATGTGGACCACGTGTCGAACGGATATCCTCGGCCCCGATCCATGATCTGCAGTTCAAGAGATGAAAAAGAATATGATCGACGGTTCACGTTCATCTGGCAAAAGTACACGGTCTAAGATCATATTGTCACTTCATTTTTGGGCTATGGCCCACTAAATAAACAATCTGATTGCTTGATCGATCGCCACGTATGTGTCGTTGAGGTGCATCCAACCTCCTGCACATCACATGGACTAAAAATGGTGGTGGCTCATCCACCTACACGTGGCACTGATGTACAGCTATCCAAACCATCAAAGTTGTGGGTTTCGTTATAGATCAAGCAATCCTGTCCATAAATATAATCGTTTTCAAATGGATGGCTAAAAGCAAAATAGTGAGCGGTCCAAATTGGAGGGAAAGAATCAGATCGTTAGCATTTTCTTTTCAGTGCAAATTTCAGTTATGCTCCATCGAGGATTGGGTCAATGATTTGGACGGTCTGGAATTCGTAAAACCATGCCACGTGTATGTTTGAAGAGTCACCACTATTTTTTAAGTGGTCCAAAGCTTACGTAAAAGTCTTACTTCTCGAAGAATGGAATATGTTTTTATTGTATTTTTATGGTTTTCACGGTGTGGTGGGAACCACGTTACTGGTTTGATATCTACGGTCAGTGCTGGGAACGATTGGTCATATGGACTGGAAAATCCAGAGTATTTATAGTAGCGAGGGGTTTCTTCTTATAATGAGTCAATGACACGCATGTACTACTGTTTGCATTGGATGCAGGTAGTCAGTCTTCCAACGTACACGTGGAATGCACGCACCAAAATCTAGACCGTTCAAATCATTTATCAGATTGGCAGTTCACTATTACCTGACAGTATTAACCATTTGCCTTTCCAAGTCGATTTTGGACTTTACCGAATGCTTTTAGCCGCCCATTTTACTTGGGTGGAACACTAGATGAAGCACTATCAATTAAAATCGGTGATAGACGCACGCATTAAACTCAGGTGGGCCACGAGATAGGAAACAGCGGGGATTGAACGCGCACAAAAGTTTTAGATTAGGATGATATCTGTGATTACTGTTTATTCCGGTGGTAATAACCTTATGAACGGTTTGGATGGCATAGGAAAGTTTCAACGGTTGTCATTTCTATTCTCACCGTTTCATGTGATGCAGCTCACTTGAGTTTTGGATGTACCAGACTTTTTGTTTCGTGTCCTGTTGTAAGCTTGAGAAACCGGTGGACGGAGTGAATTTCTCACCGGAATCTTTGTGGGCCCGCGTAGCTTCGGAGTACACGTAATTTGTGTGGCGGGGCAATTTGCGTCCTCTGATCTTAGGAAAATTAATTAAAATAATTTTAAATTATGATATAATAAATGTATTAACCTCAATACATGAAGCTATTATTTATTTAGTTTTTTTTTAAATTATTTTTAATATTTTTAGTGAATGAAAATATCTCTATGTTAGTTATTTATGGAATATTGATAATTTTTTGGGAAAATCAAGAGGATATTTTGATAATGACCGTGTGAGCTTAACTAAATCAATAATTAGGGTAATTTCTTGGCCGATTTGATTTATTTACTTTAATTGGACAACCGTACACAGTGGAGTCATTTCAATAATAATAATTATTATTATTAGAGCTGTATGTGGCCCATAACTACATGAGCATTATACATTAATTTCGGAATGTTTCCACCGATGTGGTCAATCCGGGATGAGTTCTGCCCTTAAATTATGTCTGATGGCCTAAAATTAAAACCATTTCATTTGGACGACTTATATTTGCTACAAGACGATCTAGTGGGCCCCACACAAAATGTTGAATGGGTTCAATAGGTGAGTTCTTTGCATGGGATGACTACTTAACTTTTTCTTTTTCTTTCTTCTCGTTTTTTTTTAATTATTATTATTATTATTATTATTATTATTAACGAGAGGGGACCATTTGGCCGTTAGGATCATTGCCACCTCCATGGGACCTATTCCGTCGAGCTTCCGGTGTCGTTTCCTCTAATTTAGCGAGCTTCCAAGTGTTTTTGTTTTAAGATTTTCAAATACACTCTCCGACGTAGAAGCTATAATTGCCTAAGGTAGGTTTATGTAACACCCCGTACTTTTCAGTACTCAAGTATTACCATATAACCTAATTTAGTATGAACGCTAACCTAGCTTACTTGAACAGTCGCCCTCAATCTATCCATCTTAACCATTTGACTTTAGCTATGATAACCAGACCTTTAAGAGTTAAGTTTAATATGCCCTGGATCCCTAATGACCCTTCAACCATTTGATTTTGGACTATGAAAACTCACAACACAATGATAAGATTTGAGATCGATTTGTCCATTTAACTATCGCAACATGATTAAGTTGACCATGTACTTAAATAAATAAATAAATAAAAATCCTACTTTAGAATCTAGATCATGATGATATTTCAAAATATACCTATTTAGTACGATTAAATCATATAAAGTGTAACGCCCTGAAATTCGAGGGTCGAGTAGCAACTCAACTCTCGAGTTCCAAAACATCACTTATGCAACATAGATAATGATGATTAAATGTTGTCTGTGTTAGTGCAATAAACATGAGTGAGATTATACCAAAACAGTAATTCATACTCCAGATCAATTGCGTAAAGGCAAGTGGAAGACTGAACTGTATATAATTGTATGTAAAAGAAACAAAACCATCACAATCTCCAGAGTATGAACCCAACTGAGTCACCATATACATATATCTGTTTTACGATCAAAATGTCAAAAGTACAACTAGAGAAGTAAGCCCTGCAAGTCCCGTCGATCCAGGCAGTCTAGTCAAAGCCACCAAGAAGCGATATATGAGAACTCGTCTGATCCTCGTAGTCGGCTCAGCTCTCCTGAGTCGTCACCTCATTTGCACCTAAGACAGAGTTTGGTTGGTGTGTACAACACCGTCCCATAACGTGAGAGTGAGTAGCTAACTTAGTGGAACAATAAAGCATAGGTCAACATGTTATCAATTCAGTCAAGCAGTAATGATAAAGTAGTACAATCGAACAGTCCTATCTACTCTTATAAATGCAAGTATAAAATGCAGTCATGATGCATGCCATCACCACATACTTCCTCATGCGACACCATCTTACGTCCGCGGCATGCTTTCATTCCTCAGTGCTCCACATCTTCCAAGCACATGCAGTGCGATGATGAGCATGATTACCGAGTTGTTATTAGTCCATTTCAAAAAGCAGGATTGGAAAACTAAGGTACCTCCCTTGTATCATTCCCAAACATGATCCATTCTAGGATCGTCAAATTTAGATAATCTCATACGATAGTGTGGTTCTAGGGCGCTGTAAAGGCTGTCAGGGCTGTTACATGCAATTGTTACACCACTCCCCCATAATCTTTTTAACGGTTCATCACTAAATTGATACAGGCCTAGTTCATACTCTATACACCGTGGCAAAACTCGTCGCCTCACCGCAAATTTGGAGTATGCTCGAGGTCACTACAAAGGGCTCGTCACCAATCAGTGTAGGCCGACAGCTCGAATACAATGTCTCATACCATCATATTCGGCTCACGAGTCAAGGTTGCTCACTGGTCACAATGGGGAGGCACGTGGCCCCAGCGTAGGCCGACAGCTCGACCACGGTGTCCCATACCACCATGCCCGGCTCATGAGTCTTAGCGGATCGAGGTACCATGGTTAACGAGATTTCACTGGTAAGTTTAGTACCCTAGGTTCAAGCAGTAGCGTCCAAATATGGTGAACATATATTAGACATATCGGGTTACTTGACGAGCCTAACTAACTCGAGCGCACAATCAACTAAACGACATGAAATGCATAAGCACTTCACGTGGCCTAACCACTGTCGCTAACCGAAGTATGACTCGGGTTCGTCAGACACGTCCTTCATGGCGAAATGAATCTCAACCACAAACTCAAGTTTGGTACCAATTGTCTGGACTATTATCATAGTCCCAAATGCAATCAATCCTTATTCGGAGCATGTGGAGTAAAGCATAATAAACAAAGTAATTCAAGCATGTTAACAAACCTGTCATAAAGTATGTTACAAAGCACAATGTAAACAAGAAATACAAACACGTATATTTCATAGTAAGCGGTTAAATTAAACACCCAATCATAAAGGAAATCATATACGTGTCTAAGGGAGTTGAGAATCCCATCTCAACACCCACCTAAAGCACCATCATCCAAGCACTTACTCTCACAAGCATTTTCACAAACACTTAGAATACACTATTTTAATATACATAGTGTATATTAGCAAAACATGTATTAGGGCGAGCCCTTTCGCCAAGCAAGTATTTTACACATATATAATATGTTCATACAACAAATAATCATGGCAAACACATTTCTAAAATTTATACGTATACGGTACTTTCTACAAATACTAGGAATACAGTATATTCAACATATTTATCGTATAACCGAAAAATGAAACGGACAGCACTTTGTACATGTGCAATTACATACAGATCATGAATCTATCATTATCTGATATTAAAAGTGTTGAAAACCATAACCTATACACCTAAAGTCCGCACCTTTTGTCGTAGAATCGTAATGAGTCCGATAGGTTTGCTAAGCTTTCGTATTCGGCAGTTTGGTAACCTATAGAATGAAATATGTTAGCTATTTCATAACCTACAACCATCATAACCCCAAAACAAATTAGGGCTAGGGTTTCTTACCTAGAAACGAAGTCGGAATTACCGGGAAAGCGACTAGGCTTGAGTGGTTAAGCTTGTAGAGCGGCAGGGGAAAGCAGTAGGGAGGTTCTCCCACTTCTCTCACACTTTCTCTCTCTTTTCTCTCTTCTCTCTTCTAAGGTTTCTCTCAAATTCGTATGGCTGAATGAGAGAGGGTTTTAAGGTCCTTATATAGCCTAAAATCACACCAAAACAGACTTAAGGTCAAGGTATACTTAAGTTATAACCAAAGTGAGCCTGTTCCAGCTCAACGGAGCACTTCTGGCAAGCCCCCTTGAGCCAAATGTCGGACTTAAGCTCACCAACCTTGGATCTAGGTACCATTAAGTTTTCGTTTTAGTAGGGTTTCCAGATCACGCGTGGCGGACCAGTTTCAGTTCAACGGTCAGTGAAACTCGATCAGAGATTTCAAGTACACTGCCATGTATATGAAATTTTTCCTGATCCGAGGGTGTATTTGGGTCGATTCGCACAACCCATCGGTTGCTTACAAATTGTCCACAAGTAACAAGTCTCAAATTACTATTTGAGATATTTATTTTTAAAAAAAAACCAAGTGTTCTCATACTCCTCGCTCCGGACTCAAGCGAACAGCCGTGGTACACAATCTGGATTTGATCTTCGAGATGGTTATCAAGCCCAGCGAGGCGGTCTTAAGTCTATAACTTCGTATCATTCGGACTTTCTATGTGCGGTCCAAATCTGGTACGGAGTTTCCATGTGCTCCTGAGAGCAGTCGGGTAATGAGTTTGATCCTAGATTTTAGGGTAACCTAGCGTCAATAATTCTACAAGTTTGGGTCTTACAGATCGTATTTAAAGTGATTCAAATGGATTTCATGGCTAATCTAGTTTAACACTTAGTTAACTTTGTCAAATTTCTAAAGGATTTGATCCTAAATGATTTCTGCTTGAGGTGGCACTCGGGTCATTGTACGAAATTTTTCGAGTCGTTACATAAAGTAAATTAGGGATCAAAGTCACAAGATCCACCATTCATCATATTACAACACCTCATGGACTATCCGTCCTTCAAACTGGATCATCTATCCCAATATTTGACTACCAAGTCACACCTAAATACTCCTCAAGGTTCCTAGAACTATTAATGACTAAAGGTGAGTCAATTCAACCGTTGGATTATTTGAATCATTAGGATATTGAGAGTTGATAAGTGGATGTCCACTTGGTGTGACTCACTTAACTGTTGAAGTTAATTGAAGAATGAGGAGCAGAACTCGAAGTGGTCTACTCACCTGGAGGAATATTTCTGACTAGATGTAGGCCCTACAATTTTTAGTTATAATAATAATAATAATAATAATAATAATAATAATAATAATAATAATAATAATAATAAATGTTGAAATGTATTCTAATAATAACACTTAATATTCTAAATTCATAGAACATGTAGTCCCAGTCATCTGGATGAATTCTTGGGACCATTTTTTACCATTAAAAATCATATTAGAATCAACCCAACAATTAGATCAACGTGAAGCGACGGAATAAGATGGAATTTATTGAACGCGGCCCACCTGAACATTGGATCCACCTCATCTTGGATAGGATGGCCCAAAAACCCCATCCATGGAGAATGGACGAAGTAGATTGGACAATGCACCACTGTGGACGCCACAACAGATCGGGTATGTACCACCGTGAATGTGCACTTGCAGTGCATGGGACCAAAGGCGTGGGTCAAACCTGCCTTGACCCGATAAGTCCCAAAAAAGAGGGATCTTTCCTTCTTTTGTCTTCCCGCCAGCAAGAGTTCAAACGAGCTGGTCCGCTCAAACGTCAGGTGGCCCACCAACTGAGATCGGATCATCAATATGAACCGTCCATCTGGTTGAGGGTCCATGTGCGACTAAAACCCAATAAGTTTCGCACGAAACAACACGTGTGTATGCACAATCTCACGTGCAAGTCGAGTTGTGTGCAGTCGAGAATTTTCGAAAATGGAAATCTTCTTCTACTGTTGCCAGCTATTACGATTCGCGTACTCGCTCCCCTTTGCATCTCCACTGTTCAAAACGGGAAAATCCTAGCTGTCCAGTCATAGCTCCATGGTTTAGGGCTTCCTCAATACTAGGAGAGAAACCAGTGGCCGATTTCGAATCTGACGGTCGTACATAAGGGCTGTTGCAATCCAAGTCATTTGCTCTAGATCCTACAATCTAGGATCGCTGGAGGATCGTTACATAAGAGAAAAACCAATTTTTTTAGGATTCATCTCCATTCCTTACGGCTAGAAGGAGAAAAATGCTCGTTTTCTTCCTCCTTAAAAACCACCAACCAAACCTCCTAGAAACTTTGAACAATCACCTCCACGATCTCCTATGGACCAATCTGAGGTGTCCAGTAGAAGCAAAATGAAGAAAACCACTATATAGCATGATCTGCCATTAAAGCATGATCGTCTTCTTCATTTGAAACAGACTCATGCGTCCTTAGTGGGCCTTTAATCCTAACTCTGAATCATCAATGTGAGGCCACATGAGCTCCAATCTGAAGAAAAGAAGAACAAAGAAAGAAAAGAAGAAAAATAGAAGGGGAGAGAGAGAGAGAGAGAGAGAGAGAGAGCAAGCAAAGGAGAAGAGGAGGCATGTAGGTGCGAACTCAATTCTGCACTGAGTTGTCCCAGCTTATCCAGACTGAGTCGAGCCAGTGCGGGTCAGGGGCATCTCTGCAGGGTCATCTGAATCATACCAAGTAACTCCTTACCCTCCATTTTCTTCAAGCCGTGTATCATGTTGAAATCAAGCTCCTAACTAAGCTTTGTACCAAGCTGAGAATAGGCCCAAGCTAAGTCAAAACCATCCTTCAACCGGGCTTCCAAATGAGCCACAGACACACCTTTGATGGGCAGTGCTTGGAGCTGGAACTGAGCTCCAACTGGGCCGTGAATCTGGCCTGAAACCAGGCCTTCATCAGGCCTGGATTTGGGCTGCAAGCATCCCTTATATGGGCCTTGGAATGGTACTGAAAACACCCTTTAGTTGGGTAAAAACTAGGCTTTCAGCAAGCCACTACCCTCAGTTGAAAACGTCCTTCAGCTAGCCCACAATCTGGGCCGAAGATGGGCCATATATAGGGCTGAAACAGGCCTTTAGATAGACCTTAAATCCAAGCTAGAAGAAGCCCTCATATGAGCTTTGATTCAGGCTGATGTTGAGACTCAAATATTGCATAATTTTCCTCATTTATATCTTGGTTTTATGAACATAAATCATCTTAATATTTTATTTTACTCATGCATGTGTTGCAAGGTGAATTTATGTGCTTGGATTGAAAAAGTGTGTTAAAAGTAAGAATTTGATGCTCAAAAATCACCAAGGCAAGAGATGGATCTTAGGAGACCAAGATTAAAGAATTCACATGCCAAAGATCCAAGAAAACCGAGTGAAGAATAAAGAAAATTGAAGATTTGAAGTGAAGAATCCTGAAATCGTCCTGAAAAAGTGTATTCTGAAGCTGTGAAGTTTATTTTGAAAAACTGCGCAGCAGGAAGTCTGTTTTGAACGAACTATGCAGCGAGAAGTCTATTTTAGAAAAATACGTATATTTGAGGCGATTTCTAGGGTTTTTCAATTTTATACGAAAATTGGAGTTCCCTACTTATAAATAGGGGTTCTTAGGACATTTTTAAACATCATTCAAGGCATCCCAAAGCAAAATTTAAGGTTTTTAAAGAGTTTTTAGTTTTATTAAAGCTTTCTAAGTTATTTTTTTAAAGATCTTTTCTATTTGCATTTTCTTTCTTTATTTCTTGTTGCTTTTTATTTCTGCAATTTAATTATGTTTTTCTAAGTTCCTTCTAGCCCAAGTTAGAAGGAAAGCACATGGGTTTAATGTTTCTTTAAGATTATGATGATTGATTGTTTTAATGATGAGAAGAATGGTGTATGCATGTTATCTATTATTTAGGTTTTATTTTTTATCCTCTTGTAAGATCCATATGTTTCCATCATATGAGATCCACATTGATGGATAGGCTTACCTTAGATCAATCAAATTTCCTAAATAGGAGATGTTCTCAACCTATTATATTTCTTTGATATTCATTATCCTATAGATATTGAATACTTAAAATCACTGACGCTTGAGAATATATGTAAATGGTGCAAATCCATAATTTTCTAATATTTTATATCATTTATTAAAATATTTAAACTGTTTTATTTTTCGACTAGGCTGACCATAGTGCTCAGATCCTAGTTGTGTTATCCAACTGTTCTTTGAAAATAAATTTAGTTGGGTCTTTCAAGCACTAACTATGACATAAGGTTGCCCTACTTTGGATTTTATCACCCAAGTGCTATGGTTGTCCTACAGTTGCTGTTTGATCACAAAGATCATCCGCTGAATCTATTTTTCATATTAGCATAGTTTAATGTCTGCATTAGTTTTGTTTTATTTATTTATTTATTTATTATTATTTATTATTATTATTATTATTATTATTATTTTATGGATTGAACCCTTATGGTCGGCCCTGCCGCCCGGGTTGTTAATTTATTTTTACTTTGTGGACTGAACCCTCATGGTCGGCCCTGCCGCCTGGGTTGTTGATTTATTTTTACTTTGTGGACTGAACCCTCATGGTCGGCCCTGCCGCCTGGGTTGTTGATTTATTTTACTTTGTGGACTGAACCCTCATGGTCAGCCCTGCTGCCTGGGTTGTTGATTTAAGTTTTATTTTTATTTTAAGTATCATACTTGCTATTTGAATTAGTGGTATTTGTTATGTGGTGTGGATGGTTTATGTCCCGTTGGAGTAGAGATCAAAACAATCGACTCTCCTCTGAAGGAGGACTAGTTCCAGGCCTTGATCATTCACTTAGAAGAGGCACTCAACATCACTTGGATTTCATGACAAGCCCAGTTGATAATCCAAATCTAAATCTGCCAGATCCAACTATAAATCAAAATAGAGAAAATCAACTTAATCCTCCTCTTGAGGATGAAAATGAAGTTTATAGGAATATGTTAAACCAACCACGGACTTTACGTAAACATTTACACCCTAATAGATTAACTTTACCATCTTGCATAGCGTTCCCTGCTCACACAGGAAACATTGATTTTAAACCAGGTGTGATTCAATTAATTTCTAAATTTCATGGCTTGGATTCTAAAAGTCCCTACTTGCACCTCAAGAACTTTGAGAAAGTAATTACAACGTTGTAAGTAAACAATGGCAATAGGAATGTACTTAAGCTTAGGTTATTCTCATTTTCTCTAAAGGATCGGGCCAAAGCATGGCTCAACTCTCTAAGACCTAATACCATCACTACATGACAAGCCTTAAGTAAAGAGTTTTTGAAAAAGTTCTTTCCTGAGCACAAAACAAACGTACTCAAACAAGAAATCATGTCTATTTTTTCAAGCTTGGGAGCGCTTCAAAGATATTCTAATTACTTGTCAACATCATAGTTATGAACCATGTCACGTGATTGATGCTTTCCAAAAGGGGCTCACCATAGATACCCGTCAGTTCATAGAGATGATGTGTGGTGGAACCTTTCTTGACAAAGATCATAATGAGGCTTGGGATTTTCTAGATATGTTAGCAGAGAATATGCAGACATGGGACGTCTCTACTAAATCAGACCAAACTAAACCCGTTCCTAGAGAGAAAGCGGGGATGTATGTCCTAAGAGAGGAAGACGACCTTAATGCAAAATTCGCTGCATTAGCTAGAAAGGTCGAAGCCTTGGAAATTAGGAAGGTAACACTTCCTTACGTAATTTTTGTAGCATTTTTGGTGGTACAGACTATGACACAAAGGATTGTCCAATAATCTCAGTTGTACAAAATATCACGCATGAGCATGATCAAGCAAATGCTATAAATAACTACATAAGGTCAGTTATGCAACTAATGGGAAACACGTATTATCCAAATTAGCGTAACCATCCTAATCTTAGTTGGAGGAATGGACCACAAATGAATGCGGCCAATGCACCTCAAATGCCTCCACAAAACAACTTCTTTGGGGCATCTAATAATGCACCATATGTGCCCCCGCCAAAAGCGATCATCTGTGGAGGATGCTGTAACGCCCCGGTTTTCGAGACCCGAGTATAGCACTCGTCTCTCGAATACCCAGGTGTTAACTGATAAACAAAAGGATAATCAAACCCAAATCAAAGAGCGGTTAACGGAACCAAGCGTAGTATAGATAAAACCCAAATAGTAAATATATCCTGGGCCACTCAGCTGGGGCCCATATACAAAACTTTAATTTTTGTCATGAACTGAAATGTTAATAAGTAAATAAACTACTGATTCAATCCAAAATAAGCAGCCGCCTCCTGGTACGGCTCCTCATTGTAAGCCTCTTCCTCGACTTACGTCGTCTCCGGCTCCTCTGCAACTCCCTCTGTTCCTGTGTCCTGTGTACGGTTGAATATTGATGAATGAGTGGCCAACTCAGTGTGATCTCCCGCTAAGATTTGCACACCGCCGCCCTAAACAAGGAATAGCATAAAAGCATACGAGATAATCCAAAACACAAGTAAATGCGGTCTTATTAAGTGCATGGATGTATGGAATGCGTTCACGCCCGGGGATGCTCATCCGTGCGGGACAGCCGTCGCCCATGCAATGCGTTCACGCCCGGGAATACTCATCCGTGCGGACGGGGCCGCCGCCCATGCAATCTTCGAACACAGGAAACATCATCCGGTCGGAATAATACGTACATCACGTACGATAGCAATAGATCTTTGGTACGTGCGATGTATGCATGATTAGCCAATCCGTTATTAATCCATTACACTCGGCGGTTTTAATAAGCTCAAAGGTCACTACGGGGAGCTCGAGAGCCCAGCGTAGGTCGACGGCTCGGGCATAGTGTCCCATTACCACCATCCCCGGCCCATGAGACTACCGTCTTAGGGTGTGTGTAGCACTCACTAACATGTGGTCAATCAATTCAACAGAAAGGGCTACCACCAATGCCGACTAGGGGTGAAATGTTGAAATTACCAAAAGTGGCGATTTAAACATATCGGCATGAATGATTCAAAAATGAGTAAACGACGGTATTTGGAAAGGCTATGAGTTTCACCCCCAGTCAGTTAGGTGAAACCACACATGGATGGTAAACCCCATGATCAAGTACCACAACCAAAATCTCCATGTCAGGGGCCTACTTATGTCACAACCAATCTAGTTACACCCCAAGCACGAACTCTCCTTTGTTAGGACTTCCCATAGAGAGATTTTATCAGTATGTGTATCGTAGCAACATATATTACAATATGAAAAGGAAATAAGAAATGACACATGTATTCATATCAATATATAACAGCTGAGTTTACATGGCATAAATGACTAGACTATTTACTTAGACAGTTCAGAAATATCAAGAATCTAAATAATAGTAAGCATCAGAATTATTGTGTTAAACAGATAAATCAAGTAAATATGGTTTATTCTCATACACAGTTTATCATTAGTCTAGCTAACCATGTTCACTAATAAAACTGTTATTTCTGGTCTAGTTAAGGGTGGAAAGCTTAAGGGGAAAGAATCATCACCAGATACGTTGTAGGGTGTCCTTGGGTGTGAGCCCTCTTGAGAAGCTAGAGTCTCTACGTCACTTGAACAGATTCCTGGAAATTTTCTTTGGCATTAGTTGATAAATCCTATGATTCTAGGATGCCATGGTTAGTTGAATGACCTCAATTATGATGGTTTGGGGCGCTTATTTGAGAGGAGTGTAGACCCGATGGTATTTGCCTCAATAGGTGGCTCAACATATACTTTATCTAGTTGGTTAAATTTATTGTACAGACCGTGTAAATAAATATATACCTCATGGTGGAGCCCCCCATATGTGGCCACCATCCTATAGAGGAGCTTGCACACTTTATATATGATGTATACATTGCCGGTATATCTATGTATTTGACATTATATGGTATGTGTGTACACATTGTATAGATTAAAGGTATGTCACCTAGTATACCTATGTGTACAGTATGTATATCATATTGGCATTATATGGTATGTTATAACGGTAGCAAATAGTATATTTTTAATGCACGTAACAATATGGTTTCACACATGCGTGGATTCCACATGGGCCCACACATATGCGGTATGTATATCAATGTGAGGCCCACACGTGTGATCCACCAACCAAATGGATGGACGGTCTGGATATGCACAAGGTGGACTATGTCCAGACCTTGGACGGCCCACACGTTAAACACACGTAAGAGGTGGGTCTTCCGCATGCCAGACTCACCATGCAGGATTATATTAGGCAAGGCCACCAATGCGCCTATGCACGTGTGCACCTTTACACATGCGTCATGGGTGTCGAATCTGAACGGTCCAAAATGTGTGGAATCGCGAGAAACCTTAGGGCGTAAATTTTCACCTTGGTCTGAGATTCCAGTGGGCCATAACAAAGATGATTTCAACTCAAAGGAAGAAACTGTTTGCATTTCCCATGGCCCACCGAAGTTTTGGTTCAACGTAAAGATTGGGACCAAGGGTTTTTATGAGGTCCTGCTCCAAGTGGACCGCCCAGATCTTCCAAACTCAGAGATCTCAACATTTTTTCAATTTCACGTTGACTGATTGGCAGGTGACGTTGCTGGACACTTTCATGCATGCATGCAATGTTTATTTCTTTTCACAGGTAGGTCCCACATGAGCATGGGTATTGAATCCGAATGGTCCATAAGTTGTGGAATCCCAAGAACCCTTATGGGGTGAATTTTCACCTTGATCTAAGATTCTGGTGGGCCATAGTAAAGAGAATTTCAAATCAAAGGAAGAAGCTGTTTGCATTTCTCATGGCCCACTGAAGTTTCTGTTTAAGGTAAGATTTGAAACCAAGGGGTTTTATTGGGGTTCTGCTTCATGTGAACCATTCGGATTTTCCAGACTCATCAGCTATGATGAGATCTCCATTTTTTTTTGGCATGGACTGAATGGCAGAGTAACGTTAACTGTACATATACAGTAACCTCAGTTTTACGCCATCAGCATGCATGCACCGTTTATGCATTACACAGGTGGGTCCCAGGTGGGGCCCACCACTTATCTACGCATACTATTAGATACACGATCATATAAGTATGTATACATATATATGTATAAAATTATAAAAGTAATGAAAGGAACGTACATGTCCAGATCTGGACCTCCGGCCCAGGGCCTTTTTCTGGACGTAACGTCCCTGATGGACGGTCCAAATTTAAAGGGCCTATGGTGGCCTGACACTAGAGCCATCCACAACAGTTGGTGGGGCCCACGGTCGATGCAGGGCCCACATTCAGGGTCAGCCCACAGACGTTGGTGAGGCCCACCTGCGTTTTATGCAGGGCCCAAGAGCAGCCCACCAACCCGCGCCTATACATGAACAATCCCACTTGACCATGCAGCGTCTTCTCCTTTGGTTAGTTTGCTATGGTTCGAGATCTGGCTTGGGACCAACTCACGACCCTCATTCAAATCAGCCCTTGAGGCTGGATTGACGTTGATCCGAGGCCCGTTTGAGAGCTCGAATCGGTGCCCAATCCCACCCTAAACAGCAATCCAAACAGGGTCGTCCGATGGCCTGGTCGGATCATTCGGTTTTAGTTCTAAACAGAGTTCCAGACGACTGCTTCTGGCCTTGTTTTCGGTTTGGTTCCCTACTTAAATGGAAACAGGGATTAGTTCCGCTTTGCCCCACACCCTGATCAGCAGTCAGTCTCAGCTGCCCTTAGAGCTGAGAATCTCAGCCGTTGGAACTGTTTGCGGGCCCTGTTGTCGGTGGAATGAGATCCGGTTCAGGACCCATTCGATCCGACTTCGACCAATCCAAAAGCTCCAGCCAGCACTCTGTTTTCAGCTCAAGTGAAATTCTCAACGGGGCCATTCAGTGGCCTGATGGACGGTCCGTCATTAGCCTGAAAACATGGCTGTTTATTTGATCTATTTTAAGCCACTGAACACTTAGTGACCTGCCGATTTTCAGCCAGTCATTCGCCATCGTTCCGGTCCATGAATCAGCCATTTATCGGCCGGTCTAGACCCGAAATAGTGCATCGACATGGTCCGGCTCCCAGTTTGAAACAGAGTCATCGTTTGGCTCAGTTCCTGACCAGAAGCAGGGACCCACATAAGTGAACGCAGCCATCACTTGGCTGGTTCCCAACCTAACTGGAACAAAAGGACGGGAATGAAAGGAGGAATGGTTACCCGAGGTGGGTGGATGCTCCTCGAACTACGACAGGAGAGATGACTCCCTGTTTCTCACTCTCACTTAAACTCTTCTTCTTTTTTTTTTTTCTTTTCTTCTCTTCTTTGTGAAATTTCTAGGGCTACAGGGCCCGTCTTATAGAGGAAGAGAAGGACGAGGAACTACGAGATTGTTCCCACGGTGGACGGCCGAGATTTATCTTTCCCAGTGCGGAAGGCGGTCTTCTTTCCCACAGGCGCTCGTCGGGCTATCTTAGGCATGAAATGGACGGTGGCAGTCAATCTGCTTCGTCCGAATACGAATGATCAAACGACTATACCGTTCTGATCGTGTGGGTCCCATGAATGGTTTGAACGGTTTAAAACGTTCAGAAAGTGGCCGTGGTGGCCCACCTATGGATTTGAAGTAAGTGGGTTTCAAATGGAGAGAGGGCGGGAACGTCAATTTCCCGATTTTTCGTATGAGGGTCGGTCAGTGGTTGCTTGACTGAACCGACCGTCTCAGTGTTCTGCATTGGTGAACGCATGGGGTGCACATGCAACCCATGTGGGGCCTATCATGATGTTGGTGATAGATCCACTCCGTTCATACACTTCAGGAGTCCTACCCAGGGGGCCAGGCCAAGTTTGGGGTGGAGGTGAGGCCAGGTGGGCCGTACCACACATCTAAGGTCTTATTTGGCCGGCGCATGTCGACTCAACGGTTGGATTGGCTCGATATTTGGTTTTGACGGTCAAATGGGGTTCTAGAGGATACTGACTGTTTGGTTGAGCATTCATTTATTCCCGAGAGTCACTAGTGGGTGTATTGTTCCAATACGATTTAATTAACTTATCTATAAGCTCAATTAACTCCAGGTGATCGTTGGGTCTTACCTTACTGTTTGGTGTCGGGTTAAACTTGGCTCCTATTGACCCTGACGGACGGCCTCGATGTTAACTGGAAGTCCCATCCTGCACAAGTCATGTTTGAGCCGATTAATTATTTTGGTTGAGGTGGGTTTAAGAAAGTAACACCCGAGTATCGAAGGTACGGGGTGTTACAGATGCATTGATTGCATTCATGAACTCTCAAACTCAAATGAATCAGTCTCTAATCTAATCAAATCAGGAATTAAAGATAGTTGTGGCTAGAATTGAGACTCAAGTAAATGTTAAGGAAAAAGGCACCCTTCCTTCTCAACCTATGCCAAACCTTAAAAACACACCTTTCATTGGAGACTCAAATCCAAGTGAGCTACATCATGAATAAGCTAAGGTCATCATTACCTTGAGAAGTAGAAAAGAGGTCGATAACAAGATAATGCAACCGGTAGAAATACCAGAGGATGAGCCACTGTCTCAAGAAAATGATGAACCGACTATGGTTCAAAAGCAGCAACAACAAAAGGATAAAGAGACTAATTCATATGAGCCTCCAGTTCTGTTCCCATCTAGACTTCGGAATCCAATTGTCCCCAAAAAATATCAAGAGGTGTTGGATGTGCTTCAAAAGGTTACTGTCAATATTCCTCTGCTTGATGCCATTGGACAAATTCCATCATATGTTAAATATCTCAAGGATTTGTGCACTGTAAAGAGGAAATTAAATGTGCATAAAAAGGCCTTCCTCACTATTCAAGTGAGTGCTATCATTCAACAAAGGGTTGTACCCAAATACAAAGACCCAGGAAGTCCCACTATTCCTTGTATTATTGGAAATTTCTAGATTGAGCATGCTTTGCTAGATTTGGGTGCAAGTGTCAACTTAGTACCTTATTCGGTTTACAAATAAATGGGGTTAGGCAAGCTTAAACCAACCATGATTACACTCCAACTCGCTGACCGCTCCATTAAGGTACCAAGGGAAATTTTAGAGGACGTGCTAGTCCAAGTGGAGAAATTCTACTTCCCCGTATATTGTATTGTACTAGACACTGAACCATGTGTAAATGCTAGCGCTCAAGTTCCCATCATTTTAGGCTGCCCATTCCTAGCAATTTCAAATGCAATCATAAATTGCAGGAATGGAATGATGAACTTGTCTTTTGGTAACATGACTCTAGAGCTAAATATTTTCAATCTATGTAAGCAGCCCATTGATAATAATGAAATCCATGAGCTGAATTTCATGGACTGCTTGATAGAAGAAGAGGAATTTAAACCTAGTCTGACTAAAGAATTGATTCAAGTCTTTGGGGACTTGAAAAATTCTGATTTAGAAAAAGTGCTTGCTGAAATTTATGATGATAATGAGAGCACTACCACCCAAGACATTGGTACGTACCAATGGAGACCGCGCACTCAAATCTTATCTATCGAGGACTCGCAACCTCTGACATCACCAACCAATATTCCAAAGCTTGATTTAAAACCACTACCAAATGAGCTTAAGTATGCATACTTAGGTGAAAATAAAACTTACCCTGTGGTGATCTCTTCATTTTTAGACAAGGATCAATAGATTAAATTGTTGAATGTTCTAAGGGACCACAAAGGAGCCTTGGGCTAGACCATTTCTGACATCAAGGGTATAAGCCCTTCCATATGCACCCATCGCATCCGCCTCGATGAGGACGCCAAACCAATTAGACAACCTCAAAGGCGTCTCAATCCAAACATGATGGAAGTTATAAAAAATGAGGTGATCAAATTGTTGGATGTGGGAATCATCTACCCAATATTCGATAGTGTTTGGGTGAGTCCAACTCAAGTAGTCCTAAAGAAATCCGAAATAACTATTATGCAGAATTCTAATAATGAACTCATACCATCACGTGTCACTAGGGGTGTACACAAACTAGGCCACTGCGACAGGTCTTAGCCGGCTCGACCGGCAGAAAAAGCTCGACTCGGCACGACCGGAGGCCGAGTTCGAGTAAGACAGTCAATTTTCAAAGCCCGTTTTGAGTCAATGCCGAGTTCGGATCGACCCGATTCGGCTCAGGCCAGGCCGGCCAAGCTCGGCTTCACCGACCCGACTCTCGGCCCGGCCAGACTCGGCCGCCGCCTTTAGGTATAAATACCTGTTTAAAAAAAAAAAACCCTAGCTCCTCTTTCACTTTACCCTTTTCTGAAAACGCCCGACCCTACTATCCCTTTCACTTTTCCCTTTTGCTGAAGACACCCGACCCCACCAAACCTTCTCCTCCCTGCTCGCTCCCTCCCTACCGGACCCCACAAAATCTCTCTCTCTCTCTCTCTCTCTCTCTCTCTCTCTCTCGGCTCTCACCTCTCTAATCTGTCCATCTCGTCCGACCAGCGGCCCTCTCGTCCGACCAGTAGAGGTCGTCTGCCTCTCCCTGCTCGTCCGTCCGTGCAACCACCAGAGCCCGTCCGCCTCTCCCTGCTCGTCCGTCCGTGCAACCACTCGAGGCCGTCCGCCTCTCCCTACTCGTCCGTCCGTGCAACCACCCGAGGCCGTCCGCCTCTTCCTGCTCGTCCTTCCGTGCAACCACAGAGCCCGTCCGCCTCTCCCTGCTCGGCCGTCGGTGCAACCACCCGAGGTCGTCCGCCTCTCCCTGCTCGGCCGTCTGTGCAACCACCAGAGCTTGCTCGTCCCTCCGTCGAGCCACAACTAGTATGATTTCTCTCTCTCTCTCTATTATTCTTTCTTTCCTGCACATTTTCTAATGCATATAACTATAGGTGTATAGTCTCTATAAGATTTTAGATTATTGAAATTCTAAATTTAGATTATTGCTTGTAAATAAGTAAATGAATTAAACAACCCAGGTTCTTGATTTGTATAGAACAGGTTTAGGGGGATTCTGATATAACCCTTGTTTTAAATTATTTTTTTAAAAAAAATTTATTTATTTATAAATTTGTTTGTTTTTTAAGTTTCTTTTATTTTTAAAATTTGGGGCTTGAAGTTTTTTGGATGATAAGTTGGGTTTGAGGTTACAATTAAAGACTAGAAGGAAGAGAAGGAGATAGTTGGGATTTTGTAGGTTACAGTTAACATATAGGGGTGGTATGGGTGTAGGGCTGACAGTAATGTGCCCCTTTTATTTCTAACAAAAAATCCTTATTGCTGATCAAGACAATATAGGGGTGAAAATTGTGTTTACTGATTTGCAGTTACCGAATGTGTTTGTGGGTGTATGTAGGATGCAGTTGATGATTAGGTGTTGTGAATGGAATTTAGGTTTGGTAAGTTGGTTTAATGTAGGCTACGTTTGAGGATTGGGGACTATATGTGTGGCATGGCCACATAGGGTATGTAAGATGGAATAGGAGATGGAGTTAACATTATGGTTTGGACATTTTAGCATTTTAAGGTGTGTGGACGGGCTAATTTGGGGTTTTAGGATTTATGGATTGGCTCATTTGTGGATTTAAGGTTTTGGGGTTCAGAAAATTGGGGATTTTGGTAAAAGTGGGGGAATTGGGGTTAGTGAAGCGAGAAATTTGGAGAAGTCTAAAGTTAGGATTTGGAGATTTTTTCAATCCACGTTTTCATACTGTGGTAGACACTAGACAGATTGTATTAAATAGTTGTTATATATATATATATATATATAATAATTTGAATATTGTTATTTGCATGCATTGAGTAGCTGTATATATATATATATATATATATATATATATATATATAATTTGAATATTGTTATTTGCATTATTGCATGCATTGAGTAGCTGTTTTCCACACATACAAACTTGACTTTAGAAGTTCTTAAAAATGTGAACTGTATAGTCATAACTGAATTTAAAAAAAGTGGACAAGTTAGATGGGCACTAAAATTACCATATGAATTTTTTTTTGAATATTTCCTCATTTAGGATATTCATGCATATCTTTTGGAAATAGATCCATCTAAGCTTAATTAAAATTTCAATGAAGAAGTAAGACTTTAGAAAAATTCAAGGAAGAAGACTTGATTGCAAGCACATCTATGTTGACCTTTATATAAGAAGATTTCATTAAGATCTTTGAAGGTTATAAAACCTCTAAGGAAATAATAGAGAATTACTTAGGCCAAGGATTTTAGTAGTTAATGACAATGAAATTCTTGAGCACATGCAAGTGTCATTTATTTTGAATAGTTTACAACTTCATAAAAAATAGTTGTGATAGTCCTAGGTTGAAAGCAAAATTCTTAAACCTAACCAACCTTTCTCTTCAACTAGCTTTGGCAAGGAGTTTATTATCGTGGAACATGTATGACATCCGAACTATCCAACAGGTGCATCCTACCACCATGATTAGACGACTCAAAAGTGAGGTCTATCCAATTATATGGCACACACCTTAGAAATTTGTGATCACTCAAAAGTAAGGTTCGAATCGTCCGAACTCAAGTTCGACGTTCCCCCGAACTTGAAGGTTCGAAATTGGCTCGAACTCGGCCCGAACTCGCTCGGGCCTGGTTCGCTGGAGATGTTGGCCCGGTGACCAGGCCCGGTCCGGCTCGGACCTGGTGCGGCTGTTGAACGGGCCTGGACGGGCTGAGGCCAGTTCGACTCGGCCCGACCCGTGTACACCCCTACGTGTCACCACAAGTTGATGCGTTTGCATTGACTATAGAAAATTAAACCAGGTCACAAAGAAGGACCATTTCCCTCTACCATTCATTGATCAAGTTTTAGAGAGGTTAGCAAGTCACTCATTCTATAGTTTTCTTGATGGATATTCCGGATATAACTAAATAGAGATAGCCCTGAAAGACCAAGAAAAAACCACGTTCACTTGTCCATTTAGCACATTTGCTTTCAAACGGATGCCATTTGGATTGTGTAACACTCCAGCAACTTTTCAACGGTGTATGTTAAGTATTTTTTTCAAATATGGTTGGAAAGTTTCTTGAGGTTTGATGGACGACTTCTCTGTATTTGGGAGTAGTTTTGAGGAATGCCTCAACAATTTATCTCTTATCTTGTTTGGGTGTGAAGAGAAACACCTTGTCTTAAATTGGAAGAAATGTCATTTCATGGTTCAAAAGGAAATTGTTTTGGGTGGGTCATGTTATCTCCAAAAATGGAATCGAAGTAGATCGCTCAACACTCGACATTATTGCTAATTTACCTATCCCCCGAACTGTTAGAAATATTAGATCACTTCTAGGGTACGCTGGTTTCTATAGAAGATTCATCAAGGACTTTAGGGCCATTACTATACCCTTGACTAATCTTCTTCAAAAGGATGTTCCATTTAAGTGGACAGATGAGTTTGCAAGTGCTTTTAATAAAATTAAATCATCCCTTACCACTGCACCTATCATGCATCCACTAGATTGGACACTTTCTTTTGAATTAATGTGCGATGCAAGTGATTATGCCGTAGGGGCTGTTTTAGGCCAAAGGAAAGATAAACGGCCCTACGTTATTTACTATGCGAGTAGAACTTTAAACTCGGCCCAAGTAAACTATTAACAACTGAAAAAGAGTTACTTGCAGTAATTTTTACTTTGGATAAGTTTAGGTCCTACTTACTGGAATCTAAAGTGTTAATTTTCACGGACCACTCGGCTTTGAAATATTTGTTATCTAAGAAGGATGCAAAGTCGAGACTTTTGAGATAGATCCTCCTACTCCAAGAATTTGACTTAGAGATAAAAGATAAGAAATGAATAGAAAACGTAGTGGCTGATCACCTTTTCAGATTGGTGTTAGATGATTCCACTGAGGAGATACATATCCAGGACACTTTTCCTGATAAACAATTATTTGTGATCTCCAAATTGCCTTGGTATGCGGATATAGTGAACTATCTTGTAATGGGAAAAATGTCATATCATTGGAAGTCACAATATAGGAAGCGTTTTGAAACCGAAGTTAGGAACTTCTTTTGGGATGACCCATATTTATATAAATATGGGACTGATCAAATTTTTAGACGTTGTGTCCCAGAGGATGAAGTTCAGAGTGTTATTTCTTTTTGTCACATGGAAGCAGCAAAAATCCTGCAGTGTGGTTTTTACTGGCCTACCATGTTTAAAGACACGCATGCTTTCTGTGTTGCTTGTGATAGATGTCAAAGGTTGGAAAGAGTGTCCCAACGCAACATGATGCCTTTATCCCCAATTTTACCATTGAAGATTTTTTATTGTTGGGGTATTGATTTTATGGGCCCATTTCCATTTTCTTTTGGATTTCTTTATATATTAGTTGGTGTGGGCTATGTTTCAAAGTGGATTGAGGTAGTTCCAAGTAGGACCAATGACAATAAAGTGGTGATACGATTCCTCAAGGAAAATATTTTTTCTAGATTTGGAACTCCAAAGGCCATCATTAGTGATGGCGAGTCTCACTTTTGCAATAGGACATTTGAGGCTTTGATGAAGAAATATGACATCAAGCATAAAGCGAGCACCCCATACCACCCACAAACGAGTGGACAAGCTGAGATTTCTAATCGAAAAATCAAACACATTTTAGAGAAAACTATAAGGCCATATAGGAAGGATTGGTCCCTCAGATTATCTGATGCTTTATGGGCTTATAGGACTGCTTATAAGACCCCAATTGGAATGTCTCCATACAGATTGGTGTATGGGAAGGCTTGCCACTTGCCTGTGGAATTGGAACATAGAACCTACTGGACAATAAAGAAATTAAACTTTAATATGGACTAAGTAAGTGGACAAAGGAAATTAGAGTTGAATGAATTAGAGGAGCTGAGGAGAGACTCTTATGAAAATTCTAAAATCTACAGAGAGGACCAAAGCTTTTCATGACAAAAATATCCTGAGGAAGAATTTTGAACTTCAGCAAAAGGTCCTATTGTACAATTCTCGTCTCCAGTTCTTTTCGGAAAAGTTAAGATCAAGATGGACAGGCCTCTTCATTGTGAAGAATGTTTATACTCATGAGGTTGTTGAAATTAAGAATCCACGTAATGGCAATATGTACAGGGTTAATGGTCAGAAATTAAAGCCTTATGTGGAAAACTTTCATTTGGGAGAGGAGTCCTTCCCTCTTCATGAGACAGAATATTCAGATTGATACTCCTAGTCTGACGGAGCATTTCTATAGAATTTATATCATATTCAATTCTTTTTAGTGGCACCTAGCAGGTGAGTTCTTCATGGTAGGTACTATCCACCCTTTCTTTTATTTTTATTATTCTCTGCATTACATTATCATTACACTGCATTACATTATTATTACATTGGGGACAATGTAGATTTTAGGTTAGGGGGTGTGGATAGTCATCCATGGATAGTCATCCATGTGAGGTTTTTTTTTCTTTTTGGTTATTATTATTATTTTTAAAATTTTTTTTTTTTTAGGTTTCAGTTTTTTTCTATTTAGGTTTATGGGGAAATTTTTTCAACATTTTCAAAATAATATGTTTATATACAAGAATGTGAACATGATATTGTGCGAATTCCAAAGGCAAAGTTAATACTTAGTCTAGGTCGATAATAGTCAGAATTCTAACAACTGAAAATTATATACTTGAGTTCAATTATCTAATCACTAGTTTAAAGTAAGTTATAATTTGATTTACCGAATTCACAATACACCCTAGCTAACTAAGTGAGGAATATGATATGTGAACTAGAATAACAACTTTTGATTCAAACAAGGTTGAATGAACTAGTACAATTGATATATGCTTAAAAGAGAGAATATTGAAGGAAAAAAAGAATGATAGAAAAAAGAAAATTTTATTATAGAGCATGAATGCAATGACTATACCAATCGTGTTAGTAATCCAGAGTAAGGATACCTAACTATCCATTACTATTACCATTACAAGTACGATACCTTACCTTATGAAGCAAACCCGGTGGGAATCTTCATCTAAGGGTGGTCTATAATAATGAGGATATGATGATAAAAGAAGAAATGACATGAAAAAAATGAGATAACTAGAGATTTCATACTCTTGGAATGATTGAAAGGAGTTGGGATAGAGAACACGCATATTCTCAAAGTTAGACTAGTGTCACGAGTACCTAAGTATATTGGATCATAATTATTCTAAATTTTGATTAGGTCTCTGAACTCAAGGATGTAATAGATTAAGAAATTGAAATTCTAACTAACTTCAGGCTTAGGGTAAGTATTATTTTGTTTTAAAATTCATATGATGAATGGAGGCATAATTGTATAAATTTATGAGTATTGAACTATTTTTCATGTTTTCAATATTGGTGGGTAACATTTCTAGAAACCCTCACGAGACTACAACTCGTCCACTAGGAAAAACTTAGGGGTTTAAAGGCTTGTTGCATATGCTAAATGCAATCGAAATTACCTATGAAAGTGGTATAGTTAGAATTTTTTTTCATTTTAATTTTATTTTTAAAATTAGTTTTATTCTTATTTTTATTTTTCGCTTATTTTTCTCGGGACTAGAAAAATGCTGGTTGAGGGGTGTGTTGAGACTCAAATGTTGCATAATTTTTCCCATTTATATCTTAGTTTTATGAACATAAATCATCTTAATATTTTATTTTAATCATGCATGTGTTGCAAGGTGAATTTATGCATGTGCTTGGATTGAAAAAGGGTGTTAAAAGCAAGAATTTGATGCTAAAAAATCACCAAGGCAAGAGATGGATCTTAAAATACCAAGATTGAAGAATTCACATGCTAAAGATCCAAGAAAATCAAGTGAAGAATAAAGAAAATTGAAGATTTGAAGTGAAGAATCCTGAAATCGTCCTGAAAAAGTGTATTCTGAAGCTGTGAAATTTATTTTGGAAAATTGCGCAGCAGGAAGTCTGTTTTGAATGAATATGCGGCAAGAAGTCTATTTTGGGAAAATACGTATATTTGAGGCGATTTTTAGGATTTTTCAACTTTATACGAAAATTGGAGTTCCCTACTTATAAATAGGGGTTCCTAAGGCATTCTTAAACATCATTTAAGGCATCTCAAAGCAAAATTTAGGATTTTTAAAGAGTTTTTAGTTTTATTAAAGCTTTATAAGTTATTTTTTTTAGATCTTTTTATTTGCATTTTCTTTCTTTATTTCTTGTTACTTTTTATTTCTGCAATTTAATTATATTTTTCTAAGTTCCTTCTAACCCAAGCTAGAAGGGAAGCACATATGTTTAATGTTTCTTTAAGATTATGAAGATTGATTGTTTTAATGATGAGAAGAATGGTGTATGCTTGTTATCTATTATTTAGGTTTTATTTTTTATCCTCTTGTAAGATCCATATGTTTCCATCATATGAGATCCACATTGATGGATAGGCTTACCCTATATCAATCAGATTTCCTAAATAGGAGATGTTCTCAACCTGTTATATTTCTTTGATATTCATTATCCTATAGATATTGAATACTTAAAATCACTGACGCTTGAGAATATATGTCAATGGTGCAAATCCATAATTTTCTAATATTTTATATCATTTATTAAAATATTTGAACTGTTTTATTTTTCGACTAGACTGACCATAGTGCTCATATCCTAGTTGTGTTATCCAAGTCATCATGATTTGGAACATTAACCTATGTGTGAAACTTTGTAGCTTGGGTGTTATTTTAATTCAGTTGAATTACATTCCTTCAAAAATCCCAAAATCAAATCATCATTTTTAGTTTTTGTTACCTAGTTTATTTTGCATTTAATTTTTTCATTCTCGCAATTCATCGCCCTGTGGGATCGACCCTGTATTCACAGGATATTACTTACGAACCTCTGCACTTGGAGGCAAGCAATCAGCTGAAAGCATCCCTCAAATGGGCCTTGATTCAAGCTGAAAACAGGCCATGATCTCAGTTGAAACCATGACTTAAATCATGCTGAAACCAGGCCTGGAATCATGTTAAAACCAGGCCTGGAATGGGCCTGGAATCATGCTAAAATCAGGCATGGAATGGGCTTAGAATCATGCTTGGGATGGGCCCGGAATCATGTTGAAACCAAGCCATGTACTGGGCCGAGATCAGCCCTAGACCTGGGCTAAAATCAGCCCAAGACCAGACCAAAACCAAGTAGTGGGCCTGTGTCCAGGCCCTGCTCATTACTGGTGGGCAGCACGCTGCACATATGCAGGTGGGTCGCGCCCTACACAATTCAGGTGGGCCACGTCCCAGCCAACCCTGTGGGCCGCACCACACACTATCGTGGGCCTCACCAAGTGCACCTCAGTGGGCCGAAACCAGTCCATGTTCTGGGCCAAAATCAGCCCAGAACTGGGCCGAAATCAACCTCCAAGTTGGGCTGAGATTAGCCACTCGAACTGAGCAGAAATTAGCCCAGAATTTGGGCCGAAATTAAGTCCAACCCAGCCCCAGTTTCGGGCCATAGCTGGGTAACTATGCTAAGCCTAAACTCAGGTGGATGATACCACAATCAACTAGGGGTGTACATCGAGCCGAACCGAGTCGAGCTAGGCTCAGCTCGGCTCAGCTCGGTCACCAGGCTGACCTCGAACTCGGCTCGACTCGGTGACCGAGCCAACATGTCCAGCTTGGCTTGGCTCCGTCAGGAATCAGATCAGTTCGAGTCGAGTTTGAGCCAGTTTTGAGCTTTCGAGCCGAGTTCGAGCTCGAGCATTCGAGCCGTGTTTGACTTCGTTATTCGAGCCGAGTTCGAGTTAGTTTTTCGAGGCGAGTTCTAGTTGAGTTTCGAGCTTTCGAATTTGAATTTGAATTTAGTTTTCGCAATTATACAATGTCGAAAGGAACGATTGCATCAAATGAAGTGTGGCCCACCTCACTAATAGGCTAACCACATTAATAGGGTAAAGGATCTACAAAGTCATAATGATCAGAACTTATGTCAATGCATATGCAGGATATGGTCATTGGGGACATTAGAATCATTTTACAAGATAATATCCTGCATATGCATTGATGTAACAGAAAATTACCAATACAAAGAGGACATCCTTCTAAAATCATCGTGTTACCCTGGATTTTTATTTTATATTTTTTAATTGGTAAGTCAGTTCATTATCAAGCAGAAGAAAAGCAATTACAAAGAATAAACCCTTATCTTAGCTAGCCTATCAACTAACACATTTTGTCCTAAAAATTATGGGCTCTAATGATAGTTTCTTTTGAAGAACAACAAGTTGAAAACATAAAAATTAAAGATAAGGCACTCTTTCTATGATAAGCAAATAAGGTTGTAGAAATTCTAAATTTGTTTCTAATAGACAATAACATGCATTTGCTTGAGCATGTAACAAATCAATACACTGAGCATAAGTAAATCCACATTCCACAAATATTTCAATTAATATTATGAAATTTTAGACGAGTCATGGTAAGGAAAAAACAATTCTATGTATTAAGAGAGAGAGAGAGAGAGAGAGAGATTATACTGGTTGGACGGATGGACGAGCGAGCCTCTGCTAGTCGGACGACAAGACGAGCAGAGAGGCGGAGGGCCTCTGCTAGTTGGACGGACGAACGAGCAAAGAGAAGCGGAGGGCCTCTGCTGGTCGCTAGTCAGACGTCGCTGGTCGGGCGAGATGAGAGAGAGAGAGAGAGAGAGAGAGAGAGAGAGAGAGAGGTGAAAGGGGCGTCGACGAGCCGGGGGCCTGGGCGTCGGACTGGGACGAGCAAGGAGAGGGACGAGAGAGAGAGAGAGAGAGAGAGAGAGAGAGAGAGAGAGAGAGAGAGAGAGAGAGAGAGAGAGAGGAGCCGGACTGGGACAAGCAGGGAGAGGGACAAGAGAGAGAAAGAGGTGATTATGGTTTCCCTAATCGCTAGGGTCGGGCAGGGAGAGAGGGAGCAGGGGAGAGGGTTTTGAATTGCTAGGGTCGGACGGCAGTGTTTTCAAAAATGGAATGGGATTAGGTTTGTTTATATATAACCAAGTCGATCTGAGTCGAGTTGGGGTCTGTTCAAACTCGGCTCAAACTCATTTTCGAACTGAAAAAAATGGCCCGACTCGGATCGAACTCAGTTTCGAGCCGAGACGAGTCGAGCTTTTTCGAGCCAAGTCGAGCGAGTTGACCGAGCTGGCTCGGTTCGTGTACACCCCTACTACCAACTAGAAACAGTGATGAATGACCATTAATATCTTTTTGTGGGCCATAAAAGTTTTGGATCAAACTGATCTTGGAATTTTTAATGGTGAGGCATCCAATCACCACTGCTTCCCGTCGTGTGGTCCACCTGAGATTTGGATCTACTTAATTTTTCATATCACATCCTAAATTTGGCCCGAGAAACGGATGGTGTGTATATACAAAACATCATCAAGGTGGGCCTCACCGTAAGGGTACACCCACTAAGGTGTTTACCCGGGTAACACCATATCCACTCCCAAGTCTGACCAAGTCGGACGCGAGCTATTGATGGACAAGATCTCACACACGCACACGGATTGCGTGCTGAGTAAAATTCTTTGAGTCCACCGTAATGTATGTGTCTTATCCACGCCGTCCATACCTTTTACCAGCTCATTTTAGGCCATGAACCCAAAATTGAAGCATATCCAAACCTCAAGTAGACCACACCACAGGAAACAGTGTGAATTGATCACCTGCTATTGAAGACTTCTTGGGGGCCACAGAACTTCTGAATCAATCTGATATTAGTGTTTTCCCATCATCCATGTGATCTTATGAACAGGTTGGATGACAAATAAATACCACTTTGGGTCTTATGTGGGCCCTCGGAAGGTTTCAACGGTGGACGTCATTGTCCCCACTATTTCTTGTGGTGTGGTTCACTTGAGCTTTGGATATGCTTCAATTTGGAAGCCGTGTCCTAAAACTCAGCTGGTAAAACGATGGACCAGATGGATAAGACACATACATCAGGGTGGGCCCCACAGAGTTTACTCAATAGGCTACTCAGTACCCAATCCGCTCCCCTCACGCATACAACGTCAGCACGTGCTTGAACATGTCACCGTTTGGCACATGACTATTTGAATTGTCCAATCAACGAAAATACCAATTGATAGTGACCGTGGAATCAAGATCAGATGATCCAACCCTACTAAGTAAACGAAGCAGGTAAGACCATTTCCATCACTGCCCTGATTAGACAACAAACGGTTAGAGACTGATATCACACGCCATATAGTTTTTGTGAATCCTTCTTGATGATGTAAAACCTTCCAGAAAACGTCCGGAGCGGATTAGTTGAGACCGGCCCCTGACTGTTGGGCTCACAGTGATGAATGTTCTTTAAATCCACACCGTTCAAACATTTTTAAAGCTCATTTTAGGGATGATGTAAAAAACGAACCATGCCCAAATCTTAGGTGGACCACACCACAGGAAACAGTTGTGATTGAATTCCTACCATTAAGAACTTCATGAAATTCACCGGAATGTTTAGTTGCCATCCAACCTGTTGATAAGGTAACAAAGACGTATATAAAGAGACCAAACAAATATCATCTTGATCCAAAGCTTTTATGGCCCACAGGAAGTTTTTAAGGTTCAATTATTACTATGGTTTGGATCTGCTTCATTTTTGTTGTATCATGCCCTAAGGGCGTGTTTGGACGGGCCCATCCCATGGGATTGGATTGTATTAGGGTAGATGGCAAGTAATGATGGTGTGTCCCTAAAATCACGGCGAGGAGTTTTCCGGGAATACAGATTGGCCTAACCAAACATGTCCCAGCAAAATAAATGGGATTAAAAGGGATTGGGTGGATTTAAGGTAATATGGTGAGCAATCATGGGATTGCTATATAACTGCTTTTGGGCCAAATCCGGGATCCAATCCATCCTAATACAACCTAATCCCATCCACCCGGCCCGGCTAAACAGGCCCTAAAATGAGTTTTCAATACAGATGGACAGCGTGTATGTAGTCACATAAGTGGGCCCCATACATCTTCCACCCAAGCTGCCCTGAAAACCTCAGGGGGTGTTTGGACGGTCGGATTGGAAGGGATTGGATGGTAAAATCCTGGGATATGCCAAACGTGCCAAATAGACCCGGTGAACTTGTCTAGGGATATACCAAACCCATGGATCTTAAACGAATCTACTGACATCACCATCATTACCTAAAAATTGATCCCATCCCACCTAATCCCGTTCAATCGGGCCTGGGGGCTTGTTTGAACGGACGGATTGGAAGCAATTGGAAGGTAAAATCCCAAGATATGCCAAACGTGCCAAACAGACCCGGTGAACTTGTCCCGGGATATAGCGAATCCATGGATCTTAAACCAATCCACGGATGTCACCATCGTTACCTTAAAATTGATCCCATCCATCCTAATCCCGTTGAATCCAGCCGGCCAAACAGGCCCTCAGCAATATAAACGATCCAACGAGATCAGATTATCCAACCATTTAAGTCATCAAAACAAGTGGGTCCCACTTCCATAACCATCATGTTTTGATTGGTGTAGACTCACATCCATCCATCACGTAATAAAAGTCCACGTGATGTCACCAACTTGCTGCATTTATTTATGGATGGAACCATGTTCCTAAAGTGGGCCATGGTTCAAATACCCAAAAGCTCCACCCGACTTGATATGCAGCTAGGTTGTGTTGACTCAAAGACTCAGCCCATTCATGACTCAGCTGCAATTAGGCTGCATAATTCTAAAACTCACCGGCTCAACTCAAAACCCGGCCGTGTCAACTCTATTCGGGAGATTTCAAGGCAAAACTTGTTTTTGTATGTAACTAGAGTTGTACACTACACCCTGATCCATAGCTCAACTGGTAGACTGAGTGGAGATACCTCCTTTCTACACTTGAGGTCTTGGTATCGTTCCCTAGCGGGGGTGGCTAACAGTGCAGTGTGTACTGACAATGGGTGTGTACTAATAACCTAAACCCCTAGTCAAGCGAGATAACTGAGCGAAATTTTTTCGAGCTCAAAAAATCAGCTCGACTCAACTTGAACTTAGTTTCAAACTGAGTCGAATCCAGCCTTTTCAAGTCGAGCGAGATAACCTAGCTAACTCAGTTTGTCTACAGCCCTATGTGTAACTTATTTGCGTTTTAGGTTGAATCATTGAGTTGGCTCAGTGAGTTAGTCAATGCAACGATGGATGACAATCGCCTCATGAAACCTTTTTTTTAAAAGAAAATTAAAAGATGATTGTGACTGCAAAGAAACGTCTCCTTCAAGAACTAAAGGCTTTTAAATAGTTTACTATGAATTGTAATAGACTCTAATGACTGGAAGTATTCTCAAAATGTAAATTAACCATCTTGACTCGAGTGTTTGTATTTTATCTTTAAATAGATGGATATACACAAAGAGTGCATGGAATTGAAGGGATATACATGAAAAGATTTAAACTCAAATTACAAATGGTAGAGATTATTCTTGCATGCAACATAAGGGTGTATTTGTTTTTTAGCTTACACCGTCAATATGGTCTAAATGAGTAGTTATTACTTGCACTTGTGATTACCTTCAGCAGCCTCCACTTGATGTTGATAGGTAGGACTATTTGGTGTGCTAATACGCCGAAGATGAGGAAATAAGACTTTTTTCCACTAAAACCTGGGGGGCCCCATTACTTTATTTATTTTTAAATTTTACATGCATTCTCATACCCACACACAACAATGGGTACTCGAACCCATGACCGTAGTGTTAAAACTCTTGTGAGTCTACCACTAAGCCCTGAGTAGGGACCATGGCGTTCATTATTATGTATGTGTCTGATCCATGTTGTCCAACCATTCTACCTTTTCATTTATGGCTTGAGCCCAAAAATGAGATGGATTCAACGCTCAAGTAGACCACACCAAAGAAAATAAAGGCAATTGAACACTTACTTGCCGTTCAATTCTTCTCGAGGCTATGGAAGTTTTGAATTAAGCTATATTTGTATTTACTCTTCAACCATGTCTATGTGACCATATGAACAAGTTGGATGATATGTATATATTCCTATAAGCTCTAGGCTCATTTCAACTTTCAATGGCAGGTGTTCAATTCCCCAGGTTTCCTATGGCGTGGTCCACTTGAGTGTTGGATTTGCCTCATTTTTGGGCTCATGCCCTAAAATGAGCAAACAGATGGATGACATGGATCAGGCACATACATAATGGTGGGCTCCACAAATTTTACTAGCATAAATTCAGTCGGATTATAATGCATTTGCACCATGGTTTTCGAGGTCTAATTATCCTGTAATTCTCTCTCTTTCAATCCGGAGTGAGAAGTCATTATTACTCATTTACACTCCATTTACAGGGTTTAAAAATAAAATTTTAAAAAAAAAACTAAGAGAATTCTTTCTTAAATTAGTTTTCATCCCTAAATATTCTAATGTCCCCTTAAGATATTCACAATATAATCATGAGATGAGATTACTACATAGAAATATCTCCACAAACAACTTTTTTCACTTAAGAAGTGTTGGGGGGCCTTTGCACAAAACCTTAGGATCTAGCCTCCCAAAACAAACCAGAATTATGGGATAATAAAGCAATGAAATAAATCAAAGCACAAACCACACAACACAAGAGATTTTTATGTGGAAAACCCTCAAAGAGGTAAAAACCACGGGACCTCATCTAGATCAACAATCTACTATGAAGTAGAATGTTATAACCTTCTTCACTCACGCAGGAGTAGTAAACAATAAGAGAATAAAAGAAAAACAGAGAGATTTCACCGATCACGAAGACGTAGAAGCGCTGAGATATTGAGTGCACAGTAGATCACCTCTACGAGCATAACCTCCATTCCACAAGCTTCCTCTCTCTCTCTCTCTCTCTCTCTCTCTCTCTCTCACACACACACACACACACCTTTGATAGTCCAAAACCCTCTAGCAAACCCTTGCAAAGCTTTAAGAAATCCTCTTGCATTGCCTAGAAAGGCCCTATTTATAGTTTAGGAAACTCCCTTTCGTACCCCTTCCGAAAGGGCCTCAGATTTTTGCAATCCGCACAAGATCCGGACTCAAATCTGCGTAAGCTCGACTGGTCGAGCAGAGTCCTTGACTGGTCGAGACTATTCACTCAACTGGTCAAGCCGAGCCCTCGACTGGTCGAGCACTGTTCACTGAGCTTGTTGAACTTTGAGTTGAGTGACCCTCGACTGGTTAAGCACTGTTCACTTGATCGATCGAGCAGCGCTGTGATTCCACTGTTTGTGGCATTCGAACCGCACCACATCTCCTCTGACCTGAGGAGGAAAACTCCATCAAATCTCTCCCTTTCCGACTCAGGAGGAATTCACCTTCTTCAAGCCAGCCTGGTTTCTACAAACCTCAAACTTACCTTTAAACAAAGCCTTGGTCATCATGTCTAACCCATTATCGTCCGTGTGGACCTTCTCAAGCTATAACACCTGTTCCAAAGTATCCCTGATCCAGTGATACCAAATCTCTATGTGCTTCGACTTGGATTCTTGCTCAAGTGTATAGCACTTTGACTATTGCAATAGATCACGTGCTACTCCTGCTTCAGGCTAAGTTCCTATAGGAACCTCTTTATTTAAAGCATCTCTTTACATGCCTCTATGACTGCAGTGTACTCGACCTCTGTCGTCAACAATGCTATGACCTTCTGTAGCTTGCTCTACCAAGAAATTGTTCCCCCTGCAAACGTGAACATGAACCCCGATGTAGACTTCTCGGAGTCTATGTCGCCTTTCATATCTGCATCTATGTAGCCCTCTAACACAGGTTTTCTGTCACCATAGCATAATCTCAACCTGGATGAGCCTCGTAGATACCGCAGTATCGATTTCACCGCTGCCCAATGCTCTTTGCCAGGATTGGTAAGATACCGGCTAACAACACTAACTGTATATGCTATGTCTGGGCATATACACACCATAGCATAAATTAAACTTTCTACAGCTGACGCGTATGGTATCTTCTACATCTCTTATACCTCTACCTACGTCTTGGGACATTGTCTGTCGCTCAATCTGAAGTGATCATCCAGTGGAGTACTGACCGGCTTCGCTACATTCATATTGAACCGCTCTAGAACTTTCTCAATATACTACTCTTGTGACAGCCAAAGCTTCTTGCTGCTTCTGTCACGGGTTAACTTCATTCCTAAGATCTGTTTAGCCGGGCCCAAGTCTTTCATTGCAAACGAATTGCCCAACTCCTATTTCAGTCTGTCGGTCTTCTTGATGTCTTTTTCCATGATGAGCATGCCATCAACGTATAATAACAGAACTAAGAAATCACTATCTGAGAACTTGCGCGTGAACATACAGTGGTCTGACTCCGTTCTGTCATACCCATGCTTCAACATAAACGAGTCAAACTTCTTGTACCACTGACGTAGAGCTTGTTTCAGCCCGTACGAGCTCTTACTCAGCCTACACACTATATGCTCTTTGCCCTTGACTTCGAACCCCTTTGGTTGGTGCATGTAGATCTCTTCTTCCAGGTCACCATGGAGGAAGGTAGTTTTAACATCTAACTACTCTATCTCCATATCCATGTCAGCCGCCAACCTAATCAACACTCGTATGGATGTCATCTTCACTACGGGTGAGAATATCTCCTCGAAGTCTAAGCCTTTCCTCCGACCAAACCCTTTCACCACAAGTCTGGCCTTGAACTTCGTTTGTGAATTCTTTTGTTCAACCTTCTTTCTGAACACCCACTTGTTGCTCAAAACTTTCTTGCCCTTAGGCAATTTCACTATATCATAGGTGTAGTTCTTATACAACGATTTCATCTCTCATTGCATAGCTTTCAACCACTCCCCCTTATGCTCGTCGGTTAGGGCCTCATAATAACTTTTTTACTCTCCCCCATCAGTCAACATAATATACTCATGCAGCGAGTACCTCTTAGACGGTTGTCTGTCCCTAGACGACCTCCTCACTTGTAGCTCAACAGGTGAATTAAGTGGGGGCCGCTCCCCTGATCCATCTTCTGAAGGAACTCCCTCGTCCTCTGTACCTTGTTGTACTTCCCCGTCATCAGGCATTACGGGAGAAATAATCTGATCCATGTCCTCTAGCTCACCTGAGCTAGGCTAGTTCTTCTTTAGCTTGCCAATGTCTTCTATACACTGATCTTCAAAGAAAACCACACTCTGCTCCTGATGAGCTTCTTCTCGGTTGGATCCCATAATCTTTAACCGAACTTTTCATCACCGTACCCCAAGAACACACATTGCCTGATCTTCATATTGAGCTTGGACCTCTCGTCCTTTGGTACGTGAACGGATGCCCTGCATCCAAACACCCCGAGATGACTGTACGATGGATCATGTCCAGTCCACACATTCTCAGGCACTTCTCCATTCAATAGGGCTAATGGAGACGTATTTATCAGATACACTGTTATGTGCATTGCTTCTTCCTAGAACGTCTTGGACAATTTCGCATGGGATAACATGCATCTGATTCTCTCTATAATGGTGTGATTCATTCGCTCAACCACACCATTATGCTGTAGGGGTCTTGGGAACCGTCTATTTATGCCATATACCCAGGGACTTATACTCATGAAAGTCGCCAATGTATTCACCACCATTGTCGGTGCGAATGCACTTCAATGATCTACTTGTCTCTCTCTCTCGACCATAGCATGAAATAATTTAAATACACCAAAGACCTCGTCCTTGGACTTCAAAGCATAAACCCAAACCCTCTTAAATGCATCATCTATAAAAGTGACAAAATACAATGCCCCACCCAAGGTTTTTGTCCTCATAGGACCACAAACATCAGAATAAACCAAAACTAATGCATGCACTTTATTAACATGAGAAGCAGATTTAACAAATGAAACTCTATGTTGTTTCCCTGATAAACAATCAATACAGGTTTTGAGAGGTACACCTGTCACGTCTGGAATGAGTCACTTCCTCGCTAGTACCTAAAGCCCTTTTTTCACTCACGTGGCCTAGACGCCTGTGCCACATGTCAATAGCTGAATATTCCGCTACGTTCAACTCACCCTTGCACACACTGACACTTGCATTGTAAAGGGTGAAGCACTTATTTCCTCTGGTTGCGATCAACGAACCCTTGATGAGCTTCCAGCAGCCACCAGCAAACTGACATCAAGTTGAGGCGAATGTCTGGAATGTGCCTCACATCCCTAAGAACCAATGTGCAGCCCACATCGGTCTTCACACAAATATCACTGACCCGTACGATCTTCGATACGCCAGAATTTCTCATCTTCACGGTCACATAGTCACCTAACTTGTAGCTTGTGAAGAAGTCCCTATGTGGAGTCGCATGAAAAGAGGCTCTTGAGTCAATCACCCAGTTGGTGTCCTAACTCGTAGCGGTAAGACAAACACCATGATCTGCTGAAAGAATAACTACAACGTCGCCATCTGAAGTGACCGCAGTGGAATCTGATTCATCTTCATTCTCCTTTCCTTTTCCTTTCTTGTCGTTCTTATTCTTACGACATTCATGCTTATAGTGGCCCTTCTTGCCACAATTCTAGCATTCAAAATCTTTTCTGGTACTTGATTTGTCTTTTGATTTATCTTGAGTCTTTCCGCCTTTTCTGTTCTTTCCTCTCCCCCATTCTTGTGTCACAAGAGCCTCTTGCTAAGTAGACCCCTGAAACTTTCTCCTTGTCTCCTCATTGAAGAGACAACTAGTAATCTGTTCCTTGGATATCTTTCCGTCTAGCGCGGAGTTACTTAGAGACACCACCAATGTCTCTCAACTATCAAGCAATAAGCTAAGCAGTAGCAAAGCCTGTAATTCATCATCCAGGACCATCTTCATAGAGGAGAGTTGGTTCAATATATTGTTGACTTCATTCATGTGCTCAGCTACAGAAACACCATCTTTGAACTTGAGATTCACAGGTCGTCTTATCAGAAAATTTTTGTTCTCGGCTGTCTTCCTCTCATACAGCCCTTGCAATTTCAGTCATAGGCTAGCGGCTGAGGTCTCCGTAGACACATGGTGGAATACGGAATCGTCCAACCATTGTCTAATAAACCCCACCGCCTTCCGGTCCAATTTCTTCCAATCATCATCTGTCATATCCTTTGATTTTACTGATATGCCTTAAATTGGAGAATACAAGTCATTGCAATAAAGCAAGTCCTCCATCTTAGCCTCCATATGGTCCAGTTAGAACCATTGAGGCTGATTATCCTTGATGAGCCAACTTCCATAATTCAGAACCGATCCTACTCCGTTCAATGAACTTAGCTCTGATACCACTTTGTTGGGGGGCCTTTGCACAAAACCTTAGGATTTAGCCTCCCAAAACAAACCCGAATTATGGGATAATAAAACGATGAAATAAATCAAAGCACAAACCACACAACACAAGAGATTTTTATGTGGAAAACCCTCAAAGAGGACCTCGTCCAAATGAACAATCCACTATGAAGTAGAATGTTACAACCTTCTTCACTTACGCAGGAGTGGATAAACAATAAAAGAATAAAAGAAAAATAGAGAGATCTCACCGATCACGATGACGTAGAAGCGCTGAGATGTTAAGTGCACAGTAGATCACCTCGACGAGCATAACCTTCCTTCCACAAGCTTCCTCTCTCTCTCTCTCACCTTTAATAGCCCTAAACCCTTTAGCAAATCCTTGCAAAGCTTTAGAAAACCCTCTTGCATTGCCTAGAAAGGCTCTAGGCATCCCTATTTATACTTTAGGAAACTCGCGAAAGGGCCTCAGATTTCAGCAGTCTGCACAAGATCCGGACTCAAATTTGCGTAATCTCGACTGGTCAAGTAGAGTTCTCGACTGGTCAAGACTGTTCACTCGACTGGTCGAGCACTGTTCACTGAGCTCACTAGACTTTGAGTCGAATGACCCTCGACTGGTTGAGCACTGTTTACTCGACCGGTCAAGCAGTGCTCTTAACTGATCAAGTAGTGCGGTGATTCCACTGTTTGTGGCATCCGAACTGCACCACATCTCCTCTGACCTAAGGAGGAAAACCCTATCAAGAAGTGATAGTCAACTTCAATGTCTTGCTTGACATAAAAAGACAAGATTAAACTGGTAAAATAGTGCCAATACTATCACAATATAGTAGAAGAAGAGATGGGAGAAAGACCACAATATCCTTTAAAAGAATTTGAATCCATGATGATTATGCTACCATGTAAGTGACTAGCCCTCAAACTTCACTAGAAAGTAGTTTACCTTTCGGCATCCCAAGGTGTTAAATTGATATACACACACACACACACACACACACACACACACACACACACACACCAAATCCACTTGCAGATCGTTCGGCCAGACCAACATCTACCCAATCAACATTGAAAAAGGTGAGTAAATTCAAAGACCCTTAACGTAAACAAATACCATGAGTAGAGCTGGGCATTTCAGATCCGATCCGGTGGATCCGACCTGTTCCGACCCGATTTGAACCGAACCGATGGGGTGGATCGGTGCGGATTGGGTAGCTCCATCCAGATCTGAATTCTTTTCGGCTCGGATTCGGATTAGGCCTAATCCGACCAGATCCGATCCAAAATAATATAAAAAAAAAACATTTCAGCAATCAATCTCTCACACCCAAATCACGTTCATTCAGAACAAAAAAAATTTTTTAAAAAATATATATATATATATATACAAATCAAATATACAAAGAACCCAAACAGCAACTGTAACGAAACGATACTCCCATCCATCAACAGCAATAGCTGAGAGAGAGAGAGAGAGCGTCGTACCTAGGGTTTCCTTTCTCCATTTTGGACGGAAAACATAAGGTAAAAAGACCCTGGAATGGAGGAGAGAGAGAGAGATTGAAAACGGAGGAGAGAGAGAGATTGAAAATGGAGGAGAGAGATTGAAAACGGAGGAGAGAGAGAGAGAGATTGAAAACAGAGGAGAGAGAGAGAGAGATTGAAAACGGACGAGAGAGAGAGACGCTGGAAAGGAGGAGAGAGATTGAAAACGAAGCTTTTCTGGCTTTATAGCTTTTTTCGTATGGTACTCCGGCTCCATATGACACTTGATACACAGCCACTCCAAGATTGCACAGTTGATATTTAATAACTCACATCTGGACCGTTCAGAACTTAGCCCAATTGAAAAACCGAGTCGGGCACGGATCGGATCAAACAATCCACCTTTCGAATCTGTTCGACTCAGGTAGTCTAGATCCGGTAACGGATCGGTTCGGATTCGGGTCAGACCAAAGTTCTTTCAGATAGAATTGGGTTGGCCCGGATCCGATCCGAACAGGACCGATGCCCAGCTCTAACCATGAGAGATCATTCCCTTAAGATAGCAGGCAACACATTTAACTGAAATATAATGCATGGTTCGCAAATCATGAATGTATTGACGGACTTTATTTACTGCAAAGGCGATATCTAGCCAAGTTAAGGTCGACAAATATTAAAGGGTGCCCACAATACTTCAATTGTGAGTGGGATAGTCAACCAAGTTACCATTGTATGGGATAGCTTTGAAGTACTAGAAACTACCAATGAGCTTAATAGCTTGCATTTTCTTTCTTGATTTTCTGCAGAAGTTCAATAATATACTTGGATTGATTGAGATATAACTCGAGTCCGATAAGCTTCAATTCTCAGAAAATAATAGATCAAACCAAGATCCTTCATAGCAAAGAATTGGTCGAGATTAGAAAGTAGACGACCAAGTGCCAATGGATCATGGTTACTCGGGAAGAGAATTAGGCCTAGATAATCAAAAAAAAAAAAAAAATTCAATATCAAAGAGAAAATGAGACTATATTTAGGTAATAAAGAATCAGAATCATTGGTCGGGCTTTGGATGATTGGGATGGAGTAATTATATGGTGCGTGAGATGGATGAGAAAAAGGAAAACTTCACTCTTAAATGAGTTTGTATCAAGTTGCATGTTTTGTATCTTGTCTTTAAATAGTTGGGCATACATAGAGAGCACATGAAAGAGATACACGTGAAAGTATTTAAATTCAAGTTACAAAAGGAATGTAAAGAATAGTCTTCCATATAACAAAAGAAGAATCCTTTTTGGATGAGTTATCGTCCATAGATATCCTAACAAATTGCTATTATTGTTTTTCTTTTCTTTTCTTTTACAGGACAAATATTTATTTCCATCACTAACATTTTTATTTACGTATTAAGAGAGTGTTTAAGCTACTTATGCCTTAAGTAGCTCATCTTGATTTCTACTTATTAAGTTGGAGTGAATAAGAAACTTTAAGTAAAAAATGTTACTTGTAATTGATCTTAAACATAACTTACTTACCTTAAATAAGTTACTTATCCACTTATCTACTACTGTAAATAGAAAAAGTAACTTATTTGGTGGTATCCAAACGGGCCCTAAACACCGAGAGTGGAGGGTCTACCCCGACTCAGCTGCACCTGCTCGACTCTCTCTCTCTCTCTCTCTCTCTCTCTCTCTCTCTCAATTTCTTAGCCTGACTCAATCGAGTTGCTCAACTTGACTTGCTCATCCCAAAACTCATCTGATCAATTATTTAAAGTTTGTCATCTTTCTTTTTCTCAACTCAATGGTAAGGTATGCTTCTAATTTTTATTATTTTATTGTTTTTATTTATTTATATAAATGTTTGAAAATAAAAAATTTTGAAAAAAAAAAATGAGAAGAAAAAGCTGAACTCAGCTCACCTCAGCTTGAACAAGTCAAACCGAGCTAATGTCTTAAGCTGGGCAGTTAAGCACAAGTGAGGTAGGCACGAAAATAAGCCAAGCCGAGTAGGTAAAAGTAGACTTGAGCCAACTCGATGTACAAGATCCTTCCTCTTGCACGGGTGGTGGACTCACAGGAGTTTTCACACTCAAGTCAAGGGTTCGAGTATCCATACGTGATGAAATTCCACTATACGTGAGGGTGTGGAAATTATCTACTGGGCGCATCGTAACTTGCGGTCCGACTAGTTGGACTTAAGACGGGTTTTTACACTTGCCAATTAGAAAAATAGATTTCAATATTAGCCGTTGACCGTTGCATGATTCTATGTCGAAATATTTAACCGCTGAGAGTATTTATTGAAACTAATACTTTTCCTATACCTTATCCGCAGTAGTACCTGGATCTCGAACGGTCCAGATCATCCGTACGTAGGGCTCAACTAGTGGAACTACGAGTTCATTTTGTAGTCCGCGGACTACAAATCCACTGTTGAATTCCAAGCAACAAGTCGTGAGAAAATGACCACTGTAGACAAACCCTTTTACCCAGCGGTTTCTATGAAAGAATACAAACCTTAGTTACCAATCTAGATTAGCACGTGCGGACAGCGACGTTGAGGACGAAACTACCCCTCCTTTTCGCAGCGAAGACGTGCGCTGACGGTCCTCGAACTGAGAGTTGTACGAACGGCTTAAAAGGATTGGGGTCGGTGGTCTGTGGGCCCCACCATGATGTATGCTATTCATCCATGCCGTCCATATATTTTTCCATATCATTTTATGGTATACGACCAAAAATGAGGTATGTGCAAATCTCAAGTGTACCACATTACAGGAAACAATGTTGAATGAGCGTCGACCATTAAAAACTTTTTGGGGCCTACTGTGATGTTCGTGAGAAATCCCCCCGTCTAAGTTCATTCATAGGTCACAAAGACCTGGATGAAGAAGAAAAACAAATTTCATAATGATCTAAAACTTCTATAACCCCTAAAAGGGTTTCAATGGTAGACGTTCAATTCCCCATTGCCTTTTACAGTGTGGTCAACTTGATAGTTAGATCTATCTTATTTTTAGTCTCAAGCCTGAATATGAGCTCGCCAAATAAATGGACGGTTTGGATATAACACATACCTCATAATATGACCCACAAAAAGTGGTGGAATTACAACAGCGAAAAAAAAAAAAAAAAAAAAAAAAAAAAAAAAGATTAACGTCGATATATCGACTAACAGTCGATATATCGAAAATGGTCCAGAACTGTCCAGTGAGTTTTCCTCAAAAAATCTTACAATTTTCGATATATCGACTGTCTGTCGATATATCGAAAATGGTGTTTTACATTTAGCTACGGATTATAACCGTAGCCATAATTGTAGTCTGTGCCAGTCTATGAAATTTTTTATTTATTTATTTTTATTTTTTTTTTTACATGGAGAAATTTATTCTACCTACAATTTTCTTTAATACATATTTATATAAATAGGTATATATAAGTATATAAAAATTTTTTCCCACTTTTTTTTTTCATTTATTTTTTTAATCATTTAACAAGAATATCTTCTAAACCAAAAATAGTTACTTGACGTACTACATATGATTTTGAGGTAAGAGAAGCTACTTTAGCCAACCAACCTAGTTATTTTCCAAGATTCCATCAGGTCGATGGTTGAGCGAGGCAACGTATAAATTAAGCGAGGCAACGTAGAAAACGAGCGAGGGAACCTACGATTTGAGCTAGGCAACCTAGGAATTGAGCGAGGGAAGCTACAAATTGAGCGAGGGAAGCTAGAAATTGAGCGAGGCAACGTAGGAATTGAGCGAGGGAAGCTAGAAATTGAGCGAGGGAAGCCAGAAATTGAGCGAGGCAACCTAGAAATTGAGCGAGGGAAGGTAGAAATTGAGCGAATGTTGAAGCTCGAAATTGAGCGAGGAACGTAGAATTGAGCGAGGAAGGTAGAAATTGAGCGAGGAATGTAGAAATTGAGTTTAGGAAGCTCGAAATTGAGCGAGGAAGGTAGAAATTGAGCGAGGAAGCTCGAAATCGAGCGAGGAAGGAAATCGAAATTGAGCGAGGAACCAGAAATTGAGCGAGGAAAATCGAAGTGAGCGAGGGGAAGGAGAAATGAGCTTAAGGAAGCTCGAAATGAGCGAGGAAGCTAGAAATTGAGCGAGGCAACGTAGAATTGAGCGAGGGAAGATAGAAATTGAACGAGGAAGCCAGAAAATGAGCGAGGGAACCTAGAAATTGAGCGAGGGAAGGTAGAAATTGAGCGCGGGAAGCTAGAAATTGAGCGCGGGAAGCCAGAAATTGAGCGAGGCAACGTAGAAATTGAGCGAGGGAAGCTAGAAATTGAGCGAGGCAACGTAGGAATTGAGCGAGGGAAGCTAGAAATTGAGCGAGGAAGCGGAAAATGAGCGAGGAACCTAGAAATTGAGCGAGGAAGGTAGAAATTGAGCGAGGAAAAGCTTGAAATTCGAAATGGCGAAGCGAGGCAAACCTAAAAATTGAGCGAGGAAGGTAGAAATTGTGTGAGGCAACGTAGGAATTGAGCGACGGAAGGTAGAAATGAGCGAGGCAACGTAGAAATTGAGCGAGGAAGGTAGAAATTGAGCGAGGAAGCTCAAAATCGAGCGAGTGGAAGCTCAAAATTGAGCGAGGAAGGTAGAAATGAGCGATCCAATTGAGCGAGGAAGGTAGAAATTGAGCGAGGAACGTAGAATTGAGCGAGGAAGGTAGAATTGAGCGAGGAAAAGCTAGAAATGAGCGAGGAAGCGAGGAAAATGAGCGAGGAAGGTAGAAATTGAGCGAGGAACCTTGAAATTGAGCGAGGAAGGTAGAAATTGAGCGAGGAAGCTAGAAATGAGCGAGCATTTAGGAAGTAGAAATGAGCGAGGCAACGTAGGAATTGAGCGAGGAAGTAGAAATTGAGCGAGGGAAGCTAAAGGAAAATGAGCGAGGAACCTAGAAATTGAGCGAGGAAGGTAGAAATTGAGCGAGGAAGCTCGAATTGAGCGAGGCAACGTAGAAAACAGCGAGGAACCTACGATTTTAAAGGCAACCCAGAATTGAGCGAGGAAGCCTACAAATTGAGCGAGGAAGCTAGAAATCGAAAGCGCAGGCAACGTAGAATTGAGCGAGGAAGCTAGAAATCGAGCGAAGGAAATAGAAATTGAGCGAGGCAACCCAGAAATTGAGCGAGGAAGGTAGAAATTGAGCGAGCAAGCTCGAAATTGAGCGAGGAACGTAGGAATTGAGCGAGGAAGGTAGAAATTGAGCGAGGAATGTAGAAATTGAGCGAGGAACCTAGAAATTGAGCGAGGAAGCTCGAAATTGAGCGAGGAAGGTAGAAATTGAGCGAGGAACCCAGAAATTGAGCGAGGAAGCTCGAAATTGAGCGAGGAAGGTAGAAATTGAGCGAGGCAAGCTCGAAATTGAGCGAGGAAGCTGTAGAAATTGAGCGAGGCAACGTAGAATTGAGCGAGGAAGCTAGAAATTGAGCGAGGAAGCGAAAATGAGCGAGGAACCTAGAAATTGAGCGAGGAAGGTAGAAATTGAGCGAGGAAGCTAGAAATTGAGCGAACGGAAGCGAAGCCGAAATGAGCGAGGAAGCTAGAAATGAGCGAGGCAACGTAGAAATTGAGCGAGGAAGCTAGAAATTGAGCGAGGCAACGTAGAATTGAGCGAGGAAGCTAGAAATTGAGCGAGGGAAGCCGAAAATGAGCGAGGAACCTAGAAATTGAGCGAGGAAGGTAGAAATTGAGCGAGGAACTTAAAAATGAGCGAGGAAGGTAGAAATCGAGCGAGGCAACGTAGAATTGAGCGGCGGAAGGTAGAAATTGAGTGAGGCAACGTAGAAATTGAGCGAGGAAGCTAGAAATTGAGCGAGGAAGCTCAAAATTGAGCGAGGAAGGTAGAAATTGAGCGAGGAACCTAGAAATTGAGCGAGGAAGGTAGAAATTGAGCGAGGAACGTAGAAATTGAAGGAGCGAGGAAGAAATCGAGTGAGGCAACGTAGGAATTGAGCGAGGAAGCTAGAAATTGAGCGAGGAAGCCGAGAAAATGAGCGAGGAAGGTAGAAATTGAGCGAGGAGGAAGGTAGAAATTGAGCGAGGAAGCTAGAAAATGAGCGAGGAACCTGAAATTGAAAGCGAGGAAGGTAGAAATTGAGCGAGGAAGCCAGAAATTGAGCGAGGAACTTAGAAATTGAGCGAGGAAGCTAGAAATTGAGCGAGGGAAGAATTGAAAATTGTAGCCAGGAAAAGAAATGAGCGAGGAATTTAGAAAAATGAGCGAGGCAACGTAGAATTGAGCGAGGAAGCCTAGAAATTGAGCGAGGAAGCCGTAAAATGAGCGAGGAACCTAGAAATTGAGCGAGCGAGGAAGGTAGAAATTGAGCTTGAGGAAGCAGAAATTGAGCGAGGAAGGTAGAAATTGAGCGAGGAAACTAGAAATTGAGCGAGGAACGTAGAAATTGAGCGAGGAACGTAGAAATCGTGAGAGAAGAAGAAATTAGAAATTGAGGAAGTTTCAGAAATCGAGGAAAGTAAGCGAAAGTTTAGGAAGCAGAAATGAGCGAGCTAGAAATTGAGTGGGAAGGTAGAAATTGAGCGAGGGAACCTAGAAATTGAGCGAGGGAAGGTAGAAATTGAGCGAGGGAAGCTAGAAATTGAGCAAGACAACGCAGGAATTGAGCGAGGGAAGCTAGAAATTGAGCGAGGGAAGCCAGAAAATGAGCGAGGGAACCTAGAAATTGAGCGAGGGAAGCTACAAATTGAGCGAGGGAAGCTCGAAATTGAGCAAGGGAAGCTAGAAATTGAGCGAGGCAATGTAGGAATTGAGCGAGGGAAGCTAGAAATTGAGCGAGGGAAGCTAGAAATTGAGCGAGGCAACGTTGGAATTGATCGAGGGAAGTTAGAAATTGAGCGAGGGAAGCTAGGAATTGAGCGAGGGAAGCTAGGAATTGAGCGAGGCAACGTAAGAATTGAGCGAGGGATGCTAGAAATTGAGCGAGGGAAGCTAGAAATTGAGCGAGGTAACGTAGAAATTGAGCGAGGCAACGTAGAAATTGAGCGAGGGAAGCTAGAAATTGAGCGAGGGAAGGTAAAAATTCAGCGAGGAAACCGAGAATTTGAGCGAGGTAACCTAGGAATTGAGCGAGGTAAGTTAGAAATTTAGCGAGGGAAGCTAGAATTTGACAAGGGAACTTAGAAATTCAGCGAGGCAACTGTAACGCCCCGGATTTTTGTCAACCTGAGATTAGACGTCCTTAGGCAATGGATCAATCCTAACACAAGTTTAACTTCTTAAACGCTCAATTAAAGCCTCAAATCGCTCCTTAAACCATTTTCTTCACAAATCCCACCCTTCACTACCTTGTGCTTTCAATTTTTCAAAGTATTTTCACCCTAGACACTATCTTAAACTAGCTGAGTAGTATAACTTGGATCACTTTATACACAAACACTAATGGACTAAGTTCCACCTCAGACGAAAATCACTTAGGATTAAATCCTTTAGAAATTTGACAAAGTTAACTTAGGAGGGAGCGACGAAACGTAGAAACTGACTTAGGATTTTCTAAATTCGCCGAACGGCAAAACCGACCGAAATCGACCGCTGATTTTGGGCCCGCACGCACCCATGATCACGCGAAACAATCCCGATCACTTCTAGGCCGTCAGTCGACGGGTTTGAGTCGTTCCTCATAACACGCATACACCCATGACGGATAGTCATGGCAAGCAGGAAACCAAGTTCCATATTCATTCAGTCATTTCCACAAACACTTGGGCCACACATTTTAGCATATATAGTGTGTATTGGCCGTGGCGTAATTTAGGGTAAATCCTTTCGTCAAAGGGGTATTGCCAATACAACAACCAATTATCCATGACAATTAGTCATGGCGAGCACGAATGAGAATTCTATACTCATTCAGTCATTTTCAATTATCCATGACAATTAGTCGTGCGATGCATGATGAGCATGATTACCGAGTTTTTGGTTCTCCACGGATTGGAGTCTCATCAGGGATTGTAAGGGCCAAAAAGGCAGGGAATGAAGAAGGGAAGGGAAGAAAATGGATGGGTTTGTGTATAAAGGGATTGAGTGATTGGGAGAAAGATTTGAGAGTAAAAATAATAATTTTTGGAGAAACAGAGAGCTTGGAGGTGTAGTTGAGAGAGAGGGGCAAAACGGACGTGAAACAGGGGCCCCCACAAAATTTGGTGGGCACCACACAGACCTATGGAAGTTCTACGCCTTTTCTGGTATTTTTAGTTAGTCTACTATTTTAATTATTTTTCTAGTAGTTCATCATCAAGTATACTTCATCTCCACCAAATTTCATTAGATTTCGTCTTGTAGAAAAATTCTAAAAATTCAAGAAGCAGCTGACTGTCCAAACTAATAATTTTTGGACAGTTGACACAATGACCCATGTTTAACTATATTAAATAATTTATTATATTTTTTACTTATTTTTATATGAAACTAGACTTGTCAAGATTAAATATGGCTTTTGAATCACCTAATTCGGAGTTATAACGATGGAGTTATGACTTTTCAAAGTCGGACCAAATTTGCAGAAAAATTGTGGCCGAAAACGGGCCAACCAATGACTGCTGCACGCCGGGCCGGGCCGCGGTCCACCGCGGTAACCGCGGTTCCACCGCGGTCCAACTTGTCCGGTGCCGCACCACCGCAGTTGGGGGGTGTTCTCCACCCTCCCAAGGGGCCAATGGTACCCCGGGTCTGTCCTGGGTCCCCCCGGATCGCATAGTATGGCCCCTAACTCCATTTGAGATATTTTCGGTGTCAAATTGCAAACTGGAATGAGTTTATATGATGTGTGGCATATGATTTTGGGGTAGGAGGAGCTGATCTATCCAATTAACCTATTTACTTGGTCAGATTCCAAAGTTTGAATGGTCAAAAGTCCAATTTATACATATATTTACTATTTATAGTAACTTTTTATTTAAGTATTATTCTTCATCATTTATACATTAGAATTTATATCTGGTATGAAAGGATGAAAAAAAATTTAAAGAATGAAGTGGTGCAAGGAGAGATTTTGAAGAAATTGAGTAAAAAGGGGTTTTAGGCTTTGATGTTGTGATTGACCCACAACCTAAGAACATTCGTCTCTAAGGAACGACTCAAACCCGTCGACTGACGGCCTAGAAGTGATCGGGATTGTTTCGCGTGATCATGGGTGCGTGCGGGCCCAAAATCAGCAGTCGATTTCGGTCGGTTTTGCCGTTCGGCGAATTTCTACGTTACCTCGCTCAATTACTAGCTTCCCTCGCTCAATTCCTACGTTGCCTCGCTCAATTTCTACGTCGCCTCGCTCAATTTCTAACTTCCCTCGCTCAATTTCTACCTTCCCTCGCTCAATTTCGAGCTTCCCTCGCTCAATTTCTAGGTTGCCTCGCTCAATTTCTACCTTCCTCGCTCAATTTCGAGCCCTCGCTCAATTTCTTTAGCTTCCTCGCTCAATTTCTACGTTGCCTCGCTCAATTTCTAGCTTCCTCGCTCAATTTCTAGCTTACCTCGCTTCAATTTCAATGTTCCCTTTCAATTTCTACCTTCCTCGCTTTCAATTTCTACCTTTCTCGCTCAATTTCTAGGTTCCTTCGCTCATTTTCTGGCTTCCCTCGCTCAATTTCTAGCTTCCCTCGCTCAATTTCTAGCTTCCCTCGCTCAATTTCTACCTTCCCTCGCTCATTTTCTGGCTTCCCTCGCTCAATTTCTAGCTTCCCTCGCTCAATTCCTACGTTGCCTCGCTCAATTTCGGCTTTCCCCGCTCATTCAATTTCTACGTTGCCTCATTTAATTTCTAGCTTCCTCGCTCAATTTCGAGCTTGCCTCGCTCAATTTTACCTTCCTCGCTCAATTTTAGGTTCCTCGCTCAATTTCTGGCTTCCTCGCTCAATTTCTCCGTTGCCTCGCTCAATTTCTACCTTCCTCGCTCAATTCTACGTTCCTCGCTCAATTTCTACCTTCCTCGCTCGCTCAATTTCTAGGTTCCTCGCTCATTTTTTAGCTTCCTCGCTCAATTTCTCAGCTTTGCCCTCGCTCAATTCCTACGTTGCCTCGCTCAATTTCTAGCTTCCCTCGCTCAATTTCTACGTTGCCTCGCTCAATTTCTAGCTTCCCTCGCTCAATTTCTGGCTTCCCGCGCTCAATTTCTAGCTTCCCGCGCTCAATTTCTACCTTCCCTCGCTCAATTCCTACGTTGCCTCGCTCAATTTCTACGTTGCCTCGCTCAATTTCTAGCTTCCCTCGCTCAATTTCGAGCTTGCCTCGCTCAATTTCTACCTTCCCTCGCTCAATTTTTTTAGGTTCCTCGCTCAATTTCTAGGTTCCTCGCTCAATTTCTGGCTTCCTCGCTCAATTTCTAGCTTCCTCGCTCAATTTCTCCGTTGCCTGTTCGCTCATTTCTACCTTCCTCGCTCAATTCCTCGTTCCTCGCTCAATTTCTAGCTTCCTCGCTCAATTTCTGGGTTCCTCGCTCATTTTTACGGCTTCCTCGCTCAATTTCTAGCTTCCTCGCTCAATTTCTCGATTTCGTTGCCTCGCTTCAATTTCTAGCTTCCTCGCTCAATTTCTACCTTCCTCGCTCAATTTCTAGGTTCCTCGCTCATTTTCCGCTTCCTCAATTTCAATTTCTAGCTTCCTCGCTCAATTTCTATGCTTCCCTCGCTTCAATTTCTGGCTTCCCTCGCTCAATTTCTACGTTGCCTCGCTCAATTTCTAGCTTCCCTCGCTCAATTTCGAGCTTGCCTCGCTCAATTTCTAGCTTCCTCCTCAATTTCTACGTTGCCTCGCTCAATTTCTAGCTTCCCGCTCAATTTCTAGCTTCCTCGCTCAATTTCTGGGTTCCTCGCTCATTTTCGCTTCCTCGCTCAATTTTGGCTTCCCGCTTCAATTTCTCGTTGCCTCGCTCAATTTCTAGCTTCCTCGCTCAATTTTCGAGCTTGCCTCGCTCAATTTCTACATTCCTCGCTCAATTTCTAGGTTCTCGCTCAATTTCTACCTTCCTCGCTCAATTTCTAGGTTCCTCGCTCAATTTCTACCTTCCCTCGCTCAATTTCTAGCTTCCCTCGCTCAATTTCGAGGTTGCCTCGCTCAATTTCTAGCTTCCCTCGCTCAATTTCTGGCTTCCCTCGCTCAATTTCTAGCTTCCCTCGCTCAATTTCGATCTTGCCTCGCTCAATTTCTACTTTCCCTCGCTCAATTTCTACCTTCCCTCGCTCAATTTCTAGGTTCCTCGCTCAATTTCCTTCCCTCGCTCAATTTCGAAGCTTTCCTCGCTCAATTTCTACCTTCCTCGCTCAATTTCGAGCCACTTTCGCTCGCTCAATTTCTACCTTCCTCGCTCAATTTTTGGGTTCCTCGCTCAATTTCTACCTTCCTCGCTTCAATTTCAGGTTGCCTCGCTCAATTTCTACCTTCCTCGCTCAATTTCTACTTTCCTCGTTCAATTTTCGAGCTTCCTCGCTCAATTTCTAGGTTGCCTCGCTCAATTTCTAGCTTCCCTCGCTCAATTTCTAGGTTCCTCGCTCAATTTCTACCTTCCCTCGCTCAATTTCTAGGTTCCCTCGCTCAATTTCTACCTTCCCTCGCTCAATTTCTAGGTTGCCTCGCTCAATTTCTACCTTCCCTCGCTCAATTTCTAGGTTCCCTCGCTCATTTTTTGGCTTCCCTCGCTCAATTTCTACCTTCCCTCGCTCAATTTCTACCTTCCTCGCTCATTTTTTGGCTTCCCTCGCTCAATTTCTAGCTTCCCTCGCTCAATTTCTAGGTTGCCTCGCTCAATTTCGGCCCTCGCCATTTCAATTTCGCCTCAATTTTCTTCCTCGCTCAATTTCGATCTTTCCTCGCTCAATTTCTTACCTTCCTCGCTCAATTTCGAGCTTGCCTCGCTCAATTTCGATCTTCCCTCGCTCAATTTCTACCTTCCCTCGCTCAATTTTGAGCTTCCCTCGCTCAATTTCTACCTTCCCTCGCTCAATTTCTAGGTTCCCTCGCTCATTTTCTGGCTTCCCTCGCTCAATTTCGAGCTTGCCTCGCTCAATTTCTACCTTCCCTCGCTCAATTTCTAGGTTCCCTCGCTCAATTTCTACTTTCCCTCGCTCAATTTCTAGGTTGCCTCGCTCAATTTCTACCTTCCCTCGCTCAATTTCGAAGCTTCTCCTCGCTCAATTTCTAGGTTGCCTCATTTCAATTTCTACCTTCCTCGCTTCAATTTCGAGCTTCCTCGCATTTCAATTTCTAGGTTCCTCGCTCGATTTCTAGCTTCCTCGCTCAATTTCTAGGTTGCCGCTCGCTCATTTACGGCTTCCTCGCTCAATTTTGATCTTCCTCGCTCAATTTCTACCTTCCTCGCTCAATTTCGAGCTTCCTTGCTCAATTTCGATCTTCCTCGCTTCAATTTCTACCTTCCTCGCTCAATTTCGAGCTTGCCTCGCTCAATTTCTACCTTCCCTCGCTCAATTTCTAGGTTCCCTCGCTCAATTTCTACGTTGCCTCGCTCAATTTGTAGATTTTCCTCGCTCAACTCGATTCTGGGTTGCGCTAGCTCAAATCGTAGGTTCTCTCGCTCGTTTTCTACGTTGCCTTCAATTTCTACGTTGCTTCGCTCAACCATCGACGATGGAATCTTGAAAATAACAGGTTGGTTGGCTAAAGTAGCTTCTCTTACCCCAAAATCATATGTAGTACGTCAAGTAACTAATTTTGGTTTAGAAGATATTCTTGTTAAATGATTAAAAAATAAATGAAAAAAAGAGGAAAATTTTTTATATACTTATATATACTTATTTATATAAATATGTATTAAAAGAAAATTGTAGGTAGAATAAATTTCTCCATATAAAAAATAAAAAGAAAAATAAATAAATAAATAATTTTATAGACTCAAGACAGATTATATTATGGCTACGGTTATAATCCGTAGCTAAAGGTAAAACACCTTTTTCGATATATCGATAGACAGTCGATATATCGAAAATTGTGAGATTTTTTAGGAAAACTCACTGGACAGTTCTGGACCATTTTCGATATATCGACTAACAGTCGATATATCGACGTTTTTTTTTTTTTTTTTTTTTTTTTTTTTGTTTTTGCTGTTGTAATTCTACCACTTTTTGTGGGTCCTAATATGAGGTATGTGTTATATCCAAACCGTCCATCTATTTGGCGAGCTCATATTCAGGCTTGAGACTAAAAATAAGATAGATCTAACTATCAAGTAGACCACACTGTGAAAGGCAATGGGGAATTAGTTTTTAATGGTGGACGCTCATTCAACACTGTTTCCTGTAACGTGGTACACTTGAGATTTGCATATACCTCATTTTTTGTCGTATACCATAAAATGATATGGAAAAATATATGGACGGCATGGATGAATAGCATACATCATGGTGGGGCCCACAGACCACCGACCCCAATCCTTTTAAGCCGTTCGTACAACTCTCAGTTCGAGGAGCGTCAGCGCACGTCTTCGCAGCGAAAAGGAGGGGTGGTTTCGTCCTCAACGTCGCTGTCCGCACGTGCTAATCTAGATTGGTAACTAAGGTTTGTATTCTTTCATAGAAACCGCTGGGTAAAAGGGTTTGTCTACAGTGGTCATTTTCTCACAAGTCGTTGCATTAAATTAACTGACGTTGAGGGGGAGAAGGACGCGAATTAGCTACGACCGCTGAACCAGCTATGTGAGTGGGACCCTGACAGTGAGATCCACCTTGATGTATGAATTGTATATCCACGCCGTCCATCCGTTTTACATTAGCCATTGACCGTTGCCTAATTCTATGTCTATAGATTTAACGGCTGAGATGTTTATTCGAATTCATGATTTTTCCTTGACTTATTCATAGTAATACCTACATCTTGAACGGTCCAGATCATCCGTACGAATGGTCCAACTGGTGGGATTACGAGTTCATTTACTCGTCCGCGGACTACGAATCCACTGATGAAATCCAAGTTACACGTGGCTGCATTAAATTACAAGACGTTGGGGAGAGTGAACTGGAGGTGATGAAAGCCAGCAACGACGGAAAGGAGACAGAAGAGGATAGCCACTTTCAAGCGCGTACTTGCAAACGCGCGAATATGTCTTTCTGTAACGAATCAGGACCAATCGTTAGGTGGGGTGTACGAGGAAGATAATGCCATTACGCTTTTCAAGTGCGCCATACGTTTACAAGTACAACCGACGGTAAACGTGGATATGACCATTTACCACTTTGAAATAGGACAATGTACGGTCTTGATTTAAGTTAAAGAGCATATCCAAAGTGGGCCCACATTCTGAACGGTCTATTTCTTAAACAAGCACTAAAAGTGGAAATTACACGTGTGGCGCTTGTGAATTTCGATCTGCAGATAGCATTTCTTCATGTGGTAAGAAAGATCTCATCCAATCCAACGCCACAGCTATCGCCGGCGACAAATTCGGAAACGTCCGTGACTATGCGGCTGTACCGTTGGAGCCGCCTACGTAGAGATTTTCGACCGTACGATTTTCAAAGCTCTTACTTGTGTCCATTCCGACCGTAAATCACGGCCATCCACAGCTGTCCATTTGAAGTATGCATGCCAATAGCGTAAGGCCATCTAGACCGTCTAAATCACTGGCCCAGCTGAGGATGGATCATAACTCAAAAAATGCACTGAAGAGACAATATGAACCATTGATTCTTACCTGTGAAGTTGGACCACTCAAAAATTATTTTTAACCATCCATCTAACAGCCATTAATTGAATGGTTAGGATTGCTTGGGAAGTGTGATTTTATACATGTGATCCATCCACAATGGGACCCACTTTTGATCCATCCATCAAAAAATATTTTAACCATCCGTCCATCAAGTGTGGCCCATCCTTGTAATTCGAATAAAAAACGTTTATCAAATTCAACCACCATAATGACCAAATTACCCCTCTGAATTAAATATATTTGCTAACATTCAACTGATATTTCAAAGATTTGGAATGTGGCCAACGAAATAGTTACGTTTGCTAACATTCAACTGAAAAGACTCCCAAGATGGGTGGCTGGGATCTTCTAATTTGGATTCTTTTGCAGCATGGTCCCACCAACGGTCTGGATTCCCAAACCATGGCCCCGAACTGAAAATCTTATCATATAATAATCCCTTGAGGAATGTTCACATCCAAACCAGCTAAGACTTCCAACCTATCATTATCCGTGCGACATCCATCCCGTCAAATAGGTTGGCCCCACCATGATAATCACTACACGAAGAGCTTAGCTCCATCCTTTAATTAGGTGGGCCACACCATGGAAAATAATGTATAAACGCTGATAAATAATAAAATACAGGTATGGTCCATGGAATGAGTGAATGTGGCTGATTCTTACATAACATCATCCTCATGATGGGGCCAAACCTACTAGACGGCTTGGATGTAGTATTGGAAGCTATAATCCAACCAGCTGACGTGGGCATTCTCTATTTCCTCCCCAAACAAAAAAAAAAAAAAAACAAAAACATCACCCACACGTTTTGATAGAAACACCCTGCTTCCAGCTTTTGGTAAAGAAAAGAAACCAAAAGAAAAAACATATAAAATAAAAAGGAATTTTTACCAAATGATGTCTAGGAGAGATGAAATGACCAAAATATCCTAATTATTTAGTTCTAAAAATACGATAAACTTAAGAAATGTGGGGCCCACCTGGTATGTAGAAGACATCCAACCGTTCCAATTATAGGTGGGCCACACCTCAAAACATCCAAATGGATTGGATACCAAAAAAATACAACGTGGATATAATCAAGGCAATTTAGTAATTTCCCATTCAAAAACAAAAAAGAAACAAAACAACATCTATCATTTAAATATTGAAAAAACAATAAAAAAAACATCTTTACAAAAATAAAATATACAATATAACAGAAGTTGAAAGTAAATTCTTTTTAAGTATCTTTCACTTTCCAAAAACACCCACCCCCATAACCTCAATTTACAATTTTGCTCGGATAGCCATAGTAAGACAGATACCATTTCACGAACTTCTTCAGCCCCGTCTGCAGATCCGTAGTCGGATTATACCCAAACTCGTTCGTCGCAGCACTGATATTCGCGTGTGTAAACGGCACGTCACCATTTCCAGGCATCTCCACGAAGTTCTTCTTCGCCTTCATCTTCAAATGCTTCTCAAGAATCCCCACCAATGCCGGCACCGTCACCGGCGACGTATTTCCCAGATTGAAAATCCGATACGGCGCTGGGCCCCGCTTCTTCCCACCGCTGCCCGTCGATCGGCCTGATGAATCCAACGATCCCAAGCATCCCTTCACGATATCATCAATGTAGGTGAAATCACGTGCCAGATCCACGTGATCCCTTCCGCGATAGACGGTAATCGGCTTCCCCTGCAGGATATTGCGTGTGAACGAGAAGTAGGCCATGTCAGGCCGGCCCCACGGGCCGTACACCGTGAAGAATCTCAGCCCTGTGATCGAGAGTCCGTAGATGTGGTTGTAGGTGTGCGTGATCTCCTCCCCTGCTTTCTTCGTCGCCGCGTAGAGGCTCGCGGGGCGATCCGTGCGGTCGGATTCGGAAAAGGGAACTTTCTCGTTGAGACCGTACACGGAGCTGGACGAGGCCCAGACGATGGACGGCTGAGGATTTGCGGATTTGCAGGCTTCGAGTAGGGTGACGAGGCCGGCGATGTTGCTGTGGACGTAAGAAGAGGGGTTTTCCATGGCGTATCGTACGCCGGCCTGCGCCGCGAGGTGCATGACGTGGGTGAAAGCCACAACGTCGAAGAGCTTGGCTAACATGCGCACGTCGTTGATGTCGCCCTCCACGACGAAGATCCCGTGACCGTTGAGGAGGGCTTTGCGGGCCCGCTTAAGGGACGGATCGTAATAGCTGTTGAAGTTGTCGAGGCCCACCACGCCATCGCCGCGCTTCTTCAGAGCGAGTGACACGTGTGTACCGACAAAACCGGCCGCGCCGGTCACCAGCACCGACATACCTTTGGGACGGGTGATCTGCGCGCTTGAACGTACGCGTTTCTCCCACTGTATGCCGCCCCAGGACACGGTGAAGTACTTGGAACCGGTGTCCATGAAACTCTGGAAGGAGAGGTAGGATGCCGTGAGGGCGATCAGGAAGAGGGCCCACAGGAACATCGTGGTCGTTGATGAGAAGAACCGGTGGAACTGACGGTTCATGGCGTGCGAACGCTCGATCTTCACTTTTCCTGGGGTGGAAGGGAATAGCTCGTCTTCTCCGGACCGCATGGCGGGAAAACAGATGCAAAGGTAGAATGGGGTTTTCTGGATCGCACCTGCAAGAAGAGATGAGTTGGCGGAGGTGAGGTTTTTATAGGGGGGAATACACCAGAGAGGCGTGAGAAGCGAGCACGCGTTAAAGAGAAAGAGGAAGAGAAACACTTTGATACTCTGGCAGATATTGATAGATGATACACCGGCAGTTATAAATTATATATGGATCGTAAAAAATAATTCAAATAAACCGTCCAAATCATGTTCAAAAGTTTTACATGATACACGAACGAAAATTTAATCTTATTTACCTCTTTAAATTTAAGATTTTTAAACATTTATTGGATGGTAGAAAATGAAAGCCCTGTGATCTATTTTTCAACAGCAGCTGTCCACGAGTTTTGATGAAAGATACGATGTTTATGTTGTAACTTATAAAAAGTGGGAGCCACAGTATATAGTCTGTTTAATTGGAGTTACTATTTTCCAAATATACCGTTTATAAGTGCCTGCGTATCAAGCGTCATCCAAAGCCAGAGTATTAAATAACTCGACGCAATGTGACCTTGGAAACGGGTAAGGATTTAGGTGCGCCCTGCCTCACGGAAGACGGTGCGGCCATTACCGTGGGGCCCACCTTGATCTATTTATTCTATATCCACTCCGTCCATCAGACTTTCCAGAACATTTTAGTATACGAAACCAAAAATGAAGAAGATGTAATGCTCACGTGGACCATGCCACAGGAAAGGGTGGTTATTGACCATTAATAGGCCATAGTAGTTTTGGATCGATCTGATATTTGTTTGTTCCTTCATCCAGGTTTATGTGATCTTATCAACGGGTTGTATGGAAAATAAACGTTACAGAAACCTTAAGGTGGGCCCTAGGAAGTTTTTAATGGTAGAGAGTTCAATCACCAATGTTTCCTATAGTTTGGTCCACCTAAGATTTTGATACTCTTCATTTTTTGGATCATGCACTATTATGATCTGGAGAAACAGATGGACGGTATGGATGTACAATAAATACATCAAGGTGGGCCCCACGTTAAGGGCCGCACCTAATCCGCTCCCCTTGGAAACTGCATACGTCGCATACAGGTAATTCACGTTAAACTATATAAAATTATGATTGCAGTGTAGATGTCTCATAACCCAAAAATAACAGTTATTTAATGATCCGACTGTCGGATCGGAGGACATCTATTGGACGGCTAGGAATGAGGGGCTACTCAAGAGAAAAAGTGTCGACGAATCAAAGTATAGGATCGTGTAAAGAAATATGACTTTCGGATTGGAACAGATGTATAGAGACAGAGACTCCAAGACTGGAACTGATTAGGTGCGGCCCTGATCTCATTGGTGCGGCCTTTACCGTGGGGCCCACTTTGATGTATATATTCTATATCCACGCCGTCCATACGTTTTTTCAGATCATTTTATAGCATTGTACCAAAAATGAAACAGATCCAAATCTCAGGTGGACCATACCACAGGAAAGACTAGTGATTGACCATTTAAAACTTCTTGTGGACCAAAAAAGATTTGGATCAAGGTTTATTTTCTTTTATTACTTTCGTCCAATTATTTATGACCTTATCAACAGGTTGGATGGAAAATAATATTCATTTAAACATTAAAGTGGGCCCTAGGAATTTTTTAATGGTGGAACTTTAAAATCACCGTTGTTTCATGGTCCACCTGAGACTTTTTATCTGATTTATTTTGGTTTTATTCCTTAAAATGATTTGGGAAAACGGATAGACGGCGTGGATATAGAAAATTACATCAATGTGGGCCCCACGGTAAGGGCCGCACCGTCTTTGGTGAGGCCGGGGCCGCACCTAATCGGCTGCCCCCTCCAAGTTCCTATGTGAGTTTAGCATCATTTTAAAAAATGGTTGTGTCTAATCTTCCTCACATGTAACAATGATCTACAGGCATCTAGACCATCCAAATAGTTTATCCCAAGTAGAGCATGGATAACATCACACGATCAAGCAATTCTAACCTTCGAATTAATTTCTTTCATGTGAATGCTTCAAAATAAAACACTGATTGGTCCGGATTCGAATAAAAAATCATCTATACGATTTCTATATCATCCTCCAAAAGCAGTTGTTTTAGCGATTTGAATGGTCTGGATTTCCACACAAACATCCCACTTGGGCGGTTGAATAGTCACCACCATTTTGTAAAATGGCCCACAACTAACATAGGAGTCCATCAGCAGCAACGAATGATTTGTTTATGACCACCGATTGAACCGGTCGCGTTGGGCACGGGAGGTCGTGGATAACCGGGAAGTGACCGTAAGAACCGGTGGTCAGGATTAGTCGTCGCTGTTTGGAATGCGTGGGGCGGTGCTTGACTCTATATCTTCCTATTTGGTAATAAGCTATTCATGTACGGTCGTTTTATACTGGGAGCGGTCTGCCAGCTGGGATTGGAGCGGATGCGGTTTCACCGTGCTGGGAAGCTAGGTGGGGCCCACCGTGATGGTTGTGAGAATCCATCCAGTTTTCGTTCACGCCATCTCCGAGTTTTCTCTGTTAGATCCAAACCGTTGATGTGTCGGTTCTAAACATGGATAGCCTATTAATAAAAAATTATAAAGATAAAAATCTGCTAGTTGAGAAATTAGTGGTCCTTCCATTGGGTTGAAAGAAGGTCGAAGATATTACAATAAAAAATGAAGGTAGAAGATTTAATGGATAGGATCATTCTAAGTTTTCTGACATAGACGTTGGGGCCCATGATTTGGACGGTTTGGATAAGTCAATGGAGACCTACTTGCGCAGTTGAAAGGCAGGGGCGGCTCGAACGGATAGGCAGGTGAGGCAACTCCCCCGCCTATTAAAGTAAAATTAAAATTAAGAATAAGAAAAAAATTAAAATAAGAAAAAAAGCCTAATTCTTTTGAAATTAAATTAATTGAAAGGCCTATAAAATAAGAACATCTAAAAATTAGTTTACAAATTTAAAATTGAAAATAAAAAATAAAATCTAAAAATTAGCACTATCAATAATAACCGTACATCTCTACCGTCTCTTTTCAAAATAATAGCATTATTTTCAATAAATTCTTTTCCTAAGACCAGGACTGCCTACTTTATTACTAATTAAGTTCTCAAAAAATTAAATTCTAATCTCATTTTTCTAAATTAAATTTTAATGTCATTTTTTCTAACGGTTTGGATTTATTTTCAGGATTAAAAGTTTTTTTAAAAGTTGTAAAAATATAAATTAATATTCTAATTGAAATACTTAATCTAATAAAATAACTAGATTGCTTTCCAAATTGTTTTATTACATATAGAAGTGGAAAGAAAAATTTTAAAACTAAAGATTATAAAAAATTATTTATAAACATTTGTCTCAAGATAGATTAAACGGTTTAACAATTTTATCTACTGAAATTGATTTATCGAATAAACTTGAATACAAAAATTTATTAGTAATTTTGCATCTAAAAAGGCAAGAAGCAAATATATGATTTAATTTTAAATTTATTATTATTATTTTATTTTTTTAACTAAAAAGCTTCATTTTTATAACTTGCCTGAGTCTCCCAAAAATGTTGAACCGCCCCTGTTGAAAGGTCGAGCGTACGGTAAATACTCGAGCCAGTGATGGGACAAGAAAGAATGCCCTTTTTCAAAAAAAAAAAAAAAAAAAATTTAAGTCAGATTAGAAACCGTGCCCACACCCCCCAGGCTGGTGGTGGGTGCTCTGTGAGCCCCACTTTGATGTATGTATTTCATCCATTTTTAGAGATCATTTTAGAGTGTGATCCTAAAAATGAAAGGGTTATAAATCCCAGGTAGACCACACCACGGGAAAACAATAGTGATTAGATATCCACCATTAAAATTCTCCAAAGGCCTACCGTACTGTTTATTTGACATCCAATATATTAATTAGATCATACAGACGGAGATGAATGGTCTGTGTTCATTCAACACTGTTTTCTGTAATATGGTCTACTTGAAATTGGGATAGACCTCCGCATACCATAAGATGATTTAGAAAAATATATGGACGGCATGGATGAAACACATACATCATGGTGGGGCCGACATAGCACCGGCCACTGGCCATTGGCTGGTGGCAGGGGGAGTAGCCAATCCGTTTCCAGTGGGGGTCTATGATTTGTAGCCCCTGAACAAAAAAAAAAAAAAAACAGAAAGTAAAACACTAGGTCTGTCTGTGGGGCCACCATTGTATATGTAAAATCCACCATGTTGTATACGTTCATCGAGGGTCAGTTTGGGCAGTGGGATTAGAAGGGATTTGGTGGGGATGGGATTCCTCTAGTCCTGTGCCAATTCCACTCCATGTTTGGAAGAATGGAAATGCTTGGAATTACATTAAATGAAATTGCATTGGGTCATGTGCCAATCTCACTCAATGTTTGGAAAGTCATGTGTAGGTCCCAACATGATGTGTGGGCTATATCCACACCATCCACCCATTTATTGAGATTATTTTCGAGCATGACCCAAAAAATCAGGTAAATCTAATGCTCAAATGGACCCCATCATAGAAAGCAACAAGGATTGAATACATACCGTTGAAAACTTCTTTGGTGGCAGGGGATCTATCTCATTTTTAGGTCCATGTAAAATCCAGGTTCTAAACAAATGATTTAGATATAATACATAGTTATTCTCAAATGATGGTGAGATATTCATTCAATGTACAGGATTATCAAAACACTAGGTAATTTTATTGTAACAGGGGCCACCATGTGCAATAATTATGGTTTCTTAATCCCATCTCACCTAATCCCTTCTAATCCCACCGCCCAAACTGACCCCAATTGAAATTTTCAATGCCAAGCACTGGGGACAAAAATTAGAAAAATAAACAGCTAAGGTGGGCGACACAACAGGAAACAATGGAACAGGACGCAAACAATAGGTCTGTTTGTGGGGCCACCATTATATATCTTTCATCCGATCCGTTCACTAGATACTAATAAATAGCATGAAGAGAAAGGTACAAAAATCAGTTGATCGAAAACTCAGGTGGGCCACAGCTTTTGAATTTATATGTTTTAGGCAGAATTTTACACTGTTCCCATTGCTGTGGACCATCTGAGTATTGTATTAGTCTGATATTTAGAATATACGGTGAAAGTAAGGATTATCTCCTGATGGACGGAGTGGATTTCATATATACACTATGGTGGACCCAAAGAGATTTGATCTTATACGCACTGCGCAAAGCAGCTGCCGTCGACGATTCCGATCCCCAAAAATCTACCAGCTGGGAGAATAATAACCCTTCAATTGGTGGTCGAATGGAGGTTGGCGATCTAATGGCCAGGATCTTCCTATGCAGGTAGAACATCGATGTTGGGGCCCACAAGTTGAACGGTTTAATTCAATGTGACCCACTTGTACTGTAGATACTCGGGTCCTCAGGCCGACCATAAGCCGAACATACAACACAGCACGTCGTTGTTACTTTTTTTTTCAACGGTCTTAGTTGAGTTTGAGTGGGAGTCCATGATTTGAAGGTTTAGATCATTCAATTTATGGCCCTGCATGAATACATTTACTAATGCGATGAGCAATTACCACAATTCACCATCAAACATTATCAGGAACCCTACTCGCACTGTGATTGGCCAGTGGTCAAATGCATGGGACCCGAAAAATGGCCCACAATCTATTGGGATTGTTCGCTTATCTCTCCATAATCATGGAATTGATGGAGGTTTTTGATCACCGTTAATCAATTTGTATACTATGCATGATGAGTGTGCGTTTGGATGCACAAGTAGAGCTGTACACGAACCGAGTTAGCCCGGTTAGCTCGCTCGGCTCAACTCGACTTGTAAAAGCTGGATTGTTAGGAACTTCAATCCAAGTCAGGCTAATTTTTTGAGGTTAGAAAAAATTTTGAACTCAACTTGACTCGGATCGAACCCTAATTCAAATCGAACTCAGATTGAACCAGTCTGGTGACTCAGTTATTTTGATATTGATGTTGCTCACCAAGTGTTCAATGAAATGACCCAACGAAGTGTACGGTGATTTTGAGGTATTATGAAACAAATACCTCAGATCTTGAAAAGTGTTTTGAAATACTATAAACTACTACTGTCATTTTACATAACGGGAGATATTGAAGGTGCACTCCATGTATTTGTGAAAATGCCGCAAAGGCTTGAGTTGGCTTGAATTGGCCTGAACTACTAACTGAATTGAGCCGAGTTCAAACTGCGGTTAGCTAGTGGCCGAGCCAAGTCGAGCTGTGCCAAGCTCGACTCAGTTCAACTTGTGTACAACTCTATACACAAGTGAACTGAACCGCGATTGCTAATGGAATAAAGCTGAATTTTACCAATTTGTAATCTCCATGCTATGATAGTCTGTGTGAACTTTTACATACAACTCTTTCATTTAAGTAAATGTGGACCATTTAAGTAAATGGGTTGAAATCGGGTTGGACCTGACCCGACCGGAGCCGACCTAACCCAACTCGCCCATATAGGTTATATCAATGGGCTAGACCCAACTCCACCCGACCCACGAGACAAAATAATCAAACGAGTCGCATGCAGCTCGATCCAGTCGACTCCGACTCGGTTGGACCTAATCCAATTGGATGAATCGAGTCACCCCAAAGTTGACTCAACTCAAGACTGGATGAGTCAGACCTAGTCGCCGAGTCTTAAATCCATGATGTAACAATCCTTTTTTTTTTTGTGGGAACTAACCCCACCGTCCGCTTGCGTGTGGCCCATCTGAGTTTTGGATCAGCCTCATTTTTAGCCTTATATCTTCTCTTGGCCTGGCCGAGATGATGGACGGAGTAGATTTCTATTATCGTTAGTTGGACCTACCATATCTTTAAAAAAATAATAATAAAATAAAAACAAAATTATATCTTCCGCACGCCGACTAAACCACTTTCTCCATTCTTCCTTCCTTTTCTCGTACGGTAATGGGCATCGAACCTTCCCACTAAATGAAACCGTCCCATAATCCCAACTCTTTCATTCCATTACGCACACCTTTATTAAATTTTTTTTTTAAAAAAAAAAAACGAAGGAAATAATCAAAGCAAAAATTTGTAGATCGAGAGAGAGAGAGAGAGAGAGAGAGAGAGAGAGAGAGAGAGAGAGAGAGAGAGATTAGAGTAGGATCATCGACTTTTAAGGTAGGTAATTTTATCTTGAGGTTTATCATTTTCAGTTAATTATTATGCTTATTTATTATAAAATTTTGATAGGAATATTATTGTCAGTTGATTATTATATAGGGAATTCTACTCATTTATGAATTTCTATTTTATATATTTCTGATATTTAATGTTGAAATAATTTATATATATATATATATATATATATATATATATATATATATATAATAAACAATTTATCTAAGTTTATATTTTAATTTAGAAATTCTATATATAAAAAATTATTTGTTAATATTAAAATTAAAATGAGTTATTCCTAAATTTTAAAATTCATTTATATAAAGGTAAATGATTAAAAATAGAATATGCTCAATTAAGTTATGAAAATTTTTAGTCAGATGTAATAATAGTATATATAGATAGATTTTATTATTTTATATCAGAATTGTTGAATTTAACTCAAAAATATTTTTAGTAAAAAAATAGAATTAATAACTTAAATTAATTTGTAAATTTTAAGCCTTGTTTAATGTATGTATTTAATTTCATAAGTAATAATTAATTTAATTAAATTAATCTAGATCGAGTAAAATTTCAAATATTAAATGATTTGTTAATTTAATTTAAAGCAAAGTGGTTATAATTAAATTGTTAACAAGCAGTTAAATGAAAATCTTAATTTTTAGAGTTTGAGAATTAATATTAATTATACTAATTGGGAATTAAAAATTATTATTATTATTATTATTATTATTATTATTGTTGTTGTTGTTGTTGTTGTAAGAATTAAATTAATGTAAATTAAATTTAAGGTGACGTTGAAGGCTTTAAAAATAATTAATTATAATTGAAAATTTTAGTTATTTGGTCAGTATTATGAACTCTGACTTGTATGATTTCTTAAATTAATTAAGTCAAAATTTAATATGATTTAATTCAAACTTCTAATTATTATTCTAATTTAAACTCTAGTTGAAGTTATAAAAATAAAATAATAATAGTAATAATAATAATTTAAATATAAGGTACAACTAAACTTTTATAAATTAATAAATAGAAATTTATATTTCAAATAAAATAAATTATTTATATTGCAAATAAGTAAATAAATTTCAGCATTTTGAGGAGTTCTTGTAAATTTTCCAGCACCATTACAAAAATCAACTTGATATTTTAACAAATTTTAGAAAGTGAATTTTCAAAACATCGAATTTATGCACATCGTATAAAACCTGCATTATAGTGTAGAAATTTGATTTATTAAATTATTATTTATTTATTTTTTATTGATTTTAGAATTATTCATATTATTCATGCTTCTCTATTGATTATTTAATTGTGAGAAAAAAAAAAATATAGTTATCAACAAGTAGGGCGATCGTGTCCTTTGAGTGAAAGAGCCTAAAGCTAGCAAGTAGGGCAATCGTGTTCCTTCGGTGAGATACCATAAAGCCAGCAAGTAGGGCAATTGTGTCCTTTGGGTGAAAGACCTTAGAACCCACTGGATCCTTTGGAGTCTCCTTTGTGTACGGCGTATGAGAACAATGCATGGACATAGGAGGTACAAGCGGAGCATATCCACCGCCTAACGTACAAATGGGTCCATCACCATGAAGTACCAATGCGTGGGCGTTAATGCAACATGACCATCCACTTGGGTACAGTGTTGTAAGAAATAATATAATTGTTATGAGAATCCATGGAAATTATCACATGCATCGCATTTTCATATTTCTGTTGCTTAAATTCATTATCTGTATTCTATTTTCCTCCATTGTTAAAAAAATGATATTATCTGAACATGTTAAATTTTGGGTTAGAAATGAGTCGTTATGCTCATCCTACTAAAAATGCTCATCCAGTCGACTCAGAATACTACTGAAAGGAGCCTCTATTATTAATTTTATTTTCTAGAAAATTAGGTTTAGTTTTAATTTAATTCAGTTTTTTTTTTTTTTTGTTATTTAGGTTTAGTTTATGTTCAAATTTTGATGTAGAAAGGAAAAACTATCAAGAGAGTTGAATTTAATAAACATTTTAGCTGTAATTTCTTTTAAATGACATTGAATATTTATTGAATTTGATTGAATCACGTGGATTGTCACAAATGATTATCGAAGTGAATGTATGACACATCGTATACATGTATGTATGTATGTATGTATATATGTATTTATTAATTGGGTCTTGATGGACCTGGTTGGGTTGGGTCACTTGAGTCAGACTTGATTATAACTAAATGGGTGGGATCAGGTTCGATGAATTTCAAGTGGGACGAGTCGGGCCCACAAGTCTGGCTCATTTAATAAATAGGTTGGACCCGGGCTAATCCTAACCTGACCCAAACCCAACCCACCGCTGCCACTACTTTCCTTTCTGTGAATCACCTCAGCAGGCGATCTGTGGATCATGCCACAAAGATCACCTGGGCCCAAAACCAGGATGGTCCACTCATCAAGCACGACGCCAAGAAAATTTTTGGAAATCTGTGGACCGTTGATGGTAGACTCAAATGTCGATCTTTATATCATGGCCAACATTTGCATGGCTCAAATGTCCTACATGAGTGACATGTCAACGAAAAAAAATAGAGAGAAATTGTATGTAAATGTTCTCATACAATGTTGTATATGAACATGTCTCACATTCATGATAGACTCCAAAGGAACTCAAATTGCAATTTGTGGCCACTTCTTTACTAGGAATACTAGCAAACCAAATTACAATTTGGTAAAATTCCTCTCATTTAAAACCAACATTTGTAATTCAATTGACCGGCACATCCAAATGGGGCCCAATCGGTTTCCAAATATGAGGTTTGTAATCATGATTGCAGCAACTAAACCCAGGGTTTCCCTTCCATTTTAACTTGGATTTTATGCTTAAAATGTAAGAAGCATTCACATACCTTAGTCTTTAAATACTGAGATTAAGCTGGAACTACACTGGATTCGCCGTTGAGGACTCCGGCGGCGACCGTCAATTGACGATCAGTTGCGGGCCACACTTGATCATAGCTTGAATATATAGAGCACCATCGCATCGTGTGTATCGAAATGTAACATTTGTGGAAAACTGCATGATTTGCGCCGATATTTTTTGTCGTTGTGGCCGATGGCTGGCACCCGTGATGCGCATGGTGCATGCAATGAGATAGGGATAAGCCCAGGATAAGGTTGTCAGGGGTCGGTCCGGTCGTGGGTTGTGGCCGGGTTGGTCTAAGTGTGACTCGGGCCCGGTTATTTGTTAAGGATGGTCATGGGCCAGGTATTGAATGGATCAGAATTTACTTAAGACCTAAAAATCAGGACCGGCCAGCCTAATTAAGTAACCATGGCTTCATTTTCAGACTCAAGCCAAACCATTTTTTTATTTAATCACGCACGCCCACACACTCACACCACAATGGGTGCTCGAACCCATGACCCCATTTTTCAGACCCAAGAATAACCATTAAATGCATGGTCCAAGCCAATATGTATTGGGTTGTAACCTGAAACCTGTTGGGCCAAACTGGCTCATGGCTGGTGCTAGTTATTTATGGCATGAACGTTTGATGGGGTCCAGTCCCCATGCCTGAAAATGGACCTCCCTAGCTCATGGCAGCAGCCATTGGGGATGAACCCTGGCTTGGGTTGCGCTTCAAAGGAAAAAGGAGCTCAAGCTTGCCCAGGCCTGAAAATATGGATGCAAAGCTCATGGGCCAAAAATCGACGGCCAATTTCTTAACGTGGTACGCTGGGCCTGAAGCTCGATGGAGGTTTCTGGGCTAAATAGCCTAATCTAGTCCATTAAAGAAAGGGTTTAAATTATTATTATTATTATTATTTCATTTTAATGAGAACAATTGTAGTTTCTTGATGCATCAAAACATGAATTGTAGAGTAGTTTTTGAAAGATCCCAACCATTAATCAAAGTGACCTTTATGCACTTGTACGCCACGAGCACGTGTATCATACATCACACCCTACCAGATTAGGAAGTTTTTCCACGAGATTTGACCAGGGATTTGTGAAATTCATGGGATTTAAAATCTCTCATATTTGTAGTTGTTTTTTGCTCTGATTAGTCAAAACTTATGAATTTAATATAAATGCATGGCCATTGTAATAATTGCACCATAAATTCATAAATAGATTTAGTGTTGTTATACTCTATTTCCAGCCATTTTGAAAATTTCAGTAGAAAAGTGACATGACATTACATGATAATTAGGAGATGGAAGAAAAGATCTTCAATGATACTTAGACTGACAAAAAAACAAATTGAAGTGCCAACAAGTGTATGGTATGATACGATGGCCAATTCAACCCAACATCCTTAAATTGATTCAATGGTTTATGTTTTCATTATTACCATGTAGAAGCTATGGTGTTACACGCATGATTCATTGTTGATCATGTGTCCTTTAGATTTTTAATTTAACTATGAGATATTAAAATATTAATTTTTGGTATTTTATATTCATATTCATAAATAATCACTCATTTGATGAATTTAATAAGTTTATGAATGTATCAAGAGCTTGCTAATTTACATCTCGATGAATTGTATCATGACATGTTGCGATTTAAGCTTTTGAATATGGGTCATTATCTAATTATTATTATTACGAGTCTCTCCTTTCATGGTGGAAACACAAAAGAAATTTTAAAGTTCTCAATTGAATTATTTCATTGAATGGATGATTTAGCTCTTTTGCTTTGAGCGTGAGGGGCTATAACTTTCATATATGATAAAAAAATTTAATATGTTCAATTACATTTTCACGCAAGCTCTTTGAGTCCCATCATCCCATTTATGTAAAATCTAGTCCGTCCATCAGGCGTGCTCCTTGATTCTAGGCCATAGGATCAAAATTCAGCCAGATCCACGACTCTGGTGGCCCACAAGAGCTTTTTACCATGCTAATATTATGTATGTATGGTAAACATGGTGGTTCTCACCGGATGGATGGATTGGATTTCACATATACAAAATGGGTCCTAGAGCACTTTGGGTGTAGGTCAGTTTGGGTCCCTAAAGTGCTCTGACAATGTTCAGAGAGCCGAGAAGGTAATAAGTTCATCTGATTGGATCCACCCTTTATTTGTGTGAGACATCCAATCCATCCAATAGGTTAGAACCCATCATAAGGATCACTTTTTTGCAAAAATCAGATATATCCACTCATCAAGTGGACCATACTTGTATTTAAATATAATGGCTAGAAATTTTTCTATGTTGTGGCCCACCTGATGATTTGATGCTGCTTGTTTTGCAGTAGGTGAACTTCATTTTAGCATTTTGGGGCCAATCTATCCCAAAGGTTGGATTTTACATCCACTGCTTGTGATCCAACCGGTTAGACTTGGGATCTCAACGGTGCAACATTCATGGGAAGAGGATTGCATACAGTCACATAGACTGAAGGGAAAACACGTATATCAACATTCATTGGAAGCAGATTGCGTCCTATCCTCCGGGACAGAAATCGGTCTAGATAGGGGCTCCGTAGGACTGTAGGTTTTATCTGTGCCATTCACCTACTTTTTCCTGAATCATTTTAGGAGGTGATCCCAAAAATACATATGGCCACCATTAAAACCTTTGTAAGACCCACTATGATATTTATTTTCCATCCAACCTGTTCAAAAGATTGCATAGACTTGGATGAAGGAAAAAGACGTGTATCCACATTCATTGGAAGCAGATGGCGTCCTACCCATACCTGGTTAGGTCGGTCCAATAAGGGCCTTTATGGAACCCACCATTATATATGTATGAGATTTTTCCACGCTGTCCATCCACTTTTTCCGGATCATATGAACTCATATACAGGAGTCAAATGAAAGGCTCAAGTGGATCACACAATAAGAAGCAATAACTAAATGTGACAATGACACCCACAGTTGAAACCTTCCTAGGGCCCACCACAATGTTTATTTCCCACCATCCTGTTCATAAGGTCACATGGACCTGGATGAAAGGAAGAGACATCAGCATTTATTGGGGCCAACTGTGATGTATGATTTTTTATCTAGGCTGTCCATCCACTTTTTCTGGATCATTTCAGGGTGAGGATGCAAAAATAAGACATAGATCAAAGGCTCAAGGCTCAAGTAGACCACAAAGCAACGGTGATGACAACACCCATTGTTGAAACCATCCTAATGTCGCCACGATGTTTGTTTCCCATCCAACCTGTTCATAAGGTAATAAAAACAAATATCAAGGGAAAACATGCATATCAACAGTCATCGAAGGCTGATTGCGTCCTTCCATCCACTTTTTCCAAGACATTTTAGTTAGGTTGCGAGCCTAAAAATAAGGTAGAACTAAGGCTCGAGTGGACCACACCACAAGAAGCAATGGTAGTAGTGACACTTGTTGTGCTAGTTGTTCTTTCCAAATTTGTCACATGGTAAGCGCAGGCATGCCAAAATTGAATTTGCGGCTCAATTCAAACCGAACAAATATGACCCCAAGCCTCGAGACAGGCAGATACGCAGTATATGATCGAGATGGGAAAAGATCAACCGCCTATTCAACCACTCACTCAGTATATAAATACGATAATGAGATATTCATAGGGTATGGTATATCCTCTGATGATGGGTTGCACTTTTGTCTTCCATACAAAAGTACTTTTCAATATAGATAAGAGACTATAAAACACATTTCTGGATAACTGAACCCAACGTATGAGCGTAAATTTGAAATTAAGATTATACTTGATTAATGTAGAATATAAAATGTGAACGGAAAACAAAAGATTATACTAAGAAATAAATTGATTGGGTGTAAAAGTAGAGTGATTACAAATATAAAATGATAGGTAATTGAAAGAATAAATGAAAGATAATTGAGAGGTACAACGGGTTTGATTGGATTGGTATAATCTTCTTATAGAATTTTTTTACTATTTTATAGCCTTAGTCTGATCATCTAAATACTTCCCACATTTTGATAATTATTGTAACTGTTCAACACTACTTGACCTTCTAGATACTTCCCACATTTTGACAATTGATGTAATTGCTTCTACGCTATCGTTTTTCAATCGGATGCTTAATAGATATTGTGGCATCACTCTACATGCTCCAACTATGCTATCACAGGATACTCTTTGTATATCCTTGCAGATTTCCGAATACACCACGCAAATCTAAATCACACTTAACTTATTCTGATTGACTTTCGCAGGAATTGACAACAATAGAGATGAACAACACCTACCATTGAAACCTTTCCCTAAGCCCACTATAATGTTTATTTCCTGTCCAACCTGTTCATAAGGTCACTTACACCTGGATGAAGGGAGTACACAAATATAAGCATGATCAAAACTTCCGCATCTCCTGAGATTTTTTTATGGTAGGCGTTCAATCCACACATTGTGGTCTGCTTGAGCATTGGATCTGATTCATTTTTTTCTCAAACCCTAGAAAAAATAGGATGGACATCACGGTGGGCCCCATAGATCCTCTGTCTGGAACGCGTCTGTCCAGGCGAGGGCAGGATGTATGATCCGCTTCCACATTCATTGTACAAGACTTTAATGTTTGGAGAACATGCGAAGCATGTATTGGGCCCATAGATACGTCCCAAGACCGATTATCAAAATAGCCGAATTTACCGTAATAAATTCATCTCTAGATACGATGCAACCGTCCAAAAAGCGACACGGATATGTGGTGGACCACATAAAAAAAATATCCAAAATCAAGGGTCAACAACTTCGAGACGTAAAATAATAAATGGGTATGACGTGGACCACATTTAAATATATAAAAAAAAATCCCAAAATCAATGATCAAGAATATCGAGACGTACTATAATAATTCATTTGGCTATACGATGTAAACCTTAGGTAGTGGACCACCTAATTAAGTCACGACTGAAAGTTGAGAATATCTGAATATATGGCAATAAATTCATCAGGCCATGCAACAGTCGTCCACGTGGAAACATGGAAATGTGTGTCTAAAAGAATTGCATGTATGTGTGTATCATCGTGAAGTAATTTTGGAATTCAACATCATCCCATGGTTCATAATGTCTGCAAAGTGGTTTTGGTAGAAATTATGTCCCGCATCACAGTACCGTGCTGGCCTCGGTTCCACCGTTGGATGACAGCTACGTCAGAGATCTATAAGATGTGAGTATCCATGGACCAAAAGACAATATTGGCATGCTGATAAGGAAGATTATTCTAAAAATGGACGGTTAGCGAAAGGGTCCAATGGTCCAAATTCCACATAAATGCATGGCCCATTAAGTGTCCTGATTTATTTTTTTCCAGTCAAAAAAAAGAAAAAAAAAAAAAAAGAAAAGAAAAGGAGAGCCTGCAACCTAATAAATGGTTCAGATTGATAACACGTGTCATTCATTCAGTATTCAGGAGTAGGTCCCGATTACCAAATAAAATTTATTTCTTTTGATATCTTGCAATGCCGGGTTATTAGGGGAGGTTTATAAGTTGGAATCACATATATGTACCGTTTATTTATTTAAAAAGGATGCAAATTAAATGAAAAAGCATGGCCCACTTTAAAAGCTTTTTGTAGCCAACGAAAGTTTTGCATCAACCTAATCTCTGTATTTTCCCTCCATCCAGTTTTAGTTGACCTCATCAACAGGTTGGATGGCGAGTATGGCAAATAAACATTACATATTTGATCCTTACAGTGAGCTTTGGGAAGTTTTTAATGGTGAGCGATCAATCAAAACTGTTTCTTGTTGTGTGGTCCACCTGAGATTTGGATATGCTCAATTTTTTGGACCGTGTCGACATACAACATATAATCAAGGTGGGTCCTACGGTAATCGAGACCCATCGAGGGTCCGAGTCGCCCCTTTTCTTTGGGGGAACTCAACCGCACATAATCGACCCATACAAGATGGCATGTCCATGGTCTTATGGATGTGAATGGGTGTAACCAATGCACCCAACCCAATTTTAACAGGTATGTGAGATCACTATTTCAAGCCAATGAGAAAAGGTTCACATTTGGTCAACTTCAATGGACCCAGCTAAAATATCAGGTCTAGTCAAGTTTTGAGTTGGTTCAGGTTGACGGTCCATCAATTTGGATCCCATTAAAATGAAGTCAGGCTTGGTAGAGCCGGGCATTGAGTCGAGTCGGACTGATTTAGGGCTGACTCGACTCTATCCGATTTTGAAATAGGCCTGACCCGAACTCGATCCGACTTGAGACCGAGTCCAACATGCTCGACTCAATCCGAGTTCGATCTAGCCTGGATTAATCCGGAGCGAGTCCAATCCAATCAGAAGTACCGAGTCAGATTGAGAGATGAGGGAGGGAGGGAGTGGAGAGGAGAGAAAGGAGGAGGAGGATGGTGGTGATGGTGGTGGGTGGTTGCCGGGCTTGGAAGAGGAGGATGAAGGAGGGAGGGAGAGAGTTTGGGATCGGGTCGAGGTAGGGTGTGGCGGGTAGGGTTTGAGAGTCGAGTTGAGTCGGGTTTCGGATAAAGTTGAGTCTAACCAGATCAAATTTCCGGTTGAGTTACCAGGTAACTCGAACTCGATTCAATTTGAGTTCGGATTGGGCGAAGCCAACTCGGTTCGGACCGACTCACCCATTCGGTTCGGGTCGAGTCAGATCTGAACGAGTTGAGTTGGCTGGATCGAGTCGGATTGTGCCCACCTCTGGTTCTTGGTCAAGTTAGGTCTAGGTCAGGTCCAATTAGTTTTAATAGAAGAATAATATATATTAAAGATATATTGATTATCCAGGCAACAAAATGAGGCTTTGTAAACGACACAAGTGCATAAGGACCTATTTATATACAATGCATGTGCTAAAGTAGCAAATGGGTGCCATCAAATCCATCCATCAAGTGGGCCGACTGTGCAAATACTCTTTATTTGTCCTAAAAACCCAACTGAAAACGTAGATCAAAAGACATGACAGTACCCAAATTGGATTGGATCTAGTCCAGGTCCACAAGTGACAACATGGCATAATCTCATTAATCGCATCCACACAATGAGCACAAAACGATGTGTACCCTCGCTATAAGGGTCAGTTTGGGCGGTGCGATTAGAAGGGATTAGGTGGTATAGATTCATCTAGTCCTGTGCCAATTCCACTCCATGTTAGGGAAGAATGGAAAAGCGTGGAATTACATTAAATGAAATTGCACCGGTCCGTGCCAATTTCACAGGAAGTTGTGTAGGTCCCACCATGATGTGTGGGCTATATCCACACCGTCCACCCATTTATCAAGATTATTTTAGAGCATGGGCCAAAAAATTAAGTAAATCTAAAGCTGAAGTGGACTCCACCATAGAAAGCAACAGGGATTGAATACTTACCGTTGAAAACTTCTTTGGGGCTACATAAGTTTTGGATCTACCTCATTTTTAGGCCAATGCCATAAAATGAGGTTACAATACAAATGAATGGTTTAGATATAACACATGTGTGTTATTCTCAGTAATTTTAAATGATGGTGGGTATATCCATTTAATGTACCACCGTATTATCAATAAAGCATAAAGCATGGCATTAATTTTATCCCATGGCAATAGGGGACAATCCCAGCCATGGGTAATAATTATGTTTTTTAAATCCCATCCCACCTAATCCCTTCTAATCCCACTGCCCAAACTGACCCTAAAAAGGTAAGTGGAAGACCCAAGAGGACATTGATGGGGTAGTAAGAAAAGACTTGATGACCTATCATCTAACTGAAGGAATGGCCCTTGATAAAGGGGAATGGCCGAACAGGATTCATGTAGCCGAACTCCAAGTAATTGCGTTAAGGCTTACAAGAAAGCAGTGATGATAACGATGGACAGCAAGCACAGTCAAAACACCTTGGAGGTGCTTCTCAGCCTAGCAATTCCCTAGTTTTTACAAATAACGAGATTTCTTGTGGAAAACCTAGGAAATTAATACAGAAAGTTAAGGCCTGGTTCATTAATGGAGAATTTATTTAATGGTTTTTATGTTCCCTGGGAATCCGCCTGAACTAAGAAAGTAGATCTGGGCCAGAGATGAAGCCTCTCTTACAATCAGAACAAAAATCAGACTGATTATCTGAGAGGAATTGAGTGTGCGAATTGGAATTCGTTCAATCCAATCCAATCCGCACCTCCATATCAATACCTCGCAGAATATACAAACTAACATGGCTTCCATAGATAACACAGAGCATATCTGCATCCAATATATACATAGTAGCCAGCCATATATCGACAAAAGAAGCAATAGAAGAATGTTTATATGAACACTCATTTTTACCTCTGCACAAGTTGGTGCAGAAATCAGGGCCCTCACCGCCACGATTTCAGACCGTCTAAACAGGTTGGTCGTGCACTTAAGACACTCATGCCTTCCAACATGATACAAGGAGACCTATCGGTAACTAGCCCATGAAAGACTTGAAGTTGATCTTAGATGGACTGACGATGCTGCATTTCCGCACCTTTCATCTTGTTCTGGGGAGTCATGGCAGAGCTGTAGCTAAAGCCCAGGTGGAACTTTTTGAGCTTTCATCAAACCTGGATTGTCATGTGTTAGCATCAAGAAATGCAGAAAGTCTGCGTGAGATGCACACATACCATGCAAATGGCTTGGCCTTAAAAATCAGAGGTCAGCCCAGTCATCGGGCAGGCTGCAGGTGCCCGAAATAGATACTAATGATAAAAAAAATCTGCCAAAGCTCACATCTGATATGCACATGTGGCCCACCTGATGACTGCTCCAACCTGATTTTTTGGCCACAGCATGTAGGCATGGGACCCACATGGCGAGTGACCCAGATCTCCTACGAGTGGGATGTAAAGGAGTGTCCTTTAAAGGACTGCTTGCTCCAGCAAAACAACCTTAACAGCATAATAGAATATTAAATGTACAGGTTTATCGGGGCTATTGACAACGTATCTGACTGAAAATTCACATGCAGTAAGCAACTGACCTGAGAATTTCTAGCTTTGAGTCTCTGCAGTTCCTCTTGGGCACACACGAGCCTGCGGCAGCACAAAAAACAAACATAAAAGGGCGCAAAAAAAAAAAAAAAAAAGACGGATTTTAGTGCCCAACATCAATATTCAATTTATCTGAACATGAATACCTCCACTGCAGATCAGTAATGTCCTGAAGTAGCTCCTTCTCCCTATCATGTGCAGACTCCAGCTGTGAAGAAAACGAAAGAAATTCACCGACAACCTCCCAGAAAGAAAAATGAGAACACATTTACAGCTTTTCACACTTAAAAAAACACTTATTGAGATTGTTCTGAGCAATGTAATCAAAATTTTTAGGCCATTAGATGATTGATAATCAGGAGGCTATGTAAAACCAAACCTGGACAGACATCAGATGGAGAAAAATCTTATGGGTGGTAATAGTTTGGAATTGGACAACCCCAACTACTACCTTCGCAGCTCTGTCTCAGTAATCAACAGATGTATAATTTGCCGGGGTGCAGATTTCAGTGTGGTAGGACCCATAGTTGGAAGCATCCAGAACACTGATCAGATGGGCCAACAATGGATGGGAGATGCCCCAAAAGTCTCCCTGACAGATGGATCCTAACCTTTTGATCTTATCTCTGCAATGTTAAAATGTAAAGGATATTGCGGTTCACATCACGGAAAAATACATCAAAGATGAAGCATTAGACTTGGGATCTAATCATGCATTATGATATACCCATGCCCTTCAAAATGACGTTTTTGTGAGAGATTTATAAACTTCTGATGGTTTTTCTGTGCCCAGATATACAAGTGGATCAAATTGCCAACATTCAGATTAATATGAGAAAATGGTGAAATTTTTATGATGTTTTCCTAGTATTCAAATTGTGGAAGTACCTCAAATTGCAGTTCTGTCTTTTCATAGTCTAACTTGCAACTACCATAATAACAGTTCAGAGCCAAGAACCTCATATAAATGCAAAGGAAATCAAGCAATTTGTTACTTCCACTTCATCATATTAAGAATCATAATTCAATTCAATGCATCCAAACACATCCTTTGCGTGAGGGATTTATAAACAGTTGAACATCACAAACCAAACATCTTGTACCCATATGAAAACACTGTAACCCCCTTCAGAAATTAACTGTGAATCACAAACCATGTCTAGTGCTCAATCACCAAATAAACACAGAATATACTTCCTTGGCATTAAAAAATCACTAATGAAAACAGTTTCAATCAATTAAACAGAGAAAATAGCAAGAGCAATTGTGTCTGAGGAACGTGGAGTTACTCACCAAAGACCTCTCTGCTGCAATGGTGGACACTGGCGTGGACCCCACTGCAATGGTGGACACTGGCATGGACACTCCATCTGCTGTTCGATTAGCTTAAGGGATAGAAACCAGATGCGGTAGGTTATCTCAAGCAAAAGAAGAAGAAGAAGAAGAAGAAGAAGAAGAAGAAGAAGAAGGAGAAGAAATAAGAAGAAAAAGAAAGAAGAAGAAGAAGAAGAAGAAAAGTAAGAAAGAAAGGAAGAAAGAAGAAAAAAATGCAGGTTTAAGGGACAACATGGACAAGTACCTGATATATCACCAACGCTCACTTGCTTCATCAGATTTAGAATGTTCTCCTGTTAAGAAAAGGATGACAGTAAAGAAATCCTAAATAAAATTAGACATCAAGATGATGTAAAACATTGCAATCCGTACCCTTTGAAGAATATTAGCTTGCAAAATAGAATGCAATTGTGGGAAAAGGGAACATCCAAGAAGATTTGATGATGGAGCATCAGACGGTGACGTTGGAAACATTTGAGGAAGTTGAGTAATCACCTACATAATCCATAACCTCTATATAAGACATTCAATGAAACAAGATTGAAAAGCAAGATGCATGCAAACTTCCTTGGAAGAATTTTGCTGAAGCCCACACATACCTCTAAATGTGGCCACACTTGCCAGCCTGGCGCATGTAGAACACCAGACTCTGCATCAGGCGTTCCCACCATGCGTCTGACTGACCCCAAATAAAGGCCAACCCAATCATCAAGAGGGATGTAAACATGTAGACTGAATTTGCACAATTGACTATTTGTTTTTCTAAAGGGTTTGCATTTGACAAACCTGACAGGCCTGATTTTAACAACAAGTTCATCTACATAGTGGGGCCCACCTGATGCATGGCTTGTATGTGCCACAGATGCGTGATTGCATGTGGGCTTAGTAAAGGTCTTCTTTGAAAGAACATGCGACATTATGATGGGAAATAATTTTATTGTTGGGAATTACAGCTTCTCATGTTTCACATTCTAAACCCTTGATGAGGTGTTCTTTTACACTGGAAACCTGTTCATGTCTGATAACAAAATCAAATAATGGATTGGGAAACCTGTTCATGTCTAATAACAAAATCAAATAATGGATATATTGCGCAGTCATAGACCATGAAATTTTGTTTTCATGCATGTCTTTAAAAGAAAAAGGCCAGTGGTCCATATGATGGCATCGCAAAGGATACACAGGCAATTGTGAAGTGGAGGCTTCGTTAGTCCCTTGCACCAAGCCAGTCCATGGGTTTTTTTTTTCTTAGGTTTGCATTGTCATCGTCATCCACTCCCCTATCAATATCAACAAATTATGGACCCTTGGGCAAGAAGTTTGTTGTCATTGTAAACATGGGCACCATAATTGATGCAAGACAATTAACCACTTGCTCTAAAAGCTCGAACTGTTAGAGCATGGCGAATCAATCCCTTTATCTCATAGTTCAGGCCCCACATCTCATGGGTTAGGACCTCAGCTGAACCCCCTCCTCGTGGGCCCCAAATCACATGGGTACCGCCTCACACGAGCCACCCGCCTCACACGGGCCGCCCCACCTCGAGTGTGCCCCTGCGTCCCACAGGCAACCCCACTCGAGCCCGGTGTGAAAATGCTCCTGCATTAATCACCCTCGGTGAGGAGTTTCGAACTTGAGACCTCCCGCTCTGATACCAATTTGATGCAGGACAATTAACCACTTGTTCTAAAAGCTCGAACTGTTAGAGCATGGCGAATCAATCCCTTTATCTCATAGCCTAGGCCCCACATCTCATGGGTTAGGACCTCGGCCGAACCCCCCCTCGTGGACCCCAAATCACATGGGTACCGCTTCACACGAGCCACCCGCCTCACACGGGCTGCCCACCCCGAGTGTGCCCCTGCATCCCACGGGCAACCCCACTCGAGCCCGGTGTGAAAATGCCTTTGCATTAATAATCCTTCGAGAAACCCATCTTCATGGCGGACTGTTGTCCAAGTGAGAGCCATTGTCCACCACAGTTTGAAACCATTTTTGCTAGTCGTCGTGCCTCACTTTTCCAATTTCACCATTCCTCAGCGGCGTGTTCAGCACAATGATGCTTCATGAGGTTCTTCTGGGAATTGTGAGGGTCGATGTAGATGTGTCCAGGCACTCCATGTTGAAGTTGGAGCAGCAAATCAGTCCATGGATTACAATCTTATGTATAACCAAGCATCATCAGTATCAATGAGTCCCAACCTTGTTTTTGCTTGATGCACGCAAATTGTTCGACTTAATGCTCACTCCAACCTCACATGAAGGATTTCAACCAGCCCATGTTATCAGTTGTACTTGACTCACCCGTTGGCGTGGTACTAGGGCTGAAAGTTAGGCGGGTTTGGCTGGGTTGGTGCTCAACCCTAGCCCAACCCAAGGTTCCTATACCTCAACGCTAACCCAAACCAACCCAACCTCGGGTTGGGAATTATCAACCCAAGCCCAACCCAAGTGGGATCCATCGGGTTAGTCAGGTTGGTCGGGTGGATACATGCTAATATTTTCGTTAATACATTAGTCTATTATATTTTCAATACACATTTATTTTTTCTACCTATGATTTTATTAATTATATATGTAATTATTTATCATAAAGAACTTCGTTTTTACTAAACAAATAAGCTAAAATATAGGACAACTACTCCTTTAAAAGTTATAGTATGTAGCACGCAATCTATTTGGGAGAGAGAAATCCGGCGTATATTATTAGCTTTGGTCATCGAAAATGATGTGGACCAATGAAACCTGATAGCACTGGAATTTATGTGCCTTCAATACAAACAATCCACACTCAATTATAATTTATAAGTAACTTATATATCAATCGGGTTTGGGTTGGGTTGGGTTGGGTTGGGCAACCCAAGACCTCAATCCAAGCCCAACCCAAGTTTTATCGGGTTGGTGTTTGTATAGCCCAAGCCTGAGACCGAACCCGATACATCCTACCCGAGCCCAACCCAATGTTAGGTCGGTCACGGGTCGGTTGGGTTGAACCCACCCGACTTTCAGCCCTACGTAGTACTGCCTTGTGTCTTCACATGTTACAGATGCAGTCCCTTGCTGTTGGAGTATGAAAACACCTATGAAGTGCCCTATCGTTATGTTCATGATCATGTCTACATTAATTGTACAATATCATGTAAAGATTCTTTTTGTTCTTATCCCCCAACTGTAAACTAGTTGATAAAGTATGTAGTCTCTGTTTATGCTTGTCTCTTCTTTGAAGAATATCAATTAAATACAGAGATTCATTCTTAAATCTCCTTTCTTCTCTCTTTGTGAGATTTTATTCCTACAACATGGTACAAGGGATCTTCAAGGTCTACATATGATGTTCTTTTGTAGCTGTTCATCACTGGATCTATGGGGCCATCTTCTGCTAATCAATGAATTTGATTTGTTGTGGGTTTTACACTAACACAAGATTTTTAGGCATTTTTCCACTTTTTTTTACTCTCCAAAGGGGTCAAATTTCTTCCATTTCTCTCTTCTTCTTTTTTCTGGACAACTATCTAGTTTTATTCCTGGACCATATATCTTTGCAATAAGATCACATCTGGATCTCAATCTTTGGACCCCTTGCCAATTATTTTATTTTATGGTGAACACATCAATCAAGGCCAATTTTCAAATGGAACAAGTTTAGATGGAATTTTGCCTCTGTCATCACATCTATCAAGGCCGATTTTGGAATGGAGCAAGTTTAGATGGAATTTCGCCTTTGTCATCACCTCCCCCCTCTCCTGTGATGATTTATTTTGTACCCTCATCTATGGCGACCTCCTCTTCTTTAATTAGTTCTGGAATTTATGAAAGGATTTCGAAATACATCATTCTAAGATCACAACAATCAAGTTGAATGAAAACAACTTCCTACAATGCTGATTGGCCATCAAAATTCTTCATGGGAGACAAACAGAAGTTAGGATATGTTGATGGGTCCATAACCAACCCATCCGAAGATGATTCGAAATACAGAGAATAGTAAGCCAATAATCAGCTTGTCGTGTTGTGGTTGTTAAATTCGGTGAGTGAAGAAATCAGTAGGGGTTTATGCACACATTACTCCGCAAAAGAAATCTAAGGTAATCTTCAAGAATTATATTTTGACCAAAATAATTTAGCACATATCTATCAATTGATCAAGATGTTGCATCTCTTCGTAGTATATGAAAAGAATTGGAATACTCTTATTTCTTTTTCTTTTCTTTTTTCAAGGTGAAGAAGTTTTATTAATAAGGCTCACCTAAGCAAAAGCTAAGGCGTGAAATAATTACAACCCAAACAAAGAAACTAGATTAAAAACATCCACGGCTTCCAAGATGGGAGCCCACTCCACTGCAACCATCTTGATTTTTCCTCGCCAAATCCTCCATTGAGCCACTCTTGTTTCTAAAAGAATGGTTGTTTCATTTCCCCCAAATAGCCCAACGCACCTCCATTAGGACTAACTACCAAAACACATTGCCTTCTTTTCCGCTCTCTCCTGCATACCAGGACAAAAGGAAGTCAACTATCAACTTCTACATCTCCCAAGAGGTGTTGAAGAGAGGGAGGAGTCCCACACCATACGGCTCAAAGAGCAATGAATGAAGAGATAATCAAGTGTCCAAGCATTATTCATGCACATCAAGCATACATTTGGAGAATCATGGATTGTCTTGGGAGATTGTCAACTGTGAGAACCCTCTTCCTTCCCACTAATCACACGAAGGTTGCAACCTTAGAAGGGGCTTCATATTGCCATGAACAATAAGCACAGACCTGCTCCCCCAATGTAACTTCCTAAGCAGATTGTAGAAAAAGTGAACTAGGAATCGCCCTAACTTATGATTATGCCATACCATCTCATCCCTCTCTCCCAAAGATGGATAACAGTCCTACAGCCAAATCAGGAGTCTAATGAAATCCCCCACTTCCTCGTCTTGAAGATCCTCTGACACAAAGGAGTCCATACCATAGCACCGCCACATAGGGAATAACAGTGGGCCACAGTGACATTACTCTCCAGGGAGAGGTGAGCTAACTTGAGAAAGTCCATTTGAAGCACTCTTCCCCCACACTACACATCCTCCCAAAAGAAAATGCCCCCTCCCTCACTTAGGGCAAAAGAAACCCCCTCCTTAAAACTCTGAAGCCACATTAAAGATTACTTTCCACAAGCCCGAGGCCCTATCATGGGAGGAGCCTTTACCAACCCCCAAACCCACCCCCACCCCCCTAATAGACCCTGTACTCGTTAGCTAACCTCTTGCCAGATTCTCCTTTCTTCTATCCCAAAACCTCCATAGTCATTTTCCTAGCAAAGCCAGGTCCATATCCCCCTTCTTCCTTATCACCCGGGACTTGGATGTCCCTTGAAATGCTATCAACCCTAGCTTCCCTATTCCCCAAAACCACATTGTTCAAAGAGTTAATCTTCCCTCTAGTAATTTCAGCTTCCATAAACCTAAACCCTGCAAAACCCCCCCACCACAAAGGACTCCCACCACTCCTCGACCATGTTCGAAAAACCTTCCACTTCTAACTAGTTAGGTCCTCAGTTCTCTTCCTCCACCTCAAGAAGGATTGGCTGATGATCAAAAACTAGCCTTGAGAGAGCACATAGTTAAATTAATGGGAATCTCTCTACCCAATCCAGGGAAAGCAAAAATCTGTCGAGACCGGACAGAATGGCCTCCCACCCATTCAACCATGTGAAACGAGCTCCTCCAATGGGATGTTGATCAATTCATGACGATTCACCCATTCGAAGAAATCCTTCATATTATGAGTGACATGAATACCGTTTGACTTCTCATACTAAACTTGATCAGGTTGAAGTCACCCCAACGTAGCATGGCAATCCCCACATTAGGCTTACAGCATAGAGCTCTTCCCAAAGTTGGGACCTCTGCACAGCCAAACATGGCCTGTACACCACAGTGAATAGCCATCTAAACCTCGAAGAGACATCCCTTCAAGCAACGAAGACCAAGAAGGAGCCCATTAGATCAATTGCATTAAGATATTGCATCTCTTCGTAATCTAAGAGAATTATTATTAAATATTACACAAAACTCCGCAATCTTTGACAAGAAATGGAATACTTGGATGATATTAAATGTATCTGCCTAAAAGATGATGAAGCCCCAAAAAAGGATGATAGAAACAAGATAACAAGATAGATATTTAAATTTGGGCAAGGTTAAAACCTTTACATCTAGTTTGATGTCTAGGGACCAATGGAGCCAAAGTCAGTACATGGTGCCATTATTTTCTCATCGGAGACTAAGTATGTAAATGAGTGCCATTATTTTCTTATTTTCATTGATGGTTTCTTGAAATATGTGTAGATTTATTTCTTGAAGGAAAGTCAGATGTCTTTGAGAAATCCAAAGAATTTAAGTTGGTTGTAAGTAGTGTTGCCAATTACAAGGTCAGTTGTTTGAGATCCAATGGTGGTGGTGAGAATGGATCAAAAGAGTTTAGTGAGTACTTGAAGGACCACAAAATTCGAAGGCAGTTCTCAAGTCCATATACCCCTCAGAAAAATGGAGTTGTAGAAAGAATCAAAAGCTAAGATAATGAGTATGCGAACTATGGCACACGTTATAAATAGACTACCACAACCACATCTTAGCTTCAAGTTGCCATATCAAAAGCTAAGATGAAGAAGGTTCACAACCTACTACATGATTTCTGGTTGTGTTTGTTACACGATGGCGCCAATGGAAAAGGGGAACTAGTCAGAAAAGAAGACAATACAGGCTAATGCTCATTGACTACAATGAACAAAGGAGTGCAGATGTTTGAATCCATCCAATGGAAAGATCTGTGCATCTAGAGTAAGGGTGTGGCAGCGGGTCAGGTAGCGCGTGCGGTCAGAAGAGCCCAACACTGCCCTGCCAAGCCCAGCTTTGGATCAGGACCTATTGGACTGGACCAGGCTTGGTCAGTCCTATTAGATTGGTCTGTGGGCCAAGCTTGGACCTAATGTGTATAGCCCGACCAATTTTCGGGCTAAGCTTTGACTCATGTCACTTTAGCCTAATCCAATTTAACCCAATGTTCAGAGTATCGATATTGTTACATGTAATAATGAATGGGAATATGGAAACATCTATTAATACCGCCGATATTATCGCAATACTAGGAAAAATATCATTGCCCTAGGGAAACATTAAGAAAAAGGTGAAAATTTTCAATTTTGCAAAAATGTTGCAAAAATACAACTATGCATAATAAGTCTCCATTTTATAGGGGCCTAAACCATGTGCTATTGAAAAAAAATCAGTACAAAATAAATATATAAGCTCAGTAGCCAATCAATAGATCGGCCAACACTCATCAATACATAAAATTTCCACATTAATTAATAATGAAGAAAATAGATTCTCTAGTTTTAGCCATTTTCCAGTAAAATGCCAATTTTTTCACCACAAATTCACATCAATTTCCATTGCAATCCACTTGGGGGGGGGGGGGGGGGGAAAGGAGTTTTACCCATTAATAATGCTGATATTAAAAAAAAATAAAAAAAATCAGTGGTATTTGGAATTATTATTTTTTAAAGGCCAGTAGTTTTTATGTTTCTAACATGGCAGTATTATCAAATATCATCAATATTTGGAACACCGAGCTCAAACTGACCTGACTTGACTGCAAGGGCTTTCTTATAATCAAAATATTACCCTAACCAAAGCTCTCTCTCTCTCTCTCTCTCTCTCTCTCTCTCTCTCTCTCTCTCTCTCTCTCTCTCTCTATCTCTCTACTTTTTAAATGATAGTAACCTCTACTCCCATCTCCATCTTTCTCTTTTTTCCTACCTTACCACCAATCAAATTTATTTCAACCCAATTCAGTGTTCTTTTTGGTCTCCAAAATCTAAAACCTGACCACCGTAGCCAACACACATCTCCATATTTCATTCTTCCTATTTTACCCCTCACGGTGGAGCCCACACACAAAATCCAACTTTTGCAAATAAACAACCCTTCCATATCTAAATTTTCGCCTGATTGCCGCCACAACCAGACATATTTACTAAACCACTCAAAACCTAATTTCTCTTGACAGAACTCAAGGAGTTGCGCAAATCCACTCACGAACAGATTCACCGGAAATAATTGGGGAGAAAATAGGTTACTTGTGATTTTTTCAAACTTCTTTTGAAACTTTGGAGAGGGAAGGATGTTGTCCAAGTATCATCGATATGCATCTCGCAAGTACCAATGATACAAGGTAATATTTATGAAGGGGCAGCGCCATTATACCACAGCATATCAACAATATCATCAATACCTTTGGTGACATAGGGAATTGTACAGAGTTTTACAAACCCGTGTTTCATATCAACCATATGTAATATTGATAATATTAGCCAATATTATCAATATTTAAAACACGAGCCCAGCCCATTGCCACCCCTAATCTAGAGACGCTATCTTCAATGAGGCCTCATCATGGTTGTTGGCATTGAATGTTCCATTGCTAGATACAAGTCTTGCAGGTAAGTTGCGAGGAGTGAATTGGTAGAGCTACAACAAAGAATACACACACACACACACACACACACACACACACACACACACACACACACACACACAATGAAGTGAACCATGAACTGGTTCAAAATCAGGAAGCTCAAAGAGCCTACCTCAACCATTGCCAGATGAATTAGAAGGGCAAAGAGAAGACTTATAACAATGTCACAAGATGAAGTTTCCGCTAGCAAGCAAAAGAGCCCATAGATATAAGGAAAAAGAACTAGACAAGATAAATGGGAAGGGAATCAAGGGGTACCCAGACCCTTGGGTACTCGATGGACACAACCTGATTTTAATGGCTCCCAATCCAATTTCTCAATCCCATTTACTTATGTTGACACCACTTGATCATTCATACAAAAGTATGAATGAATGTACATATGTACGTAGTGCCAGTGTAAAAATGTGAGAAGAAAAGTAAAGAGTTGGTTTTTTTTAGTGCATGGCTCTCTAATATCTGCAAGACTTAGTTCTTCCATCATCTTTTGCCTTCTCATGCAAATGGCACTTCGTTGAGAAATGCCATGATTTTTTTGTTCACGAACGTAGTAGCAAGTCCATGACTGTGAGAGCCACTTGATTCCCATCGTGCAAGCACAAAAATGAAATACGAATGTGAATGGTGAATGCAGCAGGGAGTAATTGTTGACATACAAATCTCTTTGGATAAATAATCCAAAATGGGGGAATTCATCCTCCAAGAAAAAAGCATCATGCATAAATAAATATTGCATATATGCACATAAGTAAACTCGATGGAGGTGGAGGTTAAATGGTATAAATGAAGCCAATACATATGAACAAAAAGGAGCTTTGAAACTTCAGATCCAACAAAAAAAAAAAAAAACATCAGAAACAAAAGAAAGTCCTTTCAACCTAAATGCACATTGCTTCAACACCACTAACCTGCACACTGTGACTCTTTGGTATCGATTGAGAAGGAAGTGCCTGAAAGAAACCACTGATTGTTAGATGATTTTCAAATTTGAGAAGCATTAGGACAAATCCAGGATAGCCATATCACCTTCTCTAATTCAACACTTTCAGATGTCACTTTGAAACGCCCTTTCTGCTGGACAACAGGAATCTTTGTTTTCTCATCATGTTCATCAGAATTTGATGCTGCAATAACATGGGTCAGCTATAGGGGGCAAATAGTGAATACAATGACCAAATCTTATTAGAACCAACATTAGCCAAAATGAAAAAATAGCTTCAACATGAAAGTCAGAGAGAAAAAGGATTTTAGACATGCCTGCCAACTTTGATGCTTTAGAAATTGCTTCAGAACCTGAATCATCTATCACCTGAGAAACCACTAGTCCATTGCTGCTTCCCACATTCTGTAGCTGATTTTTTGGTTTGTCACTGAAGAATTTACAAAATATCAGGACTAGTATTGACAAGAAAATTGGAAAAATAATCATCCCTGGATGAAACCTAAATGGCACAATGACATAACTATAAACAACGAGAGGTGTGAACACACCCACATGCATCTCTACACGGCTGTGTAGAGATCCAAGTGATGGATCAGATAATCCAAGTGACATGTGTGGGACATCCAAGTGATGCATCAGATAATCCCCACGATGGAGAAGACTTGGTGGAAAATCAGGCCAGTTCACTAATCAGGTGGCCAGGCATACATGTTGAACGTGGACAGCTGACATTTCTTCTGTAAATTGTTTAGGTTTTTTCATGCATGTGGCAAACCAGATTAGTTAATGGCTTGCCCACCTAATGCAAAGGGATGTCCCATGTGTTCCAGGATGTATCTGGAGGTGTGCATGGGATTAGCAAAACTCTTAGCATAATATACATATGAGAAATGCTCCGATGCTCTCTGAGCACTATAAGTTATAGTGCTCCTAGTTGCATTGGGACACAGAGACACTCCAACCCATTGATCCAAATCATTCATTATATCCAACAAACATTTAACGGGCTAACATGTAAACATCACACTAATCTAACAAATAGTAACTTTTCAATCATTGGATTCTAAAATGTACGGTCAACATTGTTTACACAAAAGTAGGTCCAATCAACAATTTGATACGTCTATTTGTTAGGCCCATTATCAATTGGTCATGATTTTACAGGATTACTTTTGTTATGCGATTGTAACCATCTAATCCATGGTTTGGGAATGGGATGGCTAGAGAAAATAAGGTCATCAAGGATGAATTGGATCATTTGATCAGTGTGATTTTTTCCTTCAATCCATAAAATGTATTCAAGAGTGAATAGATGGTTTAGATCGATCAATCGGACTATCCAAGTGAACGGATGCACAGAAGAAACATGCAGGCGTCAATTTCTCTCACAATGATCAGAAGGAACATTCAACTACAAGATAATCAAAACAAATGCTGGTTCTGTTTGTTCCATGGCAAAAGCATCAAATGCCGCAGAGAGGACAGAAGAAAGAAGAAACCATCTATAGAAAAAGAAAAAGAAAAAAAAAAAAAACACTGAAAGAGGATGTAGAAGCCATTATGAGAAGGAACTAAGATCCTCTCATTTGCATTAAAAAGAAAAGTTCAAAGATAATGTACAAGCCATTATGAGGAGTTCAGATTCTCCCATTTGCATCAAGCCTGCAAAATGACCATGCCCATGTCGAAACTTGATCCTTCCATTAAAAAATTACCAATCAGGTCCTATGACTCTGTCATGTATGTCAACGTCCCAAAGGCATGTGGTGACCACCATAGTGACAAATCTCATTCTCGGCAATTTCTTGACCCAGGAATTTCTCAGGACATTTTCAGATTTTGACATTTTTCTTACAATATTATCTAGACAATCTCACTAAAAAAAATATTTAAAAGTATTTACCATAAATTACTAAATAATTTTGAAATTTTAAATATAAATGTCTAAAGTGAATTATTTTAACTTATAAATAATTTTTCTATTAAAATTGTGGAAAAAATTGAAATAATTTTGCGATTAAATCAAAAAAGAAAAATAAAAATAAAAACTGCCAAGATTTTGAAAAACTTGTGATATTGTTGCGATAATATTGTTTCATCAAAATTCCGCAAAAATATCGAAATCTCGGCAATATAAATATCGATAGCCACAAAAATATGCAGTCAATGCAGAAAATTGAATTTTAAGATGGAAACAGGGAAATATTTGACACATGCAAGCATGCAGTCATGTATATATACACAAATGCACAGTTTCCAAATAGAAACAGGGAAAATAATGGTCACATATAAAACTAATTGTGAGATACAGTAACAGAAAAGAAGCTGTTGCAAGAAACCACATGCATGCACCTAATTTCAAGATGGAAACAGAGTAACTATTTAACACAAGCAGGCAGAAATAAAATAACAAACTTCAATTTTCAAGATAAAAACAGGTGAAATGTTAGCAAGGCAACGCTGGCTAGCTAATGCACATCACAGAACATTTAGTATTCTTCAATCAGAACAAAGCATGCTCTAATAAGCATGGATAATAATGTGATAGCAAACCTCTCTCCTTTGATGGGGGTTTCCGGTGCATGAGGGCCAATGGAAGGTCTCTTCTCATTATGAGAATGAGTGACGATGCTGTCTAGATGCTTTTCGCCCATCCCCACTTCACAATTTTCACTCAAATCATTTTCAGTACTCTTACCATGAGAGAGCAAGCCATTCTGCAGGATGTTGGTTTCACAAGTGGAGGCAGCAATACTTGACTCATCTTCAGATCCGTCTAATTTGCCACTGGAGAATGCAAAAGTAATGACAGTATGATTAGGAGTACCCTATGGCTATCGGTGGATGCAAATCACGATAACTGCTGCCGGTCAATAGACAACAAAAGCTCAGGCTAGTGAATACTTGTGGAAGATATTTCAAGGAGGGATTATAAGATCGTTAACCTTAAACCCAAGGACATGCACAGTATCCTAGTAGTTTCAGTTTGTACAAGTGGGGCTCATGGTTCAGTGGCCAGACCATTGATCTGATGGGTCCCCCCACCGTTGGAATGCCATAAAAATCAGCCAGAGTGAAATGCTAGGCATCGAATTTTTGCAATTTTTCATTTAAGTGTGAACCATTGATGTATTTCTTTTCTTGACCACCTTCTTTTTTTTCTTTCTTGAACACCTACTTGAAGGCCACCGATCACAAATGCAAGCAATAGGATTGTCCCATCGAAGAGAATTTTAGGGGTTGCTTCATACAAAGAAGGGTCTGGACCACGTAACGCTGGCCCCCACATGCACAAATTAAGGAACTGAGGTTACTTATCCTTGAGTCAAGGATGAGGTAATTCATCCAATGAAATGGCCCAAGCATTGATTGATACTGTGCTTTATATTTTGAAGCAGATATTAAAAGTGAATTTTACAAGCTGTTATTATAGTAAAAGGATATGAAAAAAGAAAAAGATAAACATAATAGTAATTAAATTATCATTAACAACTATAATAATAATCAAATGTGGTATTCTCTCATGGGAGTTAGCATACCTGAAATTGTTCCCAGTATAGTAGAATGATGGAAAGCGAGATAGCTTCTCCTGAATCACATCCTCATCTTCCTGCCAACCCCCACATCATTAGGAACCTTGAATCTCACATTAACTTCCATCTAAGAAAAGTATACTATTCTGGACTTACTTTTTCAACCCCATCATCCTTGGAGGAGCTGCTCACAGATAGTGTAGATTCCGACTGTCTTTCCATCATGCTATCTATTCGAAATAAGGATTTTGTGCAACCTCCTTGATCTTTCTCTGGGATAGTTTCGTCAACATCTTGAATCTAGACAAACATAAATAGGTCAGAAAACATTGAAGTAATATGAAGTACATAAGTTTCGGTAGGTTGGATAAAGAAACAAAATATATAAATAGCCCATACCAGTGAAGCTTGGGCCTTCACATCTTCAATGTTGAAATTCCAATCACTGATCCCTCGTTTGTATTCATTCTACACGTAATTTTGGAACAAGGTATAGTGTCAAGTTGCAGATCTTGTTAATGTATAAAACATGGGCCAACAAAAGAGAAGTTAGATCAGAAATACCCTCCATGTATTAAAAACAATTTGGTTAGTTATGTATAAAAGAAAATGAGCAGCAGACTTGAGAGGTAAAAAACAGAAGGAAAAAAAAAAGGAAGGAAGAAAGAAAACATGTCCAAAAGATCTTTCATGGCACTAAACACAATATCATCTGTAAAGATAAGAAAACAGAAGGTTCAATTCAACAATAATAGATAACAGTGTCTCACTATAACATGGGTCTCAATTGTTTTATATACCATAATGAACAGGGATGAAGTTTATAACATGCGCTCAATTGAAGTAAAGATGAAACTGTCAAGCACACTGTAAGCATGTGTCTATGATTTCTATAATTGAAAATCATTGAGTACTAACAAATCAGGTAATGTATCCATTTATTGTTCTCTGCTGCCACAGATATGAAGAGAACTGGACAAGTGGTGTGGTGTTTATAATCAAAATATGCTGCCAATATAATATCACCTTGAGCAGGGTTCAAACTTAGAATCCAGACTTCTCCACACCAGCACTGATATATGACATTAGGTAATTAAGATCCATCAGATGAAACTACCCTGAAAGGTCAACAAATACCCATGTGTTCAAGATAATCTTTTACAGCCAATGCTACCAGGAAACTAAGAAAAATAATTCTTTATTTGGAGAATTAAGGGGTGTGATATTTCAGGACCCAGATCCAGTCATGTTCGGGTACACATCAGGTCTTAGGTACTTGGCTTCGTGTTGGGTTCAGGTCCTTACAGTCATCTACACAATCAGATCCACCTGATGGACAGACTGGATCTCACACAGGTGCCGCATTCACATATGCATGTTGTGTATATGCACTTTAATACATGCTCGTGTCCTAGAAAACCTCATTCAATTACTAGAATAATTCACAACAGAGAGAGTCTCACAAATAATTAGTTGTAGACAAGAAAATCATGCAACTAGTTGCATGTGGGCTCACCATGGTGTGTGTATAGCATCCCACACATCCAGCAGGTCACCCCACCCAAGGTTATGTGGATTGGGGGTGTTAGGTTGATCCCACTGTGAAAATGGTACGACCAAAAAAAAAGTTCACGCACATGTGCCCAGTGTCTAATAGGATGACCCCACAGTAGTGCAAAAATAGCTCCACTGTGATGCGTGTTGAACATCAACACCGTGCATTTGATGGGTCCCCTTTAAATTATGGGATATCCCAAAAATCAGCCGTATACGGAACTTAGGTGTGCCATACCATCTAAAATCATGCGAAGACATGCCTAAAACATATAAAAGCACTTGGTGGGGCCCACGTAAAATTTGGATGCATCTGAAACTTGGTCGGATCCCTCATCCAAGTGGGACACACATAATGGATGGTCTGGATTTGTGAACCACATCTCGGTGGGCCCAACAAATGATTATGAATGTTTTAATGGGAGGGTAACCGCTCTCAACTTTTGTATGTGGTGTGTCCCACACAAGTCATGGATTGACTTGATTTTTAAGTCACTGATGGGGTAGATATTCGACACGCATCTCGGTGGGGCCCACACAACTTGACCTCATGCAAAGTTCCCATGAGGTCGACCGCATAGAACCATTTCCCTATATATATATATATATATATATATATATATATATATATATATATATATATATATATATAGCCACCTGATGGGTGGATAGGGCTGATATTTTCACAAGGTGATCCTCATGGCGGCATCCAACATTTTGGACAGGTTGGATGTCACAGACGCACGTGAAAGGATGAACACTATTCATTAGTTGGATGGTATGTATGGATGAAAGAATGCACACATGTCACACACACACAAAATACAGGTGTAGCCCATCTGATGTATGCATGCATGCATGTTTGCACACAAGCATGCATGCATCTGTATGCGCATGTGTTTGTGTATGTGTATGTGTATACATGTGTATCAAAACACTGATGTCCCCACCTTCATGGGGAAGTTGCAATGACCCCAAAGCTTCTAAGTCACACATACCACAGCCAATCATTGATCCACACAGTCTATTCAGTTATAGAGTCGGAAGCAATCCATGATTTGAATGTGAACAATTTTGTTATAACTTATCTATTTCTTATAAGCCATGGATCAAATGGTTAGCATCATCAAACCAAAGTTCATCTTTTAAATCATAAGCAATCCACAGTGGGATCTATTGAATGGGTGCTTCAAGATGATGATTGGGCATATTTCGTTTCTCCACACGATCTTAATTGTCTACTTTTCAAGCTCTTGATCAGGTGGTAGGATCATCCAAATCAAGTTTGCACCATGGCTTGCTCCCAATAGTGGGGTTGAATGGCCCAAATAAGCACTTTGGCTTGATGATAAGCCATGGATCAGATGGTTAGCATCATCAAACCGAAGTTCATCTTTTAAATCATAAGCAATTCACAATGGTATCTATTGAATGGGTGCTTCAAGATGATGATTGGGCGTATTTTGATTCTCTACCCGATCTTAATCATCTACTTTTCAAGCTATTGATCAGATTTTTAGGATCATCCAATCAATTTTGCACCACGGCTTGCTCCAAATAGTTTGATTGAATGGTCCACATAAGCACTATGGCTTGACGATTGTAACCATCTGATATATGGCTTGCGAAAGATGGATGGTTGTGAAAAATTGGCCACAATCAAAAGGTTAAGGCATCTGATTGGCATGATTTTTTCCACCATGGCTTAACCCCCAATGGTATGAATGAATGGTTTGGATTGGTGAGTCGGAATACCACAACTTCTTTAAATGTTTTGGGGATGCTAGTATTTCCCATGTGTTCGTGCATACATGTGCATTGTATGTGTAGACGAATGCATTTCAAGGATCAATTATTGCAAAGACCATCTAGATCAATGATTGTCTACGCCGCAAGTGACTTAAAGTGAGGGAAAACACGTTTTCATTGCACATGAATGCATTTTGAGGGAACTTATGGGCAATGTTTTCTGCATCGTCATCACGTATGTATCGCACCCTTGGGATACGGATACATATTAGTTATCGTGCAAGATATATTGGTCGTATCACGTAATTTGTCGCTATTGTTGGGAAACATGAGGAAACATTGAGAAATTGGTCGAATTTTTAAATGAAACTTTAGGGATTGTTAAAAAAGACACCAATACACACTTGGAAAAAACAAATCACAAAAAACAAGTGCACATAATAGGTTTCCATTGTATAGGGTCTTAATCTTGTTGCGCAGCACGCCAACAACGTAGTGAACCGAGATCCAATCTCCGGTCTCACCCACAAACGATAAATAGAAAGAAATATAATATAGAAGAAGAATCAAAGCATTCCAAACAAACCACAAGATAGAATATACGTGGAAAAACCCCAACAAGGGTAAAAAACCACGGGTGCAAACTTCCACTATGAAGAAAAACCGAGATTACAATCAATATACTAACTTTCTCGATGCTCCCATGCACAGAGAAAACCCTTAGCCTTGCTTAGAAAACCCTTTTCCATACCCTGGAAAAACCCTAGGACTCCTATTTATAGTTTAGGCAACTTTCCTTTGTACGCTTGCAAAACCGCCTCAAATTTACACAGTCTGCATCAAATCCACAAACGAATCTGCATAACCTTGACGGGTCGAGCTGACCCTCGACTGGTCGAGCATGGGCCTCGACTGGTCGAGCACCTCGAACACCAAAAATTGCAGTTCGCTGGACTTTGAGTCAAGCGAACCCTCGACTGGTCAAGTGGGCCACTCGACTGGTCGAGTAGCCCACTCAACTGGTCGAGCGGTTCTGTCCAGATGTGGCTCCACATCTCAACAATGTCCCATTTGGAGACACATTGTCATAATCCTTCGTCTTCTACATCCGGAGTGCACCACCTCCCTGTCTTCAAGCCTGAAGACCAATCAAAGCTGAACAGAGCTTCAGCTTCTCCCGTGTGACCGCCTTGGTCAGCATATCCGCAAGATTCTCACTTGTATGAATCTTTTCCAGAGCAATCGATCCGTCTTCCAGTAACAAACGTATGAAGTAATATCTGATGTCAATATGCTTGGTCCTTGAATGAAAGGCTGAATTCTTTGCCAAGTGTATTGCACTCGATCGATCCATCGTACGGTTTGCACCGCTTGCTTCTTTCCCAACTCTTCCATAAAACCTTGCATCCACACCATCTCCTTGCACGCTTCCGTAGCTGCAACATATTCTGCTTAGTTGACCGATAGATACTATCTTAGAATCGAGAGACCTAACCGATCATAAAGACAACCTGACCCAGTAAAGACATACCCTGTAGTGATTCTTCTGCTGTCGATATCTCCTGCCAAATCTGAATCTACGTAGCCTTGTAGCTTGATTTCCGATCCTCCATAACACAACCTTACATCCACAGTACCTACCAGGTATCTGAGGATCCCCTTTACAGCTTCCCAATGTTCCTTCCCGGGGTTGTTCATGAACCTGCTAACAACTCTCACTGCTTGAGCAATGTCTGGCCCCGTGCTCACCATAGCATACATGAGACTCCCAATAGCTGACGCGTATGAGACTTTAACCATGTAGTCCCGTTCCTCTTGCGTCTTTGCACCTTGCTTCTTAGAAAGCTTGAAGTGGTTGGCTAATGGAGTGCTAACCGGCTTAGCACCTCCCATACTGAATCAATCAAGTACCTTGGCTATGTACTCTGCTTGTGACAAAACCAGTTTCTTGTTTTCCCTGTCACGCTTTATCCTCATGCCTAGGATTTGTTTTGCAGCTCCTAAATCCTTCATGGAAAATTCTCTAGACAGTTGTCTTTTGAGATCTGAGATGTCCTTCATGCTTGATCCGGCCACAAGCATATCATCAACATATAGAAGAAGGATGATGTACGACGTATCAAACTTCTTCAAATAGCAACAGTGGTCTGCATGACATCTCCTAAAACCGTTTCCCAACATGAAACTGTCGAACTTCTTGTACCACTACCTCGGGGCCTGCTTCAGGCCAATAAACTCTTCTTCAGTTTACACACCTTGTTCTCCTTCCTGGTGCCCCGTATCCTGTCGGCTGATGCATATATATCTCTTCTTCAAGGTCCCCATGAAGAAAGGTTGTCTTAAAATCTAGCTGCTCTAGATGTAAGTCCTCTGTAGCCACTATGCTCAAGATCATGCGAATTATAGACATTTTCACCACCGGTGAAAATATTTCAGTGAAGTCGATACCTGCCTTTTGTTAGAACCCTTTCACAACCAATCTAGCCTTGTACCATTTCGAACCATCATGCTCCTTCAATTTGTAAACCCACTTGTTATGAAGAGCTTTCTTACCCTTAGGTAGAGTGACTAACTCCCATGTACGATTAGACTCAAGAGAGTCCATCTCATCATCCATGGCCTGCTCCCACTTAACCCGTGTATCTGACTGTAATGCCTCTTCAAAATACTCTGGTTCACCATTATCTGTCAGCACTAAATAATGTAAGGAGGGTGATTATCGGACCGTTGGTCTCCTCTCCCAAGTAGACTTCCTCGCAACCGGTATCTGCGGCTCTGCCTCATTATGCTCCTGTGCATGTTCATCCTGTGGCACTGTAACACCCGTGTCCAGTAACTCTTCTAACTCTACGAATTCTTTCCCATCGGCCTTATTTTGCTGCACACTATCCTTATGCATCACTTTTTCATTGAAGACTACGTCTTTGCTTCTGATGATTTTTCGATTTTCTGTATCCCAAAAACGTTAGCCAAAATCATGCTGCCTGTAGCCTATAAATGTGCACTTTTTGGACTTCACATCTAGCTTGTTTCTGTGCTCTGCATCAATGTGAACGTACGAAGTGCAACCAAACACTTTGAGATGTGCAGGGTTCACTTCTTTCCCAGTCTACGTTTCTTCTGGTAGCCCACCATCCAATGGTGCTGAGGGACTTCTATTGATGAGATATGCTGCAGTATTCACAACGTCTGCCCAAAACGTCTTAGACAACCCTGCATGTAACCTCATGCTCCTGGCGCGCTCAAGGATAGTCCAATTAATATGCTCAACCACACCGTTCTACTGCGGTGTCCCTGTAATCGTTTTCTGATGTTTGATTCCATTTGCTGCACAATACTCCTCAAACCTCTTATCACAGTACTCTCCCCCATTATTTGATCTAAGACATTTTACTGTTTTTCCTGTCTCGTTTTCGACTATCACTTTCCACTTCTTAAATATATCAAATACATCAGATTTATGCTTTAAGAAATAGACCCACAGTTTTCTACTACCATCATCAACAAAAAATAAAATAATATGAGCCACCAAGAGATGATACCTGTGTCGGTCCCCACACATCAGTGTGTATAAGCTCCAACAGATACATCTTTGGAGCGCGTCCTGTCTTCTTGAAACTTACCCTCTTCTGCTTGCCATATATGCAGTCCTCGCAGAATTCCAAGTCAATAGACTTTAGCCCTGGTAGCTTCCCTTTTGACAATAGCACTTTCATCCCCTTCTCACTCATATGTCCCAACTTCTGATGTCATAACTGCCCATTCACTCCAATTGATGCGACTGCGAGTGAACTATACGATCCTGAAGTCACATACAAAGTACCTTCCTTGCCTCGAGATATCACTAAGGCACCTTTTGTGATCTTCCAGAAATCACTTGTGAATGTCGTCACATATCCGGTATCGGCCAACTGCCCCACTGAGATCAAGTTCCGTTTCAAACTCGGTACATGTCTGACATCCTTCAATTTCAAAGTTGTTCCGTCTTTCTGACTTATATGAACATCTCCCTTTCCAACAATACTACACGGTTCATCATCACCCAGGTAGACTCTCCCGAAGTCACTTGACACATAATCACGCAGAACTTCCTTACACGAAGTGGCATGAAATAAAGCACCCGAGTTTATGACCTAAGACTCATTCATCGCATCAAGAGACAAGATCAACGACTCTGTATCACTCTCCTCAGATAGATTCACTGAATCCTTCCGGCCTTGAGAGCTTCCTTCTTATTTCTTAAGCGCCCTGCAAGCATATTTCATGTGCCCCTTCTTCCCGCAATGCCAACACCCGTCTTTGTCTCGGTCCCTTCAACTTCTTCCTCGACTTAGAACGTCCGTGTTTATTGCCTCCTTTGTTCAGCGATCTTCCTCTTCCTTCAACGTTTAGAGCATTCCCTGAATCCCCTGAAACTCCCAATGTCTTTCTTCTAGATTCTTCGCTAAGAATTAGACCGGCCACATCATCAAATTTCAGCTTTGTCAACCCTGAAGAATTGCTCACAATAATCACCAAACCATCCCGACTGTCTGGCAAACTGGACAAGATCAATAACGCCCTGACCTCGTCCTTAAAAGTGATGCCAACGGATTCTAATTGGCTCGTAATTGTATTAAACTCATTTAGATGTTCAGCCACGCTCCCACCATCTAACATCTTCATGTTGAATAGTTGTTTCATAAGATGAACCTTGTTGGACGCTGAGGGTTTTTCATACATCGTAGCTAGGGCTTCTATTAATTCTTTTGTGGTCTTTACCTTGGATATATTGAAGGCGGCGCTCTTAGAGAAAGAGAGTCGGATCGTTCCTAAAGCTTCCGATCCAATAAAAACCATTCATCATCTGTCATCTTCTCTGGTTTCTTCTTTTTTCCTCCTAGAGGAATATAGAGGTCCTTCTGATACAAATAATCCTTCATCTGCATCTTCCAGAAGGCAAAGTTTGAACCATCAAACTTCTTAATTCTAGTCTTCCCTTCTTCCGTCATCACTCCCACTTGAACTAAACCAATAGCTCTGATACCAGTTGTTACGCAGCACACCAACAACGCAGTGAACCGAGATCCAATCTCCGATCTCACCACAAACGATAAACAGAAAGAAATATAATCTAGAAGAAGAATTAAAGCATTCCAAATAAACCACAAGACAAAATATACGTGGAAAAACCCTAACAAGGGTAAAAAACCACGGGTGCAAACTTCCACTATGAAGAAAAACCAATCTTACAATCAATATACTAACCTTCTCGATGCTCCCATGCACAGAGAAAACCCTTAGCCTTGCTTAGAAAACCCTTTTCCATACCTGGAATAACCCTAAGACCCCTATTTATAGTTTAGGCAACTTCCCCTCTGCACTCTTGTGGAACTGCCTCAAATTTATGAAGTCCGCATCAAATCCGCAAACGAATCAGCGTAACCCCGACTGGTCGAGCAGGCTCCTCAACTGGTCGAGCGGACCCTCAACCGGTCGAGCATGGGCCTCGACTGGTCAAACACTTCGGACACTAAAAATTGCAGCTCGCTGGACTTTGAGCGAACCCTCGACCGGTCGAGTGGGCCACTCAGCCGGTCAAGCAACCCACTCGACCGGTCGAGCGGCCCTGTCCAGATGTGGCTCTACATCTCAACAAATCTATGCGCTCTCTAACTAAACTAATGCAAGTATGCAACTATATTCAAAGTCAATTCATAAAATTTATAAATGTAAGAAGACATTTATGGAAACACATGCATTTCACTCAAAAGCAAATGGAGTAGAAAACTAGAAATATACTTGTGGATTTCGAAAATATATATTTTTTAACAATTTTAAATTATTTTTAATTTAAAAAAAAATTAAATCCCTAAATTGCCAAGAATGTGTAGACCAGGTTACACACATGTTTGATTTATGTTTGGACACTAAGATTGTAACCAATGTTTGAAATATCGTTCTCGAGTAATGTATCGCACCCTTGGGATACGGATACATATCAGTTATCGCATGAGATATATCGGTTGTATCACGTAATGTATCGCTGTTGTTGGAAAACATGGGAACATTGGGAAATTGATCGATTTTTTCAACGAAAATTCAGAGATTGTTGAAAAAGACATCAATACACACTTAGAAATCAAAACAATACAAAAAAAGTGCACATAATAGGGGTTTCCTTTGTATGGGGTCCTAATATATGCGCTTTCCAATTGAACTGATGCAAGTATATTCAAAACCTATTCATATAATTTATAAACATGAGAAGACATGTATGGAAACACAAGCAATACATTCAAAAGCAAAAGAAGAATCGCCAGATCAGGTTACATACATGTTTAATCTTGTGTTTGGATATTAAGATTGCAACTGATTTGCGAGAAATTGAGAAATTTTGATTTTTCTCAATTTTTCAGCGACTTGACCCATCTCCCCCAAATCTCAAAATCGAAGCTCCAAATCCATATTTTTTCATGGAAAACATGAAGAATTATAGATTTGTAACCATTTGACACTGGTTTAACGTGATTTACAACAAAAACATGGATCGAAAATTGAAAATGCTCATTAGATCGAATATGTGGGATACATCAGCACTACCTGTGCCTTTTGTATCGCACAGGTGGGATACAAAAGATATTGTGGGATATTGCGGCTGATATTGTCGATATTTAAAACACTGATTGTAACCGATTTAGGAAATTTTGGGATTTTTTTTTTTCCAATTTTTCCTAACTCGGCCCATCTCCCCCAAATCTTGAAATCGAAACTCCAAATACATTATTTTTCACGCAAAACATGAAGATTCATAGATTTCTTACCATTTGACATCATTTACAGCACATAAAAATGAAAAAATAAAAAATAAAAATTTGAAACTAAAAAATACACACATTTTAGAATCCGCCTCAAGAAGCTTCCGATTGCGATATCAAAGAAATTTTGAAGATCTTCTTCCAACTAACTAGAGTGAACTGATTGAAATTACCTTACGATATACTAGAAAGAAGTTTTTTTTTGTGATTTTTTAGGATTTTCCAAACAAAATAGCGTTAGTTTCCTTTTATCCCTTTCGATATCGCACTGGGTATCTATATAACGCACAATACATTAAGAATTTATAAAGGGGGAGTGAGGATATATCACACGATATCGTGACATCCATGATATATTGTGATATTGTGCGATATATTGCACGATACCATGAAAAATGGATATTACAACTAGGTTTCTTATTGCCTTGCTAGGATAAAAGATATATCGTGGGACACATGGATGATATTGTAAGGTACTGAAAACAATGCTTATGAGTAGCACCAATAGTTAATAAGATGAGGGAAAGTATACTTATATTAGCAATGCACAACAAAGACAAGAAATGCATCAGTTAGGAGTGAGTTGGTTCATGTTGGAGACTCAAGGGGGGAAAGAGGGGAATGCCCAAAAGGGTGTTGGTGGAAGCAGTAAGAAAAGACTTAATGATCATGGTTTAATTGAGGATACAGGCCTTGATAGAGTGGGTTGACAGAATACCCCAATTAGTTGGGATTAGGGCTTTACATCGAGCTAAGCCGAGCCGAGGTGGGCCAAGCTTGGCTTGACTCATCCTTGCTTTGCTCGAGTTCGAGCTTGAGCTCGGCCTCGAGCTTACTATTGGATCTTGGCTTGTTTGCCAAACCTTTCGAGTCAAGCTCGAGGCGAGCTAGTGGATCGAGTTGAGCAAGCTTACCTCAAGTCGAGTCGAGCCTGCTCCCAACCCGCACCTAACTCAACCTAGCAACCCGGCCCAACCTGCACCCGACTCAACCCAATCCCGACACAACTGACCCAACCCCTAAATCAAATATTCAATTAATAATATATATAATATTAGATAGAGTCATAGAGGTACCTTGTTATTGGTCCTGAGAGAGAGAGAGAGAGAGAGAGAGAGAGAGAGAGTGGCCGAGTGTAAGCCATACGGCTTAGACAAGTAAGGCGGACGCTGAGTCGAACTCGGGCAAGTGGCCGAGTGGAGGGAGAGAGAGAGAGAGAGGAGCTCGGGCGCGACGGGTTGGGTAAAGAATGGAAAGGGTAAGAAAGGGACAGACAGGTAAGGTAAGGTAGGGTTTAAGTTTTAATTTTTTAAAATATATATATAACATATTCGAATCGAGACGAACTCAAGCTTCGAACCGAGTTCGAGTCGAGTCAAACTCCACAATGTTCGAACTCGGCTCGTTTTCAAAACGAGCTGGGTCATATGAAGCTTGGCTCGTCTCAAGTTGTCGTTCAAGCCGAGCCAAGCCGAGCTAAATCGAGCCAAGCCGAGCCAAGCCAAGCAAGCTTTTCGAGCTAGCTTGGCTTGTGTATAGCCCTAGCTGGGATAAGGCTAAATGTTGATAATGTATGTATGCATGCATGTTTGTACATACGAACGGATATAAAAAGCCATGTTGTGGGTCATTTGACTCATTTCTTATTCAATCATGTCGGCATCGCCCTCTTTGTAAATGTTAGGCGGCCCACCTAAGTTTTGGATCTCATTTTTTGGCTTTGGGCCAAATATTGGAGATGAATTTACCTAAAAGAAAGAGTATTTAAGTCGTTTCAATAAGTGTGTGCATCTGACCATCTATTCAACAATCCTATGTTGCTTTTAAAATTAGAGAAACCTTGATACTTTAGCAGGGCTAAGGGCGGCAATGGATTGGCAGCCCGCTCGACCCGATGAGCCCGACCTAGCTTTGGGCTAGGCTTGGACTTATTAGCTTGGCCCGTGGGCTAGACTTGGGCCTTGCAGCATGGCACAATCAATTTTTAGGTCGGGCTTGATCTCAAGTCATTTTAGCCAAGCCCGGCCTGGCCAACTTTGTATGTAGATGTGTTATATCCTACAGGTATGCCATTTCAATCCTCATTTAAGGCTACCATCCACCTTGAATGTGGATGTTGTTTTCATTCCTCTAAAATGCTTATTTCTTTATGCGTGCATGGCCCACTTTAACAATGGATGGCAAGGTATTCCATGTCGGCAACAGTGGCTATAATGGTCACCACCATCACCGATGCGGGTATCAGCTGTAACGGGCGATATGGGGGGCGTAACAACCATTACAACCTCCGTAATGGTTGGGAAAAAAAATTGCCTGAAAATTTCTAGAAATCCCAAAATAATGTAAATATTCCAAATATTTATTCATTTTCATTTTGAACATGTTTATGGTAACATAACGGTTCACCCTTTAGTGAGAGTGTTGTATAGGGCCATCTAGTAAATTTATGAACATGGTTGTGTCTTTAATTTGTTTATACATCACAATCAAGCTTTAAAATTAGAAATCAGAAAAAGGCATAAATATCACTTCTTTTTTTCAATTTTTTGAAAAAATGGCCCTCGAAGCTTCTATTCCCTCAAATCACTTCAATCTATGGTTTTAATCCTAAAAACTATAGTAAGAGCAATCGAAATCTCCTGTAGAATGATCTAGGAGAGTTTTTGGAACAAGTAAAAAAATAATAATAATAATAACAAAAAGAAAAATGGAACTGAATAGAAAAAAAAAAAATGCCGTTTTTTTTTTTTTTTTTTTTTTTTTTTTTTTTTTTTACCGTTATGGGGTAACGGTCATTACCAAAAAAAACAACTACCCAATTTCATCCCCATATAGTGTAACGGTCATGGCCGTTACCTATACGTATCAGACTTTACGGCCATTCGTAACGGATATGGAATGCCTTGACGGATAGATTAGGACCATTTGAGTGTGAAATAGGGATTTGTCAATTTTCAGACAAGGTTGGGTTCCTTAGGGTCAGGTCCGGGCCCACCAATTTCTTCGAGCTGGAGCTTGGGCCCACTATGCTGAACCAATGTCAGGCTTAGGCTGGGCTCGGACCTTAGATCTTAAGTGTCAGGCCAAGCCGGACTCAGGCCTTAGATCTTAACTGCCAGGCCAAGCTGAGATTTAAATGGATATATATATATATATATATATATATATATATATATATATATATTTGTAACTGGCTGATTGATGATGAGTTAATGGACAGCAAATGAAGGAAGCCAATGGTCCAAATTCCAAGAGTAAAATAATCCCCGCTTCTCCACCCTCTCCCCCTAAAACCACTTCATCTCTCTCCACGTGCGCTGCACGTGCCATACCCCCTAGTGCTGTGTATCTCATGCTGTTATTTCCAAACGGTTGGACAGTTAATTGTTGTCCAAGCAGTAGATAAGTTCCATCCTGTTATTTGTGCGCGACATCAAAGCCGCCCAAAATTTTATTTGGACATGAGCATTCTCATATATATATATATATATGAATGATCCAATAATAACATTATCCCCACAATTATGGTGGTGACGGCCAAAAATGGACCTCACGTGATGTAGGTATGACATCCAACCCGTCAACTATAACTACATGAGTCTCTTTGTTTCTGCCCAAGAGCCCAAACATCAGGGTGATCCAAAATTAAGGTGGGCCACATCAGCAGGGACAGTTGAGAGGGGACACCCACCACTGGCTAGCATTGGACCCCACCAAAGTTTTAAAATGGCCTATTTTTAAGGTGTCCATGATCCAGATGGATGCATCGAATGGAGATTGAGTGGCATATGTACATTATGGTGGTTCCCACATGCAATCAAGAATGGGTGTCCCCTCTCAATTGTTCCCTATAGTATGGCCCACCCAAGTTTTGGATCGGACTGATTTTTGGGCTTAGGCCTGAATGTGAGAAGGCGTATCCGATGGATGGTCAGATGTCATGCACGCTTCATATGGGGCCCATTTCCAGCCGTTACCAACGTAATTATGGTGCTTTACCAGAGGATCATTTCCATAACATAAGTATATCCTACCATTTAAATTAGCCAAGTACCAACCCAATTAAAATTAAACAGGAACTTGATCTGGCCTGATTTTTGCCAGGTCCAAGATGGTGGACCCAAACCTTACCCATTTTTTTTTTTTAAAAAAAAAAAACAGGTCTAAAAATTGGACCCATGCCCATTTAAATCAAGTTAGGCACCAAAGGATCCAAGTACCTATTGACATCCCTATCGATGAGGCTGTTTCTAATTCTTTCAACAAAATTTGTCCTTTATGAAAAAACTTTCAACAGAGATCAAAAGGAAGCATACGTTGAAAAATTCCTCACTCTAGTGAGTTGAAATCAATGAAAGTGATTCCTCCTCATCTAGTATGGCCTTTGGTTCTAGCATTTAATTGGGAACCGGTTAACATGCCCTAGATATATTTAAATTTTTATTCCCAAGCTAGTACAGACGAACACTGATTCTCCAAAGTATGAGGTGGACTATCATAAACTCTTATGCCTGATAATGAACATCATCCAATGGAAACTCGGCCCAAATTTCAAAATAAACAGAGTGATCATTTATGCTATTGGTAATCCTATGCTGAAGCACTCGAAGGAAAGAGAGAAACTATTTTTATTTTTATTTTACTTCTCCCGTCTTGTAACCGTTATTATTTTGAATTTTATCAAGGTAAGCAATTAGTAGTGCAGAATTTTCATATAAGAAAGGGAGGAAGTTTCATGATAAATTGACTGCTGGCCAACTTGAAATATAAGGATACAAAAGCTAATTTTCATTTAATTCAGATAGATTCGTATTCAAGAAAACAGTATATACACAATCTAAAAGGAAGCGAAAAGAAATCAAATTTTGGAACCACAACAGTCTTATGGAGCCAATCTAAAAGGAAATGAAAAGAAATCAAATTTTGGAACCACGACAGTCTTATGGAGCCAATCGTAGAAAGAAACTACCAAACCGCATCTTAAGATGTAATAAATAGACCTGGGATATCTCTTCCTTCTTCCCATCTGGCATTTTCTTCTGTGCAAGCATGTCTTCTTCCTTGATCTGCGCCAAAGATGGAACAATTCATGAGTGGCTGGGGAAAAAATCTACAGACCTGTTGCCTTTCAAAATATTAAAAAATAATAATAATAATCTATAAACTATATTGATAAAGCTCAAACAACAGAATGGTCCCTAACCTTCAATGCTTTAAGGCGATCACCAAGAGTAGGCAGCCCCTCTAAAATTTTCCGAGCAATGTAATCATTGGACCTAGCTTGCTTAAAAAAGGAATGCTTTAACAGCTTTTGCGCAGATGGCCGCTTTGATGGGTCTTTCACCAAGCACATAGCAATCATTTGCTTGAAAGACTAAAAGAAACTCCCAAAAAGTTTGTAAGGAATAAAAGCTAGTACCCAAAGAATGGAATTTTGACAGAAACATGCGTGTTATAGGAATACCTTCGAGAACTTCCTGTCCCTTTCATAGTCAAGGCCCGGGGGCGCATTTTGCAAGGTCATAAGCAGAACCTGCAAAAGGAGCTCTGTTTTAGTGTCCACACAATTTCAAAGTAATCAACAGTGCATGATTTATGTACCTTCATTGGAGGATACTTTGAGAAAGGAGCATGCCCATGGGCAAGCTCCAAGGCAGTAATCCCAAAAGACCAGATATCTGCCCTGCAGGACCATTGTCCAAGAAAAATCAGTATCTGAAATCAAGCTATATATTGACGGCAAAGAACAGGACTAGAAAGTAGCCAACTGACTTGAAATCATAACCGTGCAATTGCTCCATAACCTCAGGCGCCATCCTGCCAAGAACAAATAGAAAGAAACGCCTTACCGTAGAACAATTCATACAAGAAAATTGAATTTAAGGCCCTTTTAACAAGTTCGTGCTTAATTGAATATGCTCCAGCTCCTTATTTAAAAACTATATACCAGCAAGGTGTCCCCACAAATGTATTTCTGGAGCGTTGCCTATCACCAGAATCAAAAAGGCAAGCAGAAACACCAAAATCTCCAAGCTTAACTGCACCACGAGAATCAACTAGGATGTTCCCAGCCTACATGAAACAGTGAGATAATTGAGAGTGATGGCAGCATACAACTAAAGATTTTTAATCTTGCATCAGGAAAGCTAAAGATTCTAGTATCGAATCTACACACACAAAAAAAAAAAGTACAAAATTGCACAAATGAGTCCTTGCAAACATTACTAAAACATGAGCACACCAAGAAAAGTTATCCGCGTGAGGATGCTTTGATTCAGGAAACAATACAGCAAAACCTCCTCAAACAGATCACTTTAAAAGATGGCAGCCTTATACCATCACCATCAAGATATCGCTTTAGAAATGGGGATCCCTAACAGTTGCAAGGTATTCAAGCTTTAGATCCTAGACCCTTTCATGCAACTGTGAAGCAAGAAACTTTTTCTTTGGGGAGGAAAGCCCATGGTCCTCTGGACCTTACAAATACAACTCTCTCCCCATCGACTTTTCCATTCTCTCTACTACTCCTTGGGAAGTAAGAACATGGTATTAGAGCAGCTCAAGTAGCTCCCTCTCAATTGCAGATCCAGTAGAATCCAACAGTGCTATTTGTAAGGTCCAGAGGACCATCGGTGGATGGCAACATATCGAAGGTGCTATTCGTAAGGTACACAAGATTTCCTGCCATCACCAGCAGCCCTAAAAGGACTTGCAGCATTAACATCTGGTCCTTCAGATTTTGTTGCGATGTTAAGATAAGGTTTCTCACTAATCTATTCGTTCTCTCTTTATTACTTTGGAAATGACACAAGATACACAGGCTTAATTGATGGAGAGACACAAAGATCATCATGGTCTTATGATCACTATGGTCAAATTGGATGGCACAAATTACTTGGAATGGTCTAGATCAGCAAAATTGTTCATCAAAACCGAAAAGAAACTAGGGTTAGGGTTCATAAAGGAAATAAGAAAAAGGACCTAAAGCAGATGATCAATCCCACGATGAGTGGGAAAGCGAAAATCTGACCATCATGACATGGCTGTGCATTTAATGCAACCAAACATAATCCATGGATTGTTTTTTTTTTTTTTTTTTTTCTGTTTTTTTAAAGGCAAACAAGATTTGGTATACAATGGCAAAAACTCATTCCCAATGGGCACAATCTTGCTCACCTATGTCACCTTCACACAGAAATTGGCAACCTTCAGCAAGGTGGAAGGAGTACTTTGTCAGATTGTGATAGAAATGTGAAGAGTTGGATCACTGTCAAACCATCTCGTTATACCCTGAGGATATTAAAGAACGGATAGAACAGCTAAAAAACTTTTCAGTTTCTCGGGGTCTTCACCCTGATTTTGAGTTACAATGTGTGCAGCAGATTCTTGGGAGGAAACCGTACCTACTTTAGAATCAGTATGCAACTACATAAGGGTTGAAGCTAGTAGATGAGCCACTACTATTAGAAGTCATGCTATGCCAGAGAGTTCTGCCCTCGCCGCCAAATCCAAGCCATTTAAGGGAACAAGACTGGGAAAAGGATACACGGATAAAAATAATTTTTGTTGCAATCACTTTGGCAAAAAACTGCATCCTAGAGAAGAATGTCGGATTCCAAATTCAAACATATATCCCAAGTAATTCAGCTTGAAGCCACTAGTCAATTCATTATTAGATGAAGATGAGATCTCCAAAGAACATATTCTCAGCAATTCTGACCTTCATCCACGGTATAGAGCTATGAGCAATCTTCAACAATAGGTGGTAGCTCTTAAGGCTGCCATACTACTGTTAATCTGGGAGAGGAGCCGGGTGCATTTACAACTACCAATCACATCTCACAACCTTCGTCCTTGATCATTAGTTTAGGAGCATCTAATCACATAACTAGTATGGAGAGTGGTTATACCTCATATTCTTCAGTTTCCAACTCCAAAGCCATTGGAAATGGAACCTATTGTCTCACTTTTCCCTAAAATTTATCAACTGTCAGCATCTTAAGAAAACAAGTAGATTGTTCTGTTCTATAACTCTCATTGTGTCATTCAATATCTAGCAATGAAGATGAGGATTAATGGTAGTTGTGAAGATTGTAGTCTCTACTTTCTTCATTCATTGTGTTAATTCTGCCTCGATGTCTAGATCTATTTCTAGCAATAAAGATTGAGTAATTCAATGGCATACTCAATTAGACCATTTGTCTCTAAGATCACTTTGTTAGCTATTTCCAAATAAATTCGATGGTATTCATAACTAAGAATGTGAAACCTGCACTGCACGCTGCATGTAGCAACATGCTACTGCTGAACGTGCTTGAAAACGAAGGCAGGTGAGGCCCACCATGGGACCCCACTATGATGTATGTGTATCCAATCCACCCATCTGATGAATCAGATTATTTTAAAGCATAAGCCCAAAAAATCAGGCAGACCCAAAGTTCAAGTCGGCCATACCGTTGGAAACATTAGTCAGCATGACACCCTTCCAAACGGCTGAGAGTTCGTTAGTCCACAGATATGTAATTAGTCCCAAATTTTTTGTGTAACGATATTAGACTTATAGAGCATGTATGTACCAAATTTGGGGTCAATCCAATCTTTTTAACCTCTTCATCCGATTAATGCAATTCGAACCAGGTTTGCTTTCTGACGCCCTTCTGAACGGCCCAAATTTGTGGGGTCCATAGATGATGTAGGACGGCCTAATCTAACCTTAAATGAGCATGATATTTGAAAGGGGCAGATTCATGCAAATTATTAAAAAAAAAAAAAATATATCAGCCTGATTTATACATCATAAATACAAGAAAGAAATAGGGTCAATAAGCATTGATTAGGACCATCCATCACAAACACGAAGTATTGAATCTTAAAATCTGAATTTAATTGGATCCGGCGAAAGATAGAACTTTCGTCTTGCAATGAGTCCGTCTAATGATCCAAGTGGATTTTCTAATCCAGAAAAATAGAAATTTCTTGGATTGGAAATCTGGAAAATTCAAAGAAAAAAAAAAGGTGGTTCTTTAAATATAGATTTGGGTGATGGGTTTTATGTGGGGATGAAAAGGGAATGAAAATCTTTTGAGATTATGAGAAAAAGAAGAGAATGAGGTTAAAGAAAAGAATACCTTAAGAAAAGAGAAAAGGAGAAAGAAATATGAGAAATCGTTTACCTGGGCCTCACACCCTCTTCCAATCACTGAAAGTCGAAGACGAGATCGTCAGAAGCAAAAAGCTTTCTTTTTTTTCTTTCATCAAAACATAACATTACATGCTATGGGTTTAGGGCAACACTTATAAAATCGTAATTACATGAAATTACCAAAATACCCCTACTTAAAAAAAGTTTCAAAAAAAAGAAATTCGCACAAAATTGTGCACAAACTGTCTCAAAACTTAATTAACTCAAATGTTCATAAACTAAATGTAAATTTAAGATGCCCGATGGACCCCGATGATAATGTCGTGAAGGTAGTGTAATGAAGATGGGCCGTGATGATCCAACGCTCCGATTACACCATCCTCGCGATCCAATGGTCCAAATGTCTCCTCTAAGCAACTTACACATGTCATGAACACATTTGTAAGGTCTTCAACCTCTAAAGACCTGACCCGTATCCGTCATCTAACCACATTGACACGGGTAATGCACGCCTCCTACGTTGATATACTTTGAATGGCTTAGTGTCCACATCAACTCCCCTCGACTGAGAAGATCTCAACTCCAGCGAGATAAAACTTTTGTGCTTTTCTAACAAATCTGGATCTAGTCGCTGCAAATCTGCTTCCGTCAACCATATACAGTCGGATGATGGTCCGTTCTTCCACTTCACTAAGTACCTCTGAAATCCACCGTCTCGAGTGGAAACAATTTGCTCATCCACAATTCCTTCAATTTCTTCTCTTATCTCAGGTATAGTAGGCATAGGTGGTGTAGGTTGGGAAGAAAATTTAGAAATTGGCCAATGGTTTGGAACAAAATTAGGGTCTATGGGATGGCTTGAACAAGGCATTAGATCCTCCACATTGAATGTTGAACTAATCCCCATGCGAGGTGGAAGATCTATCACATACGCATTGGACCCAATCTTTTTCAGAATCTTAAATGGTCCAGCACTGCGTGCTTATAACTTCTTAACGGTACCTTGTGGGAACCGTTCTGGCCTCATCCTAACCGTTATATAATCACCCTCATTAAATTCTTGAATTCTACGATGTAAGTCAGATGAAATTTTGTATTGTTCATTACTAGCATTTATCTGCCTCCTAATCTCTGCATGCAACTCATGAATGTGATGGAAAAATGCATCGGCTGACTCTGAGGTCCTCTGAGTGACTGACATGGGTAACAAATCTATGGGTAGTCTAGGTTTATAACTACTAACAATCTCGAATGGACTCATACCCGTAGACCTATTAGCTGAACTGTTATATGCAAACTCGGCGACTGGCAGGACTAAGTCCCAAGTTTTAATGTGTTCTCCAACCAAACATCGTAGTAGATTTCTGAGACTTCGATTCACAACCTCAGTTTGACCATCAGTTTGAGGATGGTAGGCAGACGAGAACTGGAGTCTCGTACCCATCATATGCCATAATGTCTTCCAAAAATAACTAGTAAACTGGACATCCTTGTCAGACACTATGGTCTTAGGTAAACCATGTAATCGAACCACCCCCTCAAAGAAAATCTTGGCTATGTTGGACACATCTGAGGTTTTAGAACAAGGGAGGAAGTGGACCATTTTTGAGAAACGGTCCACGACCACAAAAATGGAATCGTGCTTTTTAATTGTCTTGGGAAGTCCAAGCACGAAATCCATACTGATGTCTTGCCACGGTGCGTGTAGCACTGGCAATAGCATGTACAATCCAGTATTCTGCTTCTTCTGTTTTGCCAGTTGACATGTTCGACATTACCCTAAAATTTTGGTTACGTCTCGCTTAAGACTTGGCCAATAAAATCAATCCTCCACTAGGGTGATGGTCTTATCTCGACCAAAATGCCCAGCAATACCTCCAGCATGAAGCTCCCAAATAAGGAAATCCCGGAGGGAAGTGCGGGGAATACAAAGTCGGTCTCCTTTGAAAAGGAAACCATCTTTTAACACGAACTCACCCGAACTATGCTGGGCACCTAAGAGTGACACATATGTTCCCCCGAAATCTGGACACATGGGATACTTGTCTTTCAATTGCTCAAACCCGACAACTTCTACACTCAAGGAGTTGAGCAATGTCACTCTCCTACTAAGGGCATCGGCTAGTTTGTTCTCGATCCCGACTTTATGTTTCAGGACAAATGAATATTCCTGAAGAAACGCTACCCACTTGGCATGCCTTGGGTTAAGCTTCTTTTGGGAATTCAAATACCTCAAAGCCTCGTGATCAGAAAACAAGACAAATTCTTGCGGTAGAAGATAATGACCCCAATGACGTAGTGATTGCACTACCGCATAAAATTCTTTGTCATAGGTGGAATACTTTTGTTTTGCCTCATTCAGTTTCTCACTGAAATAGGCAACTGGATGACCCTCTTGGCTTAGTACTCCTCCTATACCTACGCTTGAAGCATCACACACTACTTCGAAGACTTTAGAAAAATCTGGAAGACACATGACGGGAGCCTCTATCATCTTGCCTTTAATATCTTTGAATGCCTTATGTAACAGCCCGGATTTTTGCCAACCTGGGATTAGACGTCCTTAGGCAATGGGCCGCTCCTAACACCTTATTAACCTGTCAAAACTGAATCCCACAGTCTAAAATCGCTTCTGAACTCCTTTCCTTCACAAATCTCACCCTTCACCACCTTGTTCTTTCAATTTTCCTAAGTACTTGCACCCTAGACACTATCTTAAATTAGCTAAGTAGTATAAATTGGATCACTTTATACACAAACTACAAAGGCCTAGGTACCAAGATCATGTAAATCTTATAGGACTAAATCCTTTAGAAATGAGACAAAGTAACCACGTCTTTAAATTAGATTAGCTACGAAATCCACTAGAATCGCTGAGTTAGAAACATAGCATCCCAAAATGAATACAGAAGTATTAAACGATACGATCTGCAAGACCCAAAACTTGTAGAATCATTGACGCTAGGTTACCCAAAAATCTCGGATCAAACTCATTACCCGGCTGCTCTCGGGAGCATCTCGAAACTCCGTATCAGATCTGGACCGCACGTCGGAAGTCCGATTAACACGAAGTTAAGGACTTAGGACTGCCTCGCTGGGCTTGAAAACCATCTCGGAAATCAAATCCAAACAGTGTCCCACGGCTGTTCGCTTGAGCCCGGAGCGAGAGAGTGTGAAAACACATGTCTCTTTACAAAATAAATATCTTGAATAGTAATCTGGCATCTCTCGTTTGCGGATCAGTTTTAAGCAACCAGACCGTCAGAATCAGACCAAATTACACCCTCGGATCAGGAGAAATTTCATACACATTTACATGTACTCGGAATCTCCGATCGAGACCTATTGACCGTCGAACTGAAACTGGTCCGCCACGCGTGATCTGGAAATCCGACTAAAACGAAAACTTAATAGAACGTAGATCCGGTGTCGGTGAGCTTAAGTCCGACCTTTGGCTCAAGGAGGCCCGCCAGAAGTCCTCCGTTGAGCTGAAAAAGTTCCGCTTAGGTTATAACCTAGGTGAACCTTGTCCAGAAGTCTATTTCGGTGAAGTTTTAGACTATATAAGGACCTTAAACCCTCCCCCATTTCAGCCACACGAATTTCGGTTTGAGAAGAGAGAAAAGTGAGAGAAAGTGAGGGAGATGTGGGAGGAACTCCGCCCTCATTCAATGTTGTTCCTGCGCTATTCGGGCTCCACCCGCCGATTCTCATCGCTTTCCGGCGATTCCGGTGTCGTTTCTAGGTAAGAAACCCTAACCTAATCTGTTTTAGGGTTGTATAGGTTGTAGGTTATGAAATAGCTAACTGTTTCGTTCTCAGGTTGCCAAACTCCATATACGGAAGCTTAGCGAACCTATCGACTCCGTTACGATTCTACGATAAAAGGTGCGGACTTTAGGTGTATAGGTTATGGTTTTCAACGCTTTCAATGTCAGATAATGATAGATTCATGATCTGCATGTAATTGCACATGTACAAAGTGCTTTTCGATTTCTGTTTTGATTAAAGATGTAAATTATGGAATTTTACATATTCTAGGTATTCGTAGAAAATACCGTATATGTATATTTTTTGGAAATGTGTTTGACATGATTATTTGTTGTATGAATATATGATATATGGATAAAATACTTATTTGGTGAATGGATTCGTCCAAATACATGTTTTACTAATATACACTATGTATGTACAAATACTGTATTGTAGAAAGTACTGTATACATATGTATTTTAGACATGTGCTTGGCGAGAGGACTCGCCCTAATACATGTTTGCTAACATACACCAAGTATGTGAAATAGTGTATGTTAAGTGTTTGTGGAAATGCTTGTGTGAGCAAGTGTTTGAATGTTGATGCCTTAGGAGAGTGTTGAGATGGGATTCTCAACTACCCTAGTGACATGTATGATTACCTCCATGAGGTTGTTTACTTACTTAAATGGGCCCGCTTACTTGCAATATATGTGTTTGTATTTACCTCCTGATGTAGTGCTTTGCAACATGCTTTATATCATGCTTTATAACATGCCTTATAACATGCCTACTAGCATGCTTGAATTACTTTGTTTATCATGCTTTACTCCACATGCTATGAATGAGAATTGATTGAGTTTGGGACTATGTCTATAGTCCAGACGCATCAGTCAATACCATGGGTACACCATTTGAGATCGTGGGCCGAGGTTCATGTCGCCACGTGAGATGTGTTTGACGAACCCGATTCGTACGTCGGTTAGCGGCGATGGTTAAGGCCACGCGAAGTGCTTATGATTTCATGTCGATCCTAATTGATTGTGCGCTCGAGCTAGTCGGGCTCGTCAACCCGATGTGTCTAATGTATGTTCACCATATTTGGTCATCTCGCTTGAAACCTAGGGTCACCGAACTTACAGTGAAAACCCTTTTATCCATGGTACCTCGATCCGCTAAGACTCATGAGTGGGCATGGTGGTATGGGACACCGTGGTCGAGCCGTGTCGGCTATGCTAGGCGATGGGTGATGGGGAGTGGTGCAACGATTCCGTGTAATGCCTCAGCGGCTCGCCTCCCGTAGTGACCAAAGTGAGCAACCAGACTCGTGAGCCGATTATGGTGGTATGGGACACTATATTCGAGTCAGGCGTCGGCCACTGGTACGGCACATCACACGGTCCGTGGTCCCTAGTCGGGTTGCATCCGGGTTCCATTCTCAATAAGCGGACCGGTCGGGCCGAAAATAGATACGGTTGGTAGGGTGTCGGTGAAGTGACCTCGAGCATACTCTAATTGCACGTGGTGAGGTGACTAGCCTTCTCGTAGTAGCAGTATAAGTTAGGCTCCGTATTGATAAGGTGATGGGGGAGTGGTGCAACGATTCTCACAGTAATGTACCCTGCAGCCACAGCGCTTGCGGTGACCTAGAAACACACCATCGTATGAGATTGTCTGCAGACCGACGACCCTAGAATGGATCATGTTTGGGAATGATACAAGAGAGGTACCTTAATTTCTCAATCCTGCTGTTTGAAATGGAATAATAACAACTCGGTAATCATGCTCATCATGCATTGCATGTGCCTGGAAGATGTGGAGCACTGAGGGATGAAAGCATGCCGCGAATGAAGAGGGTGTCGCATGAGGGAGTATGTCGGTGAGGGCATACATCATGACTGCATTCATACTTGCATTAATAAGAGTAGTTAGGAGTGTTTGATTTTACTGCTTTATCATTACTGCTTGACTGAGTTGATAACATGTTAATCTATGCTTTACTGTTCCACTGAGTTGATCACTCACTCCCACGTTACGGGACGGTGTTTGCAACACCAACCAGATTTGTTGAGTTTCAGGTGATGGCAATGCTTATGAAGCAGAGCCGAACTACTTCTATAATGATGAGGAGGAGTTCTCCTATCTCGTATCTCTCGTAAGGAGGAGAGTCTATGAAGACCTGGGTAGGTATTGTATTGACATGGGCTATGGTACTTGCAAAATGAGTGGCGGGATAGAAGACATTACACTTCCTCACATTAGGTATATTTTAGAATTGTCTTGTAATTATTTAACTCGGTAATCGTATCACACTCGGAGACTCATCACTGTTTTTATATATATATATATCTATCACGGTCTTCCGCTTGCAATTTAACTGTCTCTGGAGTATGATATATTGTTTTGGCTTAATCTCACTCATGTTCAATGTACTAATACCGACAACATCAAACATCATTCATTTTGTTGCATAAGTGATGTTCTGGAACTCGGGAGTTGAGTTTATGCTCGACCCCCGATTTTCGGGATGTTACACCTTAGCTGCGGCCTTAGACCATATGAACTCTCCCTTTTTAATGCAATCAGTAATGGGAGCCATAATAGTGTTAAACCCTCGAATGAACCGACGATAAAATGTGGCTAAGCCATAAAAGCTTCTCACTTCATGTATGTTCCGCGGTTCAGGCCAGTCAACTATGGCCATGACTTTTTCTGGATCTGCTCGCATCCCTACAAACGACACTGTGAACCTTAAGAAGACAACTTTATTAGACAAGAACGAACATTTCTTAAGGTTCGCACATAACCTCTCCGCCCTCAGGACACTACAGACCTGTCTCAAGTGGTCGAGATGCAACTCTTTAGTGGTACTATATATGAGTATGTCATCAAAATAAACTACTAAGAACTTCCCCATAAAGGGTCTCAAAACCTGGGTCATCACACACATAAAAGTACTAGGTGCATTAGTCAAGCCAAAGGGCATGACCAACCACTCGTACAAGCCATCCTTCGTCTTGAAGGCTGTCTTCCACTTATTTCCAGGGTGTATGCGTATCGGTGATACCCGCTCTTGAGGTCTATCTTGGAAAAAATGGTGGATCTGGCCATCATGTCTAACATATCATCAAGCCTCGGTATCGGAAACCGATACTTGATCGTGATCTTATGAATGGCCCTACTGTCCACACACATCCGCCACGTACCATCTTTCTTCCGCGTTAATAGTGCTGGTACGGCACACGAACTCATGCTCTCACTGATGAAACCTTTTTACAGGAGCATATTTACTTGTCTATGCAACTCTGCATGCTCTACAGGATTCATCCTGTAATGAGGAAGGTTCGGTAAAGTAGACCCCAGGACGAAATCAATGGCATGCTGGATGTCCCGCATAGGTGGAAGCGCTTCCGGTAAATCCTCAGGGAATACATCACTATACTCCTCAAGAACCGAAGTCACCTCAGGGGGTAACTCTACATGAACCTCGGGTGTAACTTCCCTAGCCACTAGGGCGTACACCGTCGAATCATCCTGTCTCTTTCTCAAACTCTTTTGCATTTATGATATGTAGAGACTTCGGAATAGAATTCCTCACATCCTTCCTTGACTCACTCGTTTTCACATCCCTAGCCTTGTCCATGTGGCTCTTGGGTGGCAATGGATTAATCTTGATTTTCTTACCCTCATGCGTGAATGTACACACGTTCGAGCGACCAAAAATCGTGACATCTCTATCGTATAACCACGACCTCCCTAGAATGATGTGACCTACATCCATAGGTAAAACATCACACCACAACATGTCTTTATATGAACCGATTTGCATGGGGACCAAACACTGCTGGGACATAGGCATAGAAGATGTATCAACCCAAGAAACCTTGTAAGGTTGAGGGTGAGGGATGGGCTTCAAACCCAAACGAGTGACTGTGCTAGCTGAGACCACATTGGTGCAACTACCACTATCCACAATGGCTTTGCAATTTTTGTCACCGCTCTTGATAAACGTGTAGAAAATTGTGCTTCTGCGCCAATCATCACTCTCTTTGGCCTGCGCTAAAGCACATCTAACTACAGCTAGTGGTGCAGTCTCTGGTTCTTCTTCTTCATAATCATTAGCACCTATCTCTGGGTGATATTCCTCAACTTCATAATAACCCATGTCATTCGCATTTTTATTTGACTCGTCTATGACTAAGGCTTTCCCGCGAGTCTTCGCCATGCACTGGTATGGGAAATGACCTGTACCTCCGCACTCATAACATCTCATATGACTACCACTGCCAGGATTGGCATCAAGGACACTTTTTCCCTTATCATCCTTAGGCTTAGGCGGTGCACTAGCCTACGCCTTAGGCTGACTTCCAATGTTAGGTTTGGTTCCCTGAAAACCAGATCTAACAATAGAGTCTCGGGACTCAAAGCGCCTCGTGACAAGAGACTTTAGGTAAAGCTCTAACTCCTGTACAACTTGGTAAGCCTGATCCAAGTCACTCACTGCATGGGTCATAAGCTCACGCTGCAGATCCATGCGAAGACCCACCTTGAAACGCGCCAGCGTCACTAAGGGATCCTCCTGAATATCACACCGCATCATATACTCCTCAAATTTTGCGATGTAATCTGCAACCGACATAGATCCTTGGCGTAATGCTTGCCATTGATCTAGGAGCTTTTGACAGTAAGAAAGAGGAAGATATTTTTCCTTTAATAACTCCATCTCTACCCAATGCGCGACTGGGACACCTCCTGATCTCTCGATCCTACACTCCGTATTTGTCCAAAACAATTTAGCTTGACCCACAAGTTTCATTTTCCCAAACCGCACCTGTCGGTTCTCAGACATCTCACACCATTCGAAATAATGGTCCATGTCTGCCAACCAATCAAGGAATGATTTTGGGTCAAGACGCCCATCAAAACTAGGAGCATCTACTTTAACACTATTTAAGACCCTCTCATCGATATCATAATGGTCTTGATACTCGACAGCGGGTTGCGGATTTCGCGTCCCTCCACGTCCTACCTCTCGGCCACGTGCTCCATGACCTCTACCACGATTTTCTACCCATTCCTCAACTACTCCCCCTACGTGAAACTGTTCATCCCCTCCAATGTCAGAGATTTCTCTTAGGGATGCTTCTATCTGATCCATACGGGTATTCGTGTTCCTAGATTGTGCCTCAATGATGGCCAAACGTTGGTTGATCGTGTTCATTATCTCAGTCAACTATTCCATATTGAAAATCGGGTGTAGACCAAATCCTCTACTAGTCCAAGTGAGCATACTCAATAAGACTCAACTTAGGTTTCCTAAAACACGACTCTAAGAGACTGTTTTGACACAAGACTATGGGCACCGATGATCCTAACTTTTAGAATGATGCAAATGTGAAAAAATTCAGATCTAAACTCCTTTTTTTTTTTAATGCAAATCTGAAAATTTTAGATCTAGACTCTATATGCGATGAATGAAACCCTAGAAAATATAATAAAATAAAAATCTAGACTCTTGATAACTCGATCTAAGACGACCCAATGCAAGAAACCTAAGCTTTGATACCAAAATTGATGTAGGACGGCCTAATCTAACCTTAAATGAGCATGATATTTGAAAGGGGCAGATTCATGCAAATTAAAAATAAATAAATAAATATCAGCCTGATTTATACATCATAAACACAAGAAAGAAATAGGGTCAATAAGCATTGATTAGGGCCATCCATCACAAACACGAAGTATTGAATCTTAAAATCTGAATTTAATTGGATCCGGCGAAAGATAGAACTTTCGTCTTGCAATAAGTCCGTCTAATGATCCAAGTGGGGATTTTCTAATTCAGAAAAATAGAAATTTCCTGAATTGGAAATCTGAAAAATTCAGAGGAAAAAAAAATAGTGGTTCTTTAAATATAGATTTGGGTGATGGGTTTTATGTGGGGATGAAAAGGGAATGAAAATCTTTTGAGATTAGGAGAAAAAGAAGAGAATGAGATTAAAGAAAAGAATACCTTGAGAAAAGAGAGAAGGAGAAAGAAGTAGGGAATGAGAAATCGTTTACCTGGGCCTCACGCCCTCTTCCAATCACTGGAAGTCGAAGACGAGATCGTCAGAAGTAAAAAGCTCTCCTTTTTTTTCTTTCATCAAACATAACATCACATGCTATGGGTTTAGGGCAACCCTTATAAAATCGTAATTACATGAAATTACCAACATACCCCTACTTAAAAAAAGTTTCAAAAAAAAAGAAATTCGTACAAAATTGTGTACAAACTGTCTCAAAACTTAATTAACTCAAATGTTCATAAACTAAATGTAAATTTAAGATGCCCGATAGGCCCCGATGATAGTGCCGTGAAGGTAGTGTAATGAAGGTGGGCTGTGACGATCCAACGGTCCGATTACACCATCTTCGCGATCCAATGGTCCAAATGTCTCCTCTAAGCAACTTGCACATGTCATGAACACATGTGTAAGGTCTTCAACCTCTAGAGACCTGACCCGTATCGTCATCTAACCACATTAACACGGGTAATGCACGCCTCCTACGTTGATATACTTTGAATGGCTTAGTGTTCGCATCAATAGATATGTAATTGGTCCCAAATTTTGTATAATGATATTAGACTTGATAGAGCATGTATGTACCAAATTTGGGATAAATCCAATCTTTCTAACCCCTTCATCCGATTAATGCAATTCGGTCCAGGTTTATTGTCCAGTGCAGTGATCAGCACTGACATCCTTTAGAACGGCCCAGATTTGTGGGATCCAAGGATATCTCATTAGTACTAAATTTTGTGTGATGGTAGTAGACTTGATAGAGTATGTATGTACTAAATTTGAGGCCAATTCAATATGTGACCCACTAGGATGTATGTGTTCTATATTATGATGTATTCGTTTTATACACGTTGCCCACCAGTTTTGGCAGCCCATGTGGCCCACCTTGATGTATGTATTCTGGGCCGACACTGCAAATTTCTTGAGTAGCGTGGTGGGTCATATGGCAACGTCCGTTTACGCCCGAAAATGAAGTTGTTTCAAGGCCCAAAGGGATCAAAATTATGGGTTAGTGTGTGGGATATGTGAGGAACCCAAACTGAGTTAAATTCCAAGTAAAATGAGGCCCGGTATTACTAAATACATGGGTCATCTGATTTGTGTGTTACCAACAATTGGGCCCTTTTTAATGTATGTTTTATGATGCTTCTTATGTGCAAATGGTTTTAATTTATGCTTTCATTCGGCCCATTGGCAAAGTATATGTATAATATTATTCTTTTAGCGGTCCAAGGGATCTATCACTTTATCTTTGATGGTCGTGAGTCCATACTTAGTGGTGCCCAATCCTATGATGCTATGAATGTGCAAATCATGACCATGGACCACACCAACCCTGTGGAGTTCAATAGCAAAGCATTTTAGAACTTCGTTTTCTTAGAACAATAATAAAAGTACTAGCGCATTTCATCTTATTCATTCTAACATTTGAGGGCCTGCCCCCAATTACTTCTATCATTGATTTTTGATATTTTATTTCACTCATCAACATCAATTCCAAATACAAATGGATCTACCTAATGAGAAGTAAAGGAGGTTCCTATAACTACTAAGATTTTTCATAAGATGATCTTAACTCAATTTTATACCAAATCAAACGTTTTTGCTCTACCAATTCCAAAGAATACCATCACAATGATTAGTAAAGATATTTTCGTGAACATGGGGTGAAATTTCAATCTTGTCCCTACATTCCACAACAAAATGGGGTTGCAGAAAGAAAGAATCATCACCTCTTAGAGGTCACACACTCCCTCTTGGTCAACATGCCAATTCCAAAAACTTTTTGGAATGAGGCTATTCTTATTGCAACTTATGTGACCAATAGGAAACCTAAGACTATGCTCAACGTTCCTCTCTTTTCCATACTTCTTAAGATTTTTTGGTGTGTTTGCTTTATACATGTTCTTGCTCCATCCCCAAACAAATTAGGACCTCAATCAACTAAACCTGTATTTTTGTGTTCTTCTCATTCTCAAGAGACAGTGTAGTGTGTGTGGGTGATCCAGGGCTCAATCCCTAGTAGTGTTACCTTAAAAACAAAAAAAAAAAAAAAAAAAAAAAAAAAAAAACAAAAAAAGCAAAACAAAACAAAACAAAAGGGTATCTTTTCTAAAGATGTCATATTCATTGAAAATATACCTTATTTCCCTACACAAAGCAATACCCTTACATCCAACAACTCCCTCGATACCTTATTTACTCCTCCATTGGCGAATCCATCCATCACATCCCTTCCAGATAACGCTCCACATCATGATATGGAATTGAAGGTATATGCTCGAAGAAAGAAACAATTTGAGGCTCTTACCAATCACCATCCGTCCTCAAACTAGAACCTAGTAACTCAAAATAAATGATTGCTATCTGCAAAGGAACCAGCTCATTCACATCACGTCCCATTGGAAACATTGTGTCCTAACAATCTCTATCCCTTCTTACCACACACACATGTCTTCCATCTCCTTGTTTCTATTCCCACCAAAATTGCATATGCCTTGGCCAATCCAAACAGAGGTTAGTCAACTCAGCAAGTAGAGTCGGGACTTGCAACCTGGCTTGAATGCCCTATTGAGTCAAAAGTGGTGTCGACTCGGTAGGTGTAAAAATTGGGCATAACTCGGAGAAGTTGTCCCATGTTTTTTAGTTACTTGGCAACTAATCTGAGTGGCAAAAATCAAGTGAATCATGAAGCAGTACACGTAATGTTTTAAAAAGATGAACCAATCGAGTCTTAGGGATTACTGAGTCGACTCATGCAAGTTAAAACACTAGATCGGTAGAACATATGCAAGTTGTGAAGCGGTACATTTTATGTTTAAGAAAGAAGAACCGGTCAAATTTTAATGGGTCAGTGAGTTGATTCTTGCCAATTAAAACGTTACGGGCTTACGGTGTGAACTCATAAATTTTCAGGGTTTTTCAATTGTTTAATGCGAGTCTTAAAAAAATCTTTGATACTCTAGCAAGGCGTGATGAATGATACATGTTGATGCTCAAACCTGATCGATCCCACTTCACCTCCTGCGAGCCTCTTAGATACCTGTACAGGAACAGTGATGTGGGACAATTAACCACTTGCTCTAAAAGCTCGAACTGTTAGAGTATGGCGAATTAATCCTTTTATCTCATAGCCCAGGCCCCACATCTCATGGGTCAGGACCTCAGCCGAACCCCCTTCGTGGGCCCCAAATCACATGGGTCACCCACCCCGAGTGTGTCCCCGCATCCCACGAGCTACCCCACTCGAGCCCGGTGTAAAATGCGCATTACTCACCCCTGGTAAGGAGTCTTGAACACGAGACCTCCCCCATGGGCCCCAAATCACATAGGCCACCCACCCCGAGTGTGCCCCTGTATCCAACAAGCGACCCCACTCGAGCCCAGTGTGAAAATGCCCCTGCATTAATCACCCCCGGTGAGGAGTCTCGAACACGAGACCACCCGCTCTAATACCAAATTTGATGCAGGACATGAAATGTAAATATGATATGCAAGATTTCAGGCTTAGATCATACCGAGTCAAAAACAACTACACAAATTCCACATCCTACATGAAAATCCAAACGTTCAATTAAAGGGGAATTTATGCGGGTCCAGGCCTACACATGATAGGGTTGGATCAATAAAAATTATGAAGCAAACGATACTCAAAGATAAGAAATAATCCTTCACACATACATAGTAATCGGTCCCTAATCCAAGGGATTCACCAGTTTCAAATCAATGAACCCTAGGGAAAGAAAATGGGCATATAAGTTAGGGAAAACGTAATCTAGGGCTAGGTTTCATGAAAAAAAAGGCTATGAGAGGATAAAAGAGGATAAAAAAAACCTGAGCCAAAAGACGATCCCGCGTATGGACAACGGGCCTGGGGCACGGGCATCGTTTGCAGAAAAGCTCTCCTTGGCCCTGGTCAACTAGGGGGAGGCTCCAAAACTCCGAAGTTTCAGGTCGATCCGAGCTACGACTTGTGCGTGGTGCTCCGCCGAAGTGTCAGCTCGCCTACGGGCCGAAATCTGAAAACTCGTCAGTAATGAAGAACTCTGATGCAACAGAAGGACGAATTCGAAGTATGGATGGTGGGAGAAGATGGAAAAAAATGATGGGGGATGGGGATGAATCGGGGTCGATGTGGCTTCGCACCACAGTAGTTAGCCCTTCGAAAAGGGAGGGCTTCGCACCCACTTTTGAATTCTTCCACAACTCACGAAGAGAGCAGAAAAATAAAGCAGGAATTTTTATTAAACTTGAATGAATCAAAAGAACTACAAGGGGTGCCTATTTATAGGGAGAGCCCTATACCCAAAAACTCGCACCATGTGCGACACCTATTACTTGGCGATGAAGTAAACTAAAAAAAAAATCAAACACAAAAATCTAAAGCATTCACAATGTTCTAAATAATAACAATAAGCAAAACCTAAAAAATGAAATCAATCCGACGAGTGGGCCACGATCATGAGATCCCATGATGGGCTTTTCTTGACTATCGGGCCCACTTTTCTGAACCAAAACTTGTCTTCTAGCTAGGAGGCCCTCCCTGGACGTCGTCATCGAGCCAGATCGATGATGGGATCCTCCTTCTGCATACATACGTGCGTAGGGGTGGTGGTGTGCGGCCGTGCGTGTGCACGATGTCCTCATCAACTAACCACTTGCTCTAAAAGCTCAAACTGTTAGAGTATGGCGAATTAATCACTTTATCTCATAGCCCAAGCCCCACATCTCATGGGTCAGGGCTTCACTTTATCTCAAATAATAACCTGGCTCTGATACCAATTTGATGTAGGACAATTAACCACTTGCTCTAAAAGCTCGAACTGTTAGAGTATGGCGAATTAATCCTTTTATCTCATAGCCCAGGCCCCACATCTCATGGGTCAGGACCTCGGCCGAACCCCCTTCGTGGGCCCCAAATCACATGGGCCACCCACCCCGAGTGTGTCCCCGCATCCCACGAGCTACCCCACTCGAGCCCGGTGTGAAATGCGCATTACTCACCCCTGGTAAGGAGTCTTGAACACGAGACCTCCCCCGTGGGCCCCAAATCACATGGGCCACCCACCCCGAGTGTGCCCCTGTATCCAACAAGCGACCCCACTCGAGCCCAGTGTGAAAATGCCCCTGCATTAAACAGTGAACAAGAAGACACTAGTGGGGGGGTGTGGCCGGGGACCCTCCGATGCCTAAGTCAAGCGCATGGACTCACAGTAGGCACAGTTGAATTGGGATAATTGTGCGTACCTCTTCTTTTAATAAAGCGGTGTATTTATAAGTTAGCCTGGTAGCTTGCATATCCAAGTAGATCTATACGATACGCTGGGAGGGCCCATGTTGGGGTCGGATTCTGTTCTCAGATATCTCTCCGATACTCCGATTATTCCTCCATTTACGTGATCTTCAGCTAAATCTTCGTAGAGAACCCATTTACACGGCACAGGATTTCCTCCAGATATTTTTGTTCTGAGTCCGAGGTTAACTCCCTACCTCGAAGTCGGGTCGGGGGCCAAGATCGGAAGTCGAGATCGAGATCTATGGCCGGGATCTAGGGTCAGTCCTTGAGGTTAGGATCAGAGGTCGGTCCCAGAGGTCAGGGTTAATACTCGAAGTCAAGGTCGGCATATTTGCTAATGAGTCCTATCCTTGACTTATTCAGGCTCGGCCATAGAGTCACCTTATTTGGCCCATCTCCTCTAGCCCAGGATTCACTTTAACAGTCTCGTTTTCATACATCAAGTCATCTTAGTTTTACCCATAACAATACACATACATTTATAATAATAAAAAACTTAAACCTATATACTAATACCATAGAACAAAACTCATGCTTATTTTATTTTTACCTATCTGATTAGTGGACATTTTTTGAGACAATTAAAATAAAAATATCTAATGATCTTAATTCAACAAACTGGTTATCCATGGATTAGGGATTAGGATTGTTCAAAAAATCTGGTTTTTGGAGGACACTAAGTGACAATAGGCAGCACACTTAGTCACTAAAATTTAGTTAATACATGCTACACATACCATTTCTATGTATGTGAATATCAACCTTCATACATAGTCAAAGTATCATATAGCTCACTACAGTGTTTAAAATATCAGTATCACGTTACGTATCGCACCATTTGGATATGAATATGTATCGGTTATCGCATGTGATATATCGGTTGGATCGCGTAATGTATCATTGTTGTTGGAAACATGGGGAAACATTAGGAAATTGGTCGATTTTTTCAATGAAACTTCAATGATTGTTAAAAAAGACACCAATACACACTTAAAACTCAAAACATTACAAAAAACAAGTGCACATAATAGGTTTTCTTTGTATGGGGTCCTAATCTATGTGTTGTCTAATTGAATTAATGCAAGTATACTCAAAGTCTATTGATATAATTTATAAATGTAAGAAGACATGTGGAAACACAAGCAATACATTTAAAAGGAGTATCATTAGATCAGGTTACATAAATGTTTGATTTTATATTTGGACACAAAGAATGCAACCAATTTGCGAGAAATTTGGAATTTTTTATTTTTTTCAAATTTCCGCAACTCGGCCCATCTCCTCCAAATCTCGAAATTGAAGCTCCCAATCCATGATTTTTTATGGTTTATGAAAAATCATGGATTTATAACAATTTGACACTAATTTAACATGATTTACAGGGGGAAAAAAAAAAAGGAACGAAAATCCTCACCAAATCGAACATGTGGGATATATCCCACTACTTGTGTGTTTCATATCGCACGGGTGGGATATAAGATTTATTGTGGGATATATCGGCCAATATCGTCGATACTTAAAACACTGGCTCACTAACGCAAGGACTTCGACTTTTACTCTTTGTTCCTCTTTAATAGGAGTTTTCATAGAGTATGTTGACACAATACCTTACACTAGCCTGTTTCCAACCACGGATTGCATGCTTAGATTAAACCATTCATGTTCTCATTGCTAATATATGGAAGCTATGGTCTTATAATCATGCTTCATTGATTATCCTAACCTTTGAATCTTGGATTTAAATATGAGACATTAAACAGTTATTTTTCCATTTTCCACATTCACACAATCACCCATTCAACAAATGTTTCTTCCAATGGTCCATGTACCAAGGAGTCCAGAACATGCACCGTTCAAATCATAATCTAGGATGCAAGACCAAGTGGAAATCAACCCCATACGGCAACTATGGTAAGGGACGCCTTACCCTATCAAATCCCCCTCTCGCTCCCGTTCTCTCTATCAATTGGACTTAAGAGAAAATTTGGAATCTTGCCGATAAGTATGGTAAGGGATGCCTTAGCCTATCAAATCCCTCTCTCACTCTCGTTCTCTTTGTAGAATAGACTTAAGAGAAAACTTGGAATCTTGCACCATTAATTAAGTAATTACATATTTTTTAATATTTATATATAATTTCTATAATTATAAAGTTATTTAATTAGAAAAATGTGACTCGCCCGAGTCACATTTTGCAAGCTGACAGAGTCGAGTCCGAGTCCTGAGCTTACCAACCTTGATTCAAACTAGAAAGCAACTATGGAAGAAGGTGTCTGCCTTGGGAAGACAAGTGGGACCTAGTTGGTAAAGCTTATTTACCAACTGGGAAACATGTAGTTGGTTGCAAATGGGTCTAACATATGTATTCAATTGGAATCCAAATTCTAAAATACTCCAAAATAGATACAATATATAAAATGCACCAGCTTAACATGAATGTGATGCATGGCTCACTGGTAGCAAGTCCAAACTCAATTAGAGGTCTCCATTTGACTCTCGACTCCTCACTTTTTATTTTGAAAATTAAGTGAATTGGGAGAGTGACTAGATAGGTCATGCTGAGTAATGTGGGGTCTGCTAGACGAGTCTCGACCGAGTCAAGCTCGTCAACAAGTTTCCAAGAAACTCGTCAAGTTGAATTGAGTTGACTTGGTTGAGTTTCGAGTTACCCAAAAATTTCAATCTGATAGATCCATTGATAAATACAAGGCTCGACTCCGCTCAACATGGAACGATTTATGCAGCAATACAAAGTAGATTTTGAGGAGATTTTTGCTCTGATGACTAAACACAAGTCCATTCATACTCTTAGTAGGCATCTTGCGTAATGTAACTGACTACTCCATCAACTTGATGTGAAGAATGCATGTGTTCACGGGGATCTTCAGGAAAAGATATTAATGGCTACGCCTCCCAATTTTAGGTCTAAGGGAGGGGTATCCAAACTCAATTATGGCTTAAACAGACTCCACATACTCGGTTCAAAAAAGTTTGATAATGCAATTTCTCGAATAGGGTTCATCTAGAGTTCCTACCATTATGTCTTCGTAAAAAGAGAAAATGATAGCACAATGACAACCATTGTTTATATGAACGATATCATCCTCACTAGCAACAAACTATCAAAATATTTTTAACATAAACGTGATGAAAGATTTAGATTTGATTGTTCAATTAGAATTACTTGTGAGGATAGTAATGTGCTGGATAGCTAATGAGGACATCACTTAACGTACACTTTTGCGTACGTATTAGAGGAGGCAGGCTGTACCGATTTCCCTGTGGCTAGGCGAGTACCCGTGATTGTGCTGAAGACCCCATGTGCATGTGTGAGCATCTGGAAGACCCCAAACTAGGAAGATGCACATGGGCTGCTATACGGAGTGATCCAGACCGTTGGATTGGAGGGACGTGACGATCGGGCCGTTGGATCACATGATCGGGCCATTGATCGTGGATCATCCACACTATTTTTTCTTAGATTTTATCAGCTTATAAGATTTAGTTTTGTTTATGTTATGTTTGGACACCATTATGACTGTTTTTAATTGATTTTAGTTAGATTATGACTATTTTCGTCAAAATTCACAAAACATGGTGTTTATTGTAATTTTTGAACTTTCTTAGAGCTATAAAAGAGGGTGGGCGTGTGACCCTCTCCCTCGTTGGATTTTGTGATTATTTTTTTTTAAAAGAAGAGAAAAAGCTCTTACTTTCTTCTTCTTCCATCTTCATGAGATTTAAAGATACTTCCATGTGATTGGGGATGGAGATTGGTGTGAGGCTAATCTTCATCAACGGAGGTGCGAGGTCTCCATTTATCCCCACATCACCATTTCTTTTCCCTTCCATCAAGGTATTTTCTTCAAGTTCTTCAATTCTCTCATCCTAAGCCTTCCATCTTTTCCTAAACCCATCTTTCCTTTACCTATCTACAATCCCAAACCCTAAGAGACCTAACCCATACATCCCACACCACACGTGTGACCGTACGGCCACACATGTGAACCTTCCGAGTTGGCCATACGGCAACACCTTGTCCCTTTTGGCTTCCTTTCACCTTTAAATTAAAGCCCCCTTCCCTCTCTACTAAAACCCTAACCCTAAATCTAGAAATCCTCAACTTTCCTAGATTTTCCAAATTTCCTAAAACCATAATTTTACCCTACGTTGTATTAGGCGTTCTACTTTGAAATAGACTATACCCTATGCTAATTGGATGTCCCTACATCCATTAAATCATAGTTTCCTTTTAGCTTTTCCAAATTTCCTAAAACCATAATTTTACCCTACATTGTATTAGGCCTTCTACTTTGAAATGGACTATACCCTATGCTAATTGGATGTCCCTACATCCATTAAATCATAGTTTCCTTTTATTTAATTATCTTATGTGATGATATTGGTAACTCAGGCCTGACTATGTGTGATGTTCTTTTGGTTTTCATGGTGTTCGTGATGATTATGGTAATGTTTGTGTTTTTTTTTTTGTTAATTATTTTAATTCTGCTATTTGATCTCACATGTTATTTGGTTCATGCATCGGTCCTGCATCAATAGCCCACATGACCTAACGAGACTGACTCAAATTTAGGCCAAGCTTGGGCCTACTAGGTTGGCCGTGGGTCTGGCTTGGACCAGTATCGATGGCCTGATCAATTTCAGGTCGAGCATGGGCTAAAGTCATTTTAGCCCCATCCAACCCAACACCGACTTTATATGTTCATGTGTTATATCCCCTATGGTATGCAATTCCAATCCTCAATTAGGCAATCAATCCATCTTAAATGTAGACTGCCAATTACATTCCTCTTTAATGTTTATTTCTTTGTACATGTGTGGCCCAATTGATCAATGGATAGATTATGAATATTTAAGTGGGAAATAGGGATTTATCAATTTTCATGTCAGGTCAAGTCAGTTAGAATTGGGCCGGGGGCCCAACCAATTTTTTCAGGTTCAAGCTTAGGCTTGTTGTGCTAGGCACGTGTCATGCTCGAGCTGGGCTCAGGTCTCGGGTCTTTATGTGTCAGGCCAAAAGAGGGCCTAACCTAGTCCAAGAAAAACACGGCCCATTGCCAACCCTAATTACTTGGAGCTCGTCCAACATAGGCTAGTAGAAGATGATTTGATGATTATAATGTGGAGAAAAGAGAAGAGTGAGAAAGAAGAAGAGGAAAGAAGAGAGTTTGGGGAAAATGTTGTGTGTATTCAAACATGCCCTAACACAATGTTTTATTAGAATAGAGCATATAGTACACTACAAGAGAAGAGGAAAGTGTGCACATGCACTTACATTAAAAGAGCCACTAACCACACATACTATACACTAACACTCTCTAGACTCCCCTCAAGTTGGAGCATAGATGTTGATCATGCCCAACTTGTCACGAACACAATGAAGAGCATCTCAACTCAAGGACTTTGTAAGAACATCAGCAAGTTGATCCCCGGATCAAACAAAATGGGTGATGATTTCCTTAGAGGCAACTTTCTCCCGAATAAAGTAACAATCGACCTCAATATGCTTGGTGCGCTCATGGAAAACCGGATTACAAGCAATATCAATGGCTTCTTAGTAGTCACAATAAAGAGGAATAGGAGCCAAAGGAGGATAGTCAAGTTCTTCAAGAAGTGCGCGAAGCCACATGAGCTCACACGTCGCATGAGCCATATCACTATATTCTGCTTCAGCCGATGACTGAGCAACAACCGGTTGCTTCTTGCTCTTCCATGTGATAAGATTGTCACCTAAGAAGGTACAGAAGTTGGATGTAGAGTAGCGATCATAAGTACTACCTGCACAATCGGCATCGGAATTGCCAGAAAGATGAAAATGACCATGCGACTGAATGTAGAGGCCAAGAACCGGGGCTGATTTTAGATACCGAAGTATGCGGTATGCGGTATACAACTGTGAGATATGAAGCACAAGGAGCTTGCATGAATTAGCTAATAACACCCACCAAAAAGGAGAGATCTGGGTGAATAATAGTCAAGTAAATGAGTCGGCCTACGAGTCGTCGATACATCCCAGGATATGAAAGGAGAGCACCATCATCTAGCCAAAGCTTTTGCGAAGTATCCATGGGGGTGGTAACAGGTTTGCATCCTAATATGCCAGTCTCCATGAGAAGATCAAGCGCATATTTTCGTTGTGACAAGACCAACCCAGATGAGGAGCAACCAACTTCAATTCGTAGGAAGTAGCAAAGAGGACCAAGATCCTTGATCTCAAACTTGGTCTTCAAAAATTATTTGACCTCCCATATTCCAATTGAATCACTACCGGACGGAACAATATCATCCACATACACAATGAAAACCATGATGTCCATCGATCGATGACATATAAAGAGGGAATGATTGGCATGACTACCAATAAAGCTAAACTCCATGAGAGCTTGACTAAATTTTTTTAACCATGCACGTGAGGATTGTTTGAGTCCATAAAGAGCTTTCTTTAACCAACATACAAGCGCGGGGTTGTGGGAAGCAACAAAGCCAAGAGGTTGATGCATGCAGACTTCCTATACAAGGTCCCCGTGGAGAAATGCATTCTTAGCATCAAGTTGAAACAAGGGTCAGGTAAATTGACGGCCAAGGAGATCACAACACGAATAGAATTAACCTTAGCCACTAGAGAGAATGTCTCGAAGTAATCCACACCAAGAGTCTGCGTGTAGCCCCTAGCAACAAGATGGACTTTATAGCAATCAATGGAGCCGTCTAGAGGGAACTTGATTGTGTAAACCCATCGACATCCAACAAGTTTATGCCCTAAAGGAAGAGGCACAAGCTCTCAAGTATTATTTTTCTCAAGAGCAGACATTTCTTCTATCATCGCCTTCGTCTAGTCAGGACTTTGAAGAGCATGTAAGAGAGATCGAGGAATAATCTGTGATGAAAGGGAAGCTGCAAACGACTTAAAAAATGGTGAAAGATGACATATGAAACGAAATTACTAATGGGGTGCTGAGTACAAGATTGTAACCATTTGCGCAAGGCAATGGGGAGATCCAGACTCGAGGTAAGAGAGTCACCTAAGCCAACATCCAAAGTGAGTGGAAGGATGGATGGCTAAGGGTGTGAAGATTTATCTCGACGATGATACACCCGCAGAAGCTTAGGGTCACCCAAATCACCAACGGGATTCTGAACGGAGGGGAGAGGAATTTTCCCGTGATCACTAATGGAAAGAGGAAGAGGATAAGAGTCATGCTCTCCCTAACTCGCAGGAGGATCACAGAGGGATCGACCTAGAGCTGAGAAAAAAGAAACATTCTCAAAGAAGGTTACATCGGTAAAGACATTTCTTGTAGGTCAATGGGTCATAACATTTATACCATTTCTGACTCCGAGTGTACCCTAAGAAGACACATTTAATTACCCTATGGCTAAATTTATCATTACATCGATCCAAAATTTGAACAAAGCATGTGCAACCAAAAACTTTAGGCGGTAGAGGAAATGGATTGCCATGAGGATACATTATAGTTAATAAAGATTTGTAAGACAGGATACGTGAGGGTATACGATTAATAAGAAAAGTAGCAGTTAGAAGAGCATCAACCCAAAAATATTTAGGTAAGTATATACCAAGGAAAAGGGTGTGAGCAGCTTCAAGAAGATGACGATTCTTTCGTTCTGCGATACCATTTTGTTGAGGTATGCGACCACACGACATCCGAAACAAAATACCATACTCCTGCAAGAAGGACAAAAAGGGAGTAGACTTGTATCCTCCCCTCCCCCCCCCCCCCCCAAAATTATCATAATGGAGGGTTTTGATGGAACATTGAAACTGAGTGAACACTTCATAATAAAACACTTTAAATGCATCAAACACTTCACTTTTAGATTTCAAAAGATAAACCCAAGTCATGCACGAATAATCCTCAATAAATGTGACAAAATATCTAAATCCAAAAGTGGAGATAACCGGAGCTAGTCCCCAGACATCCGAGTGAACCAGAACAAAAGGTTGATGTTTCCTCCCAAAAGAGCTTAGAGGAAACGTAGCACGTGATGTTTAGACAACTCACAAATATCACAGTATAACGATTTAGTGACAAATAAGGAGGGAAACAAAATGCTCAATCTAGCTATTGATGGATGGCCTAAGCGGCAGTGCCACCATGTCATGGACTCTCGATCTAGAAAAAGGGTACTTGAAGCGGCAATGGGTATATCATTGAGAAGATAAATGCCTTCTCGCTCATGCCCACCACCAATCACTCTCTTCATCTGTAGGTCCTAGAACAAACAATGAGAAGGGAAGAAAGTAATGAAACAATTTAATGATTTAGTAAGAGAGCTATGGAAAACGAGGCACATGAAAGACTGAGGATAGAGGCAAGGAAGGAGAAAGAGAGATGGAACCAATCCCAGAGATGGGAGTTTGGGTTCCATATGCGACTGTGATATACTGAGTGTGGGGAGAAGGAGAATAAGAGGAAAAGAGTTATGACTTACCAGTCATACGGGAGAGCTCTAAAGTCTATGACCCAGGAGGTAGGAGAGGATGACGCAAGAAGAGCAGTACGTGACTGGGTCGAAGCTGTGTGAGAAGGCTAAAGAATATCACGAACATGAAGCCGTATCAGGACATCATATGCAGCCCGAAAAATGATGAAAGACTCCCCCGAAGAAGACTGCTCAACTATCAGGGTGGAAGACTGCCCTTAGGAGCAACTGCAGAAACAACAGAAGCAGCGGCACACATAGGATGACCATGGAGCTGCCAGCAATAATCAACAGTGTGATTGGTTCCCCCGCAATGCAAACAAATGCGGGAACCATCATGTCCTCGTCCACATCCACCACGACTATGAAGATTACGACCGCCACAACTGCGATCTCCCTCGCGCCTCTACCACGACCACATAACCAAAAATGAGCCATAAACTCAAGGTTGGTGCCTGAAGGCCAAGAAGAAGAGAAGACTGATCGCCAGCAAGATGTGTTGAAAGCTCTGGTGACATAAATGAATGGGAAGAAAGAGCGGAGATAGTAGCGCGCTGGCATATGGCATAGACTATTGTCAATGGAGAGAGAGGATCTTGTACAATAACCTAATCCCGAACATGAAGATAATTGGAGTTCAACCCGACTAAGAACTAGGGCTGAAAGTCGGGCGGGTTCAACCCGACCAACCTATGACCGACCCGACATTGGGTTGGGCTTGGGCAGGATGTATCGGGTTCGATCTCAGGCATGAGCTATACAAACACCAACCCGATAAAACTTGGGTCAGACTCGGGTTGAGGTCTTGGGTTGCCCAACTGAACTCGAACCTGATTGATGCATAAGTTACTTCTAAATTATAATTGAGTGTGGATCGTCTTTGTTCAAGGCACAAGAAATTCCAGTGCCATCGGTTTTCATTGGTCCACGTTATTTCCGATGACTCAAGCTAACAAGATATGACACATCTCTCTCCCAAATAGATTGCGTGCTACACGATGAGACTTTTAAAGGAGTAGTCGTCCTATATTTTAACTTGTTTGTTTAGAAAAAATGAAATTCTTTATGAGAAATAACTACATATATAATTAATAAAATCATAGTTACAAAAAATAAGACTGCATTGAAAATATACCGACTAATGTAATAACGAAAATATTAGCATGTATATCCTGACCGAGTCCGCTTGGGTTGGGCTTGGGTTGAGAATTCCTAACCCAATGTTGGGTAAGGTTGGGTTAGGGTTGAGGTATAGGAACCTTGGGTTAGGCTGGGGTTGAGCACCAACCCGACCCAACCAGTCCAACTTTCAGCCTTACTAGAAACTGCATGATACGAATATCATCCCACTGCTTAGGGCATGTTCATGATCCTCTTTATATTTGGAAGGAAGAAGTTGATACAGGTTCAGCTCATCCCACATGCCCCGAAGTGTCGAATAGTAATATTTTAATGATCTTAAGTTTTGTTGGAACCAACCGATTTCTTGAATAAGCTGGAATACCCATGAGAAATTCTGAAACTCCGAGAACATATCATGAAGCGCATCCCAAATGCCTTTAGCCGAGGATAAAAACATCACTGAGTGGCTAACCGAAGAATCTATACTATTCAACAACCATGCAACAATTTAATAATTCTCCTTTGTCCAAGACTTAAGGTAGCATCTATAGAGCTTGGAGGATCATCCAAAATATACGACAACTTCTCACGGGCTCCTAAGAACACTTTTACATATTGTGCCTATTGAAGATAGTTGCCACCATTCAACTTAATGGAGGTAATCTGCAAGGGTTGGATTCAAGAGAGCCCATGCCAAGAGATGAGGGCCCTCTGTAAGAGACTTCAAATAAGAATGATTGGTTCAAACGACTCTTTCTCACTCAGTCCATCAAGGGAGTGAGAGAAAAACACCAAACAATTAGTAATCCTCCAAAATAACCAAATCCAGTCAGATCTGACACAAACGAGTGAAAAATGGCCCAGCCGCACGTCCATTTGGGTTCAAAACTCACTCGAACATGAATCATAGTTAAAACAATCCTCCACAAGTAGCTTGGGAGCAAGATTTCGGTCAATCTTGAGTAAAGAAATTAAAGAAAAACTTACCGATTTGAGGTAAATCGAAGAAAAGCGGATTAAGGACCTGATTTTCGAATTTCTCTATTTCGGTCAAAACACCATTAAAGGTCTAAAAAATTCTTTTAAAAAAATCATGAAAAATCTTCTAAAATCAAGATCTATCAAACTCCTAAACTATTAGCTCAAATGGGGCCCATGCGTCCGTATGACGATGACGCCAACCATACGGCTGCTGACTTCAGCAAGGTGAAATGTTGCCTCTCAACTTGTTAGAAGCGGAATGCCCTAATATATTCTCTTACACCAAGTAGAAGATGATTTGATGATTATAGTATGGAGAAAAAAGGAGAAGAGTGAAAGAGAAGGAGAGGAAAGAAGAGAGTTTAGGGGAAATGTTATGTGTATTCCAACATGCCCTAACGAACAATGTTTTATTAGAATAAAGCATATAGTACACTGTAGAAGAAGAGGAAAGCGTGCACATGCACTTACATTAAAAGAGCCACTAACCACACACACTATACACTAACACTCTCTAGAAGGCTCGCATTGACAATAAACATTAGGTAGAAGACAGTCATAGGAAATTGAAAATCCTGGTATGTATTGTCATCCGGTTAGTCATCTAATCTATATGCCAATTAATAGCCTTGATATTACTTATGTTATTCAGGTGGTCACTCGATTCAAGAATGTGCCTTACCCTCATCATCTCAATGTAGAAAATTGGAATTTGCCATATCACAAAGCTACACTCAATGACAAAATTTTATATTCCAATCAGTGTACCAAATATCAACGATATCATCAATATTATCGCCAATATCATTGGTATTGTGGTACGCATTTGTATCATTATCACTACAGTGTCGCCGAAGTTTGTATCTAAGCCCTCCCTCGTATCAACGATTTATCGCCGATACCACTTGATTCAGTGCATAAATAGCCAAAATAATAATAATAATAATAATCAAAAAATTAGAAAATAATTTTTTGTCTTTTAGGGCAGTGGATTTCAACCACTCCTCTTCAAGCGTATCGTGATTCGAAATTATTTGGGGAAGAAATCAACACTCGAAAGCTTTGTGGGCTAGAACACCTAAGGTAAGAAAAAATGAAAAAGTGTCTTTTTTCTCCTTTCTTTTTGCATGAATTTCACTATAAATCCATGTCTATGCATGATTCTCATGCATTGACATGGATTTGAGTGGAAAATCAAAAGATTTGAGAGTCGAAATGGGGAAATTGGAGGAAATTGGGGAAATCCAAATTTCCCCCTTTTTCTGGCCTACATTAACTAATTGCAAGCCCAATTTTTAATATGATGATGAAAGTGGGCCGATCATCAATTCTTGTAAATTTTTTTATTTTCGAAAAAAATCTTAAATTATTTAAATTTTAGAAAAATACATTTAAAATTTTTATAATTTAGTAGGGTCCGTTTCTTGACAAAAATATGACATTTTCAAAGATAAATAAAAATATGTTTGTTTATAAAAATGTTTTCCATTTCAAAAATTAATTTTTCCATGGATGCATGGTTATATCATAAAATGTGTGTATATGTGCATAGATGGATGGATGGATAGGTCATGTACATATGTATGCATGGATGGATGGATCATGTGTGTGTGTGGATGGATGGATGGATGGATGGATGGATGGGTGGGTGGGTGGGTGGGTGGTTTGGGGATCATGTGTGTGTACTATGTACACGTGGATGGATGGATGCATGTTTGCATGCATGCATGGATGGATGTATCAGTGTATGTGTGCATGGATGGATGGATGTATTAATGTATGTATGGATGGATGGATGGTGATGCAGGACATGAAATTCAAGTACGATGTGCAAGAATTCAGGCTTAGATCATACCAATTCAGAAACAATTACACAAATTCCACATCCCACATGATAGACCAAACATTTAATGAAAGGAGAATCTATGCGGGTCCAGGCCAACACAGGCTAGGGCTGGACCAATAAAAATTATAAGCCAAACGATGTCAAAGGGAAATAGAAATCAACCACATATGCATAAGAATTAGTCCCTAATCTAAGGGATTCCCCAATTTCAATTCAAGGAACCCTAGGGTGGAAAAAAGAAGGGGGGGCAAATAAATTAAGGTTAATGCAAACTAAGGCTAGGGTTTAGGAAATAGGAATGAAAAGAGGAAAACCTGACCCGGAGAAAGCTCCTACGTGCAGATGGTGACCCGGAGCTGACGCACGTGCGCGGGTGGGCTAGCAGCACTCATGATAGAAGCTTGCCTCCCCAAAGTGACACCTAAGTCTTGGTCGGCTGGGGGAGACCTCTAATCCCTCCATGTTTGACGACGATCCGACGTAAGGTCGAGATGTAGTGCTTCGCCGAAGTTTCAGCCCTCTTACAGGTCTAGATTATGGAAACTAGTTGTAGGGGGATGAATAGCTGCAAAGGCTGGGAATTTCAAAGCAATAATGATGATAAAAGATGAGGTATATGGATGGGAGAGGGTAGGGATGGATGGGGATAAATGTGGCTTCACACCACGTAGTTAGCCCTTCGAAAAGGGAGGGCTTCACACCCACTTTTCAATTCTTCCACAGCTCACAAAGAGAGCAGAAAAATAAAGCAGGAATTTTTTAGTAAGCTTGAATGAATGAAAAGAACTACAAGGGGTGTTTATTTATAGGGAAAACCCTATACCCAAAAACTCGCACCATGTGCACAACCTATTACTTGGCGATGAAGTAAACTAAAATAAAAATCAAACAAAGAAATCTAAAGCATTCACGATGTTCTAAATAATAACAATAAGCAAAACCTAAAATATGAAATCAATCCAACAAGTGGGCCATGATCATGAGATCCCATGATGGGCTTGTATTGACTATCGGGCCCACCCTTTTGAACCAAAACTTCATCTTCTAGTTAGGAGGCCCTCCCTGGACGTCATCATCGAGCCAGATCGATGGTGAGGCCCTCCTTCGTACGTAAGTACGTGCGTAGGGAGGGTGGTGTGCGTGCGCGTGTGCGCATGATGTCCACATCAGATGGACATGTATGTATGCATGTATATATGTACATGAATACATGCATGGATGGATGAATGGATCATGTGTGTGCGTGCATGGATGGATGGATGGATGGATCGTGTGTGTGCATGCATGGATGGATAGATGGATAGTTGCTTGTATGGATGCATGGATGGATGGATGGAATGGGGACAAAGATGATGACTTTGAGCCACTTCACAACTCCATGTGAGTAAGAGGGATGGCTGGAAGGTATGCTTTTCAATTCCTTTAGCTTTTAGATGTTTTAGTCATTGTTGGTACCTGCATTTGTATGTAGTGTTTGAAGTATCGGTAATGCTATAAGTTTCGCTAGCTGAGGATACGGAAACTATATCGATATCACCGATACCCAAAAATGCAGGGAAACATGGGGAAAACGGTGGAATTTTTTAGTGAAAGTTCATGAGAAGCTAAAATACACATACTTGCACATTTATGAAATAAAAAAATTGAAAAAGAATGCATGCATAATAAGCTTCCATTTAACATGTGTTGTCATAAGAAATCAGTCCAACCATCCCATTCATTCCATCTATCCATCCAACCATCCCATTTATCCACCCAACCATCCAACCGTCCATCCAAACATCCATCAATATTTCATAATATTGACAATGCACAATATTTCATCGAGAAATTGTCGACAACTGGAAACGAAACGAAAGATTATAGTCTCAAAATTGCCTATGTTTTGATAACTATAATATCATGATATTATCAATATTATCGTCAACAAATTGAAAGTTGCATAAGACCATGTGGCCATAAAAATTTAAAATGGGATTTTTTTTTTTTTTAATATAATAGATTTTTGGTGACATCGATACATTGGCAATATTATCAAAATATCGTCGATACACTAGCGATACGACTCATGGAATTTATGCAATTGAAAATATTGGCAATACAAGCGACGCCTGGACTTTACACAGTTGAAAATATTAACAATTCCAATACATTAGCGATACTTAGGGACACATCGCCAATACCTGGAATTTCTGATACTACCAGTGTTACTAGTATCACTACTAGTGTTATCGATATTGTCAAGCTAGAGATACAGATAATATCAGGGATACTTCAAACATGTTTGTATGATATGAACTCATTTCAGTTACTAATACACTGATTTCTTACGACGACACATGCTTTAGGCCCCTATTAAATAGAAACTTATATATATGGTTCTGTTTGCTATTTTTTGTTCCTAAATATGTAAACATGTATATTGTAGCATCTCCTGAAATTTCACCGAAAATTTTCACGTTTTCACATTTTTCCCCAATGTTTCCCTCAGTTAGCAATGCATTTCCTGGTTTCGGCGATATTAATACATGTTTCCGTATCCCCGATCAGTGATACATGTAACAACACCGATACAATCCATGTGGGTATTGTGACATTGACTGAGCAGACTCTATGGATCATCAATCTACTTTTGGTTATTGTAACTTTGTTCAGGGTACTCAATTTCACAGAAAAGCAAAAAAGCGTTCTATTGTTGCTCATTCTTCAACTGAGGTAGAGTATCATGTTACGGCTCACATAACTTGTGAGATCATTTGAATCAGAACACTTCTTCAAGAGATGAGTATCAGTATGTCATTATTGATTCCCTTTACATTATAACAATCAAGCCACATTCATATTGGCTCTAATTCAGTTTCCCATGAGAGGTCGAACCACATCAGTTGAGTATCACTTTTTGTGAGGAAAAGTTCCATTCAAGTTGTTACATGCTCCCTTTGTTTGCTCTAGAGTACACGATATCTTCACCAAAGCACCTTCTTCTGCTCATTTAAACTAGCACCTTCTTCTGCTCATTTAAACTACACTATCAGCAAATTGGCGATGTCTAACATCTATGTTCCAACTTGAGGGTGTTAGGAGTACAAATCTATGTACTCTATGTTCCAACTCGAAAGCGTTAGGAGTACAAATCTATGTACTCCTGCAAAGTATTTAAACTATAAGATATTTGTGTATCTTATTATATATCTTTTCTTTAATATGGTGCTTATTTTTGTATCTTTTAAAGGGCTATATATAAATCATCTTGGTAAAGAGAGAAATACAACTCTCCCCTCGTCATTACCATTTTCTCTACTCACCTCCAAGAACATTCCAAAAGGCAACAGTTCACAATAGTTTTGGCAGTTGATCAATATACTGACAGAAAGTTTATTAAGATATTTTGAGTGCTCCTTGAGGTTTTATGGGTGACTATATGTAACTCCTACCACAAAATGCACATAAACAAAGTGTATAAATAAACACCTTAACAAGTTTTGAAGGCTTATCTAAATTGTTAATTCCATATGCATGATCAATTTAGAAAACAAGTACTACTTTGGGGTACGATTGTAGCTGGTGAAACAATAAATATCTAATGTCTTCACCATGAGCTTTCTAAGAAAATAAACAAGTAAAGACATCTCATTTGATTTTTGCTTCAATATATTCGTCACCATCGTCCTAGCCTCATCCCAACAAATCGGGGTCTTCCGCCATTCCACTCTATCAAGGGCATAATTTTGCATAATTTCAGTTAGACAATTGGTCATGAAGTCTTTTCTAACAACCTCCACCCATATCCTTTTGGGCCTTCCCCTTCCCCTTGCCCTTTCAATGAGGCCATAGGCAGATTACAATCAACGAGTTTATCCTTCAAAATATTCATAAAGGAACACACACATGCACAAACACATTCATCATAGTTATTAAGTGAACGTCAGTATAAACTTGACAAGTTTATCCTTCAAAATATTCATGAAGGAAAAAATAAATAAATTCATCATATGTATATAGTGAATGTCAGTATAAGCTTTGATGATGATGATGATGACGACGACGATGATGATTTATCCAGTAAATTAAATAGGATATTTATGATAAACCAACAATCACTAACCTTGACATCTCGATGTATATGCCCATGATGGTGAAGGTACTCTAATCCCTTTAACACTTCCCGCAAGACAGTTGCAATGATTACCTCCTCAAAACCATCAGGATAAGCAGCCTTCAATATATGAAGACAAGATCCTCCGGCCATGAAGGGCACGACAACCCATAGACTACGCTCATGTACAAAGGAACAGTGTGCCTTAAGAACATTAGGATGGTCAACCAAGATCATAGTTTGTGCCTCACGAGAAATATTATTCTGTATAGAAAATGTAAAAATTTAATGTCAAACTAAACTTGTGTAAGGCCAATTACAAGGGCAAGGCAGTAAAACATCATGCAAATTTTAGTAGTCAATCAGAAGATAGGGAGGATGGCAACCAAACAACCAAAACTGAAAAATCTCTACATGGCATATAAATGCATGAAGAAGTAGCTAATGAAACCACACTGAGAATATTTGTAAAAGACTTTTAGTATCCAAGTTCTTCAAGCAATATTCTAGACAATGCTTTCTAGTATAAAACTATTTCAGACAATGTTCTCCAAATATGACAAGAAAAAAATGACTGTCCCCATTATACATTTATCAACACATTCCTAAGCAGGTATACACATGCAGGTAGAGTGCATGAAGCAAGTTTTGCATGCATTAACAGACTAAGAACATGAGTGGCTGTAATAATTTAAGAACAGTAATTTGGAAAACTGAAATTTAGTGACAGGATATAGTTCTCAGATGAAAAAAAATTTGATGACTTGTCTACTGAGCTCATGACTAAATCAAATTGAATCAACTGATCTAACTCTGGTGGAAAACAAAATCAGTTCAACAAGGATAAACTTTCGCGGATTTAACTGATTTTCTCAAGTCCTGGTTAAATCTGACTGCATTTCTTAACAATACTTTTCCTTTTGCCATCTCCAGAAACTGCACATAACTGCATTTTTTTTCAAGATGGTTCATTCCCCCAGAAACCCAAATGTCCGTTTCTTTCTTCACATGTCCCAATATATGTTTGAGCATTTCTTTCTCAAGTTGCCAAACACTAGCAGTAAATATTTCGCTTTCAGGTGGGAGATAATTTCATCTGCTGCTTCAGATCTACCATATTTTAGAATACACTGTCACCTTCATGAAGAAGGATGTTTGATGAGAAGCAACTTTCTTGTTATTTGATAAAGTGAATAATTAAGCAACAGAAATTAGAAAGAAATAACGCACATAGTCTTGCATGAGCACTAAATGTGATGAGAGAAGTTTATCCAATCACAACACTTCTGCTGCATGTTTCTTCACATTATGTTTTCATTGAACAATTGGACAACAGTTCAAAAACCACTAGAACCTATGGGAAGCCAATGTAAGCAAGAGATATAGCCACTAAGAAGAACAAATGAGGTCCTTAATGCATCTGAAGATACACCCAAATCATCATCATCATCATTATCTAAGCCTTATCCCAAATAATTGGGGTTGGATACATGAATCCTGTACTGCCATTCCACTCTATCATGGGTCATACCTTCAGTTAAAACCATATGTCACCAAGTTTACCTCCATCCACGTCCTTTTGAGCCTTCCGCTTGCCCTTTTAGAGCCTTCAATTTGTACCAACTCACTCCTAACTGGCGCATTTCTGGGTCTCCATTGCACATGACCACACCATCTAAGTCTACTTTCCCTCATCTTATTACCCATTGGCGCTACTCCTAAGTTCCCTCAAATGCCCTTACTCGTCTTGCCACTCATCCATGTCAACATCCTCATTTCGGCTACACTCATCCTATGAACATGTTGTTCCTTACCTGCCCAACATTCTATCCCATAAAGCATGGCTGGTCTTATACCTATCCTGTAAATTTTCCCTTTCTATTTGACTGGTACATGATGATCAAATAAAACTCCAGACACACATCTCCATTTCTTCCACCTAGCTTGAATTCTATGGGCAACATCATTCTAAATCTCTCCACTCTTATGAATATTGACCCAAGGTATCAGAAGTGGTCATTTTGGGAAACTTCTTGGTCAGAAATTTAACTAATTCCTTGTTTTCACTCCTATTGTTACTAATATTGCACTCCATATACTCTGTTTTAGTCCGATTAATTTAAATCCTTTAGATTCTAAAGCATCCCTCCATAAATCTAGCTGTGTTTACACCCTCCCTATCAGAATGGTTTTGAATGACCTCTCTTGAGAGAAGGTATTTCATTAAATAGGCAATGCTGCCGGTTTATACACGGAAAGTTAAATATTTACATGCCAATCACATAGAGTGATTGTAGGAAGCTATATATGGAAAGCTATCTAATTTACATAGAGTGATTGTAGGAAGCTATACATGTAAAGCTATCTAATTTACATAGAGTGATTGTAGGAAGCTATATATGGAAAACTAAAGTCTAGAAACCTAGTAAGGAAAGTATATACAGCCTACATTAATAACCATAGATACGGCAGCCATTGATTCTATTAACATCCCCCCTCAAATTGATGCGGGTTATCCAATAGCATCAATTTGCTTGTAAGAAAATTGTGTCATTGCCGAGTGAGAGCCTTGGTAAAAATATCAGCCACTTGAAGATTGGTAGGAACATGAGGAAGAGAGATAGTCTGAGCTTCAAACGCCTCACGGATGAAATGGTAGTGCGTTCATGGAAGATAGGATTGGCTGAAATGTGAATGGCACTAGTATTGTCTGCATGAAGAGAAGTAGGTCCACGTGGAGAGAAGCCAAATTCAGTCAATAACCCTCGGAGCCAAAGTATCTCAGCACAAGCTTGGGACATGGCCCTATATTCAGACTCAGTCGAGGACTTTGACACACGGTCCTGTTTCTTGCTTTTCCAAGAAATAAGAGCCGTACTAAGAAACATACACCAACCCGTAGTAGAACGTCTAGCATCACTGCACCCTGCATAATCAGCATCACTATAGGCTGCAAGATCGAGTGAAGTACCAGCTGGATAGGAAAGTCCTCTCACGGGTCATGGACATATCTAATGATGCGACGGACTGCAGCCATATGAAGATGCCTAGGAAAAGCCATGAACTGACTAACTTGTTGAACAGCATAGGAAATATCAGGTCTAGTAATTGTAAGGTAGACCAAGCTACCAACCAGTGTACGATAGGGTACAGGGTCTGATAACAAGTCACCCTCTTCTTTGCGCAGCTTGAGATTAAGTTCCATTGGAGTATCAAGAGGGGTAGAATCCTGAAGACCAGCCGCAGCCACCAAATCCTGAGCATATTTGTGCTGTGACAGAAAAATACCATGTGCTCCAGTAGTAATTTCTAGACCAAGAAAATACGTAAGAGATCCTAGATCCTTCATGTGAAAGGAGTCCTGTAGATACTGTTTTAATTGAGAAATCAGAGCTGAATCAGTGCCCGTGATGATGATATCATCAACATACACCAAGAGAATGACAACACCATTCTCAGTTTTGCGAAGAAAAAGTGATGCGTCATACTTGCTTTTGTGAAAAGCAAACTTGAAGAGGGTAGAGGTAAATTTCTCATACCATGCACGAGGGGCCTGTTTAAGGCCATACAATGAGCGACGCAACTTGCACACTGCTGAAGTAGAAGGAGAAAGTAAACCGGCAGGAGGACGCATATAAACATCTTCCTTGAGATCCCCGTGAAGGAAGGCATTCTTCACGTCCATTTGGTGTAAGGCCCAATTTTGAGAGGCAGCAATAGCTAAAATGGTGCGGATGGTGGTCATTTTGGCCACCGGAGCAAAGGTCTCCTCATAATTTACTCCGTATTCTTGATTATTTCCAAGAGCTACTAAGCGGGCTTTGTACCGGTCCAAACTACCATCAGATTTCACCTTAATAGAGTAGACCCACTTACAGCTAAGTGGAGTCACACCTGCAGGACAATCTATCACATCCCAAGTCTTATTAGCCTCAAGAGCACATAGCTCTTCCTGCATGGCCTGTTGCCAGCATTCCTCTTTAACTGCCTTTGAGTAACTAGTAGGAACAGCAATAGAAGATAGAGTGGCAGATAAGGCAGAAGAAGTAGCACCAGTCAATGGAAACCCATACCGGTCAGGAGGAGCTGATACTCTAGAGGATCGACGTAAAGGAACAGGTGGCAAGATAGGTGCGGAAGGGGGGAGCACTGGAGAAAGCCTCTAGTATATCATGCCGGTCTAAAACCTTTCAATCGGAGGTCTGGAATTATTCAAGGTATCATCAAAAGAAGGCAAGAAAACAATGGGAGACTCTGATGAGAAAGACATAGGAAAGAACCATTGATTTTCAAAGAAGAGCACATTCCTTGAAACACGAACTCGATTAGAAGTTAGATCATAGCATACATAACCTTTTTGTGTGACACTATAACCCAAGAAAGCACAATGAATGGATTGGGCAGAAAGCTTGTTTCTGTCTGGTGGAGGAAGATGCATAAAACATACACACCCAAAAGTGTGAAGATTTATGTACGTAGGATGGTGATGATAGAGCCTGAAATATGGGGACTCAAGATTCAAAGCTTGAGAAGGAAGTCTGTTTATAAGAAATGTAGCTGTGGTAAGGGCTTCCATCCAAAACTTAGGAGGAACTGAAGACTCAATGAGCAAAGTTCGGACAACATCTAAAAGATGACGGTTTTCCTTTCAGCTACTCCATTTTGTTGTGGAGTATATGAACAGGAGCGTTGAGAGATAATACCTTTAGAATGCAAGAAAGATTGGAACTCATGTGACATATATTCCCCACCCGAGTCTGACCGAAGGATTTTAACAGTAGCAGAAAATTGAGTTTGAACTAGAGCTAAGAATAGTTGGAACATAGGAAAAACTTCTGATTTGTGCCGTAAAAAATACACCCATGTATATTTGTTGTAGTCATCAATAAAGGTCACGAAATATTTGTATTGGGCATGCAAAATAGTAGGACTAATACCCCAGACATCACTATGGATGATCTCAAAAACGTGAGTGGCTCTACTGCCTTCAGAAGGAAAAGGTAAAATCTTACTTTTGCCAAGTTTACAAGTTGCACAATCAGAAAATGCAGCAGAAGAAAAATGCTCTTTATTATTCAATAGACCAGATTTGAACAAATAAGATAGAATCCTAGAATTAGGATGACCGAGGCGTTTATGCTAGAGACACTCTAGACTTATTACAAAGTAAAGACAGGAAAGGAGGTAGGTTTCTTAGGGCAGGTATTTGTAGAGAAAAGAGACGTCCATGCTTAGGCCCCTTCGCTATCACCTGTCCTGACATCTGATCCTGCACAACACATCCATCATAAGTAAAATTAACATCATAATTTTGGTCCACAAGCTGGCCAACAGAAACTAAGTTCACAGACAGATTAGGTGACACAAGGACATCCTTAATAGAAGAAGAGACATCACCAACTGCCACAATCGGTAGAGCACTACCATTAGCTGTTTGAATATGTGAAGAACCACAATATTCCCGGACATTACTTAAACCATGGAGAGAATTAGTCATATGATTAGAAGCACTCGAATTTAAGATCCAAGGAGGAGATGAACCAGTACCTTGAAAACCCAATGTTGAAAATGCACTCACAATCATTTCTTGGACTGTTTCTCGAGTTAGAGAAGGTGCTGGAGGCTGTAAAACAACTGCAGAAGAGACGGCATTAGCAGCAGGTTGTGAGTCATCAGTAACAACAGCATGGTAGGCCTTGGTGGAGCGTGAAGGCCGAATGGTACACTCTTTGATAATGTGCCCCGGCTGCTTGCAGTAATTGCAAAACTTCTGAGGACAGTTAGGGGCAATATGGTCATATTTCTTGCAACTATAGCACTGTGTGCTGCTCACGTCACGGCCCTTCCCCTTGCCATGAGCAGCATAAGCAACTGAAACAGTATTAGAAGCAATGCGGGACTGCTCCATAAAGTTCTGAGTATTGAGACGTTGTTCCTCACGCAAGAGTTCTCCAAAGCAGGCCTCCAAAGTTGGAACCGGATCTCTATTGACTAGAGAGGCACGAATAGACTCAAACTCAGGCCTCAATTTCATGAGAAATTGATCTCTTTGACTGGTTCTGTGGACATGTTGTACTGACGCCAAACCTTCGGCAGAAACCTTGGCTGTAACAAGGTCGGAATAGTCATTCCACAGGGTCAGAAAACTAGAGTAATAGTCTTGAACTGATAAATCTCCTTGAGTATAGTTAGCAATGGCCAACTCAAGATGGAACCGCCTAGCATTGTTGTCTTGGTGATAGACTTGCTTGAGATAGTCCCACATAGCCTTTGCAGACCTATGAGGGCGCAGAGAAAGGATCAGATGTGGCTCCATGGAGCCAAGAATCCAGGACATGATCTGATTATCTTTGGCTGCCCAAGCTGCCTTGTCAGCCTCACTAGAACCTCCTTTGCTGCTACCATCAATATGGCCCCACAGCGCCTTACCCTTGAGAAAGATCTCCAATTGAAACTCCCAGGCAGTGTAATTTTTGCCAGTAAATCTGACACAAACATTATCTGCCTTCTCCATACGGACAGTGACTATGACTGAGAAAACTAGGACGAAAATTTCTTAGGGAATAGCTCTGATATCATATCAGAATGGTTTTGAATGACCTCTCTTGAGAGAAGGTATTTCATTAAATAGGCAATGTTGCCGGTTTATACAAGGAAAGTTAAATATTTACATGTCAATCACATAGAGTGATTGTAGGAAGCTATACATGGAAAGCTATCTAATTTACATAGAGTGATTGTAGGAAGCTATACATAGAAAGCTATCTAATTTACATAGAGTGATTGTAGGAAGCTATATATGGAAAACTAAAGTCTAGAAACCTAGTAAGGAAAGTATATACAACCTACATTAATAACCATAGATACGGCAGCCATTGATTCTATTGACACTCCCTAGTCTTGTTAATCAAAACAATGTCATCTTCAAACAACATACACCATGGGATGTCTTCCTGCAAATGCCCCGTCCTCATCAATTCTTCTATAACCAAAGCAAAAAGGTATGGGCTCAATACCTACACGGCTACACCTAGTGCAAGCCCCTAGTAATTGGGAACTTGTTTGTCCACTAGTGGTCCTCACATTTGTTATCTCTCCCTAATGCATGTCCTACTTGCAATACGATTCAATTCAATATAGAAGGGGATTAAGAATAACATCAACATCTCAAAACTCATATCTATGCCCTGGAACCAAGGTATTTAAAATCGGTTACGTAACAGTAACGGTCATAACCGTTACGTGTTACGGGGCCGTAACGGCCGTTACAGGAAAAAAAGCAGGTCCTAAAGGACCCATAACGGTCCTGTAACAGCCCGTAACAGTCCTGCAACAATTTTTTCAAAAAATAAAAAAGGGCCATAACAGCCGTTACAGCCCATATCATGACGGTAATGATGGTGGCCGTTACGGCCACCATTACCGTTATGGAACACATTGCCTGGAACACCCAATCATCTAATGGAATCTCCTTCATTCGCGAGACCAGCAAACCAGATGTCCCAACAGCAAAAATATTGTTGGAGAAAGCGATCAGTAAACCAAACAGTTTCTCTTAGCGAGCCTTAGCAATAATATCGTCAACCACTTCAGCAGCACTTGGATCTCATTAACAGAAACACCGCCAGAACACCTAGCTGTTTAAGACAGCCTATGCTGCTACAGTGAAAATAAAAATTGATGCCAGCATGTGAATGCGAGATTGTGGCACCACATATATGGACTTCAATATTGCTGCATCTAGCAAGTAGAACCAGATAAACACTGAGCTCCAATGAAAATAGAGGTTGATGCTACATTATGAAGCCAAGATATGTACTGTTATTACCATATGACACTGAAGTTCAAAAGCTGTGGTGCTATATTCAATAAGTAGAAACCCGAATGTCATCTTATCCAATTAATATGTCCAGCATATGAAAGTGCCGGTTTAGACACTGCTCATCCCTCGCCAATTATGGGTCATATTGATGATAATGATACAACTTGGATGAATTGGACCAAGTCAGTCCAAAAGTTTAACTAGAATGGCTCCTCTTTGACTTGGCCAATACAGACGAGTCGCAGTGTGCACATCACTGACACAGACAAGTCATGCAGTCCAATCTAGCTGAGCCCGAACAAGTCCCAAAAGTTCATCCAATTTGAGTGGTCTCTTCTTTTAACCATACCCCCAAATCGTACCTCTTGGGTCAATGCAAGTCGACTAAAGACTCAAAAGAGGCAGAAAGAAGCAGGTATCCCTTTAATGTTTTGCCTATTGAGAAAGATTTCTAGAAGTATACACTTGACTCTGATTGAGAACATGGCTGGGTAGTTAGGCTTGTAGCTAAGTTACCAGAAAATGTCTCCCTTAATGCTTCACATATTGTAGGAAATGCTGGGTTCAAGTCTCTGCAAGCAAACTCAGTATCAACAATATCTTAAATCAAGATATGCAATGGTTAAAGCATGGTAAAATGTGAAAATCTGCCTAATTTATCCCAAGGGGAAGCGTAATACCACCACCCCCTCCAAGAGAGTAACATTAAGGGGTGAGTGGGTGGGGCGAGATTGTAATGCTCTACCTGACTTATAAAGACATGTGACCCGCCACCTAGATTAAGGGAGAAGAAAGGTTCCACCTAATTAAAGGGAAGAGGGACAACGCCCACTTGAATAACAGGAGAAGTATGTGCCATATCGTTTCCCACCTCAATTAAACAAAAGAGGTTCATAATGCCCCAGCAAACTTGTCAACAAAGCAAGGGGAAGCAACAAACACCCCACACAAGGTACATTGCCACACCATAGCCACAGGTTAGAAGTTCAACAGTAACGAAATCAACAATTCCAAAACAAGAAGATATTCACAACTTCTAGATCCTAGTTTCCAAATCATGAGGTGACATTTATTGAAACTAGAAGATAGGCTACATGCAACAAACATAGAAAGAGGAGAAGTGAATTTCCAAAGGGGGAATACTCTCATACATTGACATTATGGTAGCTGTGTGGGGCCCCTTGTGAAATGTGAGTACCATGCAATCTGTCCATTAGATGCGCCAACCCATGTTAGGCCTGTATCTTAAAAATCAGATTGATCCATAACTCAAGTGGGTGACACCAAAGGGAACAATGGGGGAAATTGGGGAGGATAACACCCACCATAAAAACTTCTGGATGGAATGTGGGTTCCACTGTGCTATGTATATGCCATCCAACCCAGTCATCAAGAGAACACGACCTTAAGAGACAGACCAAACATCAGGCCTTTACAAAAACACAGGTGGGCCAAACCACGTGGCTAGGTGTGATTGTACATTATTCCCTGTGGAGGGTCCTACCTAAGTTTTGGATAAGCTTTTTTTATGTCCAGTGAACATGAAGATTAGTAACCAATTTGTGGTTTGGATTTCATGTTCACATAATGGGTACACCCACGCACCTCAGACATTTGGTAATTACCATATGTTTCAATGTATGAAATTCTTTGCAGGCATGGGAGAAGGGCGCGAAGGCAGTTTCTGGAGGACGTTAGGATGTGGTAAATGGTTGTAAATTACCTAAATTCCCTCAGTGTTGGTTTAAAACCCTTCCCATCTCCTTGGATAAAAGTATGGTTTACACCACTTGATAAACTAGCCTTGTATCAACCTTTCGACATAAATAGTATCGATATAACCAGCAAGAAAAAAAAGAAAGTAAAATCATTCATAATTCAATAATATGAAACAGTTGCATGCCTAGGCATCCAAAACAAAGGAGACATAGGGTTCAGCACATCAGAAAATATGCTTGTTTTTGCAGGATTTCATGCATGTGGAGCCCATTGTTCAATGATCCAGATTGTTGACGGCCCCACCTGGGATGGGGGTTGCTCCAAAAATTACCCTCATACGAAGATCATAAAACTTAGATCAATGGCCTAAAATAACATGACAAGTCGAAAAAATATAGCAAGCATCCACATTCATTGTAAAATTTCCAATGATCAAAGGGATCAGATCTAATTTGGGGTATCCACCATCTTCTTTTTTTCTTTTTCTTTTTTCTTCTTCTTCTTCGTCTTCTTCTTCTTCTTCTTCTTCTTCTTTTTTAGAAAGAGAGAGAGAGAGAGAGAGAGAGAGAGACTTATTTTAAAAGAAAAGAGAATTAAAAAAAATAAATAAATAATAATAAATAAATAAAGACAAATCAAGGATGAGGGAACAAGTTCTCAACACAATAGAAAAATGAGGCCACCCTCCCTTGGCCAATTCATCAACCACAATATACCGAAATGGTCAAATGAAGCCTTTAGCCTTGAAGCAATTTGGTGAATTACATTAAATGAGTGAGTTGAATTTGAAAAGGCTTACGATCATGTTGACGTTAGTGCATTGATTTGTGCACCTTGTTTGTCAATCACGTGAGTCCATGTGTCATGTAATCGGGTAAATGAGATGCCTTAGTGACCTTAACCCTTGACCCAAAACAACCCTTAAAGCTCTAGATGATTCCTAACCTTATATGTAAACCTTGTTGATCATCCCTTAGCCTTAGGTGCTTAATTAGAACATGATAAAAAGGCTAAAAGAGGTACATAGCTACTATAAACATACATGCCCAAAACAGCAGTTTTCGAGTGGACTTTGATCCCATCAATAGTCTGTCGATGGGTTTCGATGCCATTGAAGATCCGATCGAAGAAACAGTCCAACAACTCAACAGATATATTCCTGAATTTTCTCTATAAGATCGACAGTATGTTCGATCCCATCGAATGGTCTTTCGATCCCATCAACATAGTCGTTTTATAGCCATTGGAACACGGTTTCTTATAAAAGGGCATTTTGATGGGTTTTTGGTGCAATAGAAGCTTAGGTGATTCCGTGATCATATCCCTTATCCCAAGCCTCTAAACCAATGAGTTCTCAGTCATCTTCCTTGAGATTAACACTCTAATGAGGATTTCAACCTCCACCTTGAAGATGTGCTTGAACTCTACCACTTTCTAAAGTTTAGACCCAACCTCTATAAGAATATCCTTATATAAATCCTCTAAAAGACTCATCTAGGCGAATCCCCTAGGATTACAACATTCCCACTTGTTGTAGGAGAATTCACCAACCTCCCATCACCTTGGTCACCTCAAATGAGCACTACATGCAAGGTGTTTGATCTTGGAGTTAAAGCCTTGGCAAGCACCGGCATCATGATCGGGAGAGCGAAGGGGAGATGATTAAAGCATGGGAGAGCATCGATCAAGCAACCCAAGATGGCGCATCAATGGTGCTCTATTCGATAAGCGTCAATGAGTGAGTCCATGTACACTCATTCCTTGTGTAGGATTGAGTGTAGAGTTTGAATTGCCAAATTCGACTAGGTTCTTGTATAGGACATTGGTTTTTGTGTAGGATATTAGTTCTTGTGTAGGACTTAAATCAAAGTCCATGAGTAGGCCACCGGACATGGGTGTGTGCGTGTTAGTCTCCGGCAGGAGTAAACATAAGTCCTTGGACTAGGACAGAGATTCGTGACAAGCCTATAGAAAACCACGTAAGTCTCTGAATGAGCCGATCCTTGTGTAGGATTGTTAAAGGTTAGAGGTGAACCTGATTTAAAACCTCCGATAGTGAAATTCAGTACATTCATGGGTTGAGTGCTTCCATCGGGAGTGGAATAGGAAAACCAAACCACTATACGTGCTTGTGTTTGGGATTGTCTTTGAGCACTTGTTTAACTATGCTTATGTGATGAATGTTTAATTATATGTATGTATGATTAGATGAATGCTAGGACATCCCACACACACATGTACTCTACCATTTATAGACTAGTTGCTTGAATGGTGTAGCATTTGTAGTCTATGTGAAGCCTTATTGTTACATTGCCTTACTTAGTTTAATTGCACATTAGTTTAAGTAAGCAATTGTGTGTTTAAAAGACAAATTTTATTCGGTCCTAATCACTCCCCCATTTGGGACATAGCCTTCATTCCATATCCTCGCCAAGCTTCCGTGCATAGCCTGTGGATCCTATTCCACCTGATTTCAGTTGAATGGTCCTTTTTTAGATAATATGCTCAATCGTGTGGGTTTTCAGGAAAAATGGAGAGCTTGGATTAGAACCTGTGTTTCCTCTTCAAAATTCTCTATGATTATAAGCGGATTCCCCTTTGGTTTCTTCAGAGCATCCCATGATCTAAGACAAGGTGATCTCTTGTCTCCCTTCCCCCTTGTTCTTGTTTTAGAAGCACTCAGTTGTACGCTTTTTATGGGACAAAAGGTGCAAGACAGAGAATTATCTGCAACGAATTTATCATCTCCAATACAATGATAATACCTTACTTTTTTGCAAAGCGATGGATTTCATGGTCAATTTCTTGAGTATGCCCATCTATTGGTTCCAAGTTATTTCAAGTCTGAAGATTAACATATCCAAAAGTCAATTCTTCGAGATCAATTTGTCGAGTGAGGATATAACCTCCCTGGCGGAGTCTTTTGGATGTGGAGTTGGTTCCCTTCCCTACAGCCTATTTGGGTCTCCCTCTTTGGCAAACTAGCCTTACCCTTGTAAGATAAAATCATCAAGAATATGGAAAGAAAACTTTCCCCCTGGAAAAGCAAGTTACTTTCCCTAGGGGATAAAATCACCCTCATTAAGGCATCCCTCTCCAACTTGCCCTAATATTACATGTCGTTGTTTCCTTGCCCTAAGTCAGTTATCACTTGTATTGACAAGCTTCGAAGAAATTTCTTGGGGCAAGGAGGTCTATACCCCCTATGCAGAGCGGGGGGGGGGGTTATAAGGCGCCTCGATCTGGTCAACGAGGCCCTTTTGGGAAATGGGTTTGGCGGTTTGGTTACAAGAGTTATAGTCTATGGAGATCAATCCTAGTGGCTAAGTATGGCCTTGCCCTGTCGAGGTGTCAAACTAAACCATCCTCCCTTTATCGCTCTTCCTTTAGAAAGGGATTGCTAAGTTCGCCCCAAATGTGTTCTCGAATCTAAGGTTTGCTCTAGGTAAAGAAGAGCGCATTAGATTTTGGAAGGACCCTTAGTGTGGTGATTCCTCTCTTAGGTCCACTTTCCCTACCTTATCGGCTGCCAGTTCTGTCGAAAACATATCGTTAGCTGAATGTTTTTCTTGGTAAGGGGAGGGTGGGATTTAGATTTTGTCGCTGAGGAGAAATCTCTTCGATGAGGAAGGTTTGGACCTAATGGCCTTCCTCTCTCGTTTGCAGGGCACGTACCCATTTCCGGGAGCATATGATTATCTGGTTTGGAGCCACGCTAGTTCGAGAGCCTTCTCTGGATCTTTCTGTGTTCTTCTTGCGGCATGTAGCTCCCGGTCACCTGTTGTCATTCGAGTGCCTTGTGGTCTTATGGGGCTCTCCTCAAAGTGGCAGCTTTTGCTAGCTGGTCAACAAGAATCAGGTTCTTACTATTGATAATCTAAGGAAAAGGGATTGATTCTTCCCAATGCTTGTCTCCTCTATCTCCAAGATGCCGAGTTCATCTACTACCACTTCCTCCATTGCTCTTATTCTTCGGAGATTTGGATCGAGTGTTAGAGCTGGTTGGTGTTTGTTGGGTAATGCCAGCCTCCGTCTATGGTTTCTTCTATTCTTGGCATGCAAGTGAGGCGGGCTTCTAGGCAGAAGAAAGTGGAGTGCATTCATCTCCTGTGCGAATACGTATCTGGTGATACCTGCTCTTGAGGTCAATCTTCGAAAAGATGGTGACACCCACCATCATGTCTAGCATATCGTCAAGACATGGTATGGGAAACCGATACTTGACCATGATCTTATTGATGGCTCTACTGTCCACAAACATGCGCCACGCAAGGTATTCAAAAACGGTTACATTTCGGCCGTAACGGCTGATACATAACGGTAACAGCCATGACCATTACACATTACAAGGTTGTAATGGTCACCCCCTCTTTTTTTTGCCCGTAACGGCCGTTACAATCCATGACGGCCGTTACAGTACTGTAACAACTGTTACAGGCCTAAAGAAAATAGGAAATTTTGAAAAAACTTACTTTTTTCTTTCTTTCTTTTCTTCTCCTTCTTCTCATTCTCCTTCTTCTTCTTCTTCTTCTTCTCCTCCTTCTTCTTCTTCACGGTCAGCTTGGCATGAGAGTTGTTCTTGAACTCATGGCCCTTCTTCTTCTTCTTCTTCTCTCTCTCTCTCTCCTTTCTCTCTTTTTTTTCGGTTTCCCTCTCTCTCTCTTCTTTTCATTTCATTCTTAAAAAACGAATGGTTTCAAATTTCATTTTTAAAATGTTTGGCGGACCTGCGGTGCAGGCTGCACAGTACACTTGCACTGTTTTGTTAAGTGAGCCACACCTTGATTTATGTGTAGTATATCCATGTCGTCCACTATAATGTTTATTTTCCATCGAACCTGTTCATAAGGTCACATAGACTTTGACCTTGATGAAGGGAGAACACAAATAATAGCTTGATCCAAAAAAAAAAAAATGTTTTAACAAATTTTTAATGGTGGGAATTAAATCCTTATTTTGTGGTTCACCTAAGTTTGGATCAGCCTCAGTTTTTGGACCATGCCCTAAAATAAGTTGGCAAAAAGGATGGACCACATGGATATACAACAAATGCATTGAGGTGGGCCCCACTTTTAAAGGGATACTCACTAGTGGCCAACTGAAGATTTAGATTTACTTGAATTTTTGGACCATGCCTTAAAATGAGTTGGCAAAACATATTGATGGCATTGATATACAAATACATCGAGGTGGCCCGCCTGGCCCACTAGTGGTCCACCTGAGATCTGGATTTACCTTATTGTTTTCCAATGCCCTTAAATGAGTTGCCAAAACGGATGGATGACATGGATATATAAAACATAATCGAGTGGACCCCAGTACATGGCCCTAAAAATTTATACATGACGTATATATCAACTCAAAATTAACCAATTAAATTTTGGGACCATTGTTGCTAAGTCACAATCCCAAAATTAAATACTCCTACATTTTTTACCATTAGTTTGCATACACTTGTTTTTTGAAATAGGACCATTTGATATTTTTCATTTTTCATTGTCCAATAAATGTCCACCAATCCATTAGTGGAATAAGTGCCAATAGATTGCATTAATTTGAGGCTAGTTTGGGGCATCAAATGGTCCCCAAACCAGCCTCGAATCGACAACACAATTTACCTCAATTTAATTTTAAATTTTCTCGGGTGTAAGGAGCGTTGGCACGATGCACAGATTCAAACTCTCCTAAATGAAATCCTTCCTAAGGAGCTCATCAACTTGCTTCCTCAACTCTGCATGCTCCGTAGGGTTCATTCGATAGTGAGGAAGGTTTGGTAGGGTCGCCTAAAGGACAAGATCAATGGCATGTTGGATGTCTTTCATGGGGGAAGCTCATCTGGTAGGTCCTCTAGGAATATATCATGAAACTCTTCCATAATTGGAATTACCTTAGGGTCCCTCTACACTAACCTTGGGTGTGACTTCTCTAGCCACTAAGGCATACACCATCGAATCTACCTCAGTCTCTCTCTCTCTCAAAATCCTTGGCGTTTATAGCATGGAGAGATTTATATTGGGATTTCCTCGTATCCCTTGGGTTACTTGACTTCCCCTCAGCTTTCTTCTCTACATTGCTTGTTGGTGGGAGAGGAACTAAAGTGATCTTATTGCCCCAATGCATGAATGAGCACGCATTCGAGCAGCCATATATCGTCACATCGCAATCAAATAACCAAGGTCGCCTCAAAATGATGTGTCTGACATTCATGGGCAAAACATCATACCGCAACGAGTCTGAATAGGATCCGAAATGAACAAGCATGAGACATTGTTGGGTGACAGGCAGGAAGATAAGTCAATCCGTTAAACTCTAAAAGGCTGAGGGTGAGGGTACCAATGGAGACCACATTTGTAAGTACCGATGGAGACCACATTTGTACAGCTACCACTATCGACAATCACCTTGCAATTCTTTTCTCCACATTTTGCATAGGTGTAAAAAATCTTAGTCCAACGCCAATCATCAGTCTCCTTAGCATTGGTCAGGGTACACCTGACTAATGCAAATGGTGTGGTCTCATCTTCCCCTCTACCTCCTTGTCACGAGCACCAGTGACATTGGGCTGATAAACTTCTTCTCCATTGTCGCCCTATTAGTCTCCCTCATTCTCACCTTCGCCAATCACTAGGGCCTTGTTTCTCTCTTTCGAGGGACACTGATGCGCATAATGACCCAACCCGTGGCAATTGAAGCACCGCATTGGCTCACCTTCCCTAGAGCTAGCACTTGCTATTCACTTTCCTTTAACATCTCTAGGGTTGGATTGGGAACCAACTTGGGGCTTGGATTGACTCCCTACATTAGACTTAAGTCCCTTGAAGAATAGTCGTAACACTTCAATCCCGAGAGTCAAATCGCCTCCCAACTGGTGCTTTGAGATAGTGCTCGATGTCTTGCACCACTTGGTACATGTGCCCCAAGGTGTCAATGTCACAAGAATAAAGTTCTCGTTGTATCTTGAATCAAAGGCCAATCCTAAATCTAGACAGTGTAATCATCATGTCCTCATCAATGTCACATCGCATCATGTATTCATCAAACTTGGCAATGTATTCTGACACACTCATGGACCCCTAGGGCAAGGCATGCCACTAGTCTAAGAGCCTTTGGCAGTAAGAGAGAGGGATATACTTTTCCTCAAGTACTTCTTTCCTCTCAACCCAGTGCGCCACCGAGGGTTCTCCACTCCTCTTAATCTAACATTCCATATTGGTCCAAAAAAGTTTGGCCTAGCCCACCAGCTTCATCTTGGCAAATCTCATTCGACGGGCATCAGATATATCATACTACTTAAAATAGTGGTCCATGTCTATCATCCAGTCAAGGAATGCCTTGGGATCTAAGTGACCATCAAAACTGGGAGCCTCAACTTTCACTCTTCATGCCTTGCACGTCTGGGTCATGATGGTGATGATGGTCCTGAAGTTGTGGTTGCACTTGTGCTTGACCACGACCAATGCCTTGACCACGATCACGTCCTCGCCTATCAACTTGATACCCAGCTTAAGATTGAACATCTTCCCCAGTGTCGAGGTTCGCCTGAAGGAAGGCCTCAAGTTGATTAACACGCGCATGGGTCGCGGTTAATTGAGTAGCGGTGGTCCTATTGTGCGCTTCAATGGCCATCAGACGGTGGTTGATAGTATTAAGGGCCTCAGCAATCTGCTCTAGATTTATAGTGGGATGCAAACGAAAACCACGTCCAAAACGAGTGGGCATACACAAGGAAACTCTAAAAGGGAAAACATAAATCCTAGGGTAACGTTATGACAAAGATTAAAACCAACTTAGATATCAAACTAGACACACTAGAGACACTAATTTGAAAATTCAGAAAGTCGTTAACCCTAAGTACTACGCCGAAATTCGGCAAGTTGGCAATCTGAGAGTACCAAGCTGAAAATTCAGCAAGAGTGTAATCTGAAAATTACAAACTGGAAATTCAGCAAGGTGACAACCTAAGATTACTACGCTGAAAATTCAGCAATGGGATATTCCAAACTAGGAATAAAATTCAGCAAGATGAACCCAGATTCTATATGCAATGCATGCACTAACAACCCTAGATGTAAATTCTACCCTAAATGTGACTCTTAACCTAAGTGCAACACAAAAATCCTATGCTAAACCTAGGTCTATGATACCAAATATGATGCAAGACCAATATATGAAGCCAAATAATGAGTGAGATCAATCAGAAAAATTAAATTAATTAATAAAAATCACAAATTATGTTAACATCACCACAAATCTCAAGATTCTAAGAAGAATTTTTATATAGTTCAAGACTAAGATGTCAAGCATCGTCCTACATAATCATTAAATACGGAAAACTAGGATCTAATGGATGTAGGGGCATCCAAATAGCATAGGGTTACGTCTAATTCAAGGAGAAAAACCTAATACTACCTAGGGTTTGTTAAATCAAGACAAGGGTAAGTCTAGGGTTAGAGAAATTTGGGGAAGAATGAAATTAGGGCTTAATTGTTCCAATTGGATGAGAAAATTTTGGGGATTTAGGGTCGTAATTAAAGGAATTAGGGTTTGGATGATTGAGTGTTTGGGAATTGAAGTGAATTAAGGGAATTAAGGTTTTAGGGTTTGGGAAATTTGGGAACTTAGGGTTAGGGTTAGGGTTTAGGTCTAGGATTAAGAGGGTTTTGATGGAGAATCTAAAGGAAAACAAAAGGGGAAGAGGGTGGCCATACGAACCAGCCCACGGGGTCCACACGTATGGTCGTACGCCGTACGGTCACACATGTGGGGCTTGGGCAGCTAGGGTTTGGTCCGCAGTAGAAGGGGTTGATGGGGAATGTCAAGGGAAAGCAAAGAAGGGGTTTCGGAAGGCTATTGGAGGTTTCGAACAAAAAGAAAATGAAATCTCGACAAAATACCTCAAATGGAGAAGGAAAAAATCAATGTTGATAGTTGGAAGCCTCACACTCCCGTGGTTGAAGAAGGGCATCGCACCGATCTTCGTTCCAAATTGCATGGAACAAGTCTTCACATCACATGAAGAAGAAATGAAGAAGCCTTTATTGTTTTTAGAGATGAGGTTACATGTGTGAGGCTTGGGCGGCTAGGGTTTGGTCTGTAGTGGAAGGGGTTGATGGATTGGGGAATGTCAAAGGAAAAGCAAAGAAGGGGTTTTGGAAGGCTATTGGAGGTTTGGAACAAGAAGAAGATGAAATCTCAACAAAATACCTCAAATGGAGAAGGAAAAAATCAATGGTTGATAGTTGGAAGACTTGCACTCTAAGAAAAACATATAAAGTCTTGTTTCATGTATTTTGACTCCTACTCTAAGAAAAACATACAAAACCCCTCAAATAGTCCAAAAAACACAACTCAAGCTGAAAATAACTCATAAAACAATCCTAAATATATATGATGTCCTCTAATGAAAGATGACCCACGATCAACGGCCCAATCATGTACTCCATGCGATCCGATGATCCAATCGTCGCGTCCATCGAATTTGACGGTTTGAATCACTCCCTCAAAATACCCATATACATGCAATATGGGGTCTTTAGCACGGATACTCCCCTGGCAACAGAGAGACCAAGGCTTGCCTCCTCCTCTAATACGTGCATAAAGGCATGCGTGAGGTGATGTCCTCATCACTTTGCCTTTTCTTTTGTTGTGTTCTTGTTTTTTATTTCTTTCTTGTGCTTTGTTTCCATTTATCTTGGCTTTGCTAAATAAAGTTCTTTATCTTTCAAAAAAAAAAAAAAGAAACAGGCCAAAGAACTCATTAGCAACCACAATCCTTCTCTCAATGTCACAGCATCTTCTTTCAGAGTATCACTCACTCCAATAGAGCCCGTTCCATTACATGGTGGGCCTACCAGATCAATGTTCCCAGATCACCTAATTATTGGCCCCACGGGTACAGATCATGCACATCAACAAAATATTTGTTTGTCCAGGCACAGGACACTATCCAATACAGGAACAAAAATAACCTTCATCAATCATTTATGATTCACATAGATTAAAATTACTGGCACGAGGTAAATCATTCCGGCCAACATTTATCAACTCTCTAATCATGAATCTGCAGTAGCAGAACATTCTTGCAGAATCAGGTTATAGCTTTTACATATACTCTAGCTAAGTTGCAAACTCTCTTAATTGATAAATCAAGTGTCGCCAAAACCATCTTAAGTCCTAATGTTGATAGAAACTAGCAACACAACCTCAGAAACTGACAAAATATTAACTCAACTACTTCAACAGTTCAATTACAACTGTATAAACTAAACATTGGCCAAATCCAATAAATGTATGATTTAATTGGCACCACCTCTATAACTCAAGAGTTGCAAATATGACATGTACAGAAATTTTGGCAGGGCAACTCATCAATTGGTTGACACACAACTGCAGTAGTCAAGTGTTTTGAATCTTGCTATCAGTGGACTTTTTCCTTCACTGTTATCAGTGGACTTTTTGAATCTTGCTATCAGTGGACTTTTTCCTTCACTGCTACTCCAATTTTTTTACTGAACAATTGAATCTCCAATTGGGACAGTTTTTCTGATGTACCTCATCCAATGTGTGGCCTGCTGATTGGAAGGTCCGGATCAATCACCATGTGCAGTAGTCAACAGTTTGTCAGGTTGGTACCACTAATTATCAATAGGTCAGTACCATTTATTGAATGGAATCTGACATTCACCAACTCAAAAATCAAACTAAAAGGAAGCTGTTTACATCATCATAGAACAATGAACAAGGAAATTGACGACTGAAATTGTTTACAGCCCTGTTTTGGTGTTACTGCTTCTTGCAGCTGATGCGTGTTCCAAATCTCCTTCACGAGAACTTCAAGGACGACTTGGGAGTTATCCACATGTGGATTTGGGGGTAGAGTCAGACCTTTCCAGATGCAAATACGAAAGAATCTCCAAATCACCATGTCAAATCTGATCCAGTGGCGATTTGAGGTAGATCCAAACAGTAATTTATTGACATAAACGTGCTGCCTGTTTTAATTTGCACATCTGCACGTTGACAAATAGAGGCAGGACAGGATAGGTTAAGGCATGCCTGAGTCCAGCCCAGCCCATGAGCTAGGAGTCATGGACAGGCTGGGCCCACCACCCAAATACTGAACCAACCCAGGTCCACTCCAATCCATTCCCTACCCAATATTGTGGAGATATTAAGGGTGCGTTTGGGAGTTTCATAACTTTCAGGCGGACTACATTCCGACTCACATGAATGTTGAATTAGGGACAGAAATTGCACGTTACCAGATGAGCTTTAAAGAAAACCCCAACAGAAACACGCTTGTTGCTTTATGTTTATCTAAATCTATTGGAATCACCATGGAGACCAAATTCAATGCCAATCTGGGAATGTCCAAAAAAAAAAAAAAATGCCTATGCGCTGTTTGGTTCCCACTTAAAATGAGTTAATCTCTTCTTTTTTTTTCTTTTTTCTTTTTTAAGTTGATTATGTATTAGAGATCTTGGAAATGATTAAAAATAATATTGATAAACCATAATTAATATAAACTATGATCTCTAATACACAATTAATGTTAACTAAAATGATACTAAACCATTTGTTAGTGGAAACAAAACAGGGCCTGAGGGTGAGTTTGGGGATGCCCCGAATCTCAGGAAAACTGAATATTCTAGCAGAATGGGCAGCCATCCATTCAACTGAACCTTTTGGGCAGCTGAGAGAACCAGAACTGCATTCCCCTGGATGCAATTTTTCTACCTTTGTTGTCTGGCCTGAATCAATATCCTTAGGGACACCCCAACATTATCCCAAAACAATCAAGCAAAATTGGGAAAAAAAAAAAATCCGCAATTTTCAATTTCAGCTGAAGATTTCACCACCCGTTTTTATCCAGTAAAATACCGATTGGTCACAAAAAAAACCCTCCAATTAAAGTAATTTCAAGAAACGCTAATTTAAATAAAATGTATATAAAACCACCGCTTGGAAGCTGAAAATATCAAAACAAAACAGATTGGCGGCGGCAACGAAAGATGAAGGCCCATGAATTTACCAGATCGCTGTTATTCCGCTCGAAATCGAGGATCTTGATCGCGACAACCTCATCGAATGGGACGCAAAGTGCACAGTAAACAGACGCACTGACGCCCTGGCCCACCTCCTCCAGCAGCATATATTCCTCCGCCCTGATCGGAAACTTCTTCCTCTCCACAGCAGCTTCCCGCCGATCTCCCGCACTGTGACACTGCGCATCTCAAAATTCGGCTTCTTCATGGAAGACGATCCCTCGGGATTAAGCTTCCTCATTGAGAAAGATGCCGACGCAGCGAGTTCCGAATGATTCCGCATTCTCCCAATGAAAGGATCGGAAATGGATCGATTAAAGAAGCAAATCAGGCAGAAACTGGGACGAAAATCGAAGTAAAAGAGGAAGAAGATGAGATTTTTTTACAAGATATGAGATATTATCCATAAACCGATTGGATTTGGATGGAGTTTTTGAGTTTCTAGGGCTCTGTTTTGTGGGCGTGAATGGCGGAAAACAGAGAGAAAGAGAAGGGTTTTGATTTCTTCTCGTGAATGAGAGAGGGAGAGCCCGCGCCTCTCGTATCGGAGGAGGACGAGAAACAACCATTTGTATGGCAAAAGCGCGCCACATGTGGAGATAGAGCCAATGACAGTTGAGAAGCTGTGAGGGAGCTACTCGCGTGTACGATGAAGATTCGAAAATCCTACTCGCATGCGGGGATGAGTTATGTTAGAGTTTTGCTTTAATACAACCCGATGTATTGTAGTACGACATATGGGGACTGTTACATTTGAATATGGATATATTCCAATGATCCAAACCGTTCATATGACGATTCTGACTTTGGAAATCAACCATAAAGGCTTTAGTGATTTTTTTCTTTTGCTTTGAATACGAACGGTCATCATAACCTTTCTATAATCAACAGTTTAAAATATTACTATCAAATAAGCGGTTTGGGTCGTTGATGATAGACTAAATCCAGCGGCTGGATTCCGGACATATCTTTTCACCATACATCGGGATGTATCAGCGCAAACCTCACTTCTACTGCGTTTTACGCAGCTCACCCGAGCTTGTGGGACCGACCATGCTAGGTATGTAAAATCCACTCCGTTCATAAGGTTCTGTCCTCAATTCCATTACATGTGGCAAAAAAAGGGCAAGATCCACACTCAGCTGGGCCACACCACAGGGAACAATGGTGTTGTAATGCCACCCATAGATTTATGTGGTGATCTTTCATCAAACCCGCTAATCACCTAATGGACGGAGTGGATTTCATATGAAATACGTTGGTTTCCACACAGCTTTGATGGCTCACGTATATGGATAAAACCGGAGAAAAGTCAATTCTGCTGGCAAACGAACAGCAGAGGCAATCTCTTTCCAGGGCTTATATGATACTTAGGCTGTATAAAACACTTCATATGCAGGCACTCTGAAAATGTATACGTGGCATATATTAAATCACAAAATAATAATAATAATAATAATAACAATTGAATTGTGCATCCCACTGCAAAATAATAATAATAATAATAACAATAAAAAGATTAGATTGGTTGAACCATCCTAACCATTGATTTGTGGACACTTGTTTGTGAAAACAGGAACGTTGGATGTTTTTATTTCCACCGTCCAATAAATTTCCACCAATCCAATAGTCGAATAATCAAATAAACTTACTTTTGGCTTATGATACATTTACTCTTTGTATCATAATCTGGATGGTTTACTTTGTCTATTTAAATGCCAATTTGTTGATTTTTTAAGTGACTGTGTATCATCCATCACACTCTGCTACAGTATTAGAGTTTTTCTCTTCAGCGTCTTTGCTTGGCGGCTGGTGAACTCTGTTACACACCCGGCGTACGATATACAAAAGCCAGACACGTGTTCTGCACGTGTCCGGAGAGTTACTTGCTGACTGTAAAGTAGCAACAGCATGCACCTCTTTAGTTCGGGAAGCACGTGTACGGCAAGCAAGAGCCGGAGTATAAATGCAAAGAGAGTTCGTTTTGCATCCGCTGCGACACGGCATCCAGCGTGCGTTGCCACGCCATATTCTTAGATGGTCCGTTGATCTGAACCGTTCATATTCTTTTCACAGTTAGAGAAAAAGATAATTTCGAGCCGCTGATAATTTTCGAACTGCTTTAATTCATTTACCGAAAGTGATGGTTACAATCATCCATTCATCGTAAATTTCCTAAATTGGACTTTACAGAATAGATTCCAAAATGTAGACGGTTCCGATCATTGGATTAGTTTATGGGGCCCAGTGGGTGGCGACCCACGCCCAAGTAGCTACATACGCAAAACAAATTCGTCACGTGCAGCCAGGAACGGAGCGGATTAGGTGCGGCCCTGAAGTGGAGCCCATCTTTATAAATTTTTATCATATCCACACCGTCCATACGTTTTTAAAGATTCTTTTAGATCTTGAGGCCAAAAATAAAGTTTATTAAAATCTCAGGTTGACCACAATATAGAAAACAGTGGTGATTGACCATTAAAAACTTCTTATGGGCCACATAATTTCTAGATTCAGTTTATATTTTTTTTTTTTTCCTTTCTTCATCCTGGTATTTTTGACTTTATCAACATATTGCGGTGGCCCTAGGAATTTTTTTAAATGGTGAGCGTTCAATCACCACTGTTTCCTGTGGTGTAGTCCATTCGATATTAATATCTACTTAATTTTTGAGATCCAGCCTAAAATTATCTGTAAAAATGTATGGACGGCATGGATATATTACACATACATCGAGTTGGGGCCACGGTTAGGATCGCACCGTCTTAGGTGAGCCGGGGCGCACCTAATCCGCTCCCGAAGGGAACGGGACGGGCTGCCTTGTTGCGAAGCAATATCCTTTCCCGCCATCGTGCCACCTGCGGAGGAAATCTGGGATGCGGATTACTTTGAGACCCGATCACTGTGGGGCCCACCGTGACGTATGTGTTTTATCCACGCCGTCCATCCGTTATTTTCATATCATTTAAGGGCATGATACCAAAAATGAGGCAGATCTACCGATCATGTGGACCACACCACAGGAAACAGTGGAGATAATGACACCCACCGTTAAAACCTTCCTAGGACCCACCATGATGTTTATTTGCCTGCAGCATGTTAATAGTATCACACGGACCTGGACAAAGGAAAAACACAGATATCAGCTAACTCATACGGACATGAAGTTTTGAACGGTAGGCATTCAACAAAACGGATGGACGGCGTGGATAAAACGACATACATCACGGTGGGCCCCACCATGGCGACCGCTTCTCCAGGCAATCAGCGTCTGGAAATCCTAGCCATGCAAACAGTGGGACTGACCACGAAGATCATCTGGCGTAAAAATAGGCTGCTCGGCTCATCTGGTGGGCCGCACGTAAACGTTCAATGCGGACCGTTTGCCATCTATTAATTCCTTCTCTTTTTTCTTATTTCTGTCCACCGCCTGTTGCGCTCAATTATTTGATTTTGCGGTTAGATGGTATACACATCAAACCGTACCTAGCTTCGGTGGATCCGTGACTGTGGGGCCCACCGTGATGTGTGTGCCTTACATCCACGCTGTCCATTTTCACATCGATCTCAAAAATGAAGTAGATCCAAATCTCAGGTGGGCCATACCATAGGAAACCATGGTATTTGCCATTAAAAACTTCTTGTGGGCCACAAAAGTTTTGGATGAAGCTGATATTTGTATGATCCCATCATCAATGTCCTTGTGACAGTATCAACGGGTTGGATGGCAAGTAAACATTCCGATTGCCACAAAGAAGCTTTTAATGGTAAGTATTCAATCATAATTGATTACTCTTACGCGGTTCGTCTAAGATTTTTACCTGCTTCACTTTTTGGACCATGAACGGAATGGATTCAATACTGATACATCACGGTGGGCCCCACAGTCAGGGATCCACCAAACCCACGTCCCATCAAACCTGCCAGATAAGTAACTTGGACTTCACACAAACTGCCCCTTTTGCACTGTAAACTAGTAGGCCAGGCTATATATATATATATATATATATATATATATATATATATATATATATATATATATATATATATATATATATTCCGAAATTAAGATGGGAAACATTTTTTTCTTTTTCTTTTTTGAATTTTATAAAGTAGTACCTGATTTTTGTAGAATCTTTTTTAATGTTTTTATAAAACTATCTCACTAAGCTAAATAAGTTTCACTAAGCTACAAATTTTTTTATTTTTTTTCAAACACTTACTCATGCCGTGTGGCTACTTGAACCTATGATCTAGTGTTGAAACCAGCAATATAGGTGAGACATTAACCCTCTGGCCTACTTCGATGTATGAGTAGTGATATGGGTGAGACCCTAACTGTATGACCTACCTTGATATATGCATTGTATACCTATATTGTTTATATCTCTTTTCAGCTTCTTTTTTTGGCCATGTTCTTAAAATTAATGCAGATACAAATTTCAGATGGACGAATGGCCAATGTAGTGATAGGGCAACAAGAAGTCCTACAATGTAGTCACTTTAATATTACTTGGCACGGCCATCGCACACTAGAAATTTATGGGGGTTACTTTCTCGAATTGAGAGATTTGGTTAATTAAATCTGGCCAAATCACATCCCAAGATAGAAATAGTAGGTCCCTTGTTGGCCCCCGTAAGAATTCACAATTCCTGATGGGAGTACCCAACTACGTACATTCACTTTTAACGGCTCATGCGTGGACCTCTTAGAAAGCCAATGGACCAAATCAATCAATGACATAACCAATACACATATTCAAGTTTAAAATTTGACTATCTTTCATGCTACATCAAGTCCCGATGTTATGATCATCTAGTCCAAACCAATGAATTGATCTTGATCCTACAAATGAGAGTGTCCAAAGGTTACAACCAGGATTCTGTATCCATGCTCACTCACCCACATATGCCGTTATCCATCTTTAAGCATCCCACATGTACATATGTGCCAATGTGTCACATGTGACCAAGTAACACAAGTTGCTCACAATCTATCTTCAATGCATACATTTGTCACCTTTCGTCTTTGAGTAAAAATTTCATGATTTTTCTATTTTTTTTATTACAATTGATGTTAAAATAAAATGATTTTTTTAAAAAAAATTATATATTGAAAAATAATAAAGAGAAATGACTTCTCCATTTTCACTAATTTCTAAAAATGACATTTCTGACACCATTTTCCTCAAAGTTTTCCACAAGCTTTAATATTTTTTACGAGAAAAAAGGTAGATTCATCATTTACAAAAATGTCTCACTTAATCTAACTTAAATATTTTCCTTTATAATGGAATGTGTTCTTCTTCTTTTTTTCGAAATTGTAAGTTAAAACCATTGCATCAAAGGTAATTTCTTTTTCTTTTTTTTGTTTCCTTAAAATTTGTATTTTTTTACTGCTCATTTGAGCATGTCAGGTCCAGCGACACAAACTATGACATATGGTAGTAAAATCTCAACAAAAAACAAACAAATTATCTTTTTCACTATTCTAATAATCAGATGAGGTCAGAATACAAAAAGTCATAAGTAACACAAAAAGGGTAAGCCCAACTCGCTCCTATCATGAGACACGTATCACATATTTTACTCATGTGATAGAATGAGCTACTCACCTTGGTGGCCTTATAGCTGATAAGAGTAATGACGGAAATACGATCATAGCAAATGACAGATTCAATCAATGTACTATAGCATCATGCATTGTTGTTATGCAGTTCATCGATTTTCATAACGCACAATGCATGTTCAAGCAGAAGAAAGAATAACAATTGGCTACATGTGCCAACTTATAGAGAACTCTCACTCATGAAGTGGATTGAAAACGTCCATACGACCAATGGCCAATGTACAGTAAACAACTGATACACATGGCATTACGTGATAAGCCACAATTGTTTACTGGCCCAAACAGTTATTTACACATCAAGAAACATGGGCAGTGGCTACAAAGATTGCTCTCCATCAACCGCTCATAAATTTTCTAAATATGAGGAAGGTCAAAGAGCTCTAAGCCCTTGCCCACCCAACCCAACCCAACCCAACCCAACCCAACTCCACACTACAATGATGTCTATCTTATTTCAGCTCTTAGCTTGGCTCTTAGTGTAATTTAGTCTATGTACGTTGCTACATTGGACTGACTTTAGCTTAAATATAGTGTAACCCAGTATATCTATGTTGGACAAACTTTAGTTTAGTTTTAGTGTAATTCCATTCATCAACATCCAAGTCACTAGATTAAGGACAACCTTAACTTTAGAAATTTGCTATCTATGCCACGGTTGCTAGATTGTTGAAAAATTCTCTTTAATTTGTAAGTGTTTATATTTGATAAATATTTATTTTTTTAAAATTTATTTTCATGTTAAATTGTTAATTGATTGATTTTTACTATCACAGTGAGAAAAATTCATTTTAACTGGAAAGAAAAAAAAAAAAAAAAAAAACATTAGAATGATAAACATTTCCCTTCACGAATTGTTAATTGTTTTATCTTTATTGCTGGTGACTAAAAAAAACATTAGAATGATAAACATTAGGTTCTCAGTCTCTCAGTCTCTCAGTCCATTTCAATGCTTGAGGTCGAATCCATTCAGTTCAAATATTGAGCTCTAGACTTGCATTGCAAGCACATATCATACAACCTTGTTTCAAGCCAAACAAGGGAAAGTATATACAAATATTTTTCTTTTGTAATGTTGCCGGGTGCAACTGTGGTGTAAATACAAAATTCCTAGCCTGCACCCTATCTAAACAAGCCCCAAGTGTGATATTCCGGTTATGGCCATCCAAAGTGGCCCCCACACACATAAGTGATCAACATGGGCTCACATGCACGGCCAACATTGTTGGAGCACTTTGGATGGACAGATTCATGTGGATGAGATCCACATTTCAGGCCCTTCACCCAAACTACACACTGATGCAAAGCTCAGGTAGGCCCACCATAGGAAATAAAGTAAAGTCTACCTAAAATCTTTAAATTCACTCACGTGGTGTGGTCTACCTGATATTCATAATAGCGTGATTTTTGGAGGGTACCTTTGTCTTGGCCGAAAAGAGTCATGTGGATGGATTGGATTGGATTGGATATATACTTACCCGGTAACTCAATTCGACTCGACACAAAACGCGATCCGGTTAGACTCGACTCGATCTGAAACCCAACTCAACCTGACTCTCTAACCATACCCCGTCCCGATCCCAACCTCTCTCTCTCCCTCCCTCATCCTCCTCCTCTTCCAAGCCCAGCAACCACCCACCACCATTACCTCCTCCTCCTCCTCTCTCCCCTCTCTACTCCCTCCCTCCCTCATCCTCCTCCTCTTCCTCTTCCAAGCCCGACAACCACACCCACCACCATCACCCTCCTCCTCCTCCTCCTCCAACTCCCTCTCCTCTCCACTCCCTCCCTCCCTCATCTCTCAATCCGACTCGGTGCCAACTCGACCCGACTGAGTACTTCTGACCAGATCGGACTCGGTCCGGATCAGTCCATGTCAGACCAAACTCGGATCGAGTCAGGCATGCTGAACTCGGTATCAAGTCGGATCGAGTTCAGGTCAGGTCTATTTCAAAACTGGATCGAGTCAAGTCAGCCCCAACTCGGTCCGACTCGACTCGATGCCCAGTTCTATATGTGTTCTATACCCATGCCGTTAGAGCTGGTCACGGAACAACTCGACTCATTCAAACCCAACTCGATCCGAACTGAGTGGGTGACTCGATCCTTCATCCGATCTGAACAAAAACTAAGTCGAGTTCAGGTCACCCAGTAACTCGACTCAACCTAAAATCCAACTTGGTACTAACTCGACTCGATCTGAAACTCGCTCATGTGTGTGTCTTTATATGTATGTATATATAAAGAGAGAGGAATGCTCACCGGCGCACCTTCTTACCTGAGCACCTATGCGCACCTTTGCACACGTGTCATGGGCACAAAATTTGAACCGTCCACGTGATGCGGCACCCCTTAAAACCTCACATGCCAAACTTTCAACCTAATACAAAACTCTAGTGGGCCATGGCAAAAGGAAACAATTTCCTCTCTTGATCTGCATTTCTCTTTGCTATGGCCCACTAGAGTTTTGGATTAGGCTAAAAGTTGGGCTTTTAAGGTTTCAAGGGATGTCGCATCACGTGGATCATTCAGATTATGTGCCCATAACACTGTGCAAAGGTGCGCAGCAGAGCAAGTGAGCATTCCTCTGTGTGTGTGTGTGTGTGTGTGTGTGTAAACTCATATATGACGTTCCATATCTGAGATGTCATGTAACTGATGGAGAGGCTGCAATTCTGGCAAGTGCACTTAGGCTTTGAGTTGTGATTTCAGCCCGTGGATACCTGTTGCACCCAACCCAACTCAGTGCCGACTCAACCCAACTCGGTATTCGTGAACGGGTCGGACTTGGTCCGGATTAGTTCAAGCCAGACTCGGACTTGGATCGGGTCAAGCGTGCTGGATTCAGTACCGAGTCGGGTCGAGTTCGGGTCAACTATATTTCAAAACCGGATCGGGTCAGGTCAACCCTAACTCGGTCCAACTCGACTCAATGCCCAGCTCTACACACCATCTATCTATTTTATCATATCATTTTACGGTATGAGACAAAAAATGAAGCAAATCCAAACATCAAGTGGACCATATGATAGGAAATAGTGGTAATCGAATGCCCCACCATTATAAACATCTTAGGGCTATGTTTCCATAATGTTTATTTGACATCCAACCTGTTGATAAGGTTACACAAACCTAGATGAAGAGGAAAAACAACTTGATCTAAAACTTTTGTGGCCCATGGGAAGTTTTTAGTAGTTAATGATAGACTCACATGGGTTTCAATACAGAAGTCATGGGTTCAAGTACTCATCGTGGTGAGTGTGGCTGACAAAGCGTGTAAAAAGAAAACACCATTAATTCCTTTGGTATTGTCTCAATAAAGTTTGGATCTGCTTTATTCTGGGGATCCATACATCAAGGTGGGCCCCATGGTAAGGGCTGCACCGCCTTGGGTGAGGTCGACGCTGCACCTAATATGCTCCCCATAAGGTTAGTGGGTGTTACCTTGACCATGGGGCCCACCTTGATGAATATGGTGTATATCCACGTCGTCCATCTATTTTTCCATTTCATTTTAGGAGACGTTCCCTAAACTTAGCAGATACATATCTCAAGTGGACCATACCATAGAAAACAGTGGAAAAAATAACATTCACCATTAAAACCTTCCTAGGGCCCACTATGATGTTTATTTGCCATCCAACTTGTTCATAAGGTCACATTGACCTGGATGAAGCGAAAATACAGATATCAACTTGATCCCACTTTCTTGTGGCCCACAAAAAAAGTCTTTAAGGGTCAATCATCACCGTTTCCAGTGGTTTGGTTGTTGGATCTACATAAGTTTTGGGATCACGACCTATATTGAATTGGAAAAATGGATGGATGACGTGGATATTAAAAAAAAAAATCCATCAAGGTGGGCTCCACATGGTCAGTGCAACACCCAGTAACGTGTTACCCGGGTAACATCTTTAGCATCTGAGTAGTGGACCAATGTTGGGTGGTCATCAATGGTTCATAACATTTGTAAAACGTTTCTGACCATTGGCACTAAATTTCCAGCGTTTCATATCGTTGGATCAAACGATCTGACTGTTGGATCATCAAAGCTCATCTGTTTTTGGATCATTTTGACTATCAAGGCTACTAACCTTTCTCAAAACGACCGATGGTTTTGGATCCATAGATTCGACCGTTTCCAGTAGCCTATGAAACACAGGCTCATCTCACACCTCTCGCACTGTGATCGCACTGTCTCGCAGCAGTTTGCATAATGTCGCGAGGGAGCGACCACTTTGTGACACGATGGGCAAGTGCGAAGTGCGCCATCTAGCGCCACTACAAACACGCTACCCACGCCCGTGCCCATACCGAAGCTTGAGCGTGCGCATGCATGCGTGTGTTCCATTGCTACGTACTATAACACGCAAACCGAGCATCTCATCCTCCAATTTTCCATGTAAGAATATTGTCCACTCAACCACTTGCAAACTATAACTTTTCTTTCACTCTTTCAATGTAGGACTAAAGAAAACACAACTTTTCATTTGAAAATTTCAAAATCATTTTTGGAGAGAAAACGAAATTTTCAAAAATATTTTATTTTTAAAACAAAAATTTCAACAATCCCCCATTTGAATTTTAAAATAAACAGTAAAAAATTTTGCCATAAATAAAAGACAGCTCTTATGCAGAGAGAAATATCTCTCACGATTTGAATATTTTAAAGTTTTATCGAAATTCCTGATAGCCACAGCTTTGAATTAGTTATTCCCAAATGATACAACCGAAGATACCACACACATAATATCATGTGTTATGTGAGTTCCTTTACATTACTTACTTAGCACTTTTAATGGCCTTGTGTTTGTCCTGTTTAAGGAATAATCCTGAGAGAGCTCTAACTTTCATGAGAAGTGGCACCACTTCTACGTTCATATAAGTGAAATCATTCCAATGTTTCCGTTACTTAAAAAACTTATCTTATTAATTGTATTTCATTAAGAGTTATAAGACTCAACCCTCTAAATGTAATGGCCAGCACTCTTCATCTTGGATGATGTTATTTCTAAATGTAGTGCTGGAGCTTTCCACATATCAGTGATTTGTTTTTATCCATTAAACGATTGAGTTTCTATCACTAGTGGAACTTTGATTGAAGAGTTTCAACCCCATTCATTATCCTTACTACCTCTCTTATTAGATATCTAGTAAAAGGATCGGCCAAATTATTATTTGACTTCACAAATGAGATCGCAATGATTCCATCGTAAATCAACTTCCTTATATAGTCATGTCTTAAACTTATGTGTCTGAATTTCCCATTATATGTACCATTATAAGCTCTCGTTAGAGTGTCTTCACTATCATAATGAAGTGAAATAGTCGGTATATGCTTCGCATATAATAGAATATCCCTTAACCACTTAGCTTCTTTGCCAGTTGTAGATAATGCTATGAACTCAGACTCCATTGTTGAGTGCGTTTGCAGGTTTGTTTCTTAGATCTCCAAGATACAGCAACACCTCCTAAGGTGAATATTCACCCTGTTGTGGACTTGTTGTCCCCTGCACTCGATATTTAACTTACATCGGTATATCCTTCCAACACGATTGAAAATTTTGAGTAGAATAGCTTTAGTTCTTTGGTTTCTTTTATATAACCTATAACTCCACTTATACCTTTCCAGTATTTTACAATATGATTATTAATAAACTTACTTAGTTTACTCACAGTGTATGCTATATCTAGTAATGTGCATTGCATAACATATATAAGATTAATTGCTTATAGCACTAACATACTCTAGTTGTGCAACTGTTCTTCCATTGTCTTCTTTTAATTTAATACTTGTATCAAATGGGGTTTTTACCTTTTTTATTTTAAGGTGATTGAATTTATTCAATATAAAGAGACTAACAAAATGCATAACCCCCACTATGCTTTTTAATTTTGATACCTAATATAGTATCCACTTATCCAAAATTCTTCATTTTGAAAACAGAAGAGAGAAACCTCTTTGTTTCTGTAACGTCTCGGAAAAATCCGTACAAAGACCCGAGTACCACCTCAAGCAGAAATCACTCAAGACCAAATCCTTTAGAAATTAGACGAAATTAACTAAGTGTTAAACTAGATTAGCTGTGAAATTAGCTTGAACCACTTTAAATACGAACTGCAAGACCCAAAACTTGTAGAATCATTAACACTACATTACTCTAAAATCTATGATCAATCTTTAAACAACCATACGGTTAGGACCGCCTTACTGGACTTAACAACTACCTCGGAAATCAACTCCAGATAGTATCCAGAAACGCACAACTTTAACCCAGAACGAAGTGTTTAAGAAACATGAATACCTTTAGAAAATGAACTCAGATTTAAGTAATTTGGGTCATTCACTTGTAGGCCAAATCTAAGGTTTCAGACCGTCAAAATCTGACCCAAATACACTCTTAAATCAAGAAAAATTTCATACACAAGTCCATGTACTCGTGGCCCTGATCGAGCGTCGATGACCGTTAAACCGAAACTACTTCGCCACGGTCGATCTACAAATCAAATCGGATCAAAAACTTAACTTGACTTAGATCTAATGTCAGGGGACCTATTCTGGACCGTACGTAAAAAAGGGGCTTCCGGATGTGCTCTGTTGGACCGAAATAGCCACTATTTGACTATAACCTAAGTATACCATGGCCCTGGGGCCATTCCCATCAGTTTTGGGCCTATATAAGGGCCTTACACCCTCTCTCTCCCTTACCATACGAATTTCAAACCCTAGGAGAGAGAAGAGAGAAAAAAAAAGTAATGAGAAGAGAGAGAGTGAGGGTTTGTTCCTGGGATTCAATCCCATTCACTCCACGGGCTGAATCAGCCTTTCTGAATCGCTATCCCGGCGATTTTGACTCCATTCTTGGGTGAAAAATCCTAACCCTAATGTATTTTAGATATTCAAATAGAGTAAATGGCGATGTAGCTAAACTATTTCATGTTATAGGTTGTCGTTGTGCCGTAAATGATGACTTAGCATTTAAACTGAGTTCGTTACAAGTTTACAGGCGAAAGGTGTGGACTATACATGTTTAGGTTATGGCTTTCAAGGCTTTCAATGTCAGTTAATGATTATAACTGACTTGAATGCTACCCCATGTGCTTAGTTACGATGTTTTCCGTATAATATATATGTGTATGTGTACTATATTGGAATAATGCATTCTATGTGTTTGTTGAAATGTTTGATTGAATATGGAATTATGATTTGTGCTTGACATGATTGATGCTTGACTATACATGATTGTTGTGCATGTGGCAACTCCTATGTGAAAGGATTTGCTATCATATGTGACTTAACTAACTTATTACATGTATGCAATATGTGTAATCTAAGTGTTTGATAAAATGCTTGAATGAGAAAATGTTGTATGTGATGTATTTAATGAGAGTGTTAAGATAGGATTCTCAACTCCCTCATCTATAGTTACAGTTTCCTTTATGTAATCTATTTTGCTACTACGTGATTTATGTGTGAAATGCCTATGCAGGATAACATGTGTAATATGTGTTGTGTCGAAATGCTTAAATGAAATTGATACTGAAATTGGTTGTCACATGTTGTTTTACTATCACTTATGAATGCCTGTTGGGTTGGATGTGATTGGGGCTACGATGTAGTCCAGGCAATCGGTAATGGTTTACGATCAGTGGCCGAACTGTTTAGCCACGATGGATACGTTTGTGGATTTCGAGTCGTACGCTGATTATCGACAGTGGTTAGGCCACAAGGAGTGCATATGCACTCTATGTCAACTAATTCGACGTACGTTAGTACTGGTCAAACTTGTCAAAATAATCCGATTGGCCCAATGTATGTTCACCTTATATGGACACTACTGTTTGGTACCCTATAAGGTACCAAACTCACCAGTGAAAAGCCTGTAACGCCCTGAAAATCGAGGGTCGTGTACGTACTCAACTCCCGAGTTATACATATATATATATACATGTCTAAAAGAATAAAGGGGTCGCACGTGGCGTCACCCAACAAAACCCCAAAAGAATGGTGAGTCCAAAATAAATATAGCTGAGCCCACGCTCAGCGATCCGATCCCACCTCTCCAGCTGGCAGGAAACCATCCATCATCTGGAAGTATGACAGCTCGTCCTCCTCCTCAAAGTTCGCCTCACCAGGCTCCTCCAGCCCTGGGTCACCTGCATCTATGGATGAGTCTGGTTAGTATTTTAAAACACCCTCCCAGAGTGGGAGTGAGTGATCAACTCAGTGTGAACTATTAATCTTAAGTTATAAGAGGCATCAATTTTAATATGAATTTAATGAAAAGCAGTCAATCATCAATACTTACAACTCTTATTTAAATGCATGCATGCGGGATGATATGATGCATGCCCTCGCCACAACGCTCCCTCGAGCGACTCCATCTAACGATCGCATATGACCACACTCCCTTAGAGCGACCTCGACTTCCGAGTCGCCACCCTAACTAATGCGATGCAATGCGATCGTGTTAACCGAGTTATTAGTTAAATTCATTCATCCAGCAAATTGGAGAATCTGATACACCCCACGTATCACTACCCTAAGCTAGTTGCGAGGTCAAGACCCCATCAACGCATGAGGCCGAGTCTTCGCGGTCCGTGATCCCATCGGGTTCCTCATCCCCGACTCCAAGCACATGAGGAGTGTCGAAAGGAAGGGATCGCTCGCGGTCACTACGGGGAGGCGTGGTACCCCAGCGTAAGCCGACAACTCGAACACAGTGTCCCATTCCACCATGCCCGGCTCACGAGACTGTGGATCCGTTACAGTCTAAGTATCAATGGGCCACAATCGTTGTAAGGTGTTCTAGGTTCCATACATAGATGAGCAAACAGGGTTGACATACGAGGTTGGTCAGTCAGTAGGCTAGACCGCACGAGTCAGGCGAGCTTGAGACGAATGACCTCGGGCACAAGAGACCCATGTAGTCGAACTATAGTCACCCGAACACTCCCACCCAATCCACGGGTCTAGCCTTAGCGTAGTCCTACCGATAGGACTACCATCTCTCGTCAGGTTCCTGACCAACCCAAGAGGGTGGAAAGAGATTTACAAACATGCCCACTACTCATGTTATCAACTAGCACATCAATATCATATCATCATGCATTTCAACCATATAAACGAATACTCTACCAAACAAGCAAAATTATTATCACGAAAACAAGTGCATATAAGTGTGTGGGTTGTGTGAGGAAGTCAAACACTTCCTCCATCTTGAGAAATCATGGGTACATGTATAAATAATCATACACACCATGAAGCACCGCATATGAGGGGAAAGAATCAATCAAACATGAGCATATTATCATCCATACATAATATCATGTGAAAGGCAAGATCTACATCAAATTTGAGAGCTAAGCATGCACATCCAAATAATTCCATCAACCATATAATCCCTAGGGTTTCTCTAGAATTTCAAATACAACATCCAAGCATTCGAAATCATTAAACTCGTACTAAAATTAGTGCTAGGCCACCTAAGAACAATAGTCTGTACCTGTGGATCGTTGGAGGTTCGAAAAACGTCCTAGGAAAGAGGGCTTTTGAATCGATCGGCCGGAATCCCTAAAACAAGCTCTTGCATGTTAGAATTTCAAGTCAATCTCTTCTTAATATATGAATTTTCAAGAATGAGAGGTGAGGGATCTTACCTAGACGACCTACGGACGATCGTTGAGGTTTTGGTGGAGAGTTTCTCCTTAGAGAAGAGGTAGGGAGTTCAAAGGGTTGATTCCTTTGGGCCCCACCTTAATATAGGGTCCACCCTAGCACCTTCACTCTCACAATCTACTCTCCTTTCTCTCTTGCTCTCCCTTTTTCTCTCTTTGATGGGTGTAGTAAAGAGGAAGTTATGAGATAAGGGGGGTTAGGGCTTTATTTCCTAGAGTTGGCCCCTTTGGCCCTAAGTTTCCATAATTTTCCAAAATAGCCTACTAGGGCTCTATTTGATGTTGAGGTGGCCCTATCACCCCTCCAGCCACCAAATTCAAGGTGTAGGTGTCTCATGGCCCGATGAGGGGCCATGAAAAATTTAAGATTAAATGGTTGAACAAATATGGGGTTTGAGCATAGGGTTTTGATCTTTAAACGGCCCTAGGAGGCCCATTTTGATTGATGGGGAATTTCTGGTAGCCCTCTGGCCATGAAATTTATAGGGTAGGTGCTCAATGGCCCGATGAGAGGCCACGCAAAATTTGGGAATTATCGGATGTGGGGTTTGGTCGTACGGGTCCGATTTGCGATCAACGATCACCGTTCCACAATCAGGTCCCAAATTTGGTGGACAGGTGTAGAAAAATATATTAAACCGTCACCGTAAATTTGGAAGAAATCTGACGGCTAGAACACCTGGTATCTCAGCTTCAAGTGCAAGTGCCAGATTCCAATTCTGGCATTGGTGGGGTGCATTCGGCTAATGTCAGATCCCAGTTCTGGGTGTCCACTGGGTTTGCAGTCCACGATGGACCACAAGCCCAGTGAGATCTATGATTTTCTAAACTTTTAGATTTTTCTGGCCCTCCTCGGTCGCTGGGCGGCCCACATGGGCTGTTGTTAAGTGTAAACAGGTCATCTAGCTTGGCAGGCCGGACTCGGCTCAGTCATGCCCAAACTGGTCTAGTCTAACGGGCTAAATCTAAGTTGATTAATTCGTGGTACCCCACCACGAGTGATTTAAACGAACGGTCCTGTGGCAAATCCTACGTGAACGCCCCAAGACACTGTGTTGGTTAGACGGGATGTTACAAAGCCCGTTTAACCTTGGTACCTCGATCCGCTAGGACTCATGAGCCGGGCATGGTGGTATGGGACACCATAGTCAAGCTGTCGACCTACACTGGGGCGACGAGCCTCCCCATAGTGACCAGTGAGCAATCCAAACTTGCGAGCCGAATATAGTGGTATGGGATACTATATTCGAGCTGTCGGCCTATGATCAGGTGACGAGCCCATAGTGACCTCGAGTATACACTAGGACTATATTAAGGCGACGAGCTTTTACATAGTAACCTCGAGTATAAACTAGGCCTGCGCTGATGGTGACGAGCCTCCCCGTAGTGACTTAGAACCTGTCTGTCGTATGTGATTAACCAGGATTGATGACCCTAGATGGATCATTGTTTGGGAAATGATATAAGGGAGGTACCTTAGCTTCTCAATCCTACTATATGAATATGCCTAATTAAGAACTTGGCTAATCATGCACATGCACCGCATTGCATGTGCCTTTGGCGTTGGAGTTGAGCACAGCGAGAGTGTTGCATGCCGCAATTGTGAGATGTTCTCGCAAGAGGGAGTGCAGGCGAGGGCATGCCTCATTATAACATATCATCCTTGCATTAATCAGAGTACTTGGGAATGCTTGTTGCATTGCTTTATCATTACTGCTTGACTGAATTGATAACATGTTAACCTTTTCTTTATAGTTCTACTGAGTTGATCACTCATTCCCACATTCTAGGACAGTGCTTTAAATACCAACCAGACCCTGTTGTAGTTGCAGGTGATGACGATGCTAAGGAAGCAAAGCCTGACTATTACGATGATGAGGAGTTCTCTTATTTGCAACTCTCGAGCGGGTCTATGTAGACCGGGAGTTGCGTCACCGGGGCTATAGGGATATGGATTTAAAGACATTACATTTTACCATTTTATATATTTTGGAACCAAACATGTAATTATATATCCTAGTAACGATCATACTCAGGAGACGTACAATTAGAGGTGGGCATTTTATACCCGATCCGCTGGATCCGACCCGATCAGACCCGATTCGAACAGAACCGACGGTCAAGATCGGGCAGGATCGGGTAGTAGAAACCAGATCCGAAATATTTTCGGATCATTGGATAGACCATGTTCCGACCCGACCCGACCCCGAATCCGACCCGATAGGATCCGACTCGAATGACTCCGACCCGACCCGTATATATATATATATATATATATATATATATATATATATATATATATATATTATGGGTGAAGGAAATCACAAATATCACTTGATCGAAACTTTCTGTTGTCACCAACAATTTTTTAATGGTATATGTTCAATTCACACTTGTTTTTAGTGGTGTGGTCCATTTGAGGTTTGGATATACTCCAATTTTGAGATAATGCCCTAATATTATCTTTCAAAAGAGATGGACGGAGTGGATAAAATGCATGAATGCCACTGGGCCCACTTGAGTTTACTTAGTACGTTAATCCATTTGCCCTTGTACCGTTGTACAAAGCTTCTTCAAGAAGCTAATACAAGCTTCTTCGAGAAGCTACCTACCGTCTACAAAGCTTCTTCAAAAAGTAACCCGTCGTCTGAGGGAGTTATTTTATCTACTTAGGAAAGTGTGTGGGGCCCGTTTTAAAATCTTTTTGGTTTATCCACACGTTCATCAATTTTTCAGATCATTATAGGACATTGTCTAAAAAATGAATAATATTAAAAGATCATCTCGACCACACCACAAATAGAATTAGAAAATGATTTTCGTCATTAAATAATCCGTGTGGTCTACTGGATAGTTAGATCTGTCTTATTTTTCGTCTCAAGCCTTAATACAAGGTTACAAAATGAATGGACGGTTTGGATATAACATATATCCCATGATTAAATCCACACAACTAACTATTATATATATATAATCAAAACTTTGCATGTATTTAAAAAGCAAACTTACGTCAGTTACGTGTCGTGTTAATATATAGTGAAAACATGAGTACGAAAGTGAAAAGCTCTTTCAGAGCTATGTAGGGCCCACCTTGATGTATATGTTTTATCTAAGCCGTTCATCCATTTTGTCATATCAATTTAGCCTTTGATAAAAAAAAAATGGCATATATTAAAGGTTGAAGTGGACCACATTATATAAAAAGTTAAATTAAATTTATACATGTCCGAATCGTATCCAACTGGATCCGACTCAGTTTTTCTGTCCGGGTTCGGGTAAGGTGAATCATGTATAGGATCTGTTTGATTCAGGTTACTCGGATTTGATTCCGGATCTAATCGGATTCGGGTCCAAGCACTGCTATTTCGGATCTGATCGGGTTAAACCCAATCCGTTCCGATCAGGACCGATGTCCACCTCTACGTACAATCACTTATATGCTTTATATACTTATCACAATCTTCCGCTTGTGTAAATTAACTGTCTCTGGGGTATGATATGTTGTTTTGGTAAAATCTCACTCATGTTTAATGCATTAATACGGACAACATTTAATCATCATTATCTATGTTGCATAAGTGATGCGTTGAAACTTGAGAGCTGAGCTTATGCTCGACCCCTGATTTTCAGGGCGTTACAGTTTCATCTACACCTTCCATTTTATTACTGATAATTAACATGTCGTCTACATATAAACATATGATTACAATATAATAATTACAAACTTTGAGTATATGCATTTATCAATAATGTTATATACAAAACTCTAAGATAGTACCTTAGAATCAAGCTTACCATGTCACTGTTTGGGTGCTCGTTTTACTCCATATAGAGACTTAATGAATTTACATACTTTTCTTTCATTTTCTGGTAGAACAAACCTTTCTGGTTGCTTCATATATACCTCATCATCGAGGTCACCATTCAAAAATGTTGTTTTCACGTCCATTTGATAGATATGAAAAATGATGTATGGATGTTAAAGCGAATAGAATCATAATCGATGTTATTCTATAAATTGGTGAATATATGTCAAAATAATCGATTCCTTATTTCTATCAGAAACCATTGGCAACTAAACTTGCTTTAAAAGTTTGTATTGTAAAATCAGTGTGATATTTCTTCTAAAATACCTACTTACACCCTATAGGCTCAGAACCTGGAGGCAGGTCTACCAGTTCTCATGTTCAGTTTGACACAATTGAATCAATTTCATTATTAATGGCAACTTTTCAAAAAGCAGAGTCTCTTGAAGACACGGCTTCACTAAAGGTTGTAGGTTTGTCTTTTACAATTAAAACCATATGAATTTTCCTAATGACATTCTCTCTATCACCCTCTATAAGATGAAAAGAGTGACGTTAAGAGTCTATTTGATCAGTATCAAGACTATTCTCTACTCTTGTTCTTTGACTGTAACGCCCTGAAAAATCGGGGGTCGTGTATGTACTCAACTCCTGAGTTCCCGGGGTCACTTATGACCGGTTTTCATTAATGTGCGTTTATTTTGGTTAATTGTGCAACTCTGAAATTTTCTGGAATATGAAGAATCACCACCACAAGTCTACTGAAATGAAAGAGACCAAAAGCAAATACATATATATACATGTCCAAAAGAATAAAGGGGTCGCACGTGGCGTCACCCAACAAAATCCCAAAAGAATGGTAAGTCCAAAATAAATAGAGCTGAGCCCACGCTTAACGATCCGATCCCGCCTCTCCAGCTGGCGAAAAACCATCCATCATCTGGAAGTATGACAGCTCGTCCTCCTCCTCGAAGTTCGCCTCACCAGGTTCCTCCAGCCCTGGGTCACTTGCATCTATGGATGAGTCTGGTTGGTGTTTTAAAACACCGTCCTAGAGTGGGAGTAAGTGATCAACTCAGTGTGAACTATTAATCTTAAGTTATAACAGGCATCAATTGCAATATGAATTTAATGAAAAGCAGTCAATCATCAACACCTAACACTCTTATTAAAATGCATGCATGCGGGATGATATAATGCATGCCCTCACCACAATGCTCCCTCAAGCGACTTCATCTAACGATCGCGTATGACCGCACTCCCTCGGAGCGACCTCAACTGCCGAGTCGCCACCCTAACTAATGCGATGCAATGCGATCGTGTTAACCAATTTATTAGTTAAGTCCATTCATCCAGCAGATTGGGGATTCTGATTCACCATACGTATCACTACCCTAAGCTGGTTGCGAGGCCAAGGCCCCATCAACGTGTGAGGCCGAGTCCCCACGGTTCGTGATCCCGTCGGGGTCCTCATCCCCGACTCCAAGCACATAAGGAGTGCCAAAGGGGAGGGATCGCTCGCGGTCACTATGGGAAGGCGCGGTACCCCAGCGTAGGCCGACAGCTCGGACACAGTGTCCCATTCCACCATGCCCGGCTCACGAGACTGTGGACCCGTTACAGTCTAGGTATCAATGGGCCACGATGGTGGTAAGGTGCTTCAGGTTCCATACATAGGTAAGCAAACAGGATTGACAAACAAGGTTGGTCAGACGGTAGGCTAGACCGCACGAGTCAGGCGAGCGTGAGACGAGTGACCTCGGGCACAAGGGACTCATGTATTCGAACTACAGCCACTCGAACACACCCGCCCAAACCCACGAATATAGCCCTAGCATAGTCCTACCGATGGGACTACCGTCTCTCATCATGTTCTTGGCTAACCCAAGGGAGTGAAGGGAATCTACAACATACCCACTATCCATGTTATCAACTAGTACATCAATATCATATTCTCAGACATCTCAAGCATACAAAGCGAATACTTCCATCAAGCAAGCAAATGTTATCACGAAAATAAGGTGCATGTGAGTGTGTGGGTTGTATGAGGAAGTTAAACATTTCCTCCATCTTGAGAAATCATGAATACAGTTGTAAACAATTATACACATAATGAAACACCACATATGAGGGAAAAGAATCAACAAAACATGAGCCTATTATCATCCATGCATAACATCATGTGAAAGGCAAGATCTACATCAAATTCAGAGCTAAGTATGCACATCCAAACAATTCCGACAAACATCCCTACGGTTTCTCTAAAATTTCAAATATAACATCCAAGCATTCAAAATCATTAAACCCACACTAAAATTGGTGCTAGGCCACCTAAGAACAATAGTCCGCACCTATGGATCATTGGAGATCGGGAAAACGTCCGAGGAAAGAGGGCTTTGAAGTCGATCGGTCGGAATCCCTAAAAGAAACCCTTGCATGTGAGAAATCCAAGCCAATCCTCCTTAATACATGGACATCCAAGAAGAATGGGTGAAGGATCTTACCTAGATGACCCACGGACGATCGTTGAGGCCTTGGTGAAGAGTTTCTCCTTGAGGAGAGGTATGAAGTTGCAAGGGTTGAGCCACACCTTAATCTAGGGTCCACCCAAGCACTCCTCCACTCTCACTTTCTTCTCTCCTTTCTCTCTTGCTCTCCCTTTTTCTCTCTTTGGTAGTTGTAGGAAATGAGGGAGATATGAGAGAGCTAGGGTTTATTCCCTAAACTTGGGTCCTTTGGCCCCAAACTTCAACATCTTCCCAAAATAGCCTTATGGGACACCCTATTGGTGTGGGGGCCACCCTAACACCCCCCTCTGGCCACCAAATTTGATGTGTAGGTGCCCTATGGCCCGGTGAGGGGCCATATAAAATATGGGAACAAACGGATGAACGGTCATGAGGTCTGAGCATAAGATTTTGATCCTTAAGTGGCCTTGCGGGGCCCATTTCGGTAATTGGTACGGCTCTGGTGGCCCTCTGGCCATGAAACTTATAGGATAGGTGATCCATGGCCCGATGAAGGGCCATCCAAAATTTGGGAGCGATCGGATATAGGGTTTGATCGCACGGGTCCGATTTGCGATCAACGGTCACTGTTCCACGATCGGGTCCTAAACTTGGTGGACGGGCGTAGAAAAATACAATAGACCTTTATCGTAAACGTAAAAGAGATCCAACGGCTGAAAAGCCTAGAATCTCGGTTTCATTCAAATGATGTCAGATTCCAATCTGGCATTGGTGGGGTGCATTCGACAAGTGCCAGATTACAATTCTGGGTGTCTACTGGTCCGTGGTCCGCAATGGACCACAAGCCCAGTGAGATCTTCAGTTTCCTGTATTTTTAGATTTTTCTGACCCTTTTCGGTCGTTGGGTGGCCCACACGGGCTGTTGTTAAGTGTAAACAAACCATCTAGCTTGGTGGCCTGCACTTTGTCCCATCATAACTAGACTGGTCCACCCCAGTATAAACTAACATTGAGTGCTAATGGTCATTAAGTGATATTATAAGTTAATTAATAATAATAATAATAAAATCTCAAGGATTTTTGGGAATCCAAAACAGTGAAAATCCAGGATGTTACATTGACTCCTACAAGGTTAGATGGGAGTTTCAACTTCTTGTTGAGTTCCCTTTGGAAGTTTTATTGGGAGATTGAATCTTAGTATTCTTTTTTTGCATGAATAAAGAGTCTGAATATAAGTCTAGAATTCTATAGGCTTTACTGTTTTGTGTATATCTTACAAGGATATACTTGATAGCTCTAGGTCCTAACTTAATTTTTTTAAGTTCAGGAGTTCTGCAATACGTGAGACACCCCCATGATCTAAGATATCCTATGTTAAGTTTCCTTCATTTTCATATTTCATATGGAGTGGTCTCGATTTTTTTTTAATGGAATTCTATTTAGAACGTGGCATACAGCTAATAGTACTTTTCCCCATAAGCTTAATGGAAACTTTGCTTGTATTAGTATTGAGTTGACCATTTCAGCTAATGTCATATTTTTTTTCTCGACCATACCATTTTATTGTGGTGTGTAGTGTGTTGTGAACTATTGTACTATGCCGTGTTCTTCCCTATAGGCAAAAAATTCATTGGAAAAACATTCTCCTCCTCTGTTACTATGAAAGATTTTAATCTTTTCAACTAATTGATTTTCTACTTCGGATTTATATACCTTAAATGCATTAAATGTCTCATCTTTAAATTTTAGCAGGTAAACATACACATATCTTGAACAATCATTTATAAATGTTATGAAGTACATCTTGCCTCCTCGGGTAAGATTGTCATTTAGCTCGCGTATGTTAATATGCACCAGGTCTAATATCTAAGGCAATCTATCAACACTAGGAAATGGTTTCTTAGTTATTTTAAACTGTATGCAGAGCTGGGCATCGGTCCTGGTCGGATCGGATCTGGGCCAACTCGATCCGATCCGAAATTCAACTGACCTGACCCGAATCTGAACTGATTCGTTACCAAGTCCGGGCCGCCCAAGTCGGACCGATCCGGAATGTAGCTTGTCTGATCCGATCCGTGCCCGACTCGGTCATCAGATTGGGCTAGGTTTTGATCGGTCCAGACATGAGTTATTACGTATCACATGTGCACTATTGGAGTGCCTGTGTATCAAGTGTCATACGGAGCAGAGTATCATATAAGAAAAAAAAAAAAAAGCAAGCTCTGTTTTCAATGGGTTTTCAATAGTTTTTCATTCTCTCTCTCCTCCTTTCCAGAGATCTTTTTATCTTCTGCTTTCCGCCCAAAATGGAGAAAGAACCCTAGCTCAAAAATCCATCGGTACAACTCTCTCTCTCTCTCTCTCTCTCTCTCTCTCTCTCTCTCTCTCTCTCTCTCTCTCTCTCTCTCACGCTATTGCAATAGCTTGGGTTTCCTTTCTCCAAGCTAGTTGAGAGTGGAGTCCATCGGTTCTGCTTTATTTAGGTCGGTACGGCAATATACAGATGGGTGTATCGTTTTGTTGTAGTCGTTGTTCGGGTTCTTTTGATATTTGATTTAGATTTTTATTTTTATTTTTATGCTCTAAATTAACGTGATTTGGGTGCGAGAGATTGATTGCTGCGATGTTTTTATATATATATATATATATATATATATATATATATATATATATATATATATTGTTTTGGAATTTGATTGTTTTCCATTGAGAGTAAGGTCCAGATTGGGTACCGGGTTGGATGAAGACTAATCCAAATTTGATCCGAAAAAAATTCGGATATGGATGGAGCTACCCGATCCGCACCGATCCAGGCCGTCAGTTCGGTTCAAATCAGGTCGGATCGGGTCGGATCCACCAGATCGGATATGAAATGCCCAGCTCTAACTGTATGCATGCTTCACATTTATAATTCTCATTATCATTGTATGAGATTAAGTCATTCTTAATAATGAGTTTTATAGTACTAAGTCCTTCTTAACCATGAGTTTTATGAATTGAGCCATTTTATAGCGTTTTCTTGAGATGCTTCTTCAATACTCTGTCATGCTTAAATTATCTTCTCAACTACTCTCACAAGTCACAATCATTAATTCCGATAGTTCAACTCCACGATCAAACACCCTGTATGCGATGCTCCAATGAGATGACCAAGGTAATGAGATGTGGGTTGAATCTCCTATAACTAATGGTTTTAGTTGATTCCTAGTAGGATTCACTTACATGGATATTTTAGAGGATTTAAACTAGGATATACCCTGAGGCTTAGAGTCTACTCTCTAAAAAAATGGGAGAGTTTATCCATATTTTCATAATGGAGCATGGAACGCTCATTTAAGTAACAAATCACAAGAAAAACAGCATGAAACTCTTTAGTATAGAGTCTATAAGAAAGATTAAGAGTGAGAAATCACATAGACTCTATTTGTAACAAAAACCCATTAAAATGCTTAAAAACCAAATGCCCATTTTATATAAGTCGCGTTGAAGTGGCTATAAAATGACTAGTTAACGGCTCTTTCGATAAGATTGAGTTGTCCCTTGATCCCATTAAGAAACTCCATAAATCTTATGTTTAGTTGTTAGACCGTTTCTTCGATTACATTAAGTTGGTCTTCAATTCTATCGAGACTTATAGATAGCATATCGATAAAATTGAGAACCGCTCAAAATTTCTTGTTTTGGACTATTTAATTTACAACAAATTTTCACCTCTCTAGCCTATTTATCATGTTTCAATTTAGTTCTTAAGATTGAGAGATTTTCAATTAAAGATAATTTACCTATTAAATTACCTTTAATAGATGTCTTTTTCTAACTTTGTGTTTCGCTTTAGCTATGGATATGTCTTTTTTATTTTTTATTTATTTTCCTATTAGGCCCTCGAATAATCTCACCGAATGGATGGACCCGTGGATATAATACATACATGACGTTGAATCACCGACCCATCCGCTTCCATGTGTTGTAAAAACTTCCATTTTACGACAGCCTGGCCGCAAAATGGTGATTGAATGCCCACCCTTAAAAACTTCCATGGGGTACGAAAGTTTTGAATAAAGCTGACATTTATCTTCCCGCTTAATCTCAGCCGTGCATGGCTTTATCAGCAGGTTGGATGGCAGATAAACATTACTGTAGGTTCTTGGGAAGTGTTTATCTGTGGCCGTTGAATCACCACTGTTTCTTGCGGTGTGGTCCACCTGAGATTTGGATCTGCTTCTTTTTTAATTCATGCCATAGAACGAGCCGGCAAAAAAATGATGGACAGCATTGATATACAACACATATATCAAAGTGGGACCCACGGCCACGCCTCACCCATGTCGGTGTTTCCCAGCATCACGGAATCAGTTCTCTGCTGGCTGACATCTGCTCACGTCGACGGTCCAATTAAAATTTCAAGCTGACCCCTGATTTGGGGAATTGAATTAGGTGCGACCGCAGCCTGACCAAACACAGTGCGGCCCTGATCATGGTCCCACCTTGATATATTTATCATGTATCCACGCCGTCCATCTGTTTTTATAGCTCATTTTTTAGTATAAGCCCAAAGATGAATCAAATCCAATTCTAAAGTGGATCACATTAAAAGAAATAATGGAGATTGAACACTTAACCAATGAAAACCTCTTAGGCTCTACGTTAATAACTACCGTAATTTTCATTTACCATCTAACTTCTTGATAATGTTACTCAGACATGTATGAAGGAAAACAACACAAAATCAGCTTCATTCAAAACTTTTGTGGCAACAAAAGATTTTAATGCTTAATCACCACTTCTTTCTTTTATGGTCCATCTGAGATTAGATCTGCTTTACTTTTGGACTCATAAAATGAAATGATATGGTCAAATGAATGGACAGTGTGGATATTCAATACATACATCAAGTTACGCCCAACGGTCAGGACCGCACCGTGTTGGGTAGGGCAGGTGCCGCACCTAATCCGCTCCCGTGATTTGGGGCTACATACACGCATACAGATCTTTTATGCCGGAAGCGGATTGCGTGGTGAGTAACGCACCACGCTTAGCTTAATGAGTAAACTCCGTGTGGTCCACCATGATTTATGTATTTTATCTTCTCCGTCCATCCATTTTACCAGATAATTTTAGGGCTTGAGCCTAAAAATGAAGAATAAAAATTTTTCAAATGGACCACATCACAGAAAACAATTGAATTGAATGTATACCATTGAAAATTTATTGGGGCGCATAGAAGTTTTGGATCAAGCTTATATTTGTGTTTTCCCTTCATCCATGTTCTTATGATCTTATAAACAGGTTGGATGATAAATAAACATCACTGTGCGGCCTAGCAAGGTTTCAACGTTGAAATCATTATCTCCACTGTTTCCTGTGAAATGATCCATTTGATGTTTGGATATGCTTCAATTTTGGGCTAAAACTGTTAAATTAGATGGAAAAACGGATGGACGGCGTGGATAAACCACATACATTCAAGGATGGACGGCCTAGCTTACACTCGCAGGCAATCCGCGCCCCTGGAACCTAACCGATAAACAAACGTAGGTAAAATCGTGCGTGTTCAGTCCTACTCATTCACACGCGGGCACACGTGTCAATCTGGCACAAATGTACAAGATCCGAGCTTTATATCATGCGGGCGAAACTGAAAATATGACTTCTCAATAGATGAGTCAGTTTCAGCTCTCAAAACAAATGCAAAAAAAGTACAAGATAAACGGACGGCTGTGACAAATTTTCCTAACCGTCCATTTTTCTAACACTGTTGCACACCTGAGAAGCCAAGGAGCCGATCTTTTAGGCATAAGATCTAATCAGCGTGACCCAGCTGTGCTTATTGGCACGTGTGGATCTGTGGATGCGCTGGGATCTACACGTGTGTAGCCCCACACAAAAAGGGGGGACAAAGGGAGTAACTACTTTAACGACTTCCTAAGAAATAGCAAAATGAAACCGGATTTTGCTGAGAAAGAAAGATTCGAATATTTTAAAGAGATTCTTTTGCGTCTGTCGCGATGCGGAAAATAGCGTACATAGTCATCTAATGAGGCCGCATGCTGAGATGGTCCAATGACCTGAACCGTTCATATTCTTTTTACTGCTATGAATAAGCTATTTTTCTATAATCTCGCTTCAGAAATGATCTTGGACTTTGAATTTGAAGATTGAATGAAAGTCGTTGAAAATCTACTTTTCTAGTTCTATTTTTCTTAAGCTGTCATGTACATGATAGAATCCAAAATATGAACGGTCCACATAAATATATTACTTAGCTTGTGGGTCCCAGTGGGCGGTGACACACGCAGGATTCTGACGCGCGATGAAGGCAATCCAAACCTTAAAATTTAACACTGTGTGGACCCCAGTTGCGTTCACCTGAATGAACCATCACGTCAACCAAAGCCATGCATTGTGAGTAATCTAAATATGGTCCGAACCGTTCATCCGTTGGAGCCTGTTAAGTATGGTCGGGCTCCAAAAGTCAGGTTGGTCCGCTCATCACGTGGGTGGGTCACGATTGCTTGAAACGATCGGCGGTTTTAAAAAAGTCCGGTTGTCCATGACGGGGTACCGTTTTGATTTTATTTTTTTTTCTGCAGTTTGAATCAGGTGGGGCCCACCTGATGAAGGGCTCTCACGTCACGTGTGGGGGATTAGGATTAGGGGTGTACATGGGTCGATCCGAGTCGAACTGGGCTAAACTTGGCCCGGCCCAGTCACCAACCAAATTCAGCCCAAACCCAGCCCGGCCGAGTCACCTGGCCAACACGTCCAGCCCTAACCCGGCCCGATCAGCAATCAGGTGAGTTCAGGCCAATTTCAGACCTTACAACAAATTCATGAGAAGAGCTATGGTAGGTAAAGAGGAAAAGGATGAGTAAGGTTTTGAATATATATATATATATATATATATATATATATATATATATACACACCACTTGACTGAGTCGAGCCGAGTCGAACCATGTATAGTTGGATTTCGGGCCGAGTTAGGCCGAACTAGGACATATCAGAACTCGGACCGAACTCAGCTTTAGGCCGAAGAAAATGGCCCGTCCCGACCCAAACTTAGTTTCGAGTCAGGTCGGGTCAAACTTTTTCGGGTTGAGTCGAGCGAGTTAACCGGGCTAGCCCAATTCATGTACAACCCTAATTAGGATAGAAAACATTATGTTTGAGCTTTTTACGTTTGGGTGTTGTAGTTAGGTTTGAGTAGGATTGGGTTGGGACAAGATTAGGTGCGGCCACGTCCTCACCTAACCACGGCTCAGACTTGGCTCGGGTACTAGCTAGCCCTACCTTGAACTCGGCTTGGCCCAGTACTTGAGCCTGTTGGCCAACTTGGCTCAGTTCAATCCACAGCTCCGGTAATTTGATCCGAGTTTAAGTCTATGCAGCATTTTCACATATATATGGAGTACACTTTCAATTTCTTGTTGCGCATACAAATATTTCATCAAACACCTTGGCGGCAACGTCAAAAGAAAAAAAAAAAAAAAAAAAACCTTATATTTGTTATATACATTTTTTCCTTGCCACCATCCAACACTTCGTTGAATCATGTCATCATACACTTGTGAGCAACATTAATATTAAAGTAACCAAGTCAGCGAACTAGCTTGATTCGAGTTGAGGTTTGATCCAAGTCAAGTCGAGCTCTGGCAAGAAATTTTTTCAAGCTTCAAATACCAGCTCAACTAAAACTCTCCGTGAAAGTTGAGATATGTTGTCCCATCCTATCATGATGTGTGTAAAACATCAACATCGTGCTTTTGATGGGTCTCCAAGATATTCCAAAATTCAGTCATATACATTTTAAGTTATTATCAAAAAAATAGCTAGGTATAGGCCTTAAGTGGACCTTAGAAAGGTTTCAATGGTGGATGTCATTATCACTGCAGCTTCCTTTGGTGTGGTCGATTGGAGCTGTGGACCTGCTTAATTTTAATAATTACACCTTAAAATGATATGAGAAAAACGATTAATGGCATAGATAAAACACTACATCATGGTGGGCCCCACGGATCCCTGCCCGGACGGATTACCGGGGGTAGGATGCAATCATCGTCCGGTGTGTTGACGTTGACAAAGCTGTGTGGCTAACGTGTGTTATATCCACGCCGTCCATCCATTTTGCGCGATCATTTTAGCCCAAAAATGAAGCTGATCTAAACTTCAAGTGGACCAGCAGTGGGGACAATGACGTCCCTCATTGAAACTTTCCTAGACCCCACCATTATGTTTATTTTTCCATCCAAAACTTTTGTGGGCCCCACGAAATCCCCACTGCTTTCTGTGGTGTGGTCCACTTAAGGTTTGAATGTGCCTCATTTTTGGGCTCCTGCCCTAAAATGATCTCCAAAAAAACACCCGGATCCATAGCTCAACTGGCAGACTGAGTAGAGATACCTCGTTTCAACACTTGAGGTCATGGTATCGATCCCTAGTGGGGGTGGCTAACATGGAGTGTGTGTACACACATGGGTGTGTACTAACAAGCTAACCCAAAAAAAGATTTTAAAAAAAACTCCCAAAATGGATAGACGGTGTGGATATAACACATACACGACATACTCGTTGGGCCTTTCAGTAGATGCAAGACCAAAACTCAGGCCGGAACGGATTGGGTTGGCCTGTTTTTAATTGGGCCGAACCGTACGTTTTGGGCCGGGCCTCAATAAAAATTGTTATGAATATCTGAGCCGAAACATAACCCATCTATCATTCGGGTCTGAATTCCATGCCTGGGCCTCACAAAATGTATAATTAACGTGCAGAGGCCGTATTCCAAGATCTAGGATACTCTGTTGTGCTTTTCGGGTCTGGGACCCACATGAGGATTTATAAGACCTCATTCTCAACTAGGACCGTTAATTTCTGGGTGTGCTTTTCGGGTCTGGGACCCACTAACAACGGGCTGGGCTTAGACCAGTCGGGTTGGCCCAAAAGATATATAAATGGATTTAAGACGCTGACTCAGCTGACAAGGCTGACTCAGGAGTGACTCATTGACCCAACCCTAACATGTAAGTTATAAATTATAATTGAGTGCGGATCGGGAAATTATAGTGTCATCGGGTCTCATCAGTCCACACCATTTCCAATGACTCAAACTAACAAGATATGTCGGATTTCTCTTTCAAAAAGATTGATAAGGTGTCTTGGTGACACTAACCTTATACCCAAAATAACCCAACATCTAAATAATCTATTCCCTGATAGTTAAAAACTTATTTGATCATTCCTCGGCCCCAAGAACTCAATTAGAACAAAATAAATTAGGTTATAAGGGGTTCAGAGCTGTTGTAAACCAAATAACCCAAAATAGCAAAACTGTGAGTGAGTTTGATCGATACGCGAACAATCAAGCAAATCCTCTATCAACCGAGAATAGCCAAAACAATCCAGCAACATTTCTATCCAAAATTGAATGAAGTTCATTCGATCAACACATTGATGGATCAATTGAATAGTATCATTTTTTTGCCCATTTGATAGATACTAGAACTCAAATCCTTTATAAAGGGCACTTGGACCTTAGGCATTTTGATGAATTTTTTGTGCAAACGAAGCTTAGGAGTTTTCCCTTTAAATATCCTTCTTATAAACTTAATACTAGGGATATCCAAGTTATATTTCTTTTGAATTATCACTTGAATGAGCATTTCAAGCTCCCTCTGACGATAAACTTCATCTCCTCCATGTTCTATAAATTAAACACTAAATCTATTTGAAGTTGATGGGGTTTTCCTCCTCAGGTCAGAGGAGATGTGGTGCAATTCGGATGCCACAAACAGTGGAATCACTGCACTGCTCGACCAGTCGAGTGAACAGTGCTCGACCAGTCGAGGGTCACTCGATTCAAAGTCCAGCGAGCTCAGTGAACAGTGCTCGACCAGTCGAGGGCCAGCTCGACCAATTGAGTGAACAGTGCTCGACCAGTCGAAGACTGTACTTGACTAATCAAGGTTATGCATATTCATTCCAGATTTTGTGCGGACTACGTAAATTGGAGGCGATTTCGCAAGAGGTGCGAAAGGGTGTTGCCTAAACTATAAATAGAGGTTCCTGGGGCTTTTCTATGTAATGCAAGAGGGTTTCTTAAAGCTTTACAGGTTTAGGGCTATCAAAGGTATGAGTGAGAGAGAGAGAGAGAGAGGAAGCTTGTGGAGGGGAGGTTATGCTCATAGAGGTGATCTATTGTGCACTCGACATCTCAATGCTTCTATGTCCTCGTAATCAGTAAGATCTCTCCGTTTTTCTTATTCTCTTATTGTTTATCTGCTCCTGCGTGAGTGAAGAAGGTTTGATCCAAGCGGTGTGCGCTTGTAATCGGTTGTAACATTCTACTTTATAGTGGATTGTTGATCTGGATGAGGTCCCGTGGTTTTTACCTCTTTGAGGGTTTTCACGTAAAAATCTCCTATATAGTATGGTTTATACTTTCATTTATTTCATTGCTTTATTATCATATAATTCTGGTGTTTTTGAAAGGCTAGATCTTAAGGTTTTGTGCAAAGGCCCCCTAATAGAAGTCACTACACCAAAAAGGCTGTTTAGGAACGTAAATGTATTTGGTCTGGAAACGACTTAAAGCCGTATCAAATATTGGACTCTTTTTTTCCTTTCCAAAACCAAGTACAAATTCCCAATTCCAGCCCTAATCCCCTCACTCCCTACCCTCCCGGCCCCTCTCGCGGGATCTCTCCCTCTCTCCCGGCCCCCTCATGTGCGATCTCTCCCCTCTCTCCTGGCCTTCTCGCGCGCGATCTCTCCCTCCTCTCCCGCTCCCCATTCCCGACCCTCCTTCTCAATCTCTCTCCCCGTTTGTCTCCCTCCGTCACGATCTCTCTCCCCATCTCTATTTCTCTCTCACTCTCTATTTCCCTCTCTCCCTCTCCCTCTCCCTCTCCCTCTCCCTTCAACAGAAACGGCTGGAGTTCGGATCGGATTTCGCAGGTGTGGAGCGGCTGGAGTTCAGATCTGGTCCATGTGCTTAGGGATTGCATCCAGTCCATCCATAAGGTTTGAATCCATATTTCCATGACTTTCCTTACTCAGTTTCTGTTTTCCCCTAAATTTCTATAGATTTTGGTTTTAATCATTTTGCATGTTCCAGACTGTTAATCTGATGTGGCCATGAATGAGGTTTTTTCATGCATGTCCCTAATAAGATTGTTTTCCCCCAAATTTCCATTGTTATTATTATTATTATTATTATTATTATTATTATTAAATATGGGTTTTACTGATTTTCAATTGTTGGAAGTTGATTGTAGCCTATTGAAGTGAGATCTCCCTAACAAGATTGTTTGATCATCTGTCATTCCATGGTGGGAAACATCAGATCAACGGTCTGGGTCACAAAAACATGTGCCCCACTTGAACAGACACTGAATCACAATAATGTAATTTTTCTGATCTGTTTGCTTCAGGGGATTAAATACTGTGATGGAGTTTGAGGAATAGAATAAATGCCTCCATAAACCACAATTGCTTTCTTCTCTGTATTAAGTGTGTTCGTTTTCTCATTTTCCAATAGCTCTCTGTAGGTGTCACTCTGCGGCCAGCTGCTGCTTTATGTACTCTACATTTCTGTTGTGCTGTCGGAAATGTTGTTGTTGTTTTTTCATCTGTCGTTGGCATTTGATCATGCATCTTTTCTTAAGATGGGGTAATAGCTTCCCATCTTTTAGTTTCATCTCTGAGTTTACACTAGACCTAAACTTGTTGTTTGACACATCTGTTTCTGCTAGATAGGAAAGTTGGGGCCTTGTTTCCCCATACCAAACTGTTGGCTTTTTTGTTTTGGGGACTAATGGCCAAGATGGTTTCATGGTGTTTTTAATTATGTCCTGCTTTCTGGTCTGTGTTTTCCTATCTATTCTTGGAGCCTGGAGGAAGAGAATCTGTATCTTGCATGTGTGCCTGAAAAATTCAAGTTTTTGCTCCTCTTGGTTGTTAAAGTTCATCTTGTCATTTGTTCAACATCTTGAGTTGCCCTTAATAGGAAGAATTAGCAAAAATTCTAATACCTCTATACGATGCCATTCACCCTCTGGGAAGATGATGGTTTGGCTTTTTGCGATGGTGATGTAGCTTTAAGCCATTGTGTTTTTCCATGGGAAGTTGTCTTCACTTTGGAGAGCTGTGGAATAGCTGCCAAAGTTCGTTTCTCAAGTATTGCTGCTGCATTAAAACTGTTTCCACATGGTTGTTATGTGGTAATTATTTTCCCGTTTCTGGATTACATCAATCTTCTGAGGTGATACTGAGATCAGTACATGAGCTGGGCTAGAGCCGACGTCTTCCCTTGTATCTGCTTCTGCACTAACTTTGCTAATGATCTGTATCAGAAGCAATGGTTTTCAGCTGGCTGCATGTGTAAGATGAGATGGCAAATTGATCTCATGGATTTTGCCTTCCCATCTTTAGGGTTGTCAGTAACCAGCATTTTCTTGTACTGCCGATGCAAAGATGTCGATTGAGTCATGTTATTATGTATTTATTATGGAAGAAAGCCAATTTTTTAAACTCAATGGTGCAGAATTCGGTGAAATTATGCTGCCATACCAGTAATTTGTGGTGGAAAGTTGATTTTCCATTTGGGCGTGGGTAATTTGAATTCCTACTATTGGACATCCATGCTACGTGTTCACCCCTTTGGGTGAACTCAGTTAGTTGCACTTGTGCATTTTGTTGGAGATGTGTCTCTGGATTGGAATAAATGGCCATCTGAATCGATGGCAATGGTTTGCCTGGATGGTTCCATGTAAATTCTGTTAAGTCCTTTTGGCAAACAAACCATAGTAAAATGGTCCTTATTCCACCTCTAAATCAGGGCAATGTATAGTCTTTATTTCATTCCCAGGACATCCATATGTTCTGTTCAACCACCCACCCCTCTTTCCTCCCTGGCCATCCAAGATGGCCAAATGCGGTATAATTTTAGATGGTTTGGTGCGTGCTTCTTTGACTGCATACGAATTGAGCCTTGGACATCAATCATGTTAGTGCATGTGAGAGGTTTGTGCATCAGTGGAGTGAGCGTATCAAGCTCTTATTGAATGCAATCATGCTTTTTTTTTTTTTTTGCATCTGCATTTGTTGTAAAATTATTATTTATCATATATGCATTTGTTTTATTGCATCTGCATTTTTTTTTGTTTTTCTTTTGCAAAATTTTGATCCTTTCCACACTTATAACCATATGCTGCATCTGTCTACAATAGTTGCAATACTTGCCAGATTTCATTCCAATCAATATCATCCAATTCACGAATGCAAACATGCATGCACTGTAGTACACATGTATGCAAGTGCGAAGATATATCCTTGAATTGCCTGATCTGTTTGAGGCCAGGCTACAAAATATTCATCCAGTGAGCAATATGTAGCTTCCATATTCATATTGACAAAACAGCAAAACTGATAGATGTTGTGTTTTGATTGTTTCGGCAAGTAATGTAAAGCTTTCATGTCATACTAACAAATTGTAACCTTCAAATAATGCATTTGGAACAGACTAGAGCTGGGAAGACATACAGCATGTGGGGGAAAAGTGCGTTGCGTGTAAAGATGCCTATGGAGATAGTGCATGTGGGGGTATCGATCGTCTACTTATCTAATCTCAGGAATGGAGTCGTAGTTTTCCACAACTTAAAAATGGCGGAGACTCCTCAACCGTAAAACGTGGTATAGTTGTACTGCATGCTTTCTATGAAGAATATCATCATTATTCATTAATACACATGCTTTCTATGAAGAATATCATCATTATTTTTGTCACTCTTCTGAGTTTGGCGTTCTAAGAAGCTTGGAATTATTTTCTGCTCTCCGAAGTTTTTACTGATTTTATTCTCCTGTGCTTGAGGTTGTGGAGAATCTGTCTTGTGATTGGCCTCAAGCTTGCTGCTACTGAGTTCGGAGTCCACCTTAGCAGACCTTTCAATGTCATTATACTTATGTTGGAGCACGGACGGTTTTGTGAGCATTACAGGCTCATGCCTCTGAAACAGGTATCTTTCTGCAGCTCTGCATTTAACATCCCAAAATTGGTGAATTTTTTAGAAAGGCTTTTAACTTGTGTAATCACACTTGCTTTACATCCATTGTACTGCTAGTAGCTATGCATGGTGCAATGTTTAACTTGTCCTGCTAACAATTACACTATCCTTTCTTATCGTCTTCAACAATATGTTTAGCTTGGTTTTCATTGGAATTCACCTTAAACAACAACTTGGTTTTGGTAGGTTTTTTATGCTTGATATTAGCATTCCTCATATTGGGTTTTTCTTCCTCTATTTTTTCCAAATTAGTTGCGATTGGTTGTGTAGCGATTTGCTGGATTTAGAAGATTATTTTCTTTGCAAGCTTGTACTTATTCAATTTGGATTTCTTTGACCCTGTTTGGTAGATGCCTAAAAATGACTTCATCTCATCTTAATATGAGATGAACTCATTTTAGGCGTCTAACAAATAGTGCCTTAGTCTTTCATCTCAGTTTTAATACTTCCGGAATGTTGATGTCGATGGAGTTGGTTGGATTTCCCATTCTTTAGGCTTTTGATTGTAAAATAATATTTGATCCTCAAATTGTTTTTCATGATCTTGCAGTGCGGATTGCCATAATTTACCTCATATCAGGTTTTGGTGGCAGTGTTGTCTCTTCACTTTTCATTAGAAACAGTATTTCCGTTGGTGCATCTGGTGCCCTGTTTGGACCGCTAGGAGCAATGCTTTCAAAGCTTCTTACAAACTGGACTATCTATTCCAACAAGGTGAGTATTGAGCACAATCATTGCATTTTTTTCATGCAATGATTGCACCATTCATGGGATTTTAGCTGCATTTATTTAGGACTCCATCCATCTTGTTATCGCAGTGGTTTTGCTGATAGTTGGGTAAGTGCTGGTGTATGTATTTCAGTTGGCATATTTACAGGATTTTTTTAAAAAAAAAAAAAAAGCAAAAAGTTTTACTATTTCAGTAATCTTCATACCATTTATCCAACTACGTTCATTTAGTTCGCGAAGGATTATGGTTAAACCCCAATTTAAAACTGATAAGGGGACTGCTCCTAGTTGGCTTGAAATTTGATTGGATACATTCTTCTTTTCACTTCTCTGATATTCCATTGTATTAAAGAAGTCTTGTACTAAGAAAGATTTGATTCACAACTTAGAAAATCACAGAGCAACAATATTTTTGTGAATTCAAATTCCTCATGTTTGAAGTAACCTTGGATTCAAGCATGGCTTGAACTGAAATTCCTTCAATGCAAAAGAAAAGAAGAAGAAGAAGAAACTTCTCTACATTCATCATTTCAATTTTCTGATATTCAGTTGTAGTAGAGACGTCTTTTACTAAAAAGATTTGGACGGTGGGAAGTTTTTGTGAACTTGAATTCCCAACTAACGCTTTGGATTCTTTTCAACTGAATGTGGTCTGCCGTTGTATTTTCTTGTTAACTTTCAATTCCTAGATTGTGGTCAAGTTGTGTTGTTTATTAATTTCAAGAAGGGGCTTCCCTTTCTTGTTATGCTTTGTGTTGTAATCCCTTTTTGTTGGGTGCTAATGAGATGCTTATACTACCAATAAAAATATATAAATAAATAAAAGGAAAAGAAAGAAGGGAAAAAAAAAGATCCGTTTTGGCATCATTGCCATTTGGGATCGAACAAACATATAGTAAGCTAGCGCAAATGCAGAGATCTCCTAGATTGGAGGATCCCAACTAACCTTTGGACTCTTTTCAACTGAGTGAGGTCTGCCATTGTATTTTCATGTTAACATTTAATTTTTAGGCCATTGTTTGGAGAGTTAGGATCTTCTAATCGAAGAATTTTTAGGGCATGCCCCATCCCCCCATCCATAGTGGAGCCAATTGGATCAATGCTCTGGATCATTGAATGATGGGCTGATGTGTACAGGATTCTAAAAGTCAGTAAACTATACATTTGTTCATGGGCCGTACGGTTCCTCTTCAAAGAAATGAAGTCAAGGAGTAATTAACATTGATTTCCCTTTTTGTTTTCCTTAACTCATTGATTATAATCATTTCCTGTTATCAATTATATTTCTATTTTCAAAATAAATGTATTATATTACCTGAGTATTCTCTTTATTGACTCATCCACCAAATCAGAGTTCAAGTTAACTCAGTTCAGCAGCTCTGAATACCAAGTCCAAACTGAGTCATCAAATTTGGCAAGTTTTCATTATTTGAATGAGTGGAACTTGGGACTAAACACGCACTACACCAAATTTGTAAATGAAATCCTTGGCAACTTTTGTATTCTCCATTCTTTATTATCTTCTCATAAAACAAAAAATTAAAAAAGAAGTTTTGATGCTGTTGTCATTCAGCAAGGATATCGTCTTAGAAGCACTCATCTGAAGAAATCTGTTTGTATTGCAGGTTATTGCATCAATGATGCGGGCACATGAAGCAGATCCAACAAACCTGGAAGTGCTTCTTGCTCTTGGTGTGAGTCACACTAATGGTTAGTGACTGATTACCCATGTAGTTGCTGTGTGTAGAAGCTAGCAGACTGTGTTAAAGATGGCTCATTTTACTGAGCCTGGAGTCCTTTAAATTTCTTTTCACAATCATATGCCTGTATATGGTGGTTGTTACATATCAAAATATCTTTGAGTTTTTCAGACTAATTTTTCTGCCACACTTTCTTTTCTAATGTTTTAGCTACATATTGTTATGCATTTGCTGAAAATTCTGTTCTGCAGTTTCTACAGTTAGAGACTGAATGGTGTGATATACATTAACAAAATGTCATGCTTTTGTGGCACGCTGGTGCTAGTGTTACATTGAGTACTCAAAAGAACTTGCTGAATCAACTTGACTCAATATTGACTGATGTCCATAGCAGGTGCTAACCAGCTTTATAAAATCCAAAATACTAGATTGAGTACTCAAGCATCTAGTCTGAGTCAAGTTTTGAGTTTTTAAATCTTGGATGTGAGATCCTAATTTCATTATGTGTTCTTCAATGATATTCATCTATAAGTTGTTTTTTATGAAGATTTCATATTTCAAATTATTGGGTACCACAATTTTCTTAAATTGATTATTATTTTTAAAACTTACCATTCTACTTTTCTTTCTAATGGAATGTGAATCTGTTTGCAATCTGAGTTAACTGGTTGGTATTTATTTTTGTTTCCAGATTGTCAGGTAGTAAGTGATTGACTCTGATTTTTTGTGCTTCTCAGTTCTTCAGTTTGTTTGTAGCGATCCAGTGATCCAGCTTTCCAATTCTAAAAGTGGGGACCATGGTTCAATGATCCAGGTATTTGTATTGCATGTAAGCATCATACTTATGTAGCTGTTTATTCTTTCTTCAACCCATTTAAAAATAATTTAGTTTTAAAATGTCCTGGTCATCTTGTAAAATATATTTCAATTGTAGGCTGTCGGAGTTTTTAACTTTTGAATATTTTGTGGATGAGTCACCCAATCACCCAATGGCTACTAAGAGTGTGCATAAGAAAGACTACAAGTGGAGAATTCTTCCATTATTCCATGGCTCTAATGATTATAAATTTTTTAGATGCTTCCTTAGGAGTTAATCCACTGGCATCAACACAAGAACCTTTTAACTATTTTTTTATGAATCTATGATGAAGCCATGTAGCAATCACCTTTCACAAAGAATCTTCGACTTCAATTATAAGGAGCCATTAAAGATTTCTATACAATTTTAATTATTTTTCTTTATAATTCTTTGTACACTTTATACATAACTTTTAATGTAAAATGAGAATTGTTCTATGAGGTTCTTGCCTTTTAATTCAATTAGTTGGAAAAATGTTGTATGGTTGTAGATTCATGGATAGGCTGAACCGGACACTAACAAGGTTTTTGCTCAAGTGACTATACTTCCTGAAGAAAAGGTCTGTTGCTCTTTTTTCTTGGTTTATGAGGCTTCAATTTTCTGGATCCAAATGCAGATGAACCTTATGAATTTGGTGATGCTTGTGGCAGCAAGATGAGACTACTTTCGATAAGGAGCCGACTCATGGCATGCTGTTTCAACAGGAACCATGATTACTGTCTATTACAAACCCAGGTGCGTTGTCAGTGCTCTATTGCATCTTATGTGCCTTTGCTATAATTGTCAGTTATATCTGGAGATGAATGAATTAATTCAATGTGATCATATAATTGGACGGATTTGTATATCTTGGATCTTCGGTATTTGCTGTATCCAATGCTGAATATTTGTAGACCTATCCAATGTGATCAGAATGGTAGACCTATCCATTTTGCACATTACAAATGCAAACAGAATGTAATCAATTTCCTTTCAAGTGGGACATCCATTGCTCGACAAATTAGTCAGTTATCTCTGTTTGTGCAAATTAGCTGGACTGTCCAAATCATCTGACCATGAAGTCAAATATCCATGGTCAGATGACCAGCACCAGTTATCTATTTTAATGAGTGGAATTGGATCTGGAGATGATTTTTGTAGATGGCTTAAGACTTTGAAATTTGTTTGGGGAAGTCTCCTAGTTCTCATTATTATGATCGCCAGTTGTACAGGATATCCTAGTTCTCATTATTATGATCACCAGTTCTTGTACAACCTTTTAGCCTAACATCTTATTTAGAGGCCTCTAGTATTTTTTTAATCTGTATATTGAAATTTTATGGTTTTCTAGTATTTCAGTTAATTTCTTTAGAACTTCTCCAAAATTTTCAAGTATCATTGTATGGTCCTTTATCTTTAATGTTGCTGTTAACATGTCTTTCTTGACTTTCAAATTGCATTTGCAGGTTATAGCATTTTGTTACACTGCTATGCGAGGTATTGGTTTAGGATTAAGAACTACACCTATAGTTACACTTGTAAATGTGTTGCACAACTGGTGGCATGAGTTCAAAAGGTGGAGACCTGGGGAATTAAAGTGTTCCATATCTTTATGCTAGAAGATGTTCCTAGGTTTGAATCTGCTTCATACTCTTACCCATTGAATATGATGCATTTTCATTTCCTTCCCTAAATGCTGCGTTTGGATGTACTCCAAATTTATCGTGTATTTAGGATTTTCCTTTTTTTAACTTGATTTGTGATGTCAGAGGTGTTTAGGATTTGGTTTTTACCTGATTTGTGTGTGTTTCATTGGCGGCTGGCGGTGGGCCAAGATCTATGGTTGGATGACCATTTGATCTTGAATAATATCCTAAAAATAAGATGAGTATTTTTTGAATCAAATCTTGACTGACTTCATCGAGGATAGGCTGCATGATGGGCATGGGCTGTAGTTCTAATGTTTGCGGGCATGTCAGCAAAACCAAGGATTATATTGAGGATGCTTATCTGAATCCATGCTCAGCACCCAATTCTCTGTATGAAGTATGCTTTTCTAGGACCAAGGCTTCATGACACCCACAACCAATCAGCTGAAGTAGTTCATTATATTTTTAACATATGCTGCATCTATTGTTGTTGAAAAATGATCTTCCTTGCTAGATCGATAAAGGCCATTTCAACTGGCAAGAGCTTCAATTAAAAAGGTATGTGCTTTGGTCTCCAATCAATACTACCATTTCATTCAGCTATTTGTTTTTTTTATTGGCATCAATGCTGCCATTTCATTCACTTATTGCTTAGAGCTTTTTTATGTTAAGTTGATTTCTGGCGTGGTTAACCTATGTTTGAAAAATCAAAATCAACGGGGAATTCTACTAGGTAGATTCAATAGAATTCAATATAAAAAAAATTAAAAATAGGACAAGTTGGATTTTTTTTTTTTGTAATTGCATAAATGTACTGATTTTGTTACTCTCAATTCTTAGATCTCAGTTGAGCTTCATCAAGTTGGGATAGACAAGCGAATTTCAATAGCGGTAAGTTGATCATCAGTCTTACTTGAGTATTATTTGTGCTTACTAGGCCAAATTTCATTACAAAAACCACTTTTTTCCTTGGCAACATCACTTCATAGATTGGGATTTTAATTACCTAGCGGGTGCTATATCATATTCATGGTGTGATCACCTTCTATAAGGAGTTAGCTCATAGGGTTAGGATTTCATGGCCTACTCTTATAAGCTACTTGTTTAATGATCTTACTTCCCAATCTCATAAAGCATTAAGTTAATGATTTCTATTCATGTGCAGGTTTTGAGGAGCAAGAGGCTCCTGGTTCAAGGTCATTCTTTACAGAGATTTTTGCCTCGATATCGGATATTAAGTTTTCGAAGGATGAACCATTGTAAATTTATTGTTGTAAATATATATAATTTTTATTATAAAGTTGTACTATATTTGGTTGATATTATTTTTTAATTGTACTTATTATTCGTTGGGTTTTAAATATAAAAACAAATGTACAGCTTTTATTGGCCATTTCTAAATAATGAGAATACCGTTCCTAAAATAAGGCAGCATTAAGAACCGTTCCTAGAACTTATAATATGACTGTTGGCAACATTAAGAACGGTTTAAAACCGTTCCTAAAATTGAAATTCTTCTGCAACCTTAGGAACGGTTTAAAACCGTTCCTAAAATTCTGTTTCTAAAATTTGAAACGGTACCCAAAACGGTTTTGAACCGTTCCTATTTAATGCGCGCCTCATTCAGGAACGGTTTAAAACCGTTCCTAAATGATGATTTTCAAATAGTCCCCACACAATATATCTTCATTTGAATATTCGATTGCAGCACCTTTAAATTACTACAATTTGAAGGTTTCATACTCAATTACCTTTGAAGCATATCAAGACGGTTTAACAAAACGTGCTTCATACCGAGAGATTGTCATGTTCCACTATCATAAAGGAATTGGGAGACTTTCATTTATATCTATGGAAAGTAGTTGTTGACAAATCGAGCATGAAACTCTCTACAGGTCCGGTGATGCTAAGGTGGAACCATTATCTATACTCATTCCCACCATATATAAGCTTTTTCCTGACAAGTAGCCAGCATAACCATTTGGGAGTCGGCACATCCTAGAGGTTTTATCATCTTGACATTTCGGTTCATCGGGTGTTCAGCTTGTACATGGTCAAACGCGCCACAAATGTGGGAGGCCCTAGGTTCTGGAACCTATTGATCATTTATGCCTCTCGCATTTGCTCTGATCGCGTAGCTAACATCTACGCATTATGCTGGATACTTTTCGGCATAGCTTTAAAGGTCAGTTGTTGCTGCTACATAAGAGCAGTTATCTAGCCCAATACATTAAAAGGAGTGGCTCTTGGCTAAACACTCGGTGGAGGTATGCTAGTAGGACCCGTAGGAGGTGGCGGTGGAATGTAATTTGTCCACTGCTCCGTTATAAGGCCACTTTGTATAGATGATGAAGCGGGATAGTATTATAACACTTCAAACTTCTCAATACTTGAATATTGAAAGCCCTCCGGTGTTGACATGAGAATTTAGTTTAAACTATAAGGAATTGATATTTTGGTATACGCGAGAATGTTAACTTACAAGTATGCATATGTAAGTCCATCAATCTGTCCATTTTAACCGTCAATCTACACTCTGGCCTAAATCTAACCATCAAGAATACTTTTCATCTATAAACAAAGTTATTCAACCATTGAGTTTTAAAATGGACCCTTACATTATCCCTAAACATATGATGGACGTGATTAAGCTAGTTATACATGATCATTTTGAATATAAACCTACTATATAGACCTTAGTATATTAAGGAGTGTTTACCATCATTAACACAAACTCAATTATTACATATGTATCGTAGGTCATCTTAAGTTTTCCACGGTATAGATATTCATATCCGACCCTGAATCTTAAAAAGCCCTATTTATACGAATATGATTGCGACGAAATCTTAGACAATGCTTTGTTAGTCTATTTGAGTCATGTATGTCGAATTTTGAGGTCTTAGTCACAAGGATCCACATTATATCGTTGAATGATCCACTGATAGATTGCATAAATTTAACCATATACTGTTAAAATCAATAATTGAATTCCACCTAAATACTTTTATGAACTCTTGTGACCATTGGATTAATATTTAAGACCATATGCTCCTTTGATCAACCATTTAAGCCATCCGTTGTGGGCCAGAGGATGCCCTGAACGAATGGTCACTTACAACTCGGACCTAAAGTCGTCTGAGTGTGCATCAATGGGTTGCGTGTGCACCAATGCATGTACACCCGCACTCCACCAGAAAAGAAGTTTAAAACCTCAATTTAATTCCCGCGAGAAACAGGCTCGAGTCAAGCCGTCTTCTCCGTTCCATGCAGTTTGGGGCAATGCCCATGATCGGCTTAACCATGATCAGAGTAGCCAACCTTTGGATGATCCAAAATGTCCAACATGGAGGGCTTGACAATTCGATCATGTGTATAGTTGTACACGAGCCAAATCAAGTTGAGCTTGGCCTAGCTCGCCTATCCCAGCTCGAATTAAGCTCGGCTCGGTAATCGAGCTTGACTGACTAGTTCGGCTCGACTCGGTCAACAGCTTGGGCTAGCTCGAGCTAAGTTAGAGTCAAGTTTGAGCTCGATCTTTTGAGTTGAGTTCGAGCCTACTGGCTGAGTTCGAGTTTAGGTTATATGATTTTTAATAAATAATATAATATATAATTTATTTAAATATATAAATATTTACAAAATATTTAAAGTAAGTGAACTCAATCTGAGCCGAATCGATTTAAATCAAGTCAAGTTCTAAGCTGAGTCGAGTCGAGCTCGATTTAGCTCAGACTCGACTCAAAAATTTTTCGAACTCTAAAAATCAACTCGACTCAGCTCAGACCCAATTCCAAATCGAGCCGAGTCAAGCTTTTCCGAGTCAAGTCGAGCGAGTTAACTGAGTTAACTCAGTTCGTGTACAATTATAATCACGAGTCATTAGATCCACGTAAATGCAGGTACATGGAAGCACCAAAATAATCTCATTGGCTTGCTGCTAAGAAAATCCTTAGGTATGTCAAAGGAACCAAGGAATTCGGTATATTTCATTCATATAATAATGAAGCAAAATTATATAGATACTCAGACAACGATTGGGGAAGTGACCAAGATGAAAGGAAAAGCACCACTGGCTGTATGTTCTATCTCGGGTCGACAGCTTTTATATAAAATTCAAAAAAGCAAAGCGTGGTCGCTTTATCCACATGTGAAGCTGAATACGTGGCAGTATCGTCCATCATTTGTGAAACAATTTGGTTGAAGAACTTACTAAAAGAGCTAAAACACCCTCAAGAAGAATCCATGGTCATATACGTGGATAATAAGTATGCAATCAAGCTAACCAAAAATCTAGTGCAACATGGAACGAGCAAACGTGTCGATACCATATATCATTTTCTAAGAGATAATGTAAAACATAAAATAGCAAAGTTAAAATATTGTCATATTACTAAACAAGTGACAGATATTTTCACCGAGGCATGGCCGGCATAAGCACATTTTTACAACTAAAGGAGAAACTCGGAATGAAGCCGCTTTTGGTTTGAAGGGGAGTATTGAAGTTGCAAGTTAAAACCCATGATTGTTGAACTCCCAATGTAGTAGCAGCAGTTCTCAATGAGTTGTTTTGGAAGATGCAAAGCCTGTGTAGTTTCTATAAATATTAAATGTTGAAAGCTCCAACTAAGAGTATTGTAGTCTTTTCACCTCTCATGCAAAAGTCTATATAAAGAGCTCTGTGTATCCAGTTGAAGGAAGAAGTGAAGTAGTAAAAAATGGTTTGAAAGTTTAAAAAAAAACAAAGAGTTTTCTGTTTGTTTTATTTTCTCTCTTTCTTATACATAATCTGATTTTTTTTGAGTTGTCTTCAGACAATGTAAAGCCAATAATTTTGTTCTCTTAAAGCAAATAAAATCTAGCTTGTACAACCAACACAAGCTTGCAAACCATAACCATAACGCCTTAATGCGTGATGAAATTTTGAAATTGAAAATTGTTGTTTCCGTCTCCGCTAACGTCTCACGGATAAAACACATGTATCATGGTAGGGCCCACATCAACTAGTACCAAAGATTCATCAATAGGTCTGTGTGTGTGGAATGGCTAGGTTCGGACTCAGGCCTGGTCCTGCAGGTCTTCTGGGCCAGGCTTGGCGTGGACTATTTTGGTCTATCATGGGCCCGGGTCAAGTTTAGGCATCCCTTGAAGAAAATGAGCCGGGCTCAGACAAAGCTTGGCCCGACATTAATCTGATCTGTTGACACCACTACCCATACGACCACCAACAGTGGTGTGATGATGTGTTGGGGGTTGTGGAGATTACTTGATGTATGTGTTTTATATCCAAGCTGTCTGTCTATTTTTATCAGCTCATTTTAAGGCATGAATTAAAAAAATGAAGCAGATAACGACAACTACCATTGAAATTGGCCTATCATAATGTTTATTTGCCATCCAGTATGTTTATAAGGTCACACGTACTTGGATAAAGGGAAAACACAAACAACTTCATCCAAAGCTTTTAAGGCCCGGAGAGGTTTTTAATAGTATGAATTCAATCACCACAGTTTCCTATGGCGTGGTCTGCTGGAGTTTTAGATTTGCTTCATTGCTGGGTTAATGCCCTAAAATAAGGTAAAAAAGTGGATAGACAATGTGGATATAAAATGCATGCATCTTGGTGGGCCCCACAACACCCAAAACAGGACCACACTACCATTGGGGAGCTGTGGGCAATACCACATGATCTTGTCCTCTATAGTCTGTCACTGCCCCATTGGCTCCACATGCTGAGTGGTCTGGTCATCACAACCATTCACATTGTAGGATGGCTACAAGTGCTATCTTAAAAAACTTATTTATAATTAGTGCTATACACGAGCAGGGTTAGCTCAGTAACTCGCTAGACTCGACTCGAAAAAGCTCTATTCTCAACTCGGTTCGAAACTGAGTTCGAGCCGAGTTGAGCTGATTTTTTGAGCTCGAAAAAATTTCAAACTGAGTTCGAGCTCAACCCAACTCGGATCGAACTCGACTCGATTCGAACTCGGATCGATTCAGTTCAGTGACTCGGTTACTTTAATATTGTTATTGCTCACTAAGTGTTTGACGAAATGTCTCAATGAAGTGTGGCTGGTGGCAAGGAAGGTACGTATATGAAACAAATACGTTTTTTTTTTCTTGATTTTTATATTGTTTACAATTTGTTTGATGAAATACCCGTAAATCCATTGTTGTTGTTTTACATACAACAAGATTTTGAAAGTGCAATTCATGTGTTTATGAAAATGTTGCAGAGGCAACTTGACTTGTCCGACTCATTTAGATCCAACTCGATCCGAAGCAAGTGAGTGAGTCAATCCAAATCAATTTGACTTCATTCAATCCGAACTCAAACTGAGTCGAGTTCAACTCACCCAGTAACTCAACTCGACTCGACTCAACCCAAAATCCAACTCGGTATTGACTCTACTCGATCTGAAGCTCGACTCGTACATATATATTTTCAAAAAAAAAAATCAAATATGACATTTTAGATATAAGATGTCGTGTAGCTGATGGACAGGTTGCAATTATGGCAAGCGAATCTAGGCTTTGAGTGGTGATTTCAGCCCGTGAATACCTATTGCACCCAACTTGACTCGGTACTAACTCGACCGTACTTGTTATTTGTGATCGGGTCAAACTCAGTCCGGATTAGTTTAGGCCAAACTTAGACTCGAATCGGGTCAAGCATGCTGGACTTGGTACCGAGTTAGTTCAAGTTCGGGTCAGACTTGTTTGAAAACCGGATCGAATCAGGTCAGCCCTAACTCAGTCTGACTCGACACGATGCTCAACTCTACTTGGTAAGCTACTCCTCTTTGAGTAGATTCCTCAATTTGCTATTTAGTTGGTGGAATATTATCAGCCGTTTTCGTTATTATTCTCCTTTCAAGGATAGGTTCTTATCCATGACTCATTCAGCCACTATAAACATTGTTTCTTATCCAAGTTGCGTTCATTCCCACTTGAATTCTGTAGAAATATCAATGTTTTCTGTACCGTGCCCTACTTGAATTTTGTAGCTGTTTTATTTTTTGAGCTTATCTCCTAGCGTCAAACGACAAAATGGATTGACCGACGTAATTCATCACAAGCATCACAGGAAAAAGTGGGAGTTGAAAGCTTACCATTGAAAGTTTCTTGGGGGCCATAGTAGTTTTGGATCAAGCGGATATTTCAGTTTTCCCTTCATCCCGGTCCGTGTGAACTTAAGAACAGGTTTTCACGGTGGATAAAATACGTATGTGTAAAAACGGATGGACGGCATGGATAAAATACATACATTACGGTGGGCCCCATAGAGTCCTGACACCGTGGAGGTTCGTGGTGGCAGGGTTTCCACGCAATCCGCGTCCGATCCGAGGCTCAAGTGGGCCGCACCCGAAGAAATATCGGTGATTGAACGCCCACCGTTCAAACTTCTCGCATACAGAAGTTTTGGATCGGGTTAGTATTTGTTTTTTACCTTGATCCTGCCTGGAATAACCTTATGAACGGTTTAGATGACATATAAAAGATAAGGAAGGTTTCAACAGTAGCGTATCTATCACCATGTGGCCCACTTTAATATTGGATTTGCTTCATTTTTCAGTTCTCATCCTAACATGAGCTGCAAAAACTGATGCACGGACTTGATTTCACACTAATATCACGATTGGGCCAACTTAGTTTATTTCCTCTCAAAATGGATTGATGGAGCGAACTTAATTTCTTAAAGGTCACAGGCTGTCAGCGTCCCACCGACAACCAAGGAAAAGTATAACAGGAAAGGAAGGGTTATGCCGATTCCGAACCACCAATTTCTTATTCTCTCGTTTCATACTTTCAACTCAATCCTTCAATCCTGACCGTTGACCTCTGAGCCTTATGTTCAAATCCTTCAATCCTGACCGTTGACCTTTAAGCCGTATATTCAAATAAGAGACGCAATCCTCGTCCAAGATGGTAATCCATTTGGGCAGGGCTCCGTGGGGCCACCATGATGTAAGTGTTTTATCAAGTAGTTAATCGATTTTCTCGAATCATTTTAAGGTATGATCCTAAAAATAAAGCAGATCCACAGCTTCACTTCAGAGGACCGTACTAAAGAAAGGTGCAGTTATTCAATGCGGTCCGCATTAATCCGTTTGGGCAGGGCTCCGTGGGACCACCATCCGTTTTATGAAAAACCCGTAAGGGCCGTACTAAAGAAAGGTGCAGTTATAATGACAACCATCCTTGAAACCTTTCTAAGGGCCGCTGTGATTTTAATTTTTTTACCATCCAACCTATTCATAAGGTCACGTAGACGGGGATGAAGTGAAAAAACAAATATCAACTTGATCTAAAACTTCTCCAGCTCCCAAGAAGTTTTTAATGGTGGACGTTCAATCCCTCCTTTGTGGTCCACTGGAGCTGTGGATTCATTTTTAGGATCATACCTTATGATATGAGAAAAGTGATGAACGAAGTGGATGAAATACTTACATCACATTGGGCCCCACGGATCCCTGCTCGGACGGATTACCGTCCGGGCGAGGGTAGGGCACAATCCGCATCCTATTAAGGGCCCGTTTGGATGGGTGGATTGGAAGGGATTGAATGGTATTTGGTGGATGGCATGGATTTCAAGGTAATGATGGTGTTGTCAGTGGATTGTCTTAAGATCCATGGGATTGCTATATCCCCGGATTGTTATATCGAGTCTGTTTGGCACGCCCGGCCAATTCCGGGATTAAACCTTCCCATCCCTTCCAATCCCTTGAACCAAACACGTCCCAGGCAAATTTGAACGGATTAGGGTTGGATTAGATGAGATTTAAAGGTAATGATGGTGTTGTCAATGGATTGTCTTAAGATTCATGGGATTGCTATATCTTGGGATCAGATCACCTAGTTTGTTTGGCACGCCTGGCCAATTCCGGGATTTAACTTCCTATCCCTTCCAATACCATCCAATCCACCCGTCCAAATGGGCCCTTATGTATGAGTTTTAACCACCGCGTACATCCATTTTTAGGCATATCCACTGTGTTGATGTCAATTCAATCAAACAAGTGACACATATAAATGAGAGTTTGGATTGGTTATTTATGTGAGAGTAAGATGTCGGGGTATATCAGAGTTTGCTCGACTAAGAGGTTTTGATTGTATCACAGGTATCCCTGTGTTGTGTTAAGGTGGAAAGATTGGAGATTGGACTGAGATTCAGTTATCCCTTCAAACACTAATTTGCGCTATGACTATTTGTTCGTCGTTCGGTGTGGACTAGACTTCGTAACGAGATGGCCGACGGAATCAGAATCATCTATGTAGCAATAAGGTCCATAGCCTTCTGTTCGAAATCGGGCATCTTCCTTGCAATCCATCGAGATGCTGTGAATGAAAGGTGAAGGGATAAATTAAGAATTAAAACTAATTACAAATCCTGTGCTATGAGAAGTGATGGGGCTAAACTAAAATAAATAATAAATAAGATCAACATCCATAGTGGACAGAAAAATGAAGCTTGGCTTTATTTTAATGGCATTAGGCCCAAAGTTTTTCATCAATAATTGTTTTTGAAGGCTTATGGGAGGCAGTGTCCTTGCGTATTTATCAACATCGTGAAGGATTTTTATGTTCAGCTATGCAAATCTTTTTAACTCTCCCGTGAAAGTGCAGCTTATTATGGGCGGCCATGTGTACAAGAGAAATACTCTCACATGCATCAGCCATAATCCACATGTCTCTAAACTAACGCATTATAAAGTTGTCATAGTTCTTATGTCATTAGGCGTCAACATCCATTTAAAGTTACTTTTTACAATACTCTAATATTTAATGCTAGATATAGATCTCATTTTGATGATATTATGGTATTTAATGATGAGAGGGAATGTCTTATTTTTAGCGAGACTCTTGCTTTTATGTAAAGTACTTGTGATATAAATCTAGCATTCGATGATTTTTTACGCATACATCTCTAATTCTTTATCTTCAAATTGATCAACGCTATGCATGCTACACATGGCACGACTATCACGCGGTATCTCTTGGGCCCATTTAATTTGGCTGCACTATATCGTATGTAAGCAACAGTGAAAGATGCAAGCAGAAAATTTTCCACCATTTCACACATGATGCCTGCACTTGACAACATCTCATTAACTCATATAAAGTTTGCCAAAATTAGGTACAAGCACAATGCCCAAGTGGATTGCACCATAAGAAACAATGACGATACTAAAACTTACCATTAAAACCTCCCTAGGGATCATCGTGATGTTTTTTTGCCATCCAAACCATTCATATGGTTATATAAACACGGATGAAGGGAAAACACAAATATCGGATTGATCGACATCCTCCACTTCCCACCATAAGTTTTTAATGGTGAGAGTCCAATCCCCACAAATAAGTTTTTAATGGTCCAATCAAGCCATTAATCTACTCATTTATTAAAATATTTCTTAAAATGATGCGAAAAAATGGATGGACCACATAGATAAGATTGACACGTCATGGTGGGCCTCACAAAGCTCTGTCTTAATGGATTATCATCTAGGCCAGAGCAGGACACAATCTGCTTCAGTCATCCACCTGTTCCATACTTTCAACTCAATCCAAATTGTCCAAAGTTTATAGGCACTTCGACAACATTTTTAAATAAGACAAGATGCAGGAAACATCCCACTAAGCACTATAGAAAAGTATAACAAAAAATGAAAGAACGGGAGTGGTGGTTAACCATCCATTGTAATCCTATCATGGCTTTCACCCCTTTCATACTTTCAACTTAATTCAAACCATCCAAAGTTTAGAGGCACTTTGACAACGTTTTTAAATAAGACGATAGGCATGGATCATCCCACCAAGCACCACGTAAAAGTATTAAAAAAAAGAAAGGATATAGGTGTTGTATTGTAGTATGATTGTTATTGGGAAACCTAATTGAAGATGATGTGTGTTATAGTAAGGGAAAATATATTGAGGGCTAAAGATCTTTAAGGATGCTTTGAGTGCTTTTTACGAAATCATAGCTGACAAAATGACAATAAATGGAACAGTCAGAAGGAATTAAAAAACAACCCAAGTAGTCGAGCAAACGATTGATAATCATATAGGTGATCAACCAAGTGGTCAATAGTCATCAAAGAGGTTTAGCAAACAACCGATAATCATCAAAGAGCTCAATTAAACAACCAATATTTATCTACGAGGTTGATCAAGCGACCAATAGTCACATAAGAACTCGATCGAACAGTTGAGTGGAATGCAGTTGAGTCAGCAAGGAAGCCTTGACCGGTTATTATAACAGGTGACAATGAAGTCTCCAGAAGATCATCTAATGCTGCAAATTTATAGCAACCGTTAGAACGTAGAAAAGCAACGAGAAGGCAGTAGTGTTGAACAGTTATAGCAAATGTCAGAACGGAGAATGCATATAGATGCCCATATTAAGGTTATAAATAGCAAATGAATTCAACATAAAGAACTTGTCTTGTACTAAACAAATTAAACCAGACATTATCTTTCAATTATTAGTTAATTACATCCATAGTGTAATCCTTTACTTTTCCTAGCAAGTAAATTGTATTTATCAGTGTAATCATTTACTTTCAGCTTGTTGTTTACATTTTGTATTATAATTCGTAGCGTTAATCAAGTAGTTAATAATCTTAGCCGTAATTTGAGTTTATACTCATATGCTGGATTCAGTATTATATCATGAGAGGTGTTTTGCAGTTGTTCTTTTTGGATCGACTGTAATAATCTCTTTCTCGTTTCACTTTATTTGTAATGAAAAGTCCTTTCATATGAAAGACAATGGTGTAACCCATCATCAGAGGATGAACCCTACTCTATGGATATTGATTGATCCTGTTTACACATTAAGCGAGTGGATAAATAGGCGATCGATCTCATCAAATTTCAATCATACACTATGTGTCTTCCTATCTCAGTGCTTGGGGTCATAGCTGTTTAGTTTGAATTGAGTTGCAATTCCAATTATGGGACGCCCGCACACGTATAGTCGAAAATCGATCACCAACAAGAGGTGGTGGTTAACCATCCAGTATAATCTCTATTATGGCATCCACCCCTTCCATACTTTAAACTCGACAAAGACTCTCCAAGTTTCAAGGCCTTCAGACAATATGCAAATTGGGTATTACACCCGTCAAGACCTAAGCTTGAGGCGGTGTTGTCAGAGGCTTTGTGGGTCCAACCTTGATGTATATATTTTATCCACGTCGTTCATCCATTTTGGCATATTATTTCAAGGGACTAGCCTAAAAAGAAGTTAGATCAAAGGCTTGGGTGGACCAGGCCACAAGAAGTGGTGGTGATTACATCGCCCACTGTTGAAACCTTTATAAGGCCCATCACAATGTTTACTTTCCATCCAACCAATTCATAAAGTCACACAAACATAGTTGAAGAGAAAACATAAAAACTGGTATGATCTAAAACTTTCGTTGGCTCTGTAAGAGGTTTTCAATGGTAGGCGCTCAATCCCCACTGTTGCCTCTAGCGTGGTCCAATCCAGCCTTCAATCTGCCTCTTTTGTTTTACTCATGCCCTAAAATAATATGTCAAAATGAATAGATAGCCTGGATAAAGTGCATGCATTAAGGTGCCCCCTGCCAAAATCGTCCATCCCTATCCATATCTTGGTGGGGGTGGTACCCAACACCAGGGGGATTGCGTCCTACCCTCACTAGACACTATCCACAAGTGAGAGATCTCAGGGAAGCAACAAAATATATTGGTTTATCCACGCCATCCACCCATTCTCCAATCATTTTAATACATGAGCTAAAAAATGAGACAAATCTAACCTTCAAGTGGACCACATCAAATGTTAAGTTGGGGTTGCATTAAATGCGAGAGTTATTTGTGGCGTGGTCCACCTAAGCGTTGGATCTTCCTCATTTTTGGGCTCGTGCCTTAAAATGATTGGAGAAAAGGGATGGCCTGCGTGGATAAATGTAACGCCCCGGAAAATCAGGGGTCGTGCATAGACACAACTCCCGAGTTCCCGAGTGTCACTTATCATGCATTTATGGTTTTTACGATCAGTCAAGTTTAACTGCACAATTTGGAATTTCCTGAGCATGAAGCACAATCGCACCATTCTACTGAAATGAAGGTTATAACACATATATACAGGCCAAAAAAATAATAATAAAGGGTCGCCTAAGGCGTTGCCCAACAGAACAACAAAAGAATGCTATGTCTAAAAATAGTAAAGTTGAGCCCGTGGCTCAGCAATTCCAAATTCGGCCCGATCAAGCCGATGGAGAGCCGCCCATCACGGTGCAAGTAGGAGAGTCCGTCCTCCTCGTCCAAGCTCGCCTCGCTGAGCTCCTCATGCCCTGAGTCACCTGCATCTATGAATGGGTCTGGTTGGTGTTTTAAAACACCGTCCCAGAGTGGGAGTGAGTGATCAACTCAGTGTGAACTATTAGTCTCAAGTTATCACAAACATCAGTTATATTACAAATTTAATGAAAAACAATCATTCACAGTCACTAAACTAATCTTATTAATGTGCATGCATGATGGATGAAATGATGCATGCCCTTGCCACAACTCTCCCTCAAGCGACTACATCTTACGATCGCATATGACAACACTCCTCGAGCGACCTCGACCGCCGAGTCGCCACCCTAGCCTAATGCGATGCAATGACATGTTAGCCAAGTTCTTAGTTAATTCCGTTCATCCGGCAGGTTTGGGAAAGGCGATTCACCCCACGTATCAATGCCCTCAACTAGTTGCGGTGCCGAGACCCCTCAATGCGCGAGGCCGGGCACCGCGATCCGTGATCCCATCGGGTTCCTCATCCCCGACTCCAAGCACATGAGGAGTGCCAAAGGAAGGGATCGCTCGCGGTCACTACGGGGAGGCGCGGTACCCGGCGTAGGCCGACGGCTCGGACACAAGTTGTCCCATTCCACCATGCCGGCTCACGAGGCCGTGGACCAATTACAATCTAGGTATCGGTGGGCTACAATGGTTGTAAGGTGTTCCGGGTTCCATACATAGGTGAGCAAGCGGGGTTAACAAATAAGGTTGGTCGATAGTAGGCTAGGACCGCACGAGTCAGACGAGAGTGAGACGAGTGGCCTCGGCACAGTGGACCCATGTAGTCGAACTACAGCCACCCGAACACACCCGACCAAACTCATGGGTTTAGCCCGAGCATAGTCCTACCGATGGAACTGCCGTCTCTTCTCATGTTTCCGACCAACCCAAGGGTTCAAAGTTGATTCATAGCATGCTAACCATCAAGATTTTTGACTAGCATAAAAATGGCATGTCCACATACATCACAGCCTACGAGTCAAATATTCCTAGCAAGCATACTACGTTATCAGGAGCAAGGTGCATGTGAGTGTGTGGGTTGGTGAGGAAGTTGAGCGCTTCCAACATTTCAAGGAATCAATGCACATGGAACAAACATCAAACACATCATAGGCAACAACATATGAGGAAATCACGCAACATGTGAGCATATAGTCATTCACAATATCTCAAACAAGTGAGGCACCGACAACATCGTAAGAAAGAGTAAGCAACATATAATTCCATACATCTCAACAAGCACCCAAATCCTAAGGTCTCTCTAGATTCTACATAAGCTTCACCCAAGCAAACAAAATCATTAAATTCATGATATAATTGGTGCTAGGCCACCTAAGATTAATAGTCCGCACCTTGTGATTCGTTGGAGACTCAAAAATGACCTAGGAACGTCGATTTGGGGCCGGTTGGTCGGAATCCCTAAAACAAGTTCATTCATGAGAAATCCATGTAAAATCTCCCTTCATCAAAAAGGGTTTTCAAGACAAAGGATGAGAAGCCTTACCTAGACGATCAATGGACAATCTTGGTGGTTGTGGTGCATGGTTTCTTCTTAGAGAAGGTGTAGGAGGTTGTGGGTTTGATCTTCTTGGGCCCCACCTTGATTGAGAATCCACCATGCCTTCTTCCCTCTCTCTTTCTTCTCCATTCTCCTCTTTCTCTTCTCCCTTTTCTCTCTTCTCTCTTTCCCCCTTTTCTCTTAGGGCAAAATCGTATGGAAGAGGGGTGCCCAAAAGAAACACCTTTTATAATTCCGATTTGGTGCAAATGGCCCCAAGGGCTAGGTTTTTACTATACTAGACTTATGGGAGGGTATTTCTAGGATCTAGGGCCCTATCACCCCTCTGGCCACCAAATTCGGCGTGTAGGTGCCTTATGACCCGACTAGGGCCCATGCAAAAATTGAGGACGAACGGATGAACGGATATATGATCTGAGAAAGCGTTTCTGACCTTTAAGTGGTCCAGTGGGGGCCATTTTAGTGATTGGAGCATTTCTGATGGCCCTCTGGCCATGAAATTTATAGGATAAGTGGTCCATGGCCCGATGAGGGGCCTTACAAAATTTGGGAACGAACGGATGCGGGGTTTGGTCGTACGGGTCCGATTCGCGATCAACGGTCACCGTGCCACGATCGGGTCCCAGATTTGGTGGACGGGTGTAGAAAAATATATTAAATCACCACCGTAAATTTGGAAGAAATCCGATGGCTGGAAGGCCCGGAGTCTCAGTTTCTTTTGTCAGTGCCAGATTTTAATCTGGCATTGGTGGGGCGCATTGGGCAAGCGCCAGATGGTACTTCTGGGTGTCCACTGGGTCCGCAGTCCGCGATGGACCACAAGCCCAGTGAGATCTATGATTTTCTAAAGTTTTAGATTTTTCTGACCCTTCACGGTCGCTGGGTGGCCCACGTGGGCCGTCTTTAAGTGTAAATAGTCATCGGCTTAGCAGGCCCGCACTAGGCCTTATCACGGTCTGTCTAGTCTACTCTAATGGGCTAATCCTAGGTTAATTAACTCATGGTACCCCACCACAAGAGGTTTAACCGAATGGCCCTGCAGAGAATCCTACGTGGACGCCCCAGGACACTGAGCTGATCGGACAAGATGTTTCATGATTAATCGAACTTGTGCGGTTCTTTACTGGTATCACACGTGTATGGGAAAACATTGAGTGCTAATGGTCATTAAGTGATATTATAAGTTAATTAATTAAAAAAAATCAATGATTTTTGGAACTCCAAAACAGTGAAAATCCAGGGTGTTACAATCTACCCCCCTTAAAAATAATTTCGTCCCCGAAATTGCCTAAGGGTAGTAAGTAAAGGTTTCATTATTTCATTTGCCTAGGTTTTGTTGAATTCAAGTTCGTATGCATGGTAAGGTGTGTACTATCTATACTAGTTTGGCTCATTCTAGTCTACCCCCCTTAAAAGTTTTCGCCTTAGAGGTTTGAAAACAAATGTCAAAATCATTATTATCGTATTAAGAGGTTGTTGGTAAAGTTTACCTAATGGTGGTATATTTTAATCTTTTAGGATTGGGCTAATACGGAAAGACAGTTGTGGTAGGCTTTGATCCCATACGTCGATCCTCTGCCTGACCAGGGTAGAAAGATCGTTGTATCCATTCCCAGTCCTGGTAGATCATGGTCTTCTGCTCGGTCAAAGCAGTGAGTCCGTTGGTGTTCACCCAGGATTAAGAATTGGGTCAAGCCGCGAATACATCGCAAGTGTATGGTCCCGTGATTCCGTAGTCCGATCAATCTTAACATTTGGAAGGCATCAAAATTTTTTTAACAGTTCAAACTTCACATTCATAATATTTTTGTGGGTGGTGAGTTTCCCGCGATGCCTATGATCAAACGACTGTCCTAGAAAGGTTTCCAGGAACTTAAGGTTCTTCTCGACAATACCATTTTGATCATAAGGTTAGTGAGTTATGGACAAATCACGCTTTAGTTTCATAAGTTTTAACAGGGAAGGAAGAATCGGAAGTTTTAAGGTATTCTGGTGGGTTAGAGTGCTAATAACGTTAAGATGGACGCAGTAAGGCAATCATACATACAAGCATTTATAAGGTGACAAGAAAATTCAAAAACAATCCATACATTCATATTAAATTCAAAGTGCCATTAGTATGGCTAGTTACATCATACAACATGGATTACATAGTTTTCTAGACATTCCAGATAAGAAAAAATTAACTTAGTCAAGCAGACGTCCTAACTATCCTTCAACACAAGCAGGTAGAACTAATCGACTCAAAGCAAACTACTAATTATCGGGAAGGTTATGCTACTACTCTTCTGGATCGGGCAAAGATGGGGATACTTCTTCCCCATGAGGGAAAGAATCATCGGAATGGGGAAGAAGGAAGTAACGGTTGCTAGGAATGCCATTTTCCTCGGTAGGGAAATGGATTTTGATGAGAATGTAGGTGAGAGTGGGAGGGAGATCTTAAGGATGGGTTTGGGAAGGACTTGAAAATGTGTTTAGAATTTGTTTGGGGAAAGTGGAGTGGAATGGGTTTGAGAAAAATGAAATTGGAGACGAGCTAGAGTGAAGAGGATTGATGTTGGGTTTCGAGAGTAAATGGGTGAATGGAGTGGGACTGAGGAAGGTTGGAATGTGTATTTGAGATGAATTGGTGGGAGTGGAGGAGGGATTGGGATGAATTTTGTGTTGGGTTTAGAAGTGGTTGTGTAGATGAAAGAGGTTTTGGAAATGAGGAAGAGAAGATGAGCTAGGAAGAGAGGAGATGTGAAGTAGAATGTGGGTTTAGGAGATGAAAAATGTGAAGGAGAAGGGGATGGGTTAGAAGAAATGGGACTTGGGAAAGGGAAGATGGATTGTAGATGAGAGAGAGAGAATGGGTTAGGGAGATAGGAGTATGTGAAGAAGAAGAAGAAGAAGATGGGTTGAAGGAAATCTAGGATGAGAGATGAGAGAGGGGGGAAAATAGGTGTTTGGGTCTTAAGATTTGGGAGAGGGAGAGCTTTCTCTAGGGTTTGGGAGTAGTAGAGGGTGTTGTGGGGTAAGAAATTGGGTATTAGTGCCCTTAAGTTGCAAGAGAGGAAGACCCCACTCTTGTAAACATTGAAAGGGAGGAGGGGACCAATCTTGTAACGTTTCTTATACTTTTAATAACTGAATTATTTTTAAAATTTTTATAGTGATTTAACATCAAGTTTTAAGTCATCCCACAAAATTTCATATCATTTGGAGTTGTAAATAAATTATTAAAATTCTAGGAGCAACAGCTGTCCGAAATAAAAAAAAATTTGGACAGTTGACAGAACAGCTTAATTTTAGCTATATTATAATTTTTATTTTATTTTTTTCTTATTTTTATATAAAACTAGACTCATTCATCTTTAATCTGGCTTTTGAATCACCTAAATTGGAGTTGTAACGAAGGAGATATAGAATTTTGAAGTTGACCTAAAATTATAGAAATTTCGGCGGGGTGACAACGCCGGCGGGCGGGGTGACAACGCCGGCGGGCGGGGCGAAAACGCGGGTTCGGCGGGGGCCACGCCGCTCGCTGGACGTCCGGCGGGGCGACAACGCCGGTTCGGCGGGGCGGAAACGCCGGTCGGCGGGGTGACCCCTCCGATTGGCGGGGGCAATTTGTCGGGTGTTTTTCCGGGTGCCGGTAAGGCCCCCCGGGACATGCCATATATGATTTTGGGGTAGAACGAGCTGATCTACGCAATGGGCCTACTGGTTTCACGAGATTCCCCCCGGTTAGAGGTCAAAACCTGATTTTTTCTACAGTTTCACTATTTCGGTGAATTTTCATTCACCCTCAAGTCTTTATCCCGAATGGGTTAGAACTATCAAATTTGGCCTAAGACTATGGTTTCGACCGTCTAATCCCTCAATTTTGGTTCTACATTCTCTCTATTTCTGATAGAATTCATTCGCCCCTACTTAATTGTCCCCGAATGGGTTTGAACTATCATGTTCGGCCTGACACTAGCCCATTTGGTCTAGATCTATGGTTGTGACGTCTAATCACTCAATTTCGGTTTGTTCCTACCATCGGGCCAAGGTATTGTAAGTCACTCGGACTCCTTTCTTATCGTCACTACTCTCTCTCACTCCCAAATACTAATTTCTTGGAAGTCTTACCATCCATCTAAGATTGCCGGTTCCGATTCAAAGAGGGTTCCTACCATTCTAAGTTTATACTGTGCTTACCCTAACGTCAGCGGACGCGTTGGTGAGTTCATGACCCATGGCCCAAGGGATTCCAAACTATTGCTCTGATACCATCTGTAACGCCCCGAAAAATCAGGGGTCGTGCATAGACACAACTCCCGAGTTCCCGAGTGTCACTTATCATGCATTTATGGTTTTTACGATTAGTCAAGTTTAACTGCACAATTTGGAATTTCCTGAGCATGAAGCACAATCGCACCATTCTACTGAAATGAAGGTTATAACACATATATACAGCCAAAAAATAATAATAAAGGGTCGCTAAGGCGTTTATGAACAACAAAAGAATGCTATGTCTAAAAATAGTAAAGTTGAGCCCGTGGCTCAGCAATTCCAAATTCGGCCCGATCAAGCCGATGGAGAGCCGCCCATCACTGCAAGTAGGAGAGTCCGTCCTCCTCGTCCAAGCTCGCCTCGCTGGCTCCTCATGCCCCGAGTCACCACTGCATCTATGAATGGGTCTGGTTGGTGTTTTAAAACACCGTCCCAGTGGGAGTGAGTGATCAACTCGGTGTGAACTATTAGTCTCAAGTTATCACAAACATCGGTTATATTACAAATTTAATGAAAAACAATCATTCACAATTACTAAACTAATCTTATTAATGTGCATGCATGATGGATGAAATGATGCATGCCCTTGCCACAACTCTCCCTCAAGCGACTACATCTTACGATCGCATATGACAACACTCCTCGAAGCGACCTCGACTGCCGAGTCGCCACCCTAACTAATGCGATGCAATGACATGTTAGCCAAGTTCTTAGTTAATTCCGTTCATCCAGCAGGTTTGGGAAACTGATTCACCCCACGTATCAATGCCCTCAACTAGTTGCGGTGCCGAGACCCCTCAATGCGCGAGGCCATGGCACCGCGATCCGTGATCCCATCGGGTTCCTCATCCCCGACTCCAAGCACATGAGGAGTGCCAAAAGGAAGGGATCGCTCGCGGTCACTACGGGGAGGCGCAGACCCCCAGCGTAGGCCGACAGCTCGGACACAAGTGTCCCATTCCACCATGCCCGGCTCACGAGGTGTGGACCAATTACAATCTAGGTATCAGTGGGCTACAATGGTTGTAAGGTGTTCCAGGTTCCATACATAGGTGAGCAAGCAGGGTTAACAAATAAGGTTGGTCAGATAGTAGGCTAGACCGCACGAGTCAGACGAGAGTGAGACGAGTGGCCTCGGGCACCAGGGACCCATGTAGTCGAACTACAGCCACCCGAACACACCCGACCAAACTCATGGGTTTAGCCCGAGCATAGTCCTACCGATGGAACTGCCGTCTCTTCTCATGTTTCCGACCAACCCAAGGGTTCAAAGTTGATTCATAGCATGCTAACCATCAAGATTTTTGACTAGCATAAAAATGGCATGTCCACATACATCACAGCCTACGAGTCAAATATTCCTAGCAAGCATACTACGTTATCAGGAGCAAGGTGCATGTGAGTGTGTGGGTTGGTGAGGAAGTTGAGCGCTTCCAACATTTCAAGGAATCAATGCACATGGAACAAACATCAAACACATCATAGGCAACAACATATGAGGAAATCACGCAACATGTGAGCATATAGTCATTCACAATATCTCAAACAAGTGAGGCACCGACAACATCGTAAGAAAGAGTAAGCAACATATAATTCCATACATCTCAACAAGCACCCAAATCCTAAGGTCTCTCTAGATTCTACATAAGCTTCACCCAAGCAAACAAAATCATTAAATTCATGATATAATTGGTGCTAGGCCACCTAAGATTAATAGTCCGCACCTTGTGATTCGTTGGAGACTCAAAAATGACCTAGGAACGTCGATTTGGGGTCGGTTGGTCGGAATCCCTAAAACAAGTTCATTCATGAGAAATCCATGTAAAATCTCCCTTCATCAAAAAGGGTTTTCAAGACAAAGGATGAGAAGCCTTACCTAGACGATCAATGGACAATCTTGGTGGTTGTGGTGCATGGTTTCTTCTTAGAGAAGGTGTAGGAGGTTGTGGTTTGATCTTCTTGGGCCCCACCTTGATTGAGAATCCACCATGCCTTCTTCCCTCTCTCTTTCTTCTCCATTCTCCTCTTTCTCTTCTCCCTTTTCTCTCTTCTCTCTTTCCCCCTTTTCTCTTAGGGCAAAATCGTATGGAAGAGGGGTGCCCAAAAGAAACACCTTTTTATAATTCCAGATTTGGTGCAAATGGCCCCAAGGGCTAGGTTTTTACTATACTAGACTTATGGGAGGGTATTTCTAGGATCTAGGGCCCTATCACCCCTCTGGCCACCAAATTCGGCGTGTAGGTGCCTTATGACCCGACTAGGGCCCATGCAAAAATTGAGGACGAACGGATGAACGGATATATGATCTGAGAAAGCGTTTCTGACCTTTAAGTGGTCCAGTGGGGGCCATTTTAGTGATTGGAGCATTTCTGATGGCCCTCTGGCCATGAAATTTATAGGATAAGTGGTCCATGGCCCGATGAGGGGCCTTACAAAATTTGGGAACGAACGGATGCGGGGTTTGGTCGTACGGGTCCGATTCGCGATCAACGGTCACCGTGCCACGATCGGGTCCCAGATTTGGTGGACGGGTGTAGAAAAATATATTAAATCACCACCGTAAATTTGGAAGAAATCCGATGGCTGGAAGGCCCGAGTCTCGCTTTTGTCGGTGCGATTTTAATCGGCATTGGTGGGCGCATTGGGCAAGCGCCGATGGATGGTACTACGGGTGTCCACTGGGTCCCGCGATCCGCGATGGACCACAAGCCCATGAGATCTATGATTTTCTAAAGTTTTAGATTTTTCGACCCTTCACGGTCGCTGGGTGGCCCACGTGGGCCGTCTTTAAGTGTAAATAGTCATCTGGCTTAGCGGCCCGCACTAGGCCTTATCACGGTCTGTCTAGTCTACTCTAATGGGCTAATCCTAGGTTAATTAACTCATGGTACCCCACCACAAGAGGTTTAACCGAATGGCCCTGCAGAGAATCCTACGTGGACGCCCCAGGACACTGAGCTAATCGGACAAGATGTTTCATGATTAATCGAACTTGTGCGGTTCTTTACTGGTATCACACGTGTATGGGAAAACATTGAGTGCTAATGGTCATTAAGTGATATTATAAGTTAATTAATTAAAAAAAATCAATGATTTTTGGAACTCCAAAACAGTGAAAATCCAGGGTGTTACAATAAACATATACATCACGATGCTCCCCTATTGATTTGCCGATTCATGGCTAGAGGTGGGTGGGTCAAGACGTAATACGTGTCTGTGCCCAATGTGCGCCCATTGATAATATAGCCAGAATGATCATTTCCACGATAGTTAATGTTCCATGATTTCATTTCTAATTGAGCGTTTGGCGCATGGCATTATATGAGATTAGGTGGGATGGAGTTGTACTTGGTCCGTATAAATTGCATCTAACGTACGTTTGGGGATGATGGGATGAGTTAGGATTAGGTGGGATAAAATTACATTTGGTCCCATACAAGATTTATGTTAATTTTAAAATTTACTACACCTGCGTTGATGCATGTGTTTTATCTATGCTGTTCATTGACTAACATCTGTTGTGAATTTGGTTCATTGATAACAATTTCATCGATCAACCGAAACGAGAGTTTAATTAACCTAGTGTCTTTCCCATGACAAATTTTGCAGATTTGCTTAATCTAGTATCTTTCTCGTGACATGAATTTTATCCCGAACATGGATCGGATGTCCCAAATACCATGCTATTTCTAAACACAGCGTTAACCCATACAGGCCCTAACAACGGTACCCACGACTTTGACAGCTCGTATCTCCCCATAGTCACGCCACGTGTACGGTAAGAGTCACAAAACGGTGATAAACTATCACGGTATCACCTCAACTAGTGAGAGGCTTCCTAATTCCACATGCACGTTGGAGGCGTTCACATTCACGCACGGAGGCACGTGCGAACATGAAACACGTGGCGATATCTGTGATCTATCTTAGCGGTCCATTCAAAACCTCAGATGGGGCACACAATAGCAAAACAGATGAACGGCTAGAAAACCTCAGGTGGGCCCACCTGGCGAAATTGTCTGATTTTTTTATTCGAAAGATTTTCCTGACTTCACATCTCATTCACGTGTCTTATATTTGCACGTGTGCTCACGTGTGGAATTAGAAAAGCTCCCTGTATCCAACAAAAAAGAACGGAAGCGGACAAGGACAGCGAGATCGTTTTTCTTCTGTCGCGACTCAATACTCAACGTCTGTCGCTGATGAATGGTGCCCACGTGCTGAGTGGTACGATCATCACAGCCATCCATATTGTAGGATACGTCCTGAAACGTCTATAACGAGATAATTATATAGAACGGATGATTTAACAATCAGTATCTGAAGATGAATTTTGGACGGTGAAAAATCGCAACGGCTACAGTTAAACTTTAAAATCAAGGTCATGATGGTCGACGAAGTGCGATCATACGAAAATAGATTATTTATCGTACTAAAGAGGATATGGACGGTTAGGATCACTGGAGTATATTAGCATGTGGGCCCAACGGATGGCGACTCCTGGATGTCATCACAACGACCCGATGTCCATATCGAGCGCACCTTATCCGCCAATTTCCTCCGCTCATGTTGGGGATGCCTTACTAAAAATGGGAAGCGGATGGCGTAAACTCTGTGGGACCCACCTTGATTTATGAATTTTATCCACTCCGTCCATCCATTTTATCAGATAATTTTAGAGCATTGGTAAAGAAATAAAGTATATAAAAATCTAAAGTGGACCATACCAGAGGAAAGAGTGTGCATTGAAAGTCTACCGTTAAAATATTCTCGGGACTATAGAAGTTTTGGATCAATATGATATTTGTGTTTTCCCTTCATCCATATCGGTGTGATATTTTAATAACAGATTGGATGACAAACAAACATCACTGTGGCCCTAGGAAGGTTTCAACGGTGGATGCTATTATTCCCACTGTTTCCTGTGGTGTGGTCCAATCGAGCTTTAGATATGCTTAAAGTATGGAATCAACCACTAAAATGAGCTGGAAAAACCGATGGACGGCGTGGATAAACCACGTATATTCATGATGGGCCCAACACAGTTTACTTAGTACGATAAAAGCACATTACCCAGAACGCACTACGAATTCCTAAGAATAAGGCATTTGCGAACGTAGGACTGATCCCATTGAGACTTATTTGTTATATCCAAGCCGTCCATCCTTTTTTCTAGCTAATTTTTAGCCATTTGCCCAAATAAAAGCATATTAAAACCTTAATAGACCACACCATTAGGAAACAATGAAGACCAAACGCCTACCGTTGAAAACTTAAGGAGGTTTTAGAGCAGGTCTATATTTATTTTTTTACGTTCATCTACCTGGAATACCTTACGTTCATCTACAGTAGGCGTATCCATCTCCACTGTTTCCTACAGTGTGGCCCACTTTAATCTTGGATCTGACTTATTTTTTGATTCTTACCCTAACATGAGCTTCCGAAACTGATGCACGGGTTGGATTTCACACGGACATCGAGATGGGCCTACAGAGCTTTGGGATAGCGTCCAGCTGCGAAGGAGGCAAAACGATCCGTGGGCGGGCACGGATCCAGTCAGGTCGGGACCAGACCCAGTTCCGTCAAGCCCTGACCGCGTGCCCCACTGGATGTATTTTCTGTATATCCACTCCGCCCATCCCTTTTTCCCAGCTGATTTTAAAATGACCGTTGAAACCAAGTAGATCCAAATCTCACGTGGACCACACCACATAAAACAATAGACATTAACCTTAAAAGCTTTTTGTGGACTCCATAAGTTCTAGATCAAGCTGATGTTTGTTTTGCCCTTTCATCCATGTCCGTACGACCTTATCCGCAGCTTGGATGGCAAATAAACATTATGCTGCCAAAGTTTTTAATGGTAGGCATTTAATGATCACAGTTTCCTATGGTATGGTCCACCTGAAATTTTTATATGCTTCGATCTTAAGAATATACCGTAAAATGATATGAAAAAACGGATGGACGGCGTGGATATATAACGGATCCATCGAGGTGGGCCCCACCGTAAGTACTTGACGGAAGTCGGTCAGGTCCCGACCAGACTGAACCCGCGACCGTCTCCCAAGGCCAACAGCCCTAAAAAATAATTCTCCCGCTCTCTCTTTCTGTCTCTCTCTCTCTATATGCATTTGCAAAATCCCTCCAATATCCATCGAGGTGGGCCCCACGGTCAGGATCCGACGGAAGTCGGTCAGGTCCCGACCAGACTGAACCCGCGCCCGCCTCGCAAGGCCAACAGCCCTAATAAAATTCTCCCTCCCTCTCTCTCTCTCTCTCTCTCTCTCTCTCTCTCTATGCATTTGCAAAATCCCTCCAATACCTAATAACCTCTCCTTCAAACCTCGCAACAATCCCTCCAATACCTAATAATCTGTCCTTCAAACCCCGCAACAATCCCTCCAATCCCTGATAATCCTCTCCAACCATGGCTGCCGTACGGAGGCTCATTCCTCTCCTCTCTCATTCAATGCCAGCAGAAGGTCTGTACATACCTACATACATACCGTTTGATTTCTGGGGGCATTTTGATATGGTTTTGTGGAATTCAGGTATCGGAGTCGGCTTTTTGCGACGGAGCCTCACATCGAGCAGGTTCTCTGAGGAAAATGCTCTGAAATATGATGAAGAAGCCGATGACGGCTTGCTTGTCAGAGGCGAGATCGAGAAGATCCGGCGCGAGTTCCACAACGCAAAACGGAGCTTTCTCAACATCCCCGCCACACTCAAGGAGATGCCCAAGATGAATCCTGAAGGTTTAATTTCTCATTTCCTTTTCAAATGTTATGATTTTAGTAGCGTGCGAGGCCCCGCCTTTTCGTGATCCTAACCATTCAGGTGGTGGGTCATGTTTTGGATGGGAGATGCTGAAGATCTCCCCAACTGGGGTTGCTAGACGTGGACCGTTGGATGTAACTGTCCATTTGAAAACCGCCAATTAGATGGCTATGATTATATGATGCTGGATATTGGGCATTGGCCACCACGTGATGTGGCCCACCAGATGAACGGTTTAGATTGCAGGGAGCTGGGTTCCCACCTGTGCCATTGTTGGGCTGGACCAAAAATTAAAAAAACCTTTTCTTTCAATTGACTGCTGTAAAAACTGCTTTCTCTGTCTGACACACATAAACATTCTTTCTTCTTTTAGATGTTGCAATTTTCTGAATTCTGATATTTGTTTTTCAGGTATTTACGTGAATAAGAACCTAAGATTGGACACCATACAGGTTTATGGATTTGACTACGACTATACGCTGGCTCATTACTCTCCATACTTGCAGAGTTTGATTTATGACCTGGCAAAAGAGCACATGGTTAACGAGGTTAGTAGTGATGGATATCATTAATTCAGTAAACGGATCTAGTTTTGTAGTCTGTTACAATGCTGGCTTCCTTTCTGATATTCATGCCGTAGGAAATGAAGGGGCGATCAATCTTTAAAAAGTTGGGTGTTAGTCATTCATCTCTAAAGAAGTGGGACACACCCCATTTTTTTAATTTTTAAGTTTTTTATAAAAAAAATTGTTTGGTCTGCTGGAAAGTGCCACCACCTGATGATGATAATGAATAGGCCAAAAGTCATGGTTATTAGACTTATCTTAGTTGTTGCATTGGTGGTCTATAGATGGATGATTGGAAAAGGCTGAACAAAACATGAATATGGTCTGATTTTGATGTGCAAAAATTGTACCAATCGGACAGATGATTGACCAATCATAGTGGTTTTTGGGCTATGATTTGTTCATGTGGTGGCCCATGAGCAAGGTTTAAAATCTTTGCTGGTGCACGTATTGGTTGGCTTCAAAAGGGATGGTTGCGTTATGTATTGGATGATCCACAATTTCTATCCTCCCTATTTTTGTGTATATTTTGATCCAATTTAGTGCTGTATTTGTTATACGTACAGCGTATCATGCATTGAGATGCTTGTATCATATCTCTAGGTAAAACAAGCCATGCAAATTAGGTCATACAATATGAATAGGATGATTTTTTAAAATCTGCTCACCAGACATGTACTATGGAGAGGTGGAGGGAAGGAAGAGAGCACCAAGCTTGCTTATGCCATGGGCTTATCTTGTGCTTTCCATCGTCTTTTTATGGATTTTATTATTATTATTATTATTAATAAATTTTTTTTTGCACTTCTTTCTCTTCATTATTTTCCTTCAAAAAAAGAAAAAAGAAAAAAGAAGACAGTTCACGTAGTGTCATTGTTTTTTTTTTTTTTGGGAAGCGTAATGGAATTTTATTAAAAAACCCGCAAGCAGTGTCATTGTTTTTACTTTCTATACAATTTGAGTTTACTATTCTATTCTGTGGTTGATGTCTTTGTGTCAGCTTCGTTATCCTGAGAGTTGCTTGCAATTTGAATATGATCCCACATTCCCCATCAAAGGTCTATATTATGACAAGCTGAAGGGGTGTCTTCTGAAATTGGATTTCTTTGGGTCGATTGAGCCTGATGGATGCTTCTTTGGACGTAAAAAGGTACTACATCTTGTTCATTTTAAGTCATGTACACATTTCTTATGTGTAATAATAAGAAAAGAAAATTCCTGCATACCCAACTTGTTTATTTGATTGCTATTCCCAGTGATTCACAGAGTTGTGAAACATAAGCGACTGTTGCTAGTTGCGACAGACAATATATTGTTAAGAGTATCTAGGTGCTATTACTTTGAATCTTATGCATCCTATTCGTTCAACATTTCTTAATTTATTAAATGAAAGAATCCTTTATTGTGGGCCACCCCAGCATGAGAAATTATTTTGGCTTGCAACTGCATAAACTGATTTTGATGTTGTTGACTTTCAATGGCCTAAGCTGATTATTTAATGGCTTTTGTGTGTTGTTCTTCTTATTTTTTCTTGTTTCAAATCTTATTATTTTTTTCCAGCATATATTTCTGCTTTCAACATTCTTCACATTCATTCGGGCTATTTAACAATTGCATCGAAAATTTGAAAACCTCCCTTCCTCTCTCTATTGTCTTATTTTCTTTTCATATTATTGACAAACAGCTCAGCAGGTCAGAAATAAAAGAGATATATGGCACGCGACATATTGGCCGAGATCAAGCACGCGGACTTGTTGGACTCATGGACTGTTTTTGCTTTAGTGAGGTAGGATTCGGTTTTAGGTCTTTGCTTTTTCCATGTAATACATGCAGGCTAGGTTGTTTCATATCGTACGTTTTAAGACATGCTGGGCAATGGTAGAAATAAATCTTGTTTACTTGTCACCTGCATGTTTCTTTCATTTGTTCTCTATATCCGTCATACAATGTTTTGTCTATTGTCTTCATTTGCCAATGGTAGAGGAAAAAAGAATGCACTTTTAAAAGTTGATAGTTCTTGAAATTAAGCTGTGGATAAAGAAACATGGATCAGATGGGCCAAGTCTCCTTGTCACTCTGTGCTAGGCATATTTCTTCTTATGAACCTTCTATTTCAAAGGTGGTCACTGTTCAGATTCTTTTTTCACCACCTAGAATAATGGATTCCTTACTGCTCTCTTAAAGCACCGAGTGTGCCCATTATGTTTCTAATCCTGTTGGGTTGATAATAATGTTCGAAGCACTGTATAAAAAATGATCTCGGTTCATCCATTCCCCAATTAGTGCCTTGTTAAATTCCTATGATCCTATCTTGAGATATGAATTGCTTTAGACAAACTGATGCATTTTGAAGAACATTGGTAATTGATTGGCACAATTGTGTGCATGCATTTTTTGTTTTGCGTTGAACCAAATGAATCCTCAGCCTTTGCCTTGAGAGGGAAACAATGACCTGTTAAAGGTTGTCTAAGAATCCACACCAAACCACTCATATAAACAACAAGCTGCCTTTCTCTTCTCTCTACAAGTCTAAATGGCTATGAACTCAATAACTTGTTCTCCATTTGAAATGTTGCCCTCTCCTATCATACCTGGCCATATAATCTTAGCTTTTAGATCTTGACTCTCTTGTGTGAGACATGACCACCACTTGCCAAGATAAGAATTTCTCAAAAGCTTTCAGTCTTCGAGAACACATTTGCCATTCCTGGTGAGAGATGTTTGCCATACCGTGAGATTTGGGTTTCCAACACATAGATTCATACCTCCATGGCTGCATCCAATACAAATAGATATACCCGAGTAACGTAGTTATCATCATCATCATCATCATCATCTAAGCCTTACCTCAATGGCTATATGAATCCTGTACCACCATCTCTCTATCAAGGGCTATACGTTCAATTAGACCATAGGTCATCAAGTCTTTTCTTACTACCTCAATCTATGCCCTTTTGGGCTTTCGCCTTTCCTTTTAGAGCCTTCGACTTGTACCAACTCACTCCTAACTACGCGTTTCTTGGTCTCCGTTGCACATCACCACACCATCTAATTATAGGCTACCTCCTCTTATTACCTATTGGTGATACTTCTAAGTTCCCTCGGATGCATTCATTCCTAGTTCCATCCTTCCTCATCTTGCCACTCATCCATCTTAACTTCCTCATTTAAGCTACACTCATCCTATGACCATGTTGTTCCTTAACTGCTCAACATTATGTCCCATAAAGCATGGCTGGTCTTATAGCTATCATATAAAATTTCCCCTTTAGTTTGAGCGGCATACGATGGTCACATGAAACTTTAGAGGGACATCCATTTCTTCCACCTAGCTTGCTAGCTTGAATTCTATGGGCAAAATCCTTCTCAATCTCTCCACTCTCATGAATTATTGACTAATGTATCAAAAGTGGTCATTTTGGGAAACTTCTTGGTTAAAATCTTAATCAATTCGTCATTTCCACTCCTATTGTTACTAAAATTGCACTCATATGCTCTGTTTTAGTCCAGCCGATTTTAAATCCTTTAGATTTTAAAGCATTCTTCCATAAATCTAGCTTTGTGTTTATGCCTCCCTCATCTTGTAAATCAAAACTATGTCATCTGCAAACAAAACACACCATGGGATCTCTTCCTGTAAATGCCTAGCCAACTCGTCCATAACCAATGCCAAAAGGTAAGGGCTCAATGCTGTCCCCTGGTGTGAGCCTATAGTAATTGTGAATTCATTTGTCTTTCGAGTAGTGGTCCTCACATTTGTTACTGGTTCGTGATACATATCTTTAATCATGTCAATATTTCCTCTTGAAACTCCTTTCTTTCCCAACACTCACCAGATTTCTCCAAGTCAATAAATACCATATGGAGATCCTTCCTCTTGCTGCCTGCGTAATGTAGATAGATCGATAAATATGTTGAACGATAGGTTGTGGTCTTATGAGAAATCGTCTTAATAGTAGGCCTGGCAATGGGCCGGGACCAGGCCTGGATTTTGAACTGGTCCAGCCATGCCTTCGCACCGGCCCTGCTCAAAATATTGATTTTGCTGGGCCTAGGTATGGACATTGCCAGCCTTTAGACCTCAGTAAGTACTGTGAGTTATATGAGATTTCATTTGTTAATCTTATTTGTCTCTTGGTTTTGATTCTTTATTGCCTTGTAGGCGTGTCTTATTGCAGATGTTGTACAACATTTTGTCAATGCCAAGTTGGATTTTGATGCTTCCTATGTCTATCAAGATGTAAATCAAGCAATTCAGCATGTTCACCAAACTGGGTTGGTACATAGGGGAATTCTTTCTGATCCTCGAAGATATCTCATGAAAAATGTAAGTGCTACAGCCCTATGCTTTCTTTTTGTTATTGGTTAAATGGTATTTTCATTCATGAAATTCTCATGTGCTGGACTTCATTGTTGAGATTGCAGTTCCTTTATTGTTTGAAATCAAAGAAGCTCTAACAGATGCTACTGTCTATGAATTTAATTTAATTTATTTCAAAAGGTGTCTTCGAATTTAATATTGTCTCTCTTACTCTAGACTCATCGTTACATGTGTGAATACTCCAGGGACAAGTGCTACGCTTTTTGAGAATGCTAAGGGAGAGGGGTAAGAAGCTTTTCCTGCTAACAAATTCTCCATATTATTTTGTGGATGGAGGGATGCGTTTTATGCTGGAGGTATTTTTATTTTTATTTTTTAACGTGATGCCAAGCTGCATTCATTTCTCCTATTACTTTTGCAAGTCATTTTCGTGTGCCGGCCCCTGTCAATTCCTTTGAGTTTCATTCTTGCGAATGCACTCCCCAGGCGGGATACTTAACGCGTTAGCTACAGCACTGCGCGGGTTGATACGCACAGTGCCTAGTCACTGTTTGGTAAGTCCGTAAGCTCTAATTAACCAGATTACAAGGAAGCCATCAACCCGTCAATGGATTAGTTCGATCCAAAACTTGTTCTATATTCTATTTTATTTGGTGCTTTCGAGGTGCATTCTTGTCTAGAGGAGGAAACATACAGTGTCAGGCTGAGAAAGTGGATCTTTTGCTCGAGTAAGAAGCTTTTAGGTTTTGGGACCACCTTACCGTGATATAGATCTGGTGGACCCCACATTAGCTATTCGCAGAAAATATCCCCATACTATGATCATAACCACCTACCTTTTATTTTCTCTGTTAAATTCAATTATCAGCTATATTTTCGTAACTATCCATGTGCAGGCCGTCGTCAGCTATATCATAACCATTTGTTTTTATAGCCTCATCCCAGCTATTTGGGGTTGGCTTTCTCATGAGTACTTGGCAACAGTTTTTGACCAACTGCCAAATGACATCAGTCCTCTACCATGATTTTAGACCAGCTGGCGCATAGGTTTTGTATATTCTAATGTACCTTGAATCATGGTTTATTTCTTGGCTATCAATTTTTTTTGTTACTTATATTTAACACTCTCATAATTGTTTATTTTGTGACTTTTTGATAATTCATTTCCTTTGATAACTATTCTCTATTATGCTGAAACTTCCTTTGTGTTTGATGTTTTGTTTATCTTCTAAATTGTTTAACAGGATTCTAGTGGTAGTGGCGACTCTTGGAGGGAGCTTTTTGATGTTGTTATTGCTCATGCCAATAAGCCAAAATTTTACACATCAGAGCACCCATTCCGGTTCTTACCTTGAACTTCCTATCTTCTTTTATCTATCCTTCCCAGATTTAGTGCATAACTGCATATCTGACAGAGATAGAGTTTGCTTTCTGCTCCCCTATGGTCAAGAATGATTTTTTGTATTTGTAATTTACATCCATTTTCTTTTCCATCATACCTAACTACAAGCGTCTTGAATGCATTTGATGTAGATGAATGTTGGAGCAGATTTTGTTTGAAAATATTGACTTTGATTTTGTTTCTTGGGCAAATTAATTCTGTCGATTGTGCAAAATTGTAACTGTAGTTCCATGTTGTGGCCTACATGCTCTTAAACTTCAATTTTTTTTTTTTTTTTTTTTTTTTTTTTTCTGGTTGCTACAATTTACATTTTACATCTCTTTGCCATGCCTTCTGGTTTATTAGGAGAATTCATTTGATTGATGTAAATGAGACAGTAGGTACAACTTAATGTTCATTTGCAACAAGTCTGGAAGATATATGTATATGATAATACATATGATCCGTGAGACACTCAAATGATCAAATTAGACCTGTGGCAATAAATTTAGTGAATTAAAAAAGAAAAATAGGTAAAATTGCTATATTGTATTAGATTTTGAGCTATTGCAAGTTTGCAAAAGGCCATGTTTGAATTATAATGGCAAAATTATTGGGGCGTTTGAATCAGGCCTGATTCAACATTTAGCATCAGGATAAGGCTTAGTTGCGCAAATCTTCTACCAAAATCCTGCTCCAACTTTCCGCTGGGAAACAACATTATATGCTGCACCATCTTCTGCTGCAACCTCATTGAGGAAGAGGTTCTGTTGGCTGAGCAGCTGCTAAAGCGACTGCATTTGGTGTGCATTGCCATCTCAGACGTTGACAAAAGAACATGGATGCTTGAATTAGATGACACCTACTCAGTCAAGTCCTTGCTTCAGTCTCCTGGCAATGTTAATACGCATCGGGATGCTGTTTTCTCAAAGATTTGGTCATCCCCTGTTCCCTTGAAAATGAGAACCTTTTTGTTGATTGCATCCCTAGATAGAATCCTCACAATAGACCATCTTAAAAACTAGTCATTTCTCTCTTGAAGAGATGTGTTCTATGCTAGAAGAACGAGTAATTGGTAAGTCACATGCTCCTTCACTGCCTGTTTGCTAGCGTGATTTGGAGGAAAGTCCTTAGCTTTGGTGCTCAACCTCAATTTTGGAATGTTTCAGGTTGTCTGGTTTATTTGGTAAGAAAGAAATGACAGTTTTCAAAGGAGCGTCTGCATCAGCTGATGCCACCTTTAGAGAAATCCTTAGAAATCTCATTAGTTGGGCTTCTGTTGATCATAGATTCAGGGTTTCTCCGCTAGTGATTTTGAGCATAGCTGGTCTGAGATTCTTGGTTGTAGCTGGGAGCAGCCTATGCTTTTGTTCACTGGGTTCCTCCCCCACCGAGCACGTTCAAAGCAAATTTTGATGGCAGCTCCTTGTGCAACCCAGGGCCTGCTGGTATGGGTGTCTTTATTCGTTACAACGGTGGGAGAGTGTTGATTAAATTCTCTGGGACTGGACCATCACACAGACTCAAGTGCCATGCAGAGGCAGCTGCTGTTCTAAAGTCTATTAAGGTGGCTGTTGATTGTAGTTTGGTCCCTATCATTAAATGGGATTCCGGATGTGCCATATCTTGGTTTAATGGGGGTTCATTCCCTTGGAGATTAGCGGACTTGATTGAGGAGGCCTGTTATCTTGCTGCTATATTCCCATCTCTTTTGCTCAAGTCCCTACTCCCTAGAGAAGTTAAGGGCGTGTTTGATTTTCCAGTTCATTGGTAAATGCCTGGTAAATTAGTAATGATTATTTTCCTACACATTTCCTTGTGCTTGATTTGACACTGTACTTTTTTTACACAAAAATTGAGAAGGCTGCAAAATATGTGGGTCCCACCGTGATGTGTGTTGCTTATCCACACCGTTCATCCATTATGCGAGCTGAATTTATGGCATGAGCCAAAAAATGAGGCATATCCAAAGCTTAGGTGGACCACGCCACAGGAAAAATGGAATCGAGCACTTACTGTTAAAAATTTTTTGAGCCACTATTTCTTTTGGTGTGGGCCACTTGAGTGCTGGATCATATCTCAAAATTCTGTTGTAAAATGGATGGATGGAACGGATATCATTTACATTACCGTGTGGTTCAAAAATTAAAACTATCTCTTTTGCACCGGTTTCAAATGCACAAATTCCTATGAATTTTCAAACGCTGTGAAACGGTAATAATTACCATTTACACAGTATTTATGTTTGCTTTGAAAAAACAAACAGGCCCTAATGGGGAGGCTGACTTCTTGGCCAAGCTGCGTGTGCTCAGAATTGGGAGTGTAGGTCACGGCCTACATCAATCTGACTTATTTCTGTAACGCTGCTTTTTTTTTTTTCCTTATGTGTTTCTGTATTTCCTCATCTTTTGGGTGCTGGCCTTTTGTTATGCCCTTTGTCCTCTTTTTTTTTTTTTTCCTTCTTCGTCTTCTTCTTCTTTTTTTGTTTTTTTTCTCAATAAAATTGCAATAATCCATAAAAAGGGCTGCTCCCACTTCGAATCATGCTTTGGATTTGTGCTACCTCTCTCGATTCCTAGCTGTTTATAATAATGTTTTGAAACAGACGCACTTCTCCACTCCCGCAATGAACCTTCCGTTGCTTCATTCTTGGTGCAACTATAGGATGGGTTGTAGTTGATTCACCACGTACTGTTTACTCCATGGCTTTCTTGAAGTTGGTGGGGATTTCTTTGTTATAGTTATATATAAACTAATTCTCATGTTCCTAGATTGAGGTTGAAGTATTTGAAAATTATGGAGTGAATTACTATTTTACTAATGCATGTATTGGTATCCATTGGGCGCTTTTGGACAATATGGACTAGAATTACAATTATTAGTCTAATAAAGTGTTAATAACCTAATTGTATTTTCTTTTTTCTTCTTCTTCCCTTTTTTTAGCATTCAACATTCTCGTTGAGGGTCTGGGCTCCAAATTGCAGTTATGTTGCTTTCAAGTTGGAGTTGAAAGGAATGTGACTGCAATCGTGAGGGCTTCTATGTCATCAGAATTATGGGAAACACCATTAGTTTTTGTAATTCCTCTCGATGAACTTTAAGTTCATAATTTGAATCACCTGTGCATCCTTTTACAGCCTTTGTCACATCAATTATTCATGTGACCACCACGATTTCAAGTAGGACATAAGCGTTATTTGAATTTTCTTTGAGTAGTCTATGGCTAACTATATCCATCATGCTAATGTTTCATTTGTTGACTTGCCTTTGGGCTTTTTTGTAGCTGCTATGATATTGAGAAGGACACATTAGCTTTCTCAAAGGTGGACGCTTTTCTGCCAGACCAAGTTTACTATCATGGATGCCTTAAATCGTTTCTGCAAATTACAAAGTGGAATGGACCTGAGGTATACCTTGTCTACATTTGCGGTGTGTACTTTGCATGTTTGCATATTTGACATACCTAATTGAAAGAAGGCTTATAATATGAATTCTCCAAAAAAAAGAAGACAACATTTGTTCGTAACTGTTTTTCTTTCACCATTTATGTGAGATGGCTATATTTTATTAGTTTCCATTGAGACATGGTTCTCACTTCAGATCCTTGATTACATTTTTCTGTGATTATATAACTGCAATTTATTGCTTGTCTTTTACATCCTTCTCCATGCTTTCCTGACACCTGTTAACATATTTAATTCAACTAAAAACCACAGTAGTTGTTTTAGGAAGTCTCATGTGGTCTGGTAGTTAGAAATGTTCTCAGGGACGTGATTGTGCATGCCATTCAACTCAAATTTTTTGGGACTCTACCATGAAATTCGCTTTTGTTCAAAATCTGTAAGGGAGCACTCCTTCCCTAGATAAGCAAATTGTTTGGCCAATTCCCTTGACAATGGTTTATTGGATCTCCCATGTGTTGGGCCCTTGTACCCATTGCCTTGATGGATCCTTGCATCTTTTTGCCTGCTGGCCTTTTTGATAAAATCTGTTGTCATTGGTAGTAGTATTTGTCTCAGCGAGCATGTTGCTTGTCTGAAATGGAATGGGTTGAGCATTGCTGCTGCCCTTTTGGGTGGGTCTTTCATTGTCATGTATGTTTGCATTTCTTTCACATATTGGACTATATTTGACATGTTTCAAAATTGTGTGATATTCTGGTTACCCAAGTGATGTTGCATGAAGGCGCTTCATTTTCTACAAAATTGCCATGTTGAACATGATTAAAAAGGTTGTATGGGACATTAGTTTCATCTTCCTCGTTGTTTGGATAGTTCATTTATATGTTGCATTTCAACAGATGCAGCTGTTGGAATCTGACATCGGTATGGAGTGTGGTGATTGCAAACTTGATTGCTCAACTTGGATGCAGTTGATGATTGCACATGACTGTAGGCATCACAGTTTTTGGTTGTAATACCTGTATTCTTACACAACACTAGGATATGCTAGACAAGTTGTGCATGTTCCTTCAACAAAACCAATATTGCAGTCAATTTGTCGCAGACGAACTGCTATCTTTGGGAAGTCAAAGTTTGGATCAAGGTATTAAAAAAGGCTAATGGTAACAGTGGGACCTATTATGCTTTACGGGGCTGATACAATATATATATATATATATATATATATTCTTTTTAAACTGGCCATAAAGTAATGGTAATTACAGTGGCCGTTACGGCCACCGTTACCGTTATTGAATACCTTGGTTCAGATGGTTGTGTTTTATAACGGAAAAATTATTTTCATATTCTATATGATCGCAAATGGCTTTTCTCAGGTCTACTAGCTTTTTGAGGGTCTTTAGAGACTATTTCCTTTCGAGCTTTATAGTGCCACTTAATATTTATTATCAAGGACAATGTATTACCGAGACTCAACTTCTAAATTCACAGCACTTTGGAGGAGATAGGAAATGCATGGTCATGGAGCATTTCACTTCATGGCTGACTGGAAAAAAAAAAAAAAAACATTAATAGCTGAAATGAACTTTTGCTAGTAAAATTGTTTCTGTTTTGATCCAAACAGATGTGATTTTTTTATTTTTTATTTTTATTTTTATTTTTATTTTGCATATGGGATGCTGAATCTGATGATTAGCGTCTCTAAGTGGTTCAACCTGGTTATTGAATTAATGAGATACCAACATTGAATCGCAAAGAAGTAGACAAGAATTGCACTCACAAGAATATTTGAGTAGAGAGGGAGAAATAACTTTATTAATATCAAAATTTTTATTACAATGTATAAGAAAAGAACTCGCACATAGAAATTTTTTGGAATGAATGCTTCTTACACCATCTCTCCTTTATAATGCTAAGTGAATCCCTAATAAGAATCCTCCAACGAAGATGTCGTTTTCAAATCAATCATAGCTGACTTCAAATCAATCTAATGTACCTAAGATGGTAAAAGCCTAACAAAGGTAAAAGCAAATATAGAAAATCCTAATTACATATCTAAATCAGCCCCATATCTAATCACATCAACACATCCCCCTCATATCTTCAATCACATCAATCATATTCCCCTCATATCTTCAATCACATCTTTAAGTCAGTTCCCATATCTCAAAAAAAAGAAGTAAATTGCAATCCTTGATTTAGGCCCCCAAATTTATAAATAAACAATAAAAAAATTAGCACATGTTAGGCCTTACGGTGGGCCATGGGCCTAAGTGGTTTGGGCCATACTTTGGGCCTAGATGGGCTTTAATTGGCTATGGGCCTGCATTACTAAGTTTATGCTATGCATAACGTGGTTAGGACTTAGGAGTAGTGTTACCGTATTGGTATCGCACTACGTATCACTCCCTTGTGATACAGATACGTATTGGTTATCGCATGGGATATATCGTTTGGATTGCGAAATTAATGCTGGGGCATTTTCACACTGGGCTCAAGTGGGGTCGCCTGTTGGATGCATTGGCACACTCGGGGTGGGTGACCCATGTGATTTGGGGCCCATGGAGGAGGTCTCGTGTTTGAGACTCCTTACCAGGGGTGAGTAATGCGCATTTCACACCGGGCTCGAGTGGGGTAGCCCGTGAGATGCGGGGACACACTCGGGGTGGGCGGCCCATGTGATTTGGGGCCCACGAAGGGGGTTCGGCCGAGGTCCTAACCCATGAGATGTGGGGCTTGGGCTATGAAATAAAGGGATTAATTCGCCATACTCTAACAATTCGAGCTTTTAGAGCAAGTGGTTAATTGTCCTGCATCAGAAATTTAATGCACTTTTTGGGAAACATGGGGAAACACTATTGAATTTTTCAATGAAACTTCATGGATTGTTAAAAAAGACATCAATACACACTTTTAAATCATAACATCATAAAAAAACAAGTGCAATCAATTTGGGAGAGATTGTTGAAATTTTGTTTTTTTTTTTTTTTTTTCAATTTCCCCCAAATCGGACCGCCTACCCCTAAATCCTAAAATTAGAGTGTATGTGATGATGCTTTCATTAAACACTCCTACATACTTAGAAATTGGGCCCAATTGACCGCTGATAGAAGTCGAATTTTGAAAAAAATATTTTAAATATCTTTTTAATTGATTTTTTTTTTTTTAAATTATTTTAAAATCTCAAAAACTACATGAATCAGTAGATCAGGCCTCATACATATTTGATTTCATATTTGGACAGTAAGTTGCAACAAATTTGAGAGAAATTGTGGATTTTTTCTTTGTCAATTTCCCCCAAATTGGACCACCTACCCTCAAATCTCAAAATCGAGGGTTCAAATCCTTAATTTTCTATGCAAAACATGAAGAATCAAGCATTTCTAATATTTTGGCATTGATTTGATGTGGTTTAAACAAAAAAAGGATCAAAATACGAAAATACTCACCAAATCAAAATTGGCCCCAAATTCACTTTGATCTTGATTCCGGATCGAAAGCTTTAATTTTCTCTCTAAGGATTCAAGAGGATGGACCGAAATCCACCCTGTAGGTGTTTAAAAGAGGAAGGAAAAAAGGGAAAAAGACTAGAAATCAAAGTTTTTTGAGTTTTTTCTCAACACAGCCATGGTTCCCTGACGATATCGATGATATCTATTGATGGATATTGTTGATAAATAGAAAAAAAAAAGAAAGTATAACGATATCTTGCATTACATTGCGATACATGGGATTTTTGATACTCCACAGGGGTTTCATATCGCGGAGCTGCAATATCGATAATATCGGCCGATATTATCGATATTGCAAACATTGGTTAGGAGTAATGGGCCACATGATTTTTTTTTGATATATTTTGTTATGCTAATATAAATTAAATCTCCTTAGAGAAGTCCTTGCTTCTTTCGTTTTCAAGATACTGATTGTCGTATGCCCATTTTAAACTATGTATGATTCACAAACTTCCATTTCAATTTTTTTAGGTGATATATTTTGGTGATCATTTGTTTAGCGACTTGAGAGGACCCTCGAAAGCTGGATGGCGTACTGCTGCTATCATTCATGAGCTAGAAGTAATGCATTATACCCCAAAAACCTTCTTTTCATATAGTTTTTATTTTGTAGAGCGCTTCTAAAGGTTGATTGCAATTTATATTGAGATTTGTTGTATAGAAGGTTGGTTTGCCTTGTGTTTATCATGGTCGATTGACTAGAATTCTAGCCATTGGAAATTCCATTGACCAAAGTCATGTCATTTCGTTCATGTCTTAACGATATACTCTCCATAACAAAGTCTATCATCGTATTTGATGAATGTAAGAAGTAGAAATTGCAAATCTTCAATTAAAATTAAATGTTAGGGAGATGGTTTCCAACCGAAAACTTGAAAAGAAAAATGTTAACAGGGGATAAAAAAAAGAAAACCTTTTAGGTGATGGTGCAGATGTTATGACCTCTTGAAGGCTGGCTAAATTCCGTGAGCAAGTTTGCAGTTATGTCATCTTCTCACCATCATCATTATAGCCTTGTCCAAGCTATTTGGGGTCAGCTTCTGTTATCTACAAACATCAATAAGAATTATGTTTTACTCCAGATTTCTACCGAACTGATAATTACAGCATGATGTATTCAACAGCAGGAAGTTTCAACTGTCTCACACTAAAATTACAATGTAGAAAAAGAATAGATATTTCGACCCATTCATTTTTGCCAGATACTCCCCAATTTTCCTACTTTTGGTAATATAATGGTACAACTCATTAGTACTGTATTACCAGAAGTATGAAGAAGATGAAACTATTAAAAAACAGTGGGCATAGGTAGTGGCTGCCTAAAGAAAATAAAACAATAGTGGCTGCCTAAAGAAAATAAAACAATGTACTTACCTTAGAAACCCCACTTCATCCTTTTTCTATACTATGTTAGAAATTATGATGTCACATCAAACTCCATGACAATGACACTATGTTAGGTTCATTAAGATAAATTCGTTAAATGTATTATTCAATATTAAATGATGTCCTTTTGGTGTTTCTAAATCTAAGGTGTCTAAAAGGTAAGGGCAGATGTCCTGGAGTCTCTTTTTCTTAGATTTGGAAGTGATACCATTGTAAGTGCGAGGAAGTGAATTCCTTTAGGGCTTCATCTTTTATATTTCTATCCATCCTCTTCTCATGCCGAGGTTGTTACTTGTGAGATTGTGTCGCATTGAGCAAATCTTATACATGGGATAGTCAAGAGATTCAGATGTAGGAGCAAATGGATGAGATGGATGATTGAATGTGTGTCATCGGCTTTATTTTTGGTCTTGATCAACAGTCCTCCAAAAGGCTTCTTCCAAGCTTTGTAAGGCTTAAGGCAAGGCGGTCTGCTCTCCCCCTTTTTGTTCATAGTGGTAACGGAAGCATTGGGTAGAATGCTTGTTCAAGGTTAAGAGGTGGGTCTTATCTCGGGCTTCCGTGGTGTGCATGATGGGGCTTGGATAACCCATCTTCAATTTGCGGATAATACACTACTTTTTTTGCGATATGAATGAAGCTATGATAGATAATCTTAGAAATTTTTTGGGGTGTTATGAAGAGGTTTTGGGGGCTAAAGATACATTTGCTTGGCATCGGGTTATCCAATGAAGAGGTATCCATCTATGTAGGGATCTTCGGATGTGATGTTGCTTCTTTTCCATCTTTCTATTTAGGTTTTCTGCGTTGTTTGGGCAAGCCTCCCAAACATTTGTGGAATAGGGTCATTGGAAGATTTGAGAGGAAGTTGTTAAAGTGGAAGAGTAGGCACTTATCTATGGCGGGTTGCATTACTCTTATCAAATCGACCCTTTCTCATCTTCCTATTTATTTTGTCATTGTTTAAATGCTCAGAGTCAGCGTTGGATAAGTTAGAATAAATGTGGAGGGATTTCTTATGGTAAAGGGCGAAAGATAGGCATAAGCAAGGTGTTCCAAATTCATTATGATACGGTTGTAAAGGCTGAAGCGTATAGGTAACGGCCGTGACTGTTACGCGATACAGGGGTGAAACGGGGCAGTGTCGGCCGTTACGTGGCAGAACGATCGTTACTCTCGTATTGGTAGAAAAATGATCACTTTTTTTTTTTCCTATTTAAATCCATTTTCCTCAATTTTTTTTTTCACTTTTCTCATTTAAAAAACTTTCTTGGATGATTCTACAGTAAATTTCGACCATTCTTACTATAGTTTTTAGGATTAAATCATTAAAACCATAGATTGAAGCTATTTGAGTGAACAGAAGTTCTAAGGGTCACTTGTTTCAAAAATTGCAAAATGTGGTATTTATGCTTTTTTTTCCGATTTCTAGCTTTAATGCTCAATTGTGATGTGTAAACATTAAAGACATATAACCATTTTCATAAATTCACCAGACAGCTCGATACAACACTCTCACTAAAGAGTGAACTGTTACATTACTATAAACATGTTCAAAATAAAAAATGAATACATATTTGGAATATTTGTATTATACTGGATTTTCTAAATATTTTTCAGGCAAAAAAAAGCATTATTTTTGCTCTCGTATCGGCCGTTACAGCCAATACCCATATCGATAATGGTGGTGACCGTTACTGATATAGAATAACTTGGGCATAAGTTCCGTCTATCGAAGTGGGAAGATGGATGCAAGTTTTTAGCCGAGGGAGGTGTAGGCATAAGAGAGTTGGAATCTATGAACATTGCTCTTCTTGGGAAATGACAATGGAGATTCGGTTCTGAAGAGGGCAAGCTTTAGAGAAAAGTTGTTGGTTTAAAGTACGGAGACTAGGATGGGGATTGGGAGATTAAGAGGCCTTCATACTATCAAGCCTTGAGATTTGGAAGGCCGTCATTTCAGTAGCTCCTTTGGTTAAATTGAGTGTGAGGTTTGCTCTTGGAGATGGTTGTAGGATTTGCTTTTGGAAGGATCCTTGGTGCGGCGAGAGTCCTTTGGTGGTGGAATTCCCATCCTTTGCAAGGCTATCTCCTTTGAAAATACGATAGTGGCTTCTTGTTTTTCTTTCATCAGTGGATAGAGGGTTGTGGTCCCCCCTTGTCGTAGGAACCTATTTGACGAGGAGGCGGTGGAATATGCTAAGCTATCAGAACAACTTCATATCATCCAATCTATCCCGAATTCTAAGGATTTTTTAGTTTGGTCCACAACTCCATCCGGTAAATCATAGTCAAATCATTTTATTTGATGCTTCAGGAATCGGCAACTTCAAGTACTTGAGAATTCTTCCACTTCTTTTGGTTTTGCGGTACCCCCCTTGCAGTCTTTTGGTAAAATTTTACAAGAAAACTATTTGAGAAGTTATGCTATATGGGCCATGTTGGGCACTTAGCTGGCAACATGTGGAGAGAATGTGTTGTGCGGATGAGGATGTTGAGCTGGATGTGTGGAAAGGCAAAAATGTGAGAAATACTGCCAATATTTTGAATTTTCCAGCATTTTTATTAGATGATAATATCATTAAAATACCACGGCATTGTGACAAAATATAGTTGTTTTTAATTTCTTGTGATAGTACCATGATTTTATCGTGGTAATTTCTTTTAACAAAACACTTCCAATTAGAACTCTTCTTCTCATTTCACTCTAAAAGGCTGCTCTGCATCTCTCTCTCTCTCTATTATGAACACCCCCCCCCCCCCCCCCTTGCAGTCTATTTGTCTCTCTAGCTCTTGCCCTTTGATGACAAGACTGCAGGTGATAGTTCACCTGTGATTTATACACCACACACACAGGATTCTTGTATATCCATCTACACTGTCCAAAATTGTGGGCCTGTTATGGATGGATCATAGCCTAAATTCTCTAATTTATTTATTGCCTAAAATACCATGAAAAGGAACCTAAAGTTGGAAAATAGCCCAAGATATTTTTGAGCTAAGAAATATCTGGGAACAAGATTTGTGATTATGGCTAGAAAGGATGCAATCCAGAATGAGGACAGCAAACTAACCTAACAGTTGCCCCAATAGGAGATTAAATTTAGGTTTGAAGGGCTTGAAAGGAGGATTAGGGGAACTGTGGAAGAACTTAAAGGAATTAACTTGAGGTGTTGAGAAGGGATATGAAGGGTTGTACCTGTACACTCTCAAAGATATGACATTAGGAATGATTTGTGAAACAGGATATGTAAAGCTGGCCTCAAATAGCAGGACAAGCCTATGAAATGATTGCTACTCTTTTTTTTTTTTTTTAAAGCTTGCCTTCCTGTGGCAGGCTGGGTGTGAGGACCTCTATGAGGTTTTTATGCATGTATACAAGCTAAATGCAGGAAGGTACCTTTCTCTCCATGAGTGGGTGGTCTTTTTTTTTTTTTTTGAAAGGTAATTTCAATTTCATGAAAAACAAAAGCATAAACTGCGGGTACAACAGCACAGCGACAGCAGCTGCAAAGAGTGACATGATTGCTCACAGCGCGCTCAAATAACAGAACAACTCAACCCAATGTTATAGATTTCTACAGTCAAGAATTCTGAGATACTGTCTGGAAGCTTTCACCTCAGAGTCAGCAAGATCATTTGCTTCTCTCCCCTACTGGCCTGAAAGTGATAGGCTGACCTCTGCACGAGTCATTTATTTCTGCGTCCATTTCTGCCACCCTGCACAGATGCACACCTGAGATTTTCCCCAACAGATTGCATTTTTTGAAGTCGCCTTCAATCATGGCACACCGAGCTGTTCCCCACCAGCAGATTAATTGCTTGAAGCACATCCGTGGGTGATCTCACAGCTCTTATACTTCAAGTCTTCAACAAATTAATCCAACCATATGTACCAGATTGCTTCAATGGGTATGGTATGAAACCTACTGCACCTCTAGTTGATTACTAGAGATCACATGAAGACGCCCTCTCTTCCTCTTCCACCAAGCACACAAGGAGAACTCCAAAGTAACTTTTTTTTTTCCCAGTTACCAAGAAGGTATCATATAGTATGGGAATTACACAAAATGCCCTCACTAATGGGCTACCTTTCACACATGCTTTAAGTGAGGATATTTTGGTTTTCCTCTTGTTATAAGGCAAAAACATAGTGTAACTACTTGAATGTCAAACATCCCCTCGTGTAGCCATGTGGAACCTGCGCATGAGATCATGTGGCCCCACTTTGGTCCTTTGCCTATATACTTGACCAACTTGCATCACAAATCCCTGGATAAAAACTGCACTTTTTCTAGCCTTCCATTAGCAGTGGTCGTCAGTATGCTTCAATCCATGTTTTATCCCAATTAATTGGGGTTGGCTTCATCCAGATTTCTAGAATCCCCAAATCACTAGCCAACTTTATTTTCTAGCTGCCCTCATCACCATAGTGTCTCAAGCATTTGAGTTCAGGTTTATCGATCCTGTTTTGCCAATCACCATCAGATAAAGATTCTTTTGGCTGCTTGGAAAAAGTTGTATGGCTGGCTGCCCACATGACATCAACCCATAGTAGTCTGGCAGGCTTCACAGCAGAGTTTCTAGTTATGCTTTGAATATCTAACAACACCTCTCTTGAATTCATTTTATTCCAAAATATAAACCGGATTGCGTTATTATTATTATTATTATTATCTGAGCAAGGGATTGTGTTAAAATTCAAATCATAGGTTAATTCTAGCTTACATTTTTAGAAAATATTGTGGAAATGGCCATCTTAAAAATAACATTTTTGTTGATTTTTCTGAAGATTTTGACCCTCGGTCATTTAGGAGGCATCCTTCCAAGTGATTTGACCGTGAAAACATCATCTCAATGTGAAATGACCACTAGTTATGTGGCCACAGAAACATATTTCCCAATTTTAGCTTTTTGAAAGGACTGCAAAAACAGTTGGAGCCTGATTGATTTCCTTGTATAAATATCATCAAAGATTTTAGGGCTGTGGAAAGTTAGGAATAAGTGGGTAATAGATGGTGTTGAAGTCTTTTTACATGTGCGTATTGATCATCACGCTTTGCCTTATTGAATGGGCATTTTGTAAAAAGGAATTTGCTGGTATTCCGGTGGCTGATTTTTTGAGAGATTAGAGAACAATGGTGGATAGTCAAGCCCAATGCTACTCTGGGATTAGAGCTTAGATGCCTCCTCCAAATGCTGTTTGGAAGCTCAATTTCAATGCATCTCGTTGGGTAAATAGAGCCTTCTAGCATTGGAGGTGTCATTAGAAATGTTTCACGATATATGGTAAATGTTATTTGGGGCTGATAAGTAAGAGGGTTTTGAGTTCGACACAGACATTGGTGCTTAGAGTATCTGAGAAATTTCTTTTCGTTTATCTTTGGAAGGATTATTGTGGAAGGAAATGATATAGTAGAGCCAGTTGAACTGTAATAAGGTGGATCACCAATCAGAAATGGGCAATTGGCATCTACAATCATTTTTCATTTTTTTTTACCTGATTTCTTTGAAGTATGCTCTTCGAATGCCACGTGGCATGCACCAATTAGTGCTTTACCTTGTGATGGTTCAACTGGCTCTACTATATCATTTTCCCATTGTGGAAAGCCATTCTAAGAATGTTATTGAGACTCTTTTTGAATTCTGAGCATTGGAAGTTTGCATTTATTTCCAATGAAATTCGGACTTCTCTTCGAGGTAAAATGTTTCATTGAACCACGTTAGTGGTGGAGGGACAGTTTTGTGGACCCCCTTGCTAAAGATGGGTATTTAGATCTTTGCTTTGTATTTGGATTCATGGTCCAATATTTTTCTATGCCTTGCTGTTAATAAGATCTTGTTATTCATAAAAAAGAGCATATAATCAAAGGCGTCTTCCATGTATAGGTTATCAACATCTCATGTTGCTTCTGCTTTTCTTCCGTCATGGATTATTTCTTTTTCGTTTACTTTAAAGCTTATATGCTGGGAACTGATGATTATTCCCATCTTCTTTATCACAGTTGACATATTCATCCCAAGTTCTTAACTATTCAAATTTGTTTTTATATGAATAACAAAAGTAATTATCTTGATAGTTGAGCATGCAGTTCAGTGTCTTGGAATCATGTAGTTTTGTTTACTGGTTTTGGCTGCTGTGTGCTCATGCCCATTTCAGGACTGTAGAAAAATACTTTCCGATTTTGGAATTTCTAGTTGTAGTAGAATTTCACAATCGAAAAATGGGGTTATATTGTGTTGAACTGCAAAGAAAGGGCTCTTTCATGTCCACATGAGTATCATTTCATGATTTTTGCAAATTCTAATAAGAGTGGAAACCCAAAAATTGCGATTTATTTTTCTCATGGCCCTAGCCAAACTTAAGAAAAATTACATGGTGATAATTCATGGTAAATTCATTTCCTTGTTTAAGAAATTAAACATCGAAATTACCACAACGCGTGTCCTTACGGCTGGTTTGCTATTTAATGCAGAGTGAAATCCGGATACAAAATGATGACAATTACCGATTCCAGCAGGTATGATTGTTTGCCTGAAACTTTTATCTCTCCTCTAGTTGTTACATAGATTTGGCTCTAATTCAGGGTTCACCTCTAGTCACTATGCTACAAAGAGATGTCAATTTGTAAAAGAGTGCAACACTGGACTTTCGAGTTAGGGATACATTAACCAGAACTTCTAGGAAATCCCCTATTTATGTTCTTATGTGTTGGCAATGGGCCAGGCTAGGGTTGGCCCTGGCTTGTTCCCTGGTCCCTTGAGCCTTGACACTGGCCCTAGCCTTGGTTTGGGCAAGTGCCAGCCCTTAAAGGAAAATAGAATAAAAGTTAGTGTGAATTCCCTACTGAAAAGTTGTGCCATCTCACAAATTAGGTGGGCCATAGTTTACAGAACAAGTTGACAACTGAGAAAAAATTAACCAAGTTTTCTTTGATGTTCATTTGCTTCTAACACCGTGGCCCACAACAGGCCTGACTTTTGGGTCAAGGCATCTACATGGCAGGACTAGGGCTCGGCCACTAGCTGACCTCAGCTCGAACTTGGCTCGTCTCGTTCCTTGAGCCTGACTGGCCAGCTCGGCTCAGTTCGGCCAGCAGCTCGGGCCAGTTCGAGCTGAGTTCGCCTGTGCAGCATTTTCACAAACACCTGGACTGCCTCTTCAAAATCTCACTGTATTTAAGACAACAACAATGATTTTTACAGGTATTTTATCAAACACCTTCTAAGCAACATAAAAATCAAGAAAAAAAGGGTATTGGCTTCATATACATACCTTCCTTGCCACCAGCCACACTTCGTTGGGTCATTTCATCAAACACTTGGTGAGCAACATCAATATCAAAGTAACTGAGTCACCGAACTGGTTCGATCCGAGTTCGATTCGAGCTGGGTTCGATCTGAGTCGAGTCGAGCTGGGGCTAGCTCGAACTCATTTTCGAGCTAAAAAAATCAGCTAACCGAGTTCGTGTACACCTCTAAGCAGGACCCTCAAGATGGACCGTCATTGTGTAACATGCTGTATGTCTCGGTGCCCAGGCCGGTTCAGGTCAGGCCATTGATCATTGGCTGGGCACCAGGTTTGGATTTCAAGACCTGGCCAGACCCTCAGGTCATGTTTAGGGACTTGGGCCCTATCCTACAGTGCCAGGCTGCCCGACCCTTTGTCACCCTGTTTGTTGGTATTCCTGTCTCAGTTTTCTATATGACATGTGCAATGCACGTGGGGAAGAATAGTTAGGAATGTGGTAATCAGGCTTGTGACTGAGATAAAAAGGGCCTTGCTGCTCACCTGCCAAACATGGCATGTATCCACAAGATCCAGGCTATTCCTTAGATGGTCCACAAGGAACATAACGTGGCCTGAAAATCAGGCTGCTCAACCTTCCTGTTGGTGCAGACTTGAATTAGAGAAATGGGACAGATAAAAGAAAATGTGCAAAAATCTATGTTGAACGTATATGCACAGCAGCCCATCTTATTCGTGTACTGGCCAGATTGAGTTCAAGGTGGCCACAACCTGGTGATGCCTTGGATATAGCATGCACGTGTGCCACAAGGGAGGGCACTACTCTCTACATAGTTTATATAGTTTCAACAATTTAATAGAGGGAAGTTAATGTTCGAGAACTTGAAAATTGCAACCTAAGTATTTATTTATTTTTTGTTTATACAATTAAAAAATAATTTTATTTATTTATTTATAATATAGACTATATGCTGAATGTGGCCCTTGATAGAATGGAATGGCAAAACAAGATTCATGTAGCCGTGGCCCTTGATAGAGTGGAATGGTAGAACGGGATTCATGTAGCCGACCCCAATTAATTGGGATAAGGCTTAGATGATTATGATGACCATGACTGGATGTTTCTCATACCATATATGAGCATATGTATCCATGTGCGCGCGCACACATGCATGTGTTTGTGTGCGAGTCCATATGTGTGTTGATGTCTATGTCCAATTACGCCAGCTCAGCCCCATCTGGCAAGTTCAGTCCCAAGTCTATAAGAGAAAATATACAATATGCATTTGGCTTGGCAACAAACCACACGTGTGGGATCTAACTTGTTCATATGGTGCTCCAAAGGTGGATGGGATACATCTGCAAAATCTCATCCTTCAGATGATCCTAGCTGTCTGATTGGGCCCCCATTAAATTTGGACCATTTCTAATTATCATTTCCATCGAATGGCAAGGTTCATCTAATCATTGATACCAGAGATATTAGGTCATGCAGCATACCGTGATGTGCTCTACTCGATCAACAGCAAGGTTGCTGAAAGGCGGGCACTTGTACCATTGCTAGCTTGAACAAAAAAGAACAGAAAAAATGCTGTTTCATTTGAGGAAGCATTGTATGGACCGTACCTCCTCATAACCATGCCTTCATCACACTAACTATAAATTTTCTAGGGTTCCCACTCCCAGTGCTCGATTGTTCTGATTTTTAGGAGCCTCTCACCTTTGCCACTTTAAGTTGTATTTGGATCCTCAAAACTTCTCGTTCCCATGTCTTCTCTTTGTCCACAGGCAAAGTTTCACATAATCCAAGAACTTCTTGGGAAATTTCATGCGATTTCGACCAGCTGCGATAAAGGAGAAGCCTACCACTCGCTTTTGAATGAACTGAATGACGAGAGGGAAAGGGCACGTTCTGTGATGAAGAGCATGTTCAATAGTTCTTTTGGTGCCACCTTCCTCACTGACACTGGTCAGGAATCAGCTTTCGCATACCATATCCATCAGTATGCAGATGTTTATACCAGCAAACCGGAGAACTTTTTGTTCTATGCCCCCGAAGCATGGCTTCATGTACCATTTGATGTCAAAATCATGCCCCATCATGTCAAGGTAAGAGGGCTCCTCATATTTTTTCGTGACTTGTTTCATCTAAAAACTTTTCACAATGTGTTATCCATCTTACAAACTCTTCCTCTTGTGAGGTTTTTTCATCCACATGCCTCTAGATCCCAGCACATCCTCGATGCTGCCACATGTGATGATGGGGCATGGGCACGACATGAGATCCATGCCGTATTGCCATCCATAGTGGAACCCCCAGTGTAGGTGACGTGGTCCGGGGGGTCAAAAGCAGTCCATGCATGGGTGAACCATGATATTTGAAACAGATGATGGGTACAAAAGCTCAGTCAAAATTACTTCAGACATCCATTTGTTTCATATACTGCAGTCCACCTGATGTGTGGACCAGCCTGTTTCTCAGCCATGTCATCTTCATTGTGAGCATCTGATGGATGGTTCAGATGTTTAATACATGTGCCGGCTGGTACATGTGGTGTCACGCAGAGGTGCTGCAGTCTACACAGGCGTGGAGTTGCCAAACGTTACCTTTTTATCCATTAAATTTCCCGTCAACCTTTATATATATATATATATATATATGTGGCGCACCTACAAGATCTGGATGTTCATCTTTTGGGCCTTACCATGGACGTACAAATGAGCAGTAGGGAAAAAATGTCCAACTAGCAGCTGAAAAAATGTCCTACCAGTGGCTGACCCTCAATGAGCAGAAGTCCTCCAATCTGCCTTTGGGATCAACTGAGCAATGTGATTTTTGGTGCACGGGCCATCCAAGGTAGGGCCAACAGATGAACGTTCTGATATTATACATGTGCCTACAAATATTGATGTCATTCATGTCTAACAGTGAATTATTTCCCTACTTTACATATATGGGGAAGGATCTAATAGAGCTAGTTGTATCATAGGCTTATGATACAACATACAGGTAGTTGCTTTTGGACACATGGGAAAGTCCATTTATGTCCATTTATTGATGTGAAGTTCAATTATTCCATCTATCTCTTGGCCGGTGACAATGAAAGAATCATTCTAATCAGACGGTCCTGACATCTGTTCAATCAGATTCGAGAAATGGATAGTCAAGATCAAGTAGATAAAAATAGGTCCAATTATCAACTTGAAACATCTAATCGATGCAGCCCAACTTGGATTGCTTATCATTCTAAAGAAACATGTTCTTTTGATGACGTTAATCATCCTATCCATGGTGTGTAAAATGGAAGGCAATAATAAAATGATCAACATTCTGAGGGCCAGGATAGTTCAATCTGTATAAGTTCTGCATCATGCTTGCTGCTTGTGGTATGTAGTGAATGGATTGCTCCGATAAATGATTGGTTTGTCGAGCATATCTGAATCAACTACTTGTATAGTAAACCTTACAATTAGTTATATTAGATCCTTTCCCGTACATATATTCACTTATCATCACCAACATAACCTTTCTCACAGCAATTTCGGGTTGGCTTTTAAATAGTAAATCCATAAAAGTTTTACAATTAACTGCCCTCTGAATATTGACCTTCCTCCTTTATCAGGCTCTAGAACTGACATGGCAGAGGCTTATACTGATAATGCTCGCATGCCAACAAGGTCCCACATAGTACTAACCCCTAGTGCAATCAATACACACGCAACCCAAATGGCAAGAGAAGAGGAGGGTTTTTATAAATGGAGACTTGGATGGGCATGTATGGAAGGATACCAATTAGTATGGCTATGAGAGGGATGGGGGATGATGGTTTCAGGAAAGAAATGAGTCGGTAGTGGCGATCCTTGAGTTTGCAACAATATCTGACTTAAGAATGGTGAATACTTATTTTGAAAAGGGATATAAGCATTAACTGATCTTTAAGAGTGGTCTCACCTACCACACGTATACTTCCATGCTTAGGAGGGCAGCGATCAACATGTAATTACTACAAGGTTCTACCATGTAAACCCTTACCATGCGACATGGACTAGTAGTCTTACATGTGTTCATTGAGAGCTGGAAAGAGGAGACACGACAGTAAGATGGCGGAATTAAAAGGGGAAAGACTTATTCAGAGAGTAATTGGAGAAGACAGGTGGAAATGTGAAGAAGAGGTTGTGGAGATCTGGACAGAAATGGTTGAATGTATAAAAGAGTGGGGGGTAGAAGTGCTTTGAGACCACCTCCAAGTGTTGGAGATGCCTGTCATTCATAGTGTTTGGAAGCTGCCTCCAAGTGCAAGGAGGAAGCTTAATTTTGATGGTAGTTCCAAAGGCAACCTGGGTCCGGCAGGGACAGGTAGTGTCATTAGTGATAGCCATTCTCTGGTATGATTTTGCCTGTACAATTGGGTGGACCGGCTCTAATGTGGCAGAGGTGCATGCTTATTAGTAGGGGTTTCGGAGCTAGTCCTTGTGCAAGCTCTACCCTCAGTTATTGAGGGTGATTTGGCTAATGTTATCAGATGGGTGTCATCCTTGTCATTTCTTCCGTTGGATGCAAGAAATTAGGATTTGAAGGAGGCAATTTCGGTTTCCTTTATTCATGTATGTAGATTGTGTAGAGATGAAAAAGAGAAGAAAGAAAATAAGAGAGAAGAAAAGTTGAGAGAGGAAAAGGTTGGGTTAGGGTTGCACGTCCCCACCTTCCATTCTTTATATTTAAGTATTAAAAAGCAAAAATGGCAAAATTGCCCCTATTACATTAAACACAATGACTAGCATATCCAAAGACCAAAAAGACTAAGAATTAAGTGGGTTGTAGGCCCACAACCATAACCGTTAGCGCTCCCCCTCAAGCTAGTGCATATATGTCTTGCATGTCCAACTTGGAAACAAGTTTGTCGAACTGAGATTTGCCAAGAGCCTTACTGAAATCCGTGATTTGATCATGAGATGAAATATAGGGTGTGTGGATTTGTCCCTGAGATATCTTGTCTCGAATGAAATGACAATCTACTTCTAAACACGGGATTATTGGCAATATATATCGTATTTATGATTTTTGTCATTCAAAGACATTGGAACATGAACTTGAATCCCAATTCTTCGAGAAAAGATTTCAACCATAAAAGCTCACAAGTCGTATGCTCTATTGATCTATATTAAGCTTCAACGCTTGACCTGGCAACCACGTTATGTTTCTTACTATTTGAAGTAACCACATTATCACCTAGGAAGGTGCAATAACCTATAGTTGGCCTTCTATCATATCTTGATCCAGCATGATCTGTATTTGAATAACCGACTACCTGAAGCTGACCATGAGCTCTATCTAGGATACCTTTCCTAGTTAACATTTCAAATACCTAAGAATCCTCATAACTGCTACTAGATGTGGTATCCTTGGATTTTGTATGAACCAACTCACTAAAAAAGCAATATCAGGCCTAGTGATGGTCAAATAGATGAGTTTGCTAATAGGTCCTCATTATATAGCAGGGTCTTCTAATAAATCTCCGTCAGCTTCAAGTTTGAGATAAGGGTCCATTAGTGTATCAGTTGGTTTGGTACTCAACACACCTGTCTCTTTCAACAAGTCACACGCATATTTTCTCTGACATAGATTTATTCAAACTTTCGATCTTGTCACTTCAATGCCCAGAAAATATCGAAAAAGACCATGGTCTTTGATATGAAACTAAGATTGAAGATACTTTTCAATACCCTAGTCATCACCAAACGCTAGTCATCACCAATCATTCTAATATTGTCCAAATATACAACAAGTATTATGTAGCTAATAGTAAAGTGCTTGGAGAAGACTAAATGATCTACTTTACTAATTTTTTAATCCAAATGATATAACCACATAGCCGAACTTCTCAAACTAAGCTCGTGGTGATTGCTTTATAATGCAGGGGCATTTTCACACCGGGCTCGAGTGGGGTTGCCTGTGGGATGCAGGGTCACACTCGGTGTAGGCGGGGCCCACGGGGGAGGTCTCGTGTTCGAGAATCCTCACCGGGGGTGATTAATACACATGTCACACCGGGCTCGAGTGGGGTAGCCTGTGGGATGCGGGGATACACTCGGGGCAGACGGCCTGTGTGAGGCGGTACCTATGTAATTTGGGGCCCACGAGGGGGGTTCGGCCAAGGTCCTAACCCATGAGATGTGGGGCCTGGGCTATGAGATAAAAGGATTAATTCGCCATGCTCTAACAGTTCGAGCTTTCAGAGCAAATGGTTAATTGTCCTGCATCAAATTGGTATCAAAGCGGGAGGCCTCGTGTTTGAGACTCCTCACTGGAGGTGATTAATGCAAGGGCATTTTCACATCAGGCTCGAGTGGGGTTGCCAGTGGGATGCAGGGGCACACTCGGAGTGGGCGTGGCCCACAGGGAAGGTCTCGTGTTCGAGACTCCTCACCGAGGGTGATTAATGCACATTTCACACCGGGCTCGAGTGAGGTAACCTGTGGGATGCGGGGACACACTCGGGGTGGGTGGCCCGTGTGAGGCGGTACCCATGTGATTTGGGGCCCATGAGGGGGGTTCAGCTGAGGTCTTAACCCATGAGATGTGGGGCCTGAGCTATGAGATAAAAGGGATTAATTCGCTATGCTCTAACAATTCAAGCTTTTAGAGCAAGTGGTTAATTGTCCTGCATCACTTCAACCCGACTTTTTCAACTTAAATACTTTAGACAACCCCCCCTTGAGCAACATACCATGGAGGTTGCTCCATGTAGACTTCTTCGTGTAGGTCTCCATGCAGGAACACGTTCTTTGCATTCAATTGAAAGATAGGCCAATCATGATTTGCAGCTAGTGATCTGACAGCCCGGATTGAATTAAGTTTAGCCATTGGTGCAAATGTATCTAGATAATCTACTCCATAAATTTGAGTATACCCCTTGTGACCAACCTAGCTCTGCAACAATTAATTGACCCATTAGGCAGAAACTGTACTGTTTACACTCATCTACACTTGACTGGAGTCTTACCTGAAGGAAGATCAGTCAACTTCCAAATATTATTGGAGTACATGGCTTCCATCTCTTCATCCATACCGCTTTTCTAATTTTCATTTGACAATGCCTCTTGGATTAACTTAGGAATGGATACAACCAGTGTTTGAATTGTCGACGAGAAATCGATAATATCGGCGATATTATCGGTGTCGCTGAACCGGCGATACCGAAACCCCAAGTTTTCGTTTCTCTTCCAAATATCGACGAAATATCGGCGATATTTTCGATTTTATCGAAAAAATAGCTATCGTTCTCCTTACTATTGAAAAAAAAATTGAAATAAATACAAAAAATATAAAAGATCTCTTACCTTCTTTTTCTCCCGATCTACCCGCGGAAGTGGATTTCGGCTAGATTTAGTCGGCAAATCGCAGTTGATAGCTCTGAATTATCCGAGATAAGAAAACCCTTTTAAAAAACCCTTTTTTTTCTTCAAAGAAAGAGATTTGAAAGAGAACTTGATTTCACCGAGATTTACGGAGATTTCGGTTCGGATTTGAAAAAGAAAAAGAAAAATATTTGGAAAGATGTTTTACGGTAGATGAGATTGATTGCGATTTTCCGGAGAAGAGGAGAGAATTTCGTAAAAACGAAATCTCTCTCAAGCGTCGAGGAGGATTAGCTCTTGACGGGTTGAGTATTAACGAGTTGAGTCGCGAGACTAGCCCAAGTTAGTGGGCCCCACCATGATGTATGTTTTGCATCCACACCTTCCATCCATTTGGAGAGATCATTTTAGGACAATATGCAAATAACGAGTTAAATCCAAAGCTCCAGTGGACCCCAGCAGAGAAAACAGTGGAACAGTGACACCCACCGTTAAAAACTTCTAGAGGCCACAAAAGTTTTAGATCAAGCTGATATTTGTGTTTTCCCTTATTTAATGTCTTTTTTAACTTTTGAACAGGTTGGATTTCAAATAAACATTATGATGGGCCTTAGGATAGTTTCAACGGTGGGAATCACTCTACCCGCTGTTTTCTTTGGTGGGGTCCACAAAAGATTTTTATTTGATTCATTCTTTGGCTCATACCCTGAAATGATATCTAAAAATGGATGGACGGTGTGGATATAACATATACATCATAGTGGGGCCACATAACTTGGTGACGTCACTTCAGTAGCCTACTGGCTACTTATGTTAGTATCCATCTAATCCGAGTCCACTCACACCCGCTGTATAGCTACTATTTACGTAAGCAAGTTCTGTGGGTTCGATCTCAAGGTATTTGTTATATCAAAACCGTCCATTAATTTGGCGAGCTCTTTTAAGGCTTGAGACGAAAAGTAAAACAGATCTAACTATCAAGTGGACCACAATGTAAAAAGTAGTGGGAGATTGAACGTCTACCATTAAAACCCTTTTTTGGGGTCACAGAAGTTTTGGATCAATATGAAATTTGTTTTTATTCTTCATTCGGTCTTTGTGACCTTATGAACAGATTGGATGGAAAATAAACGTTATGGTGGGCCCTACGAATTTTTTAACGGTGAAAATCATTATCTCCGCTACTATTTGTGGTGCGGTCCAAATGATCTTTGGACATGATTCATTTTTGGATAATGCTCTAAAATGATCTCTAAAAATAGATGAACGATGTAGATATAATAAATACATCACTGTGGGGCCATGTAACGTTGATCTCCTTTGAACCGTTCGTACAACTTGGAGTTCAAGCAGCGTCAGTGCACGTCTTCGCACTACACGAACCTGCAGCAGCTATATAACCAATCCGCTTGTTTTAAGGAACGGAATGCGCTTCCAATTTAATGGTGGGATTTAATAGCTGTTGTTCCCTTGATGTGGTCCACTTGAGATTTGGAACTACCTCATTTTTTAGACCATGTACTAAAATGATATGTTGAAATGGATTAATGGAGTTGATTTCTCGCATATATCATGGTGGGCCCACGGAACACTCTCCAGTAGCCACCTCGTTATTTGAGATCATAAAACACATGGGAGACGGTGGGTATCACAAAGTCCTTACACACCCTGGAAGACTTGATTTGGCTAGTGACCTTGCCATTATCAAGATGGCTAGTGGTTGGTGCTATGTGGGCCTAATCATGATGTATTTATTTGATCCATCTTTGTCCATCTATTTTTTCAGATCATTTTAGATCTTGATCCAAAACATCCCATATATAACTCTTAGGTGGACCACACCACAAGAAATAGTAGCAATTGAATGTCCACTATTAAAAACCTCCCAAGGTTCAATGTAATGTTTATTTGACATCCAACCTATTAATTAGGTTATACAAACTAGTTTGATACAAAATTTATGGCCCTTGAGAAGTTTTTAATGGTGTGCGTTCAATCAACATTGTCCTGTGATGTGGTTCACTTGAGATTTGGATCTATCTAATTTTTGGGCTTATACCATAAAATGATATGGAAAATTGAATGGATGCGTCAATATGTCAAACAAGTGCCATATCCAAGCCATCAATCACCAAGTACACCAATATATAGATTCCATGTCCCAAAAAAGGTGTACTTTTTTAGTTCATTAACTTTTACATGTCCTAATTATTATATGTTAACTGCATTTATATTATATGAACTCATTTTGATTACAATTGGAGCGATTTCTTGTGGCAGCATATGCTTTTTGGGTCCTATTAAATGAAAACTTATTATTTAATGTATTTTTTTTGTAATTTTTTTATTCCTAAATATGCAAATATGTGTATTTAGGCATGCCCTGAAGTTTTACTGAAAAATTCCATCATTTTCCCCATTATTCGTCATTTTTTTTCGCATTTCCGGTTATCGGCGATATTATCGGCGATAACGATAAGATATCTTTATCTCTAGTCAGCGAAACTTGTAGCGATATCGACAACTCGAACACTGGATACAACAAACAAGAGGGAGTCGGATGACAATGCCTATGAGATTGAATTGTCGGATGACTTGTATATCTCGTTGACTTTTAATACAGTGGATTTGTTCGAGCACCATGTGGAGGTGTTTGGCGTGCAAGATTAAGTTATTATCAATATGGATAAACAACTCCGTAGAAAAGAAGAAGGAAGAAGTTGAACAAGTGTTCCACATGGAGACTACTGACACCCAATACTTGGTGAAATGGAAGAACAAGCCCTATTCCGAATGCACGTGGATCACAAGTGACAAATTGAAAAGATTGAATTTGAACTTCCACTACTTGTATGAAATGTCCAACAAAGTCAAATTTTTTTCCAACATGGGGGAATGATGCTGGCCCACAACCCACCATAAGTGCTTGCATATGCTGATTTTGAACTGTTTGTTTATAGATTTGGGGCGTAAATATCAAGAACTATAATTTACTATTTGTTGGAGATATGGGGGATGTGATTGATGATATGAGGGCTGATTTAAAGATTTGATTGACGATTTTGAAGATTATTTCCTAGATTTGCTTTTACCGGTATTCGGCTTTTACCATCTTTAGGTAGATTAGATTGATTTGCAGTCAACTATTCAACTATGATTGATTTGAAATCAATCTCTTAGTTGAGGAGATAAAAGAGAGAGTGGTGTAGGAGGTAAGCATTTTCCTCTCTACTCAAATATTCTTATGGGTGTACTCTTGTCGATTTCCTAGGTGTCCCCGTAAACGTTACGATACGACCCTAAAGGCCGATATGTATAGGTAACGGCCGTGTCCGTTATGCGATACGGGACAATTGTTTTTTTTTTTTTTTTTTTTTTGAACTATATCAGCTGTTACAGGGCATAACGACTGTTAGTACCCCCCATAATGGTCTGAAAATGGTCACTTTTTTTTTTTTTCCTATGTAAATTCAATTTTTCACTTTTCTCATTTCAAAAACTTTCTTAGATCATTCTACAACAGATTTTGAACACTTGTGCTATAATTTTAGGATTAAAACAATAAATTGAAGCGATTTGGGCGAGTAGAAGCTCCGAGGGCCATTTTTTCAAAAAATCGAAAAAGTAGTATATATGCCTTTCTTCTTCTTCTTTTGATTTCTAATTCTAATGCTGGATTGTGATGTGTAAACATTAGAGGCACATAACCATGCTCATAAATTCACCACACAACCAAATACAACACTCTCATCAAAATAAAAAATGAATATAGATTTAGAATATTTACATTATTATGGATTTTCTAGGCATTTTTTCAGGCAAAAAATAAAAAATAAAAAATCAACTGTCACAAGGGTCATAACGGTCGTTACGCCCCTATATCGGTAACGATCGTTACCGATACGGAATACCTTGTCAATTTCTTTGTGATTCAGGTGTTGACATTTCCTTGACTCAATTACCAGGTTGCACCCCATCATCCGAGGACATTAACAAATGAAGTTTTTTCTACTTAGAAAATTGATTGGAAAGTATGGAGATAAGAGAGAATCCACACATGGTTTTCATAGGATCTAGAGAAAGCATACAATAGAATACCTTGGGAGAATTACATTTTGGTGACAATGAGGATGGGTGTCCCAGGAGGATTTACTGACAGTATTTATATATATATATAAGAATGATTTGATTGGCTATGCTTTATGAGGTGTTGGGCAGTTAGAAAGCACAATGAGTAGAGAGCACTTGTTTTAGAGATGAGGATGTTGAGATGGATGTGCAGGAAAAGTAAGGAGTATGGAATCAAGAATGAGGTCATTGGAAGCAGCCTATGGGCAGCCTGAATAAAAGACAAAATGATGGAGAGTAGATTGAGATGGTTTGGTCATGTGCAACGAAGATAGCTCCAGTAAGGAGAGGAACATGGTTACGGTTGAAGGGCCTGAAAAGAAGATGAGAGGAAGACTTAAGACTTGGCTTGAGATGGTGAGAAAAGGCTATGATGAGGAGGATTATGACATGGGAATACAAACATCCACACCTTTATGGGGACATTAACAATGTCCCCATAACCTTTAAGCGACACATAGACGGCCAATCATCATCTTGATTTGTCCCTTTGTTACATAGCACCATTGCCCATGGTGCACAAATCACAATGATGGATGATCCTAATCATCCCGATCAATTGCATGAAAAATGGATAGTGAAGATCAACTAGAGAAAAATAGGTCCAATTTCATGTTGAAGCGTCTGTCAAGAGGCCCAACATGAATTGCTTATGATTCCAAAGACATGCTTTGGATGTATGAAGCTCTGGTCTATGGCTTGTAAAAAATGGAAGGTTTTCCAAAAGTTCCCCTACATTTAAGGAGTAGGAGATCATCACATTGGTGTGATTTTTTGCATCATGGCTTGCACCTAGTTGTATGGAATGAATGGACAGTCCAAATCAATGATGCTAACCATCCGATCACATATCATCATTGGTCCATGATACAAGAACTGCACCGATCCTATTAACTGTAACCCTTTGAATGTTGGTTACTTTATTATAACCATCCATTTTTTACAGGCCATAGATCATTACATACATAAAAGACCACTGACCGTGCGCCATGTAATGAATGGATAGCCAGGATTGGTGATTTGCTATTCTATGAATCATTGAAAAGCTTTCGGGTCATTCCCTACCCGCATGCCTGGTACCAACATGCCAACTGGCCACGTGATGTCAGGTCAGTGGCCAGTTGAAAATTTATCAAGCAATTGAATCTTTTCGTGAAATTGAAAAAATTCGCAAAGTCAACCCAAATAGCTGTATAAGGCTGAAGAAAATGTCAATGGTTTGCTCAGGAGGACGAAGGCTGCAGACTTTGATGAAGCCAGGCAATCTGAACCCTTGAAATTATGATGAAACTGTAGTACTCGATCCAAACGACAAAAAATTGTATATTTTCAGTATGCTATTTCTATAAAAAATACATGCATACGTAAATATAGACATGCAAACATAGATGTGTTGCGTCCATGCAGAGTACATATTTATTGAAATTCATTGCCGTGCAGGTTCCTTCAAGCTTGTTCAAGACTTGATTGTGATGGGGTTCTGTCCTCTACACATTACATTCAGTTGCAATTCATTTTTGGGCGTTCATCTCGGGCCGAACAATGCAGCAGTGGGCCATTCATTCATATGGTTTCGGTAATGAGAAGGGTGAGATTGTAATGCCCATAGGGTGGCTGCTGATTGAATAAAAAGAAGCCATCCTCTGTAAATCTGTGACATGTAAATCTGTGACTCTCGCTCTCTTAAAATTTTGTTAGCTTTAGGCATTTCTAGGCTTTTATCTTGCATGTTTAAAGGAGCTTGTGTTCGTTGATGTGAGTCATCCAAATTGATGGGGCAACCATGAAAGGGCTACGGCTTTAAAAAGTTCCATTGATTAGGACAGCGGGGGCCTAGATATGGACGTTTGAAAAAAAGGGGTAAGGTTTCACTTGCGTGAAGGTTCAATTGTTTTTTTTTTTTTTTTTTTGGATGGTTAGGATCGTTCACCATCATTGGCTCAGATGGCTATCATAATCTGATCAATGTTATCTTTCTATATGGCCTATCTGGGACAGGGTCCTCATCTTGAAATTTGAATGGTGATCTGCATTCATGCGTGCTGACGTGTGTGGTATCCGAGTATCTATCTACATTGATACTCTACTTGATTGTCGGTGGAAGTTCTCTCATTGAATAAGATTAAATGATTCTATGAGACGTCCATCCATGCGATGCCCCAGGTTGGGACCACAAATATGATATCAGCATGTGGGCCATTCATTCGGTGGACCCTGGTAGACTGTAAAAAAAACTCTGGCCATCAGGTGATCGTATGGTTCACATCTAATTGAGCAATGGGCCATTGATGAAAAGAGAAATCTCTGTACCTGGCCTTGATCTTGTGATATAGTCCAAGTTGAGATTTTTAGTCTATGAAGCAAGGTTTTTTCGAGGCTGGGACAGTCTGGTTTGGTCCTGAGTCGAGTCGTTACTCGAGTTGAGTCTGTGTTGACTCAGTCACATATTTTCAATGCTTACTAACGGTGTTGAACTGGATCAGACTCGATAAAAACCGAGTCAACTCAAATGAGTTGTCAATCCATGCTATGTAATGAATCAGCAGGCTATGTACTGGTATTGGCTATGACTCAGCTGGCAATGGACGGTCCGCCCTACCTATGGGACCCCTATTTGTACGGTCACCGATCGGCTGGTGTGGCGTGGCGCCCTAGTCCCGGCACATCGAGCCTTTCTGTACTGTAATTACCATGTGTTCGAGTTGAGTGGGGTCCATCGGGAGCGTGTTTGTAGAATCCAAACCGTTCATCTGGTGAGCCATTCGTTCACTGCACGTCCCAAGAATCATCATGGTCCAAATTCGCGTGGGACACCACAACAATTTACAATCTATTGACGTGGGAACGTTCCCATTTGAGTTTTGGAATGGCCTCTGTTCCGGTATCTCTTCATATTGGATCATGGATTACATATAACAAGTTTCTATGGTCACATTCCCTAGTACCTCTCATTGTTCCGTTTTGGTGTGGCCCACCTGAGTTATGGATCAGTCTGGATTTCAGGATATACATATCAGTGGAGGGAGCGTATCTAATGGACATCGGTATAGTGAAAACGCTGGGTCCCACCACGAAGATCACCTGACACAAAAATCAGGCCGTTCATGCCGTTGAGATCAATGGACAAACCACGATCTGACTTAACGTACATGTGTGGCCCCATCTAGGGAGGAGAGGATGTGCCTGATTTTCGAGATCCAGACCGTTTTTAGCGGTACTGATTTCCTGCGGAAAAGATGGTACGGCACCAATACGGCAGTCAGTAGGTAATCCTCGACGGATTATATGCAAACACACTCCAAAATCGACATAAACAGCTTCAACAGTCTGCACAAGTGGGGCCCTTTGCATGGAGATCCAGACCGTTCTTCTGATCGGCCTATCCATGGATCGATTGTGTCCCCAAAAATCTTTCAGTGGGAGAATCTTGCTGTTTGATCGATGACGTCCAAAATGGATGGTTATAGATTTTCTAAGCTCAGAAGCGTGTGGAGCATTGCCCATCCACATGCAAGCACACGTGAGTGACAGCAAGGGTGATGTATGCGATGTCTGCTGTTTCTATAAGATGGGGCACGCAGTTTAGGTCTTCTTAGCCTACAATCAGTCCGCTTCACTTCTCAGGGGGGCCACAATGAATAGAACAAAGGAACGGCTAAAACAAGCTTTTCTAGCAATCCGTTGGTTTTGTCAACGGTGGCCCTCGTGAGCGAAGCGGCTTGACTGATAGATCTAATGGAAAAAGAAAAAGAAAGAAAAAGCAACGGCCCATATTCAACGATGCAAATGTCGAAGATTGGATGTCTGTGATATTCTAGCCTTTGAGATCTGTGGCGCCTGATTTGCCCAGAATGGGGCCCATCAGATCAACGTTTGGATCAGCAAATTTGTCTTGGGCGCGGATTCGGTCCGGTCCGGACCGGACCGAATTCCGCCTCGTCCTGACGCCATCCATCCATTGTAGGGCATGGGCCCAAAATGAAGCAGATCCAAATCTCAGGTAGACCACACCACAAAAAACAGTGATCGTTGAACGCCCACCATTAAAAACTTACTAGGGTTCACTGTAATGTTTATCTGCCATCCAACCTCAGTATCAGCTTGATCCAAAACAAACTTTTTAATGGTCAATCACCACTACTTCCTGTGGTGTGGTCCACCTTAGATTTGGATCTGCTTCATTTTTTGGCCCATGCCCTACAATGAGCTGGCAAAACGGATGGACGGCATCAACGCATACATCCAGGTGGGTCCCACGGTCAATACCTGAAGGAACTCGGTCAGGTCCCGACCTCGCTGATTCCGCGTCCGTGTATGTCCCATACAAGAAAGATGATCCGACTATCGTAACCGTTCAGTCAAAATAACTGTTTTAGAACTGGAAAGAAAAAAGATAAAGCAATATGGGCATCAAAATCTGAGCCGTTCAACTCATCTGTAGATGGCCTAACACTGTATTGTTTGGTGACCAAACCCCTTGGTTTCGACCGTCCACGTTAGCTTCGCTAAGCTCACACGCGTGTACAGCCAGCTAATGTACACGCCACACCTTTGCCAACGTGGCACGCTTGTATGAGATCGAAGCTCTTGCCCAATAATCAAGTCAGTCCACTTGTCAGGTTGACCATAGTTAATAAATATATACGGCTGAAAAAAATTGGCTGATGTTTTTTTACCCGTCCAACTTCTGATAAAATCGTGGCCCACCTTCTCAATGGACCAGTTTAATCTTCATTTAAGGACATTTACACAGTCAAACCCACATGATGGACGGCTTGGATATTTCACCAGGACACCACGCTGGGAAACCTGATGGCATGTGCATGAGCTGACCGGTACACGCGTGTTAGCTTAGAGAAGCTCCTGTACACGTATATCACTTGTAGTTTCACACGCAAACAATCTCCTACTCTATCTTCCCTGTTTTAGACGCGAGACTCTCGTGTTAGTTTCTCAAAACTTAAATAGTGGTGGATATTCTTCAACCGTACACGTGGCACAATTTTACGGCGATCCAGACTGCCCAAATCGCTACCCAACGGTGGATGGAGCGTAACCTTAAAACTTGCACTGGTGAGATAATGTTATGTTGATTTTTTTTTTTTCCTTTCAAAATTCGACCGCTTATTATATTATATTCTTCACCATCCATCCGATAGCCATTATTTGGATGGTTAAGATTATCCGATCAGCATGATTTTAGATATATGCTTCATCTACAATTGGGATGGTCAGGATGGCTGTCAATCAGCACCGCATGTGAAGAGAATAACTCACAACCATTTAGTAAATTGTGCAAATCTAGCATTGGAGTTTGCCCGGTTTCGGAAGTGAGAAAATAGAAATGATTAGGTAGCACCGGTCGTACCGTAAGCTAACCGTAGAGCGTGCCGACCTTGTTGGTGTGTTCACGTGGCAAAGTTGTGTGGGTCCTACACTGACGTATGTGTTATATCTACACCGTCCATCCAATTGGTAAAATCATTTTATAGCATGATGCTAATCGAAACCTCAGGTGGACTACACCACATAAAGTAGGGACAATGTGTCAAGTCTTGACATTCGGGTACCTGAATAGGGTATTTGGGATCTAAATCTCAAGTTCGTAAGTTATATTATAATAATATAATGATATTTATAATATAATGATATTTATTAGAATACATATTATTCAATCAAATTTAATAGACATTAAAAGTCATTTAAAAGGAAAATAGTGTTGAAATGTTTATTAATTGCAACTATCTTGATAGTTATAATAATAATAATAATAATTATTATTATTATTTTTATTTACATCAAAATTTGAAATTTAAACTAAACTTAAATAATAAAAACTGAATTGAAATTTAAACTAAACTTAAATAACAATAATTAAATTGAAATTTAAACTAAACCTAATTTTTTAGAAAAATAAAATTAATAGAGGTTCGCTTGCTCGTAATATTCCAACTTTGCACATGTACATTTTTATAGTAGGGTGAGAATAACAGCCCAGTAAGATCATTTCTTACCCAAAATTTAACATGTTCAAATTATATCAAATTTTTATATACAATGGAGAAAAATATAATACAAATAATAAAAGAATATGAATTTAAACAATAAAATTGTAAAACTATGATGCATGTGATACTTTCCATAAATTTTTATAAACAATATATATCATTTCTTACAACACCGTACACAAGTGGATGATCATGTTGCATTAATGCCCACTCGCCGGTACCTCATGGTGATGGACCCGTTTATACATTAGCTAATCGACATCTTGCCGGTTGTACTATGACGATATGTGTATATACCGCACACACAATTGTACTCATATGCCGTATACAAATGAAACTCTAAAGGATCCAGTAGATTATAGGGTCTTTCACTTAAGGGACACAATCACCCTACTTACTGGTTTTAGGGTCTTACATCCAAGGGACATGATCGCCCTATTTGCTTACGTTACATCCAACATATTAAAATCGGTGCTCAATGAATACTAGACATGCATGTAAGATGAATCATTGTTTCGCAATAAAAAATATCAACAATATAAATTTTTATTTCTAATTAATAATTCTAAATATAATTTTATTGAAACTTTAATAATTAAAATATTTAAATAAAATATTATTTTTACTATTATTAAATTTAGGAATTACTGCGATTTAATAATGTATAAGAAATTTATTTAAATTCTAAATTTAATTTAATTAAATTTTTTACTTAAATAATATTAAATATTAGTATAAAAATATTTATTATTTTTATTCACTAAATTCTAAAATTTAAATTTTATTTTAATTATCACATAAACTAAAATTTATATATATATATATATATATATATATATATATATATATATATATATTGTTCTGATATTAAATTAAAATTTAATAAATTTATATAAATAAAGTATTTTTTTACAATTTAAGAATTGATTTATATTTAAATTTAACTTTATACGAAATTGATTTAAATCAATCGAATTATAATATAATTTATTAAATAAATTCCAAAGCTGATGAATTTGATTATTTTAATAACAAAATTTATTTTAATTATTAATTTCTAAAAGTTTAGAATTAAAATTAGATTTATTTTTTTTATCAAATTATACTTTCAATAATTTATTAATTAATGTAATATAATTTAGATACATTTATGTATATATAATTGAATATTAAATTAAAATTTAACTATGAATTAAATTGATTTAATTCAACAATTATTTTAAGGCATATTTCAAATTTTCAATAATTAAATAAATTTTAAACAAAAAGTTCAATCACATAAATAATTAATTAAGCAATATTGCTATTAAAAATTTGAAATAAAATAACATAATAATTAACTGAAAATGTTAAACTTCAAGTTAAAATCACCTACCTTTTAAAGAAAAATTTGTTGATCCAGCCCTGGTCCAATATAGATATCTCTCTCTTGATCTACAGAGTTCTCTCTCTCTCTCTCTCTCTCTCTCTCTCTCTCTCTTTGATTCGATTGTTTATTTATTTATTTATTATTAATTTATTTAAAGGAGGTGAGTAATGGAATAGAAGAGTGGGGATTAAGGGACAGTTTCGATTGGTGGGAGGGTTCGATGCCCATTATCATACAAAAAAGAAGAAGGGAGAGAGTGATGAGTGGGTTGGTGGGGCGGTGACGTGCGTGCTTCCGCAAGTCACCGGAGATAATTCATTTTTTTTATATATAGATGTGGTGGGTCCCATTAATGATGTTATAAATCCACTCCATCCATCATCTTGGCCTGGCCATGAAAGGATATGAGGCAAAAAATGAGGCTGATCCAAAACTCAGGTGGGTCACACAAAAGAGGACGGTGGGGTTGGTTCCCACAAAAAAATAGGTTGTTATACAATGACACCCACTGTTGAAATTTTCTCACGGCCATCACAAAATGAATGGATGGTGTAAAAAGGAAGCAAATTAGCCGGTGTACCACACAATACTAATGTGCTAGGTGTGTTGACATCACTAAATTATGTGGGTCCCATCATGAGGTATGAGTTATATTCAAACCGTCCATAAGTCTTGAGCTGACAAATAAGACATATCTAAAAGTCAAACGGACCACTCAGTAAAATAGCAGTGGAGGATTGAGCACCTGCCATTGAAACCCTTTTGGGATTACAAAAACTTTGGATCAATAATTAAGATATTTGTTTTTTCTCTTTATCCAAGTCTACAGGACCTTATAAACCGATTGGATGGAAAGTAAATGTTATGGTGGGCCTTATAAATATTTTAATGGTGAGAATCAATGTCCCCATTGTCTTTTGTGGCGTGTTCCACTTGAACCTTGGAAATTACTCATTTTTGGAATGAATGGTTTAGATACAATAAATACATCATTGTGGGCCATGTAACTTTGATCTCCTTTAAACCGTTAGTACAACTTCGGGCTCAAGGTGCATCAGCGCTAGCCTTCCCATGACACATACCATTTAAATATAACACATAGGTTCCACGAAACTTTGCCACATCACACACCACCTAAGTTGGTGGTGCTTAAGGGCCTGTTTGGCTGGACAGATCCCATGATATTAGGAGGGATGGGATCGCGATATCCCGGGATATGCATGACGAGCCAAACAGACCCGGTGAACTTGTCCCGGGATATAAGCAATCCCATGGATCTTAAAACAATCCACTGACATCACCATCATTACCTTAAAATTGATCCCATCCCTTGGTTGGACAGATTGGATGGTAAAATCCTGGGATATACCTGACGTGCCAAACAGACCCAGTGAACTTGTCCTGGGATATAGCAATCCCATGGATCTTAAACCAATCCACTGGCACCACCATCATTACCTTAAAATCCATCCCATCCCTCCTAATCCCATGGAATTGGCCAGGCCAAACAGGCCCTAACACACCACGACATCCACACCCTTCCTCCAATGTGTTACATGTGCAAAAGAGATAAATTAGGTAGATTGTAATTGTAGGGCCTAATGTAATATATGTGTTTTATATCTACTCCGTTCATCCGGTTAAAAATGTAGATTGAAATGTCACGAACCATGGATCGAAATCTCACGGAAAGCAAAGTTGATTGAACGCTTACCATTCAAAATTTTTTTTAAAAATGCAATTTAGGCCTTGCGTAATTCAAAGCTTCGTGGGGCCCACCCTATGTCCTTATCACTACACCAAGATTGCAAATTTAAAGCTGTTGTGCTTTTGGTGTAGTGTATGCTACCTGCTCCGTCCAACAATTTTGGTAGCTCTTGTTAAGAAGATAACCCAAAATGAAAAATATCCAAAAATTTAATGGTCCACACCACAAGAAACAATAAGAATTTAACGTATATACTTAGAAAACCTTCATGTGGTGCCCAAAATTTTTTTACTAGGCTGATATTTCCCTTATCATGTAGGAATCACCTTATGAAGGGGTGTTAAAAAATCATAGTGGTTTTTTTTTTTTTAGCTTGTTAGTACACCCCACTGTCAATTGACACTCCACCGTTAGCCACCCCCACTAGGGATCGATACCAAGACCTCAATGTTGAAATCATGGTGGGTCCAAGAAATTTTAGATGTTGGACGTTTAGATCCCCACCATTTCCTTTGTGGTATGAACCACTTGTCTCATATCTTATTTAAATAATTCAATCAAATATAAAGTCACACGGGTTACGAAGGGCGCAATTCAATATCAAGCTTTCAACCTCTACTTATTTTTGTAATGTGGTTCACTTCAACTTTTATTCTACCTTCTTTTTAGAATCATGTGGTAGGGATAAAAGGAAAAGGGAGCACATACTAGTATTTGTTTGGGCGTAGAGTCACCCGGCAGGTATAAGACTCAAAAAATGATCTTTTAAAATAGACGGACGGTGTGGATAAAACATATACAATTACGATTACGATTGGGAATGGAGGGCTGACAGGACAGTCTGTCTCTAACTGGGTCCTCGTAGAGGTAGTCTCCCAATCTGCGCCCTCATGTAACATCCACCGTCTGTCTTTTTCATACAATCATTTTAGAACGTGAACCCAAAATTCAGATCGATCGAAAACTTATGTGGGACACACAACAGGGAAGAGTGAGGATGGACGCACACGCCATTGAAACATGCCTGACCCCACCAAAGGTTTCAACGGTGGGGTGTCCTGGATGGGAAACAGATTGGCTACTCCCCCTGCCACCACCAGCCAATGGCTGGTAGTCGGCGTCCTGTGGGCCCCACCATGATGTATGTGTTTCATCCATGCCGTCTATATATTTTTCTTAGATTATTTTATGATATGAGATAAAAAATGAGGTATATCCCAACCTCAAGTGGACTACATTACAGGAAACAATGTTGAATAAACGTCTACCGTTAAAAACTTTTTGAGGGCCATAAAAGCTTTGGATCCGTATGACCTAATTAACAGATTGGATGTCAAATAAATAATACAGTGGGCCTTTGGAGGATTTTAATGGTGGATATCCAATCACTATTGTTTTCCAGCGGTGTGGTCCACGTCAGATTTATATCCATCTCAATTTTGGTATAAAGCCCTAAAATGATCCGTAAAAATGGATGAAACACATACATCATGGTGGGCCCACAGATCACCGACCACCAGCCACCAGTTTGGTGGCAGGCAAGTAGCCCGTTTCCTCCTGGTTCCACCGGTGTGGTCCACCAGAACTTTGTATCGAACTGACTTTTGCTTGTACCTCTTAACGTGACCTGGCGCACCTGATGGACGGATTGGATGTCACGTCACGGTGAGCCCCACATGTGTGTTTTTTAGCTCCAGCGAATATACTCACGTGGAAAACGTACACGATTTTCCGGTCATGACACGTACACCTCAGAGTAAAATTTCTTTGCAATCAGACAGACAGAATTCGCTTTCCACGTGGCGCTTTCTGGCAGTACCTCCGGATGATGACTTCACCTGTCGATTCTGCTTTATAAGTGGTCCATTATTTACCAAAATTACGAAAGTACCACTACTACGTGTGAGAATGCTGGCCAGTGGGAAATCTGTGCTCAGATTCCTCTTACCAGCAATTGCACCCGTGTTCACGTGTAAACCATAAAAAATCATGAACATCTACGACACCTGGCAATGAAATGTGACTTGATTGGAACATAGGCTACAACAAGAGCTAATTCGCGTAGCAATACTTTTCTACCGTACTCGACTGCGTACGGAGTAACTCAATATCTATTGTCGTTATTCTCGCTGCAATTGTAGACTGAAAGGAGTTTCAACAACGGGTCAGAGGTTCCAGTACTTATATATTGAAAAATGTCACTACAATACAAATCAACCCCGACAAGCAGCAGCGATAATAACATCTACCGTTGAAACCTTTCTATGCCTGTTCATAAGATTACAAAGATATAGACGAATAAAAAACATTAAAACCTTTCTATGCCTATTCAAATCCTGTCTTATTATATAAAGACATAAGCACTCCTAGTTACTTTGAATAATGCAAGTATGAATGTAAGTATGATGGATGCCCTCACCGACATACTCTCTCATGCGACACCATCTCACGTTCGCGGCATGCTTACATCCCACAGTGCTCCACATCTTCCAGGCACATGCGATGCATGATAAGCATGATTACGAAGTTTTTAATTAGTCCATTTCAAAAAGCAGGATTGGGAAACTAAGGTACCTCCTTGTATCATTCCCAAACATGATCCATTCTAGGGTCGTCGGCCCTAGTTAATATCGACGATGATGTGTTTTCTAGGTCACCTGCAGAGAACGCCGGTATTACGCACACAAAGGTTGCACCACTCCCCATCACCCCTTAAACGATTCATCACTATACGTAAACAGCCTAGTTCACACTCTATATATCGCAAGCGAACCCTAAGGCGACCAAGATCTGCTGCGACTTTAGAATATGCTCATGGTCACTACAAAGGGTCGCTGGGCTATTACGCACAAAGGTTGCACCACTCCCCCATCACCTTATCAATGTAGCCGACAACGCGAATATAATGTCTCATACCACCATAATCGGCTCACGAGTTAAGTTGCTTTATCGGTCAAGACGGGAGGCACGTAGCCTCGGCCAGTGGTCGACAACTCGACTACGGTGTCCATACCACCATGCCGGCCATGAGTCTTAGCGGATCGAGGTACCATGGTTAAAAGGGTTTTCATGGTAAGTTTGGTACCCCAGGTTCAAGCAAGAATAGCGACCAAACATGGTGAACATACATTAGACAAATGGGTTACATGACGAGTCCATAGCTAGCTCGAGCGCACAACAAGTTGAACGACATGAAGTGCATATAGCACTTCGCGTGGCCAACCACTATCGCTAACCGAAGTACGACTCGAGTTCGCCGAACACATCTCACGTGGTGACATGAAACTCAACCACGATCTCCAATCTAGTATCGATTGTCTGGACTATAATTATAGCCCCAAGCACAATCAATTGTCATCCATAGCATGTGGAGTAAAGCATGATAAACAAAGTAATTCAAGCATGATAAATAAAGTAATTCAAACATGCTAAGTAGGCATGATATAAGCATATTATAAAGCATGATATAAAGCATGTTGTAAAACACTACATTAATAGAATACAAACACATGTATTGTAAGTAAGTGGTTTAAGTGATCAACCTCATGGAGGTAATCATACATGTCGCTAGGGTAGTTGAGAATCCAATCTCAACACCCTCCTAAGGCATCTACATCCAACCACTTACTCACACAAGCATTTCCACAAACACTTAACATACACTATTTCACATACTTGGTGTATGTTAGCAAACATATATTAGGGCGAGTCCTTTCGCCAAGCAAATAAATTACGCATATATAGTATATTTATATAATAAATAATCACAAGAAACACATCTCTAAAATACATATGTATACAAGACTTTCTACAATACAATATTTGTACATACATGGTGTATATTGGTAAACATGTATTTCGGCGAATCCTTTCGCCAAATGAGTATTTTATCCATACATCATATATCCATACGACAATTAAACATGTCAAACACATTTCCATAAAAAATACGTATACGGTATTTTATACGAATACCTAAAGTATGCGAAATTCCAAATTCTACAATTCTAATCGAAACAGGAAACGGAAAGCACTTTGTACATGTGCAATTGCATGCAGATCATGAATCTACCATTATCTGACATTGAAAGCGTTGAAAACCGTAACTTATATACTTAAAGTCCTCACCTTGTGTTGTAGAATCGTAACGGAGTCGATAGGTTCGCTAAGCTTCCGTATACGGGAGTTTGGCAACCTAGAGAACGAAATAGGTTAGCTATTTCCTAACCTACAACTGTCTAATCCCCCAAACAAAGTTAGGGTTAGGGTTTATTACCTAGAAATGACGCTTAATCGCAGGAAAGAGATGAGAATCAAAGCGGTGGAGCCCGAATACAGCAGGAATTCCTCCCACATCTCCCTCACTTTTCTCTCTTTTCCTCTCTCAAATCCAAATTCGTATGGTCTGGAATGGGAGAGGGTTTAAGGTCCTTTATAGCCTAAAACCTTCCCAAAATAGACTCAGGTTCAAGAGTTACTGCTAATATAGGTATTTCGTCACTTTTCCAGCTCAAAAGAGTGTTTCTGGTGGCCCCCCTTGAGCCAAACGTCAGGCTTAAGATAACCACACATGGATCTATGTGGGATTACGTTTTCGACTCGATCGGACTCCCAGATCGCACGTGGCGGACCACTTTCAGTTCAATGGTGGTGGGCCACGATCCGAAATTCCAAGTACATGTAAATGTTCTGAAATTTTCTTAATCCGAGGGTGTAATTTGGTCTGATTCTGACGGTCAGGTTGCTTAATACTGACGCATAAACGAATGATGCCAGATCACTATTCCTGATATTTATTTTGGAATAGGAATAGTGTTTTTCACACACCCTCGCTCCGAATCGAAACGAATGGCCGTGGGACATCGGATGGACTTGATTTTTGAGATGAGTGTCAAGCCCAGTGAGGCGGTCCTAGTTCCTTAGCTTCGTGTTAATCGGACTTCCGATGTGCGATCTAGACCTAATACGAAGTTTCGTTTCATTCCCGAGAGCAGCCGGGAAATGAGTTTGATTCTAGATTTTAGGGTAACCTAGCGTCAATGATTCTATAAGTTTTGGGTCTTGCAGATCGTATTTAAAGCGATTCGAACGGATTTCGTAGCTAATCTAGTTTAGCACTTAGTTACTTTGTCTCATTTCTAAAGGATTTAGTCCTATAAGATTTCTGTCTGAGGTGGTACTTAGTCCTTTGTAATTTGTGTATAAAGTGATCCAAGTTATACTACTTAGCTAGTTTAAGATAGTGTCTAGGGTGAAAGTTCTTAGAAAAATTGAAAGAACAAGGCAGTGAAAGGTGGGATTTGTGAAGGAAATGGGTTAAGGAGCGATTTTAGACTATGAGATTTAGTTCTGACAAGTTAATGAGGTGTTAGGATCGACCCATTGCCTAAGGACGTCTAATCCCAGGTTAGCAAAAATCCGGGGTGTTACAATCCAATTGGTAATATCATTTTATAGCATGATGCTAATCGAAACCTCGGGTGGACTACACCATATAAAGTGGGGACAATGTGTCAAGTCCTGACATTCGGGTAGCTGGATAGGGTATTTGGGACCCAAATCTCAAGTTTGTGAGTTATATTATAATGATATAATGATATTTATTAGAATCCATATTATTCAATCAAATTTTATAGACGTTAAAAGTCATTTAAAAGGAAAATAATGCTGAAATGTTTATTAAATTCAACTATCTTAATAGTTGTTATAATAATAATAATAATAATAATAATTATTATTATTATTTTTATTTACATCAAAATTTGGAATTTAAACTAAATTTAAATGACAAAAACTGAATTGAAATTTAAACTAAACTTAAATAACAAAAATTGAATTGAAATTTAAACTAAACTTAATTTTTTTGAAAAATAAAATTAATAGAGGCTCGCTTGCTCGTAGTATTCCAACTTTGCACATGTACATTTTTATAGTAGGGTGAGCATAACAGCCCAGTAGGGTCATTTCTTACCCAAAATTTAACATGTTTAAATTATATCAAATTTTTATAAACAATGGAGAAAAATATAATATAGATAATAAAAGAATATGAATTTAAACAATAAAATTGTAAAACTATGATGCATGTGATACTTTTCATAAAATTTTATAAACAATATATATCATTTCTTACAACACCGTACCCAAGTGGATGGTCACGTTGCATTAACGCCCACTCACTGGTACCTCATGGTGATGGACCCGTTTATACATTAGCTAATCAGACTACTGCTTCGGTTGTACCTCTGACATATACGTATGCCCGCACACACAATTATACTCATATGCCGTACACAAAGGAAACTCCAAAGGATCCAATGAATTATAAAGTCTTTCACTCAAGGGACACAATCAACCTATTTGTTGGTTTTAGGGTCTTACACCCAAGGGACATGATCGCCCTATTTGCTTACGTTACATCCAACATATTAAAATCGGTGCTCAATGAATACTAGACATGCATGTAAAATAAATCATTGTTTCGCAATCGAAAAAATCAACGGTATAAATTTTTATTTCTAATTAATAATTCTAAATATAATTTTATTGAAACTTTAATAATTAAAATATTTAAATAAAATATTATTTTTACTATTATTAAATTTAGGAATTACTGTGATTTAATAATGTATAAAAAATTTATTTAAATTCTAAATTTAATTAAATTAAAAATTTTACTTAAATAATATTAAATATTAGTATAAAAATATTTATTATTTTTATTCACTAAATTCTAAAATTTAAATTTTATTTTAATTATCACATAAACTTTTATATATATATATATATATATATATATATATATATATATATATTGTTCTGATATTAAATTAAAATTTAATAAATTTATATAAATAAAGTATTTTTTTTACAATTTAAGAATTGATTTATATTTAAATTTAACTTTAGATGACATTGATTTAAATCAATCGAATTATAATATAATTTATTAAATAAATTCCAAAGCTGATGAATTTGATTATTTTAATAACAAAATTTATTTAAATTATTAATTTCTAAAAGTTTAGAATTAAAATTAGATTTATTTTTTTATCAAATTATACTTTCAATAATTTATTAATTAATGTAATATAATTTAGATACATTTATGTATATATAATTGAATATTAAATTAAAATTTAACTATGAATTGAATTGATTTAATTCAACAATTGTTTTAAGGTATATTTTAAAATTTCAACAATTAAACTAAATAATTAAATAAATTTTAAATAAAAAGATCAATCACATAAATAATTAATTAAGCAATATTGTTATTAAAAATTTGGAGTAAAATAACATAACAGTAACTGAAAATGTTAAACTTTTAAGTTAAAATCACTTACCTTTTAAATAAAAATTTGTTGATCCAACCCTGATCCAATATAGATATCTCTCTCTTGATTTACAGAGTTCTCTCTCTCTCACTCACTCACTCTCTCTCTCTCTCTCTCTCTCTCTCTCTCTCTCTTTGATTCGATTGTTTATTTGTTTTATTTATTTATTTATTATTAATTAATTTATTTATTTAAAGGAGGTGAGTAATGGAATAGAAGAGTGGGGATTAAGGGACAGTTTCGATTGGTGGGAGGGTCTGATGCCCATTACCATACAAAAAAGAAGAAGGGAGAGAGTGATGAGTGGGTTGGTGGGGCGGTGACGTGCGTGCTTCCGCAAGTCACCGGAGATAATTCATTTTTTTCTTATAGATGTGGTGGGTCCCATTAATGATGTTATAAATCCACTTCATTCATCATCTTGGCCTGGCCATGAAAGGATATAAGGCAAAAAATGAGGCTAATCCAAAACTCAAGTGGGCCACACAAAAGAGGACGGTGGGGTTGGTTCCCACAAAAAAATGGGTTGTTATACAATGACACCCACTGTTGAAATTTTCTCACGGCCATCGCAAAATGAATGGGTGGTGTAAAAGGAAGCAGATTAGCTGGTGTACCACACAATACTAATGTGCTAGGTGTGTTGACGTTACTAAATTATGTGGGTCCCACCATGAGGTATGAGTTATATTCAAACCGTCCATAAGTCTTGAGCTGACAAATAAGACATATCTAAAAGTCAAACGGACCACTCAGTAAAATAGCAGTGGAGGATTGAGCACCTGCCATTGAAACCCTTTTGGGATTACAAAAATTTTGGATCAATAATTAAGATATTTGTTTTTTCTCTTCGTGCAAGTCTACATGACCTTATAAACGGATTGGATGGAAAGTAAATGTTATGGTGGGCCTTATAAATATTTTAATGGTGAGAATCATTGTCCCCATTGTCTTTTGTGGCGTGGTCCACTTAAACCTTGGAAATTACTCATTTTTGGAATGAATGGTTTAGATACAATAAATACATCATTGTGGGCCATGTAACTTTGATCTTCTTTAAACCGTTCGTACAACTTTGAGCTCAAGGAGCGTCAACGCTAGTCTTCCCATGACACATACTGTTTAAATATAACACATAGGTTCCACGAAACTTTGCCACATCAACACACCACCTAAGTTGGTGGTGCTTAAGGGCCTGTTTGGCTGGACCGATCCCATGGTATTAGGAGGGATGGGATCGCGATATTCCGGGATATGCATGACGAGCCAAACAGACCCAGTGAACTTGTCCCGGGATATAAGCAATCCCATGGATCCTAAAACAATCCACTGACATCACCATCATTACCTTAAAATTGATCCCATCCCTTGGTTGGACAGATTGGATGGTAAAATCCCGGGATATACCTAACGTGCCAAACAGACCAGTGAACTTGTCCTGGGATATAGCAAGCCCATGGATCTTAAACCAATCCACTGGCACCACCATCATTACCTTAAAATCCATCCCATCCCTCCTAATCCCATGGGATTGGCCAGGCCAAACAGGCCCTAACACACCACGACATCCACAACCTTCCTCCAATGTGTTACATGTGCAAAAGAGATAAATTAGGTAGATTGTAATTGTAGGGCTTAATGTAATATATGTGTTTTATATATACTTAATGTAATATATGTGTTTTATATCTACTCCGTTCATCCGTTAAAAAATGAAGTAGATTGAAATCTCACGAACCATGGATCGAAATCTCACGGAAAGCAAAGTTGATTGAACACTCACCATTCAAAACTTTTTTAAAAAAATGCAATTTAGGGCTTGCGTAACTCAAAGCTTCGTGGGGCCCACCCCATGTCCTTATCACTACACCAAGATTGCGAATTTGAAACTGTTGTGCTTTTGGTATAGTGTATGCTAGCTGCTCCGTCCAACAATTTTGGTAGCTCTTGTTAAGAAGATAACCCAAAATGAAAAATATCCAAAATTTTAATAGTCCACACCACAAGAAACAATAAGAATTTAACGTGTACACTTAGAAAACCTTCATGTGGTGCCCAAATTTTTTTTACTAGGCTGATATTTCCCTTATCATGTAGGAATCACCTTATGAAGGGGTTTTTAAAAATCATGGTTTTTATTTTTTTATTTTTTTTTAATTTTTTTTTTAAAGCTTGTTAGTACACCCCACTGCCAGTTGACACTTCACTATTAGCCACCCCCACTAGGGATCCATACCAAGACCTCAGTGTTGAAATCATGGTGGGTCCAAGAAATTTTAGATGTTGGACGTTTAGATCCCCACCACTTCCTTTGTGGTATGAATCACTTGTCCTGTCTTATATTTTGGCTCATATCTTATTTAAGTAATTCAATTAAATACAAAGTCACACGTGTTACCAAGGGCACAATTCAATATCAAGCTTTTAACCTCTACTTATTCTTATAATGTGGTCCACTTCAACCTTTAATCTACCTTCTTTTTAGAATCATGTGGTAGGGATAAAAGGGAAAGGGAGCGCATACTAATATTTGTTTGGGCGTAGAGTCACCCGGCAGCGATAAGACTCAGCAAATGATCTTTTAAAATAGACGGACGGTGTGGATAAAACATATACAATTACGATTGGGAATGGAGGGCTGACAGGACAGTCTGTCTCTAGCTGGGTCCTCGTAGAGGTAGTCTCCCAATCTGCGCCCTCATGTAACATCCAGACCGTCTGTCTTTTTCATACAATCATTTTAGAACGTGAACCCAAAATTCAGATCGATCGAAGACTTATGTGGGACACACAACAGGGAAGAGTGAGGATGGACGCACACGCCATTGAAACATGCCTGACCCCACCAAAGGTTTCAACGGTGGGGTGTCCTGGATCGGAAACGGATTGGCTACTCCCCCTGCCACCACCAGCCAATGGCTGGTAGTCGGTGCTCTCTGTGGGCCCCACCATGATGTATGTGTTTCATCCATGCCATCTATATATTTTTCTTAGATTATTTTATGATATGAGACCAAAAATGAGGTATATCCCAATCTCAAGTAGACCACATTACAGGAAACAGTGCTGAATGAATGTATACCGCTAAAAACTTTTTGAGGGCCATAAAAGCTTTGGATCAAGTTGATCTTTGGTTTTTCCCTTAATTTGGTTCCGTATGACCTAATTAATAGATTGGATGTCAAATAAACAATACATTGGGCCTTTGAAGGATTCTAATGGTGGATATCCGATCACTATTGTTTTCCAGCGGTGTGGTCCACCTGAGATTTATATCCATCTCAATTTTGGTGTAAAGCCCTAAAATAATCTGTAAAAATAGATGAACGGAATGGATGAAACACATACATCATGGTGGGGCCCACAGATCACCGACCACCAGCCATCGGTTTGGTGGCAGGGAAGTAGCCCGTTTCCTACTGGTTCCACCGGTGTGGTCCACCAGAACTTTGTACCGAACTGAATTTTGTTTGTACCTCTTAACGTGACCTGGCGCACCTGATGGACGGATTGGATGTCACGTCACGGTGGGCCCCACACGTGTGTTTTTTGCTCCAGCGAATATACTCACGTGGAAAACGTACACGATTTTCTGGTCATGCCATGTACCCCTCAAAAGTAAAATTTCTTTGCAATCAGAACAGACGGAATTCGCTTTCCACGTGGCGCTGTCTGGCAGCACCTCCGGATGATGACCTCGCCTGTCGATTCTGCTTTATAAGTGGTCCATTATTTACCAAAATTACGAAAGTACCACTACTACGTGTGAGAATGCTGGCCAGTGGGAAATCTGTGCTCAGATTCCTCTTACTAGTAATTGCACCCGTGTTCACGTGTAAATCATAAAAAATCATGAACATCTACGTCACCTGGCGATGAAATGTGACTTGATTGGACCATAGGCTACAACAAGAGCTAATTCGCGTAGCAATTCTTTTCTACCGTACTCGACTGCGTACGGAGTAACTCAATATCTATCGTCGTTATTCTCGCTGCAATTGTAGATTGGAAAGAGTTTCAACAACAGGTCAGGGGTTGGAGTACCCGTATTGTAAAATCTCACTACAATACACATCAACCCTGACAGGCAGGGATAATAACATCTACCGTTGAAACCTTTCTATGCCTTGTCATTAGATTACAAAGATACAGATGAATAAAAAACATTAAAATCATCTTCATACGTAACTTATGTGGATCTAGTATACTTTTAATTTTCATTGTTTCCTGTCGTATGGTCCACTTGAGTTTTGGATGAATGGAAAATGCAAATACTAGCTTCATACAAAACTGCTGTGGACCTCACTAAATTTTCTAAGTAGTCTACTTGAGCTTTGGATATTTTTGCATCTTGGAATCATGCCTTAAAATGATATGAAAAAAATATATGGATATGAAACATATAACACAATGGTTCCACAAAGTTTACTGAGTTGCTTAATACGCAATCTGATTTTCTTTTGTACATGCTTTGTATGGCTCTTTAATATAACGCCAATCGTCCAATCAAATCCTGTCTCATTATATAAAGACATAAGCATGACTTGGAGAGATTTGTTGAGAGTACAAGTACTTTTGGAAGTTGATGGAGGAAGAATAAATACTAATGAACTCATCTCTTATAACAACACATGACCCAATCAAACTTCAACACAACGGAATTAACTTTATTTAAAGAAGAAGATTTTTTTCTCTTCTACTGTATTAGAAAATTCCACCACTGATATCTTCCGATGAAATTCTACCACTCACAAAATTCCTTTCTAGTTGTGCGACGGTCCAAATTGTGTTTTGGAATAGAGGTTTCTAAATGGATGGCCATGAAATGCAAGTATTTCACAAGATGAAGGCATCCCACACAGAAATGGTAGGAGGAGAGTGAGAGGCAGTTTAGGTGCTTGTAACTTTTTAAGTTGTATAAGTTATACTTGAAAGAGAGTTTCAGGTCTAAGTTATTTATAGATGTGATGCCACTTTTTCTCTAGATTTCAAATGCATTGGGAAGTTATAAGTAACCAATATGTTATATCTCATTTAGATGTGAAAATTTCTATCCGAATATTGCCTGTGAATGATTTACTTAGAGATCTTTTACGACCAATAAAACTCATAGGCTTTTTCATAGAAGCACATTCTTTCTATTCATGTCTCTATCATTACTCGCAAAGATGGCCCTCATCGGACGCTCTACTTCAACAACCATAAGATTAGAACTATATGACTAGGACCCCTTTTGCACCATGAAACAAAACCCATCTCTTGTTCTCTTCTACCTCGACAACAAACCTAGGTGTAGATACAAATCTAGATGCGAGATGACCCTGAATCGATTTCATAACTATCATCATCACCAATCACATTCCATATCCCACTTAAGGAATCTCGACGGCTTAAGCATGATTATTCTAGATGAACATGGCAAATAGGCTAACCGAAAGTTTGGGTCCTTCTAGTTGTTGCATAGAGCGTAAGAGTTGAGGATTGATGCGATATATCGACTTGAATTATGTTCAGTCTGAGTTTTGGACCTAACGACAATTCATAAGAAAAATAGGACTTTTGAGATACAAGGAAATTTCCAAATGATTAGCCAACTTAGGCTCCTAAGGTTAATGGTCCGGATCTCCTCATCATAGTAATGTTCAAGGAATAACTTGAAGCAATTCTTTCATAAATCCAAGTGATCTTTGATGGGTTTTTTTGACCCGTTGTCCTTTCGCAACTGGGATGCACAAAGTCCTTTCGCAATTAGGATGCGCAAGTCCTTTCGCAACTAGGATGCGCAAGTCCTTTCGCAACTAGGATGCGGAAAGGAGTTTCCTAAAACTATAAAAAGAGGTCCCTAGGATTTTTCTACATATATTGTGTTGATGAGAAAAATACAAGAGGGCTATCAAAGGTGAGAGAGAGGGAGAAAGAGAGAGAGCTTATAGAAGGAGGTTCTGCTCGGGAGGTTTTTCTACTTTGCAATTTATATCTCAGCGCTTCTATATCCTCATAATCGGTTAGATCTCTTCGTTTTCTCTATTTCTCTTATTGTTCATCCACTCCTGCGTGAGTGAAGAAGGTTGTAAACGTTCTACTTCATAGTGGATTGTTGATCTGGACGAGGTCCTATGGTTTTTACCTCTTTGAGGGTTTTCCACGTAAAAATCTCTTGTGTGGTGTGTGATTGTTGCATTGATTATTTTCATTGCTTTATTATCCATAATTCTGGTTTGTTCTGGAGGGCTAGATCCTAAGGTTTTGTGCAAGGCACCCCAACAAAGTGGTATCAGAGCCAGGTTCATTGAACGGGTAGGATCGGTTTTGAATTATGGAAGGTGGCTCAAGGATGATTAGCCTCAATGGTTCTAACTGGACCATATGGAAGGCTAAGATGGAGGACTTGCTTTATTGCAAGGACCTATATTCTCCAATCTCAGGCATATCAGCAAAATCTAAGGATATGACTGATGATGATTGGAAGAAGATGGACCGAAAGGCGGTGGGGTTTATTAGACAATGGTTGGATGATTCCGTGTTTCACCATGTGTAATGACCCGTAAATTTCCGTACTTTGGCTCGAGTACCATCTCGACCAGAAATCAATTAGGATTAAATCCTTTAGAAATTTAACAAAGTTAACTAAGTGCAAAACTCGATTAGCCATGAAATCCGTTGGGATCGCTTTAAATACGATCTGCAAGACCCAAAACTTGCAAAATCAGTGACTCTAGGACCAAACTCATTTCCCGGCTGCTCTCGGGAATGAAACGAAACTTCGTATTAGGTCTAAATCGCACATCAGAAGTCCGATTAACACGAAGTTAAGGAACTAGGACCGCCTCACGGGCTTGACTATCATATCAAAATCGAGTTCGGCCGATGTCCCACGACCATTCGTTTGGATCCGGAGCGAGGAGTGTGAAAAACACTATTCCCTTTACAAAATAAATATCGGAATAGTGATCGCACCATTCGCAAGATCGATAAGATACAACTGACCATTAGAATCAGACTAAATTACACCCTCGGATTAAGAAAAATTTTAGGAACATTTACATGTGCTTGGAATTTCAGATCGTGGCCCACTGACCGTTAAACTGAAAGTGGTCCGCCACGTACGATCTGGGAATCCGATTGAGTCGAAAACGTAATCCCACATAGATCCATGTGTGGTGAGCTTAAGTCTGACGTTTGGCTCAAGGAGGGCCACCATAACCTCTCTTTTGAGCTGGAAAAGTGACGAAATACCTATATTAGCAATAACCCTTGAACCTGAGTCTATTTTGGGGAGGTTTTTGACTATAAAAGAGGCTTAGAACAGCCCCTCTCATAGCCATACGAATTTGGATAAAACCCTAGAGAGAGAGAGAAAAGAGAGAGAAGAGCTTGGGTTTTGTGGGAGAACTTCCTCCTGCTGCTTTTGATTATCGCACGGCCTACACCGCCTCTTTCCAGCGCTTTCCGGCAAAGATTCACACTCGTTTGAAGGTGAGAAACCCTAACTCTAGGTCTGATTTGAAGTAGATAGGCTATAGGTTGTGAAAAAGCTAACCGATTCCGCTCTTTAGGCAAGAAAACTCCCGAACACTTAAGCTCACCAAACCTTACAGATCCGTTGTGATTCCAAGGGCAAAGGTGAGGACTTTAGGTGTATAGTTGCGGTTTTCAACGCTTTCAATGTCGATAATGGTAGATTCATGATCGCATGCATTGCACATGTACAAAGTACTTTTGCTTTCTGTTTCGATTAGAATTGTAGAATTTGGAATTTCACATACTCTAGGTATTCGTATAAAATACCGTATACGTATTTTTTATGAAAATGTGTTTGACATGTTTATTTGTCGTATGGATATATGACGATGGATAAAATACTTATTCATGAAAGGATTCGCCTAAATACATGTTTACTAATAAACACTATGTATGTAGAAATACAGATTGTAAGAAGTACCGTATACATGTATATTTTAGCGAGGTGTTTGTCATGATTAATTATTGTATAAATATATTATGTGCGTATAAAATAATTGCTTGGCGAAAAGAATCGCCGTAATACAAGTTCCCTTGTAAATACTATGTATGTCGAAATTGGGTATCCTAGAAAATACCCCATGTGTATAAATTTTCTTTGATGTAATTATCATGATTATTTGTTGTATGAATATGATATATACGTATAAAATACTAGTTTGGTAAAGGGACAACCCTAGTGCACTTTCCTCTAACATACATCATGTATGTTGAAATAGTGCATTCCAAGTGTTGGTAAAATTGCTTGTGAGTGTAAGTGCTTAAGTGTTAGTGCCTTAGGTAGGTCTTTGAGATGGGGTTCTCAACTACCTTAGAGTCATGTATGATACCCTCCATGTGGTTGTTTACTCTAACCACTCACTTATGAAATATATGTATTTGTATCCCTATTTGTATAGTGCTTTTACAACATGCTTTTGAATATGCTTTGTAACTTGTTTATTAACATGCCTTATGACATGCTTTATAACATGATTGCTAGTGTTCTTGAATTACTATGTTATCATGTCAGACTTCACATACTATGGTTAGGAATTGATTAAGCTTGGGACTATGTCCATAGTCCGTGCATCCCAGATCGACTTGGAGTTGTGGTTGAGATTCGTTTCGCACACACATGATGTGTTGGCGAACCCGTGTCGTACTTCGATGGCGATAGTGGTTGGCCACACGAGGTGCTTCGCACTTCATATCGCCCAACTTGTTTGTGCGCTCGAGCCAGCCGGACACGTCAAGTAACCCGTGTGTCTTATGTATGTTCACCGTGTTTGGTCGCTAATGTTTGAACCTAGGGTACCAAACTTACCAGTGAAAATTCCGTTAACCATGGTACTTCGATCCGCTAAGACTCATGAGCCGGGCATGGTGGTATGGGACACCATGGTTGAGCTGTCGGCCTACGCTGGGGCTACGTGCCTTCCCGTAGTGACCAGTGAGCAACTTAACTCGTGAGTTGATTATGGTAGTATGAGACACTATATTCGCGCTGTCGGCCTACATTGATAAGGTGATGGGGGAGTGGTGCAACCTTTGTGCGTAACAGCCCTGACAGCCCTTTGTAGTGACCGCGAGCATATTCTGAAGTTGTAGTACGCCTTAGGGTTCGCCGCCATATATAGAGTATGAACTAGGCCTGTTTCTGTATTGTGATGAATCGTTTGAGGGGTGATGGGGGAGCGGTACAACCTTTGTGTGTAATGTACCTCAGCCTCTGCAGTGACCTAGAAAACACACCATCGTCGATATTAACTAGGATCGACGACCCTAGAATGGATCATGTTTGGGAATGATACAAGGAGGTACCTTAGTTTCCCAATCGCCGTTTGAAAGGGATTAATTAAAAACTCGGTAATCATGATCATCATGCATCGCATGTGCCTGGAAGATGTGGAGCACTGTGGGATGTAAGCATGCCGCGAGCGTGAGATGGTGTCGCATGAGGGAGTATGTCGGTGAGGGCATCCATCATACCTACATACATACTTGCATTAATAAGAGTAATTATGAGTGTTTGACTTCCTGCTTTATCATTACTGCTTGACTGCATTGATAATATGATAACTTATGCCTTATTGTTCCACTGAGTTAGCTACTCACTCCCACGTTACGGGACAGTGTTGCGCACATCAACCAGACTCTATCTCAGGTTTAGGCGAGCCAACAACTCTGGAGGCGGAGCCTGATTTTGATGAGGACCAGGAGGAGTTCTCGTATATGCAGTTCTTTGGTGGCTTCGACTAGGCTGTCAGGACTGGCGGGTTTTGCAAGGATTGTACTTAGTTTTATTTTTGATATGTTGTTTGTAAAAACAGACATGTTTATGGTGACTCAGATGGATTCATACTCTAGAGAATGAAACGTTTATTTTGTTCTTTACATACATATATATATATATAGTTCAGTCTTCCGCTTGCTTTTATACAATTGACCTGGAGTATGAATTACTGTTTTGGTATAATCTTATTCATGTTTATTGCTCTAACACAGACAACATTCAAACATCATTAAATATGTTGCATAAGTGATGCGTTGAAACTCGAGAGTTGAGTTACACTCGACTCCCGATTTTCAGGGCGTTACACCATGTGTCTACAGAAACCTCAGCCGCAAGCCTATGGCTGAAATTACAAGGGCTGTATGAGAGGAAAGCCAGTAATAAGATATTTTTGATAAGGCGACTTGTAAATCTCAAGTTCAAGGATGGTGGTTCTGTGACCGAGCACATGAATGAGGTCAGCAATATAGTGAACCAACTCACCTCTATGAAGATGGTCCTGGATGATGAATTGCAGGCTTTACTATTGCTTAGTTCATTGCCTGACAGTTGGGAGACATTGGTGGTGTCTCTAAGTAACTCCGTGCCAGACAGAAAGATATCTATGGAACAGGTAACTAGTTGTCTCTTCAATGAGGAGACAAGGAGGAAGTCGCAGGGGTCTACTCAGCAAGAGGCTCTTGTGACACAGGAACGGGGGAGAGGAAAGAACAGGAAGGGCGGGAAGGCCCGAGATAAACAAGAGGCAAGTCGAGTAACAAAAAAGATATTGAATGCTGAAATTGTGGCAAGAAGGGCCACTACAAGCATGAATGTCGTGGTAAGAAAAACGACAAGAAAGGAAAAGGGAAGGAAGATGAATCTGCTTCCACTGCAGTCGCTTCAGATGACGACATGGTAGTTATTCTTTTTACAGATCATGACGTATGTCTCAGGGCTACGAGTCAGGGCACCGACTGGGTGATAGACTCGGGAGCTTCTTTTCATGCGACTCCACTCATGGACTTCTTCACAAGCTACAAGTCAGGTGACTATGGGACTGTGAAGATGGAAAATTCTGGCGTATCAAAAATCGTGGGAGTCGGTGATATTTGTGTGAAGACCGATGTGGGCTGCACATTGGTTCTCAAGGAAGTGAGGCATATCCCAGACCTTCGCCTCAACTTGATGTCGAAGGGAAGGTTTGGATGATGATGGCTATGAAAGCCAAGGCTTTGGTGGGCAATGGAAGCTCATCAAGGGTTCGTTGATCGTGGGGAAAGGAAAGAAGTGTTGCACACCCTGTACAAGGCAAGTGTCGGTATGTGCAAGGGTGGGTTGAACGCAACGGAAGATTGTGTATTGACATATGGCACAAGGCGTGCTGCCTAGGCCACATGAGTGAAAAAGGGCTTCACTACTAGTGAGGAAGCGGCTCCTTCAGACGTGACAGTACACCTCTCAAAACCTCGTCTTGATTGTTTATCAGGAAACAAAGATAGAGTTTCATTTATTAAAATCTGCTTTCTCATGTTAATAAAGTGCATGCATTAGATTTGGTTTATTCTGATGTTTGTGGTCTTATGAGGACAAAAACTTTGGGTGGGGCATTGTATTTTGTTACTTTTATAGATGATGCATCTAGGAGGGTTTGGGTTTATGCTTTGAAATCCAAGGACGAGGTCTTTGGTGTGTTTAAGTTGTTTCATGCTATGGTCGAGAGAGAGACAGGTAGACCATTGAAGTGCATCCGCACTGACAATGGTGGTGAATACATTGGCGACTTTCACGAGTACTGCAAGTCCCAGGGTATACGGCATAAACAGACGGTTCCAAAGACCCCCCAGCATAATGGTGTAGCTGATCGAATGAATCGCACTATTGTTGAGAGAATCAGATGCATGTTATCCCATGCGAAGTTGCCCAAGACGTTCTGGGGAGAAGCAATGCGCACAGCGGTGTATTTGATAAACAGGTCTCCATCAGCCCCGTTGAATGGAGAAGTACCTAAGAAGGTGTGGACTGAACAAGATCCATCGTACAGTCATCTCAGGGTGTTTGGATGCAGGGCATCCGTTCACGTACCAAAGGACGAGAGGTCCAAGCTCGATATGAAGATCAGGCAGTGTGTGTTCTTAGGGTATGGTGATGAAAAATTCGGTTATAGGTTATGGGATCCGACTGAGAAGAAGCTCGTCAGGAGCAGAGATGTGGTTTTCTTTGAAGATCAGTGTATCGAAGACATTGGTAAGCCAGAGAAGAACCAGCCTAGTTCAAGTGAGCTAGAGGACATGGATCCGATTACTCCTCCCGTGGTGCCTGATGACGGGAGAGTACAGCAAGGTGCAGAGGACGAGAGAGTTCATTCAAGATGGACTGGGGGAGCCCCACTTGATCCACCTGTTGAGCCACAGGTGAGGAGGTCATCTAGGGACAGACAGCCGTCTAAGAGGTACTCGCCGCATGAGTACATTATGCTAACCGATGGGGGAGAGCCAGAAGATTATTCTGAGGCCCTAGCCGACAAGCATAAGGGGGAGTGGTTGAAAGCTATGCAAGAGGAGATGGAATCCTTGCATAAGAACCACACCTATGACATGGTGAAATTGCCTAAGGGCAAGAAAGCTCTGAGCAACAAGTGGGTGTTCAGAAAGAAGATTGAGCAGAAGAATTCACAGACGAGGTTCAAGGCCAGATTTGTGGTGAAAGGGTTTGATCAGAGAAAAGGTATAGACTTCGAGGAGATATTCTCACCAGTGGTAAAGATGACATCCATACTGGTGTTGCTTGGGTTGGCGGCTAGCATGGATCTGGAGATAGAGCAGTTAGATGTTAAAACTGCCTTTCTCCATGGTGACCTGGAAAAAGAGATCTACATGCACCAACCAGAGGGGTTCGAAGTCAAAGGCAAGGAGCATATGGTGTGTAAGCTGAGGAAGAGCTTGTATGGGCTCAAACAAGCTCCACGGCAATGGTGCAAGAAGTTCGACTCGTTTATGTTGAAACATGGGTATGACAGAACGGAGTCGGACCACTGTGTGTTCACGCGCAAGTTCTCAGATGGTGATTTCTTAATTCTGCTATTATACGTTAATGACATGCTCATCATGGGAAAAGATATCAAGAAGATCGACAGGCTGAAATAGGAGTTGGGCAAGTCTTTGCGATGAAAGACTTGGGCCTTGGCAAACAGATCCTAGAATGGAGATAACCCGTGATGAAGCGACAGGAAGCTGCAGGCACGCCACAAGAAGCGGTATATTGAGAAAGTCCTAGAGCGGTTCAATATGAATGCAGCGAAGCCGGTCAGTACTCCACTAGATGGTCACTTCAGATTGAGAGACAGACAGTGTCCCAAGACGAAGGCAGAAGTGGAAGAGATGAAGAAGATATCCTACGCGTCAGCGGTAGGAAGTTTGATGTATGCTATGGTGTGTACACGCCCAGACATAGCATATGCGGCTGGTGTTGTCAGCCGGTATCTTGCCAATCCTGGCAAAGAGCATTGGGCAGTGGTGAAATGGATATTACGGTATCTAAGAGGCTCATCCAGGTTGACCCTATGCTATGGTGACGGTAAACCTGTGTTAGAGGGCTACACAGATACAGATATGGCGGGTGACATAGACTCCAGGAAGTCTACATCGGGGTTCATGTTCACATTTGCAGGGGGAGCGATTTCTTGGCGAGCAAGTTACGAAGGAAGGTCGTAGCATTGTCAACTACACAGAGGTAAAGTACATTGCGGTCAGAGGCATGTAAAGAGATGCTTTGGATGAAAAGGTTCCTACAGGAACTTAGCCTAAAGCAGGAGGAGCACGTGGTCTATTGCGATAGTCAGAGTGCTATACACTTGAGCAATAATCCAAGTCAGCATTCTAAGTTGAAGCACATAGAGATTCGGTATCACTGGATCAGGGATACTTTAGAACAGAAGGTGTTACAGCTTGAGAAGGTCCACACGGATGATAATGGGTCAGATATGATGACCAAGGCCTTGCTTAAGGGCAAGTTTGAGGTTTGTAGAAACCTGGCTGGCTTAAAGAAGGTGAATCCCTCCTGGGTCAAAAAGGGGGAGATTTAATGGGTTTTTTTGACCCGTTGTCCTTTCGCAACTGGGATGCGCAAAGTCCTTTTGCAATTAGGATGCACAAGTCCTTTCGCAACTAGGATGCGCAAGTCCTTTCGCAACTAGGATGCGGAAAGGAGTTTCCTAAAACTATAAAAAGGGGTCCCTAGGATTTTTCTACATATATTGTATTGATGAGAAAAATACAAGAGGGCTATCAAAGGTGAGAGAGAGGGAGAAAGAGAGAGAGGAAGCTTATAGAAGGGAGGTTCTGCTCGGGGAGGTTTTTCTACTTTGCAATTTATATCTCAGCGCTTCTATGTCCTCATAATCGGTTAGATCTCTTCGTTTTCTCTATTTCTCTTATTGTTCATCTACTCCTCCGTGAGTGAAGAAGGTTGTAAACGTTCTACTTCATAGTGGATTGTTGATCTGGACGAGGTCCCGTGGTTTTTACCTCTTTGAGGGTTTTCCACGTAAAAATCTCTTGTGTGGTGTGTGATTGTTGCATTGATTATTTTCATTGCTTTATTATCCATAATTCTAGTTTGTTCTAGAGGGCTAGATCCTAAGGTTTTGTGTAAGGCACCCCAACAATCTTTTCATAGGCGTTTACTCCCAATTGAATTGGAGTTTCTATGACTTTGTTTCCTAGAAAATCTGTGCACTAGAAGATCCTAAATTCATTCCATATTTGGGCTTTCGAACAAGTTTGTCCTAAACTTTTTAAGTAATTCCCATCTTACTCTCCTCTCTTTTTTACAATTTCTCTCATAGGTGGGCCCATATGATGAATGACCCATATTGAAAGTGGGACCCGCATGATGAATGGTCTACATAAAGGTGGGCCCACACAATGTGTGATTCACATTAAAGGTCACAAGATGCATGGCCCACACCAAAGTGTGGGCTGGTATGATGGACAATCCACATCAAGTGGGCCCCCTGTTGGACGGTCCACATCAAAGGTGGGACCCATATGATGGATGGTGGACATTGAAGGTGGGGCCACATGATGGACTACTGACATAGAAGGTCAGCGCACATGATGAATGACTCATATTGAAGGTGAGGCTACACCCACATGATGAATGACCCATATTGAAGGTGGGGCTACATATAATGACTGGTCCACATCAAGATGTGCCCCATATAATGGACAGAGTAGACCTGACATGATGGATGGCTCACATCGAAGTGTGGCCTCACATGATGGATGGTCCACATCAAGTGATATGCACTTATAGATAGTCCACATCCAAGGTCTTATATGATGGACAACCCGTATCCAAAGCGTACTCACATGGGATCATAGAAGATGCATCGCACACACGATGGAATGGACATCAAAAGTGACCCCATATGATGGGTGGCTCTCATCAAAGGTGGGCCCTATATGATGGATGACCCACATTAATTAAAGTGTGATATGGCATGATGGACGACCCACATCAAGTAGGCCTCACCTGATGGATGACCCAGTTTAAGGTGGGCCCCATATAATGGACAATCCACATCAAAAGTTGGCCCCAAATGATGAATAGCCCACATCCAAGGTGGGTCTCGCACGATAGACAACCATCCACTTCAAAGGTGAGGCCCACATGATGAACAAATCAAATTTGGGCTCCACGGGATGGACAATGGACATTGAAAGGCCTCACATGAAGGACAATTAACATTGATAGTGGGCCTCACATGATGATGAATGACCTACATCAAGGTGGGTCCCACATGATGGATGATCCACATCAAAGGTTGACCCCTAATGATGAACGCTTCACACCCAGGGCTGGCTCATAATAATCGACGATCCGCTTCCAAGGTTGGGCCCACACAATGGGCAGTCCACATCAAAGATGGGCTCCACATGATAGACGATCCATATCAAACGTTCGACATGATGGACGATGCACATCTAAGGTGAAAAAGACAGGAAGGGGTGTGCTTATTTGAGATGGAGTTATTGTAAAATTTTAAAAATATTTTATCAACCATGTTTATTAAGGCTCTTGGCTTGAGCCCGATTAGACTAGCACCTAGCTATTGCGTACCGAACATGCCCATCTTTACATAAATTTTTTTTAATAAACTACATTAATTCTACACTTCCTAAAAGAAACATCAACCCTAAGTGAACTTCACATCCAATGAATGGAATCATTGAGTTTCAAGGCCACTAGCCTTTGGAATAATATGCAATGGTACCAAAAGGTATTCTTGAGCCCTTCGACTATTAAAAGGTTAATGAGACTGTGCATATTCAAAGGAAAAGGGTCATATCATCATAGGGTCCAGATATTCCACAACGTTCTTAGGTTTTTTATAACGCATCCAAGGTGAGTCCCATCAACGGTTTGGATCATTAAGAAACTCCAAATCCAAATAATAAAATTCCCACATATCCTGTTAAAAGAAATATACAAAATCATGACCCCACTTCCCATAAGGGCCCACCATAGATTGAATGTGGCCCAAAAATCAAACCTATTGGACCATCCTAATTTCATGGTAGGAAAACTGCCCCAACTGGTGAAAATCATTTTTTTTTCTCCCATCAAAATGAGTGGGTGATATTGTCCATGTAGACTTACATGTGAGTCATGGCCAATCCATCATGAAGCCAGCCACTTAACGATCTAGATCTTTTACAAGTCCAAAATATGTTATGGGGCCCATCCTTTGAATTTGGATATTATTATTATTATTTTTTTTTTTCTGATGGCATGCACAAATCATCATTTGGTTGCCGATCATAACTATCTCATTTCATCCACTGAATTTGGACTACTTACAAATACAGAGAACCTGTTATCCCCGACTGTCTGTTATTGTTGTCCGCTCATTCACTTTTTTTTTCTCCTCCTCTGTTTTTTTCCTTTTCTTTTGTCTCTTCTTAGAATCCATTTCAAAGACAGCGAAAGAAAAACACGTTTTTGTCTACTAGTGTGTGTCTATATATATATATATATATATATATATATATATATATATATATATATATGGAGCCGGTCTCCTGCGCACCGTGCTTCACGGAACTTAAATACGAGCTCTCACGAGAGCTGTTAGATACAAAACACGGCTGAGATTAAGCAGCAGTGCAGCAGGAGACTCTCTCCGCAGAGAAGACTCGCTTGGCAGCTTTTTCGGACGCACCTCTCCTCCTGAAGTGACGTCTCCGAGTTCTGTGAGCCACACCGTGATGTATGTTTTGTATCTATACTGTTCATCCATTTGAAGAGACCATATTAAGGCATGATCCAAAAAATGAATCAGATCCAAAGCTCGAGCAGACCCCACCACAAAAAACGGAAGAAAGAGTGACACCCACCGTTAAAAAGTTATGAGGGCCCACAGATCGTTCTGGCAAATATTTGTGATTTAAGTCTTTCACGTCTGCTTTAACACATGATCCGGCTGGAATCTCAAATAAACATCACGTTGGAACTTTAGAAGGTTTCAACGGTGAGCGACACTCTCATCACTGTTTTCTATGGTGGGGTCCACCCCAGCCTTGGATCTTCCTCGTTCTTTGGACCATGCTCTAAAATGATCTCTCCAAATGTATGGACGGTGTTGATACAACACATACATCATGGTGGGCCCATAGAAGTTGGTGACGCCACCTGTCAGTATCCAACCCCCGTCATGCACGAATTCCAGATTAATATGCCCAGTTAAATAACAAGGCAGTTCAGTTATCCCCACAACAACAATCTAACGAGGCAAGGCCCAACACATTTCCTGATTTTGCAGGGCCCCACCTAAACATGGAGACTCACTTGGCAAAAAGCAGCTCAAGTGCATTCCGATTGGTCCGTGGTCTACCCAAGCCACGGCTCCTTTTGTTCTGGTGGAAACGCCCCAGTTCAGACATCTCTACTTAGATGGGCTTCTTAGGTGTGCCAATCAGCACATTGGGAATGGACCAAAATACCCATGTGGGTTCCTTGCATAGATGGCAGATGGCCCACCTATTCAAAGAGGGCAAACACCTCACCATCGAACTTGGTAAGGTGGGCCTATCAGTAGAAGGTTGATTGCACATTCTATATCGACCAAAAAGTAATCCACATCAGCCTGGATTAGGTGGGCCACATATCATGCGCTTTGCAGTAGCATTTCTCTGAAACAGAAAAGGACTACACAAGCATGCCTTGTTGTTTTTTTGCCTGGCTTGAAAACAAAGTTAAAGGAGAAATCTTTATAGCACACGTGCCATATGTGTGGATGATATCAGGTGGAGGTCACAACAAACATGCCATGGCCCATCTAATGATGGTCCACACGTGTATTTTGAAACTCAAGATACTGGATAGCTTTTCCTACTCTCCCATTTTCTGGTACACGTGTGGCCAATGATAAGTGGGCCGGTTTAATGTGTGTGCAAGCTGTAGACCACCTGATGAATGGTCTTTATCTATTACACTTCTCAAGAAAGATACCAAAGGTAGGAACGGCGTGGATAAAACACTTACATCACGGTGGGCCCCACAGAGCCCTGCTGTCCGGGCGCGGTTAGGATGCAATCCGAATCCGGGAAGGATTCATGCGTGACGGGGGTTCGATAGTGACAGGTGGCATCACCGACTTCTATGGGCCCACCATAATGTATGTGTTGTATCAACACCGTCCATACATTTGGAGAGATCATTTTAGAGCATGGTCCAAAGAAAGAGGAAGATCCAAGGCTGGGGTGGACCCCACCACTGAAAACAGTGATGAGAGTGTCGCCCACCGTTGAAACCTTCTAAAGCTCCAACGTGATGTTTGTTTGAGATTCCAGCCGGATCATGTGTTAAAGCAGACGGGAAAGACTTAAATAACAAATATTTGCCAGAACGACAGCAGATCTGAGGGCCCTCGTAACTTTTTAACGGTGGGCGTCACTCTCTCTTCTGTTTTTTGTGGTGGGGTCCTCTCGAGGTTTGGATCTGATTCGTTTTTTGGATCATGCCTTAATATGGTCTCTCCAAATGGATGGACGGTTTAGATACAAAACACACATCACGGTGTGTCCCACAAAACTTGGAGACGTTACTTTAGAAGTAGCGTGCGTCGGAAAAAGCTGCCGCGCGAGTCTTCTCTGCGGAGAGAGTCTCCAACTTCACGACTGCTGAATCTAAGCCGTATTTTGTATCTAACGGCTCTCATGAGAGCTCGTATTGAAGCTCCGTGCGGCACGGTGCGTGGGAGACCGGGACTCTTTATATATATATATATATATATGAATGAAATGATACTATGAGGTCAAGCTGTGTGGGCCTTACCGTGATGTATGTCAAATATATCAACACCTTGTATTTGATGGGTCCCCTTTAGGCTATGGGATATTCAAAAAAATTAACCTTATATAGAACTCAGGTGGGCCATTCCATTTAAAACCATGTGGAGACATTCATAAAACATATAAAAGCATTTGGTGGGTCCACCTTAGCTTTGGATGCGGATGAAACTTGGTCTAACCCCTCACCTAAGTGGGACACACACAATGGATGGGTTGGATTTGTGAACCATATCTCGGTAGACTTAATAAATGATTATGAATGTTTTAATGGGAGGAAAACCCCTCTCAAGTGTTGTATGTGATGTAGCCCACCCAAGTCATGGATTGACTTGATTTTTAAGCCCCCGGCCCACCATGGAATGGTGCATCTAACTGATGGGGTAGATGTTGGATACATATCACGGTGGGGCCACACAGTTGGACCTCATGGGAAGTTCCCATGATGACGACCTCATGGTGTGTATATATATATATATATATATATATATATATATACATATATATATATATATATATATATATATATATATATATATATATATATATATATATATATATATATATATGGGAAACGGTTCCATGCGTCGAGCTCATGGGAAGTTCCCATGAGGTCGAGTTGTGTGGGCCCACTGTGATGTGTGTCGAACATCTACTCCATCATTCAGATTCACCATTCCATGGTGGACCTAGGACTTAAAAATCAAGTCAATCCGTGACTTGTGTGGGCCACACCACATACAAAAGTCAAGAGGGGTTACCCTCCATTAAAACATTCATAATCATTTGTTGGGCCCACTGAGATGTGGTTCACAAATCCAGCCCATCCATTATGTGTGTCCCACTCAGATGAGGTGTCAGTTCAAGTTTCAGATGCATCCAAATTTCAGGTGGGCACCACCAAGTGCTTTTATATGTTTTAGTATGTCTTCACATGATTTCAGATAGTATGGCCCACTTGAGTTCCATATACAGCTGATTTTTGAAATATTCCATAATTTAAAGAGGACCCATCAAATGCACGGTGTTGATGTTCGACATACATCATGGTGGGGCCCACATAGCTCGACCTCATGGGAACTTCCCATGAGTTCGACCGCGATGTGTGTCGAACATCTACCCCATCAATCAGATGCACCATTCCATGGTGGGCCTAGGGCTTAAAAATCAAGTCAATCCATGACTTGTGTGGGCCACACCACATACCGAAGTTGAGAGAGGCTACCCTCCATTAAAACATTCATAATCATTTGTTGGGCCCACAGAGATGTGGTTCGCAAATCCAACCCATCTATTATGTGTGTCCCACTTGGATGAGGGGTCAGTCTAAGTTTCAAACGCATCCAAATTTCTGGTGGGCCCCACCAAGTGCTTTTATATGTTTTAGGCATGTCTTCACATAATTTTATATGGTATGGCCCACCTGAGTTCCGTATACAGCTGATTTTTGGGATATTCCATGATTTAAAGGGGACCCATCAAATACATGGTATTGATGTTCGACATACATCATGGTGGGGCCCACACAGCTCGACCTCATGTGAAGTTTCCATGAGCTGGAAAGCATAGAACCTTTTCCCCCCCCCCACACACACACACACACACACACACACACACACACACACACACACACACACACACATATATATATATATATATATATATATATATATATATATATATATATATATATTGCTTCTTAGGTGAGCACTTATGAGCATCTTTGTGAACATGTCTTAGTCACAAAATTTGAACGACCTGATGCTACAACTTTGGAAATTTTCAACCTTATCCAAAATTCTAATATGCCATAGCAAAGAGAAATGTAAATCAAGGGAGCAAACTATTTCCTTTTTCCATGGCTTACTAGAGTTTTGTATCGGGCCGAAAGTTGGGCTCGTAAGGTTTCAAGGGGTGACGCATCACGTGTACTGTTCAGATTTCGTGCCTAAGACGTGTTTAAAGGTGCACACGGATGCTCAAATTTTTTATTTTTTCATAGTTATGTTTTTTTAAGACTCAAGCTCTTCTCTTACCCCCAAACAAAAATTTTCAATTTATTATATTTTAATTGGCCCAAATCATCACCGATGACATCAACATTATTGCAACCAATAAGGCTCAATGGAAATGCTGAAATTGAAAGTACCGGTTTTTCCATGAACGGAGGATTCAGATCTTTTTTTAATTATGTGATGTTGACTTATAGAAAAAATAATGAAGAATTGAAATCACCATCCAACCGTTCACATGCAACTGAAGATCGAGATTAAACAAACAATCATTTCGCAGAAGCACTGTATAATACCTCTTGGGTGAGTTTGTTAGCGGGTGTTGAGTGGTCCAATGATTGAAACGGTCCATTTTAAGAAAGTATGGTGGGATAGATATCCAATTATTTGTTAATGAATTTAGAATATTAAAAAAGAAATTACTAATATTTTACACTAACTTGAAAAGAGAATACAAGTTTATAGGGCTGTCAACCGGCCAGGCATGAGGTAGTCCTCACGCTAAGATTTTGAACTGTTTCGAGCCAGCCCTGTTCAAAATTCTAATTTTTCAGCCCGAGCTCATGGACACCTTTATAAGTTCGTAAGTGAACTTTGAATATTGAAAAGAAATTAATAATATTTTATATGTAACTTTAAAAGAGAATACAAGCTGTTGAAATCATTGGACCATCTCAACTTATGCCCCCGGTGAGTGAAGATTCACACTGGATCTTGACTTGAGCCGCGATATTGGCGAAATGAATTCCCTCCTATTGTCAAATGCAAATTTCTTATAACACAAGGAGCCTAGTGTAACCAAAAGGTCTATGGGCTCTACCAAGATGTCATTGTGACATTGACTCTTTAGGTCAATATCAAAATTAGACTAACTTGAAGAAGAATCACTAATTAATAAGATTGTAGCTTATATGAATAAAGCTAGAAGACAAGACAAGCTAGTCACAACTAAACTAAATCATGTTAGGACGTGAGCTCTAAAATATGTTCATCGAGCTTTAAGACTTAAAAAAGTTATAAAAAAAATCGGCCCACCGTTCAAACGTTGCTTGACTCCACATTAAAGGGTGATTCATTGCTTCTGTTTCGATGGTGGGCCCTAAGGATGTTTCAATGGTGGGTGTCCATTCCTCACTATTTCACCTATGATTTTATTCTACTTGATTTTTATGCTTACCTCGTTAGTTAGTATGATCTGACCCACCTAATGAAAAGATCAAGAAAAATTTGCATCCTCTCTATTGTTTTCTCAAATTCATACCAATGCAAATTTCTCAGATTTGAGCATCCACCGATGCTTATTTTCTCTCTTTAATTATCCAAATTGAGAGGTTAAGATTATCCTATCAAGATTAGTTTTGATGTGAAGTCCATCCATGATGGGATACAACAGCTCAATGTCATGGATTTCTGAAGCATGTGGCCCACTTATCATAATCAGCAACACATGTATACTGTACAAAGATGAATGCCATGTATCATGTACTCATCATAGATGAGCTGTGCTAAGTGTCAAACCAACGTGGTCCTTAATATTACTCCGGCGGTAGACTCTCAGGAGTTTCAACGCGTTGTCGAGGGTTTCGAGTACCCATGGGTGGTGAAATCCCACTATGGTTGGGTGTGTGGTGGTGTGTGTGCACGAAAGCAGATTCCAATCCATCATTTGCTAAAGGTATTGACTATGTGGACCCACCATGATGGGTATGTCTTATCAACGCCGTTCATCTGCTTTTAGAGCTCATTTTAAGGCGTTATCACAAAATTAAAGCATATCAAAAGGTCAAGTGGACCACACCACAGGAAATGGTGAGAATTGAATGCTTACTATTGAAATCTTCTTGCGGGCCACGGAGTTTTGGATCAAGATGATATTTGTGTTTTCCCTTCATAAACATCTGTATCTTTATGTGACATAATCAACTGTTGGATGACAAATAAACATCACTGTAGGCATAGGAAGGTTTCAATGGTGGATCTCATTATCCCTGCTTTTTCTTGTGGTGTGGTCTATTTGAAATATGGATGTACTTCAATTTTGGCCTTATAATTTAAAATGAGCCTGAGAAACGGATGGACGGCATGATCCCACGGAGTTTACCCAATATACTAAAGCACATTTAATCGGCTGTCATCATTTGCAGGTACTTTTTTCACGTGGGTTGACACCGAGAGGAGAAAGTTACGTCCGGTCTACCACGATGTGCTGCTATAAAAGCTGGGCTCACCACGATTTATGTGTTTTATCCATATCTATCCATTTTGCTGGCCCATTTTAGGGTACGAGCCCAAAAAATGAGGCAGATTTAAATATCAGGTGGACCTATCGTAAGAAACAGAGGTGATAGAACGCCCACTGTTAAATACTTCCTGGGTGTTATATCAAGCAGGGTATTTGTGTTTCCCATCATCCAAGAGTCTGTGTGACACAATCAATAAGTTGGAACTGCCTCATTTTTTAGCTTTAAAATGAGCTTGTAAAATGAATGGATGGCGTGGATAGAACGCATGCATCATAGAGGGTTCATAGAACTTTTCAAAACTTACCACTAGCGAGGTGGGCAGAGGTGGTGTCACTGCAGAATCCAAGTCCATATCAGGTGGGTGCGGCCCTGATAGTGGGGCCCACTTCAATATATGTGTTGTATATCCACACTATCCATCCATCCATTTCACCACTCGTTTTAAGGTGTGGTCCAAAAAAATGAGGTAGATACAAATATCAAGTGGACCAAATGGTTCGGATTGAATTCCCACAATCTAAAACTTCTTAGGGGCTATAAAAGTTTTTGATCAAGTAATTATTTGTGTTCATCCTTCATCTAATTTGTGTGACTTTAACAATAGGTTGGATGGCAAACAAATATTATAGTGGGCCCTATGAAGTTTTTAATGGTGGGCATTGAATGACAACTATGTTGTAGTGATTGAAATTTGTATCCGTTTAATCTTTGAACCATGCCCTAAAATGAGCTGACAAAATAGATGGATAACATGGATATACAATACATACATCAAGGCGGGCTTTTAGTACAGGGCCACACCTGGTCCTCATTCATAAGGGAGTAGTTGCCCATGCACCGGCCCACTAAAAGTTCAAAAGTTATGTGGCCCGCCTTGATGTTAGTGAGAAATTGACCTTGTTTATCCTTTGTGCCTACTCAAGTCATGTTAGGATATGAGCCCAAAAATGAAGATGATTCAAAATTCAAGTGGGCCATGTGATGGAAAAGATTGAGGATTGAACACCCACCATTGGAACATTCATACATAAATAAAAATTTAAGTTGAGGCTAGTATTTAAGTTTTCAATTCATCTCAGTGGAAATAAACTTATAAAGGGCCTAAATGTCAAATAAGCACTAAAATTAGCTTCTAAAAGGTTTCAACCATAGTTATTTCTGTCCCCTCTTATTTTATAATGTGTTTGACTAAAATTTCAATTTTATACCCATGCCCTAATATGAATAGACAAGTGACCAAAGAGGGTAGTTTTAAGGAGAATAGATTTCTTATCAGCTGTTCCAGTATCTTTGGCATTAAGAACTTCACAATCGCAGTTCCACAACCTTTTGCGGGAAGTTACAATGCTAGGATGTAGGTGGGGCCCACCGTGATATTTGTGAGAAACACATTTCATTTGTCTATTTTGCAAGCTCATGTCAGGACAACTAATAGAAAATGAGGCATATCAAAAACACAAGTAGGCTAGAGGAAACGGTGGGGATTTAATTAATGCAATAAAAACATTTAGATGATCACAAAAGTTTTGCATCAAGCTAAGGGTTTTTTGTGTTTTCATTTCATCCTTTATTAACTTCCTTATAAACTATTTGGATATCCTATAAACATTAAGGTGGAGCCCAAGAATATTTTATCTATAAATATTTGTTTTTTCAACTTTTCTCTCTTTCGTGGCTCACTTGAGTTTTGAATCTGCCTTAATTTTTATCGCATATATCAAAATGAACTCCCAAAAATTACATAGCTCGGTATATCCCACCTACTGTACGGTGATGGAGCTTAGTGCCAAAAGCCTTTTGCAGGAATTACGGGTCGCACGTGAATTGCCTGCAACGTCGTGAGATTTGGGACGCGGATTGCGTCCTACCCCCGCCCGGGCGGTAATCCGTCCGGGCAGGGCTCTGTGAAGCCCACAGTTATGTAAGTGTTTTATCCACGCCCTTAATCTCTTTTCATAGATCATTTTAATCTATGAATCAAAAAATGAGGTAGATCCACATCTTTAGTGGACCACAAAGTAGGAATTGAACTTCCATCATTAAAAACTTCTTGGGAGCTGGAGAAGTTACGGATCAAGCTGATTTTTGTTTTTTCACTTCATCCACGTTTACATGACCTTGTGAATAGTTTGGATGGTAAAAACACATCACAGTGGCCCTTATAAAGGTTTCAACGGTGGGTTTTATTATCACTGCAGCTTCCTTTAGTGTGGTCCACTGGAGATGTGGACCTACCTCATTTTTTGGTTGATATAATAAAATGATCTGTAAAAAGAGATTAAGGGCGTTGATAAAACACCTACATAACCGTGGACCCCACATAGCCCTACCCGGACGGATTACCGTCCGGGCGGGGATAGGACGCAATCCGCGTCCTGAGATTTGGGCATTTGGCAGGCTGCATGTCACTGTCAGACATGGCCCCACGCAAATGCGAAGGTTGTTTAAATGCAGGCCAAAGGTTAATTAAAGTCATTGGTCCACGTCAGCACTCACTGTAAAAATAAAAAAAAAAGCGGGACGCAGGTAACAGGAAAATCCTGTTGACCCCATAACAGAGGATCCCGACTCTGTTTAAATAGGGTGCGGAAGCGGACTAGGTGAGCCCTGGCCGTAGGCCTACCTTAATGCATGTAGTCCGTATCTAGGCCGTCCATCGGTTTTTCATATTATTTTAGGGCAAGGCCCTGTAAATGAAGAAGATCCAAATCTCGGGTGAGCCATACTATAGGAAACCGTGGTGTTAGAAAGTTAGACCGTTACAAACTTAGGATAATTTTTAACTATGGACACGACCTTCCATCTACCTTCTTTTAATTTATCTAAACAAAACTTATACAAATCTAAACTTCTATTTGCATGGATAACCCAATAAAGATAAAAATACTGTACTTTTTTTTTTATGCTCTATAAATTAAAAATACTTTTATTCAAAACTCTCTCCATATATGAAATATCTACTTCCATAATGTAAGTTTTCAGCCATCCAGAATTTTATTTTATTATTTAAAAAAAAAAAAAAAACACATTAAAACTAAGCGTCTACTGTGCTAATTTTTTCCAGTAATATTTCTATAAAGCCGGATGAAGGAAAAAATAACATAGACCTAAATCTTATGTGGACCATTAATGGCCAATCACCACTGTTTCCTATGGTATAGTACTCCTTAGATTTGGATCTAAAATTTTAGGCTCATGCCCGGCAATGATATTAAAAAACGTATCAATGGCTTAGATATAAAATACATGCATCAAGGTGGGCCCTACAGTAAGTGCCCTACCGTCTAGCATTAGGCCGGGACCGCAACATTACGGACGCGGATTTCATGCCAAAGTAGGAAGTTCCTGCTCTAGAAACCTAGGTGGGCCCACCGTGATGTTTGTGAGAAATACACTCTGTACATACGTTATGTGGGTTGAAAATTTCCACCCCACCTTTTCTTTTAGTGCGGCCCACTTGAGTATTAGATCCTGATCATTTTTCGTCTTTATGTTCTAAAATGAACTCACAAAACGGATGGACGGAGTGGATTTCTCACAAACATCACAGTGGCCCCACTTACGTTCCAAACGCAGGTAATTCCTGCGAAAGGGGAAATCCGCGTCCATACATTACGTACTCGGCGCCTTCTCGTTGCCCAATCAAATCTGGCCACGTTACGGCTTATCGTGAAATCCACCTGCACCTCGCATACTCGCGCGTACGAGGCGACTTTTCATCGGCGCGCTGGATGTTTGCTTCCAGCATCTTCCTAATGCACACGTCACGCCATATGTCAGCATGGCAAAATGGTG